>CM053574.1:117002220-117104594 GCA_028646485.1 Cryptoprocta ferox | reverse complement strand
ACAAAATGAATTTAGGGTAGGTTCACTCACACATTCAAAATAATTATAATTCTTTCTGCTAAATGAGTGATAAAAGCGTTGCTTGATATTTGCTCTTCAACATTCTTTATTAGTAATATTTCTGCCTAATATTAAACTATGCTAGCTAATGTCAAAATTAACAGGAATTGGACATTAGCCATATCACACACTGCTTCCAAAAAAACTTCCTTCCTCCTTTGTATGCAGTATATTATTTTCCTTTTCTATCGACCTCTAACTGTCTTATTAAAGGTATGCCAAAGGTTGCCAAAGAGAGACTGCCAAAATGTGCCGGAGGAACCCACCTAGATAAGAACCTCTCTACATTCAATCATCTAGAGTTTTTAAAAATGCACCACTTAATAAAATATAATCCATAAATGTATCACTTTCACATATTAAGGAATGGAAGAAAACAAGCTATAGATGGGAGGTATCTACTGGAAGAGGTAAGCTTCCCTACCTTCACTACTATAGGTATTTCAACATCACGCAAACCCTTACTAAGCACAGCGATCCTCACCTGGCTTAGGAACAGGTGGATTTGCAACCCAGAGACTGTCTCGGCAGTGGGCAGGTTGGCCCAGGTCATTGCTCAGAAGGTAGAAGCATTATTTTAGATCTGTCATCCCTAGAGATGTTTAGGTACCAGCCAATTTTTCCTGAGACACTATCCACATTAATGGGATCTGCTGCTGCTACATCTGTAACATTCAACACATATTTGAAAAGAAACAATGGGTGCTTAGTGCCTGGGTGGCTTAGTCGGCCACCTGGCTGGCGCCTGGGTGGCTTCGTCGGGTAAGCCTCCAACTTCAGCTCAGGCATGATCTTGCGGTTCGTGGGTTCGAGCCCCGCTTTGGGCTCTGTGTTGACAGCTAGCTCAGAGTCTGGAGCCTCTCTTCCGATTCTGTCTCCCTCTCTCTCTGACCCTCCCCTGCGTGCACACTCTCTCTCTCTCTCTCTCTCTCCCAAAAATAAATAAAACATTAAAAAAAAGAAAAGAAACATAATCAGCTAATTCCAACTCTCAAAATAATAGATCCTTTTTTAAAAAAATTAAAATACAAGTATGTACAAAGAAGAAAATTAAAATTATTTGTAAAGCTATCAGCAGGGGACTAATGTTAAGAGAAAATAAGGAATTTTTATTTATTATTATTTATTATTAGTATTATTTTATTAGTATTTTTATAGCTTCTGGCCACATCTTCATTGTTCTCTGTACCTACGTACCTACTTCAGTAGAGAAGGCAGTACACCACACACAATGAGTGCAATTCTTTCTGGCTTTTGTGTACTCTCAAAGAATGTTCTCAAGAAACATCGTTTACATCATATCCCGCCAAATTGTATTCTATCTAGTCCGTTACCACAATTGTCTCTCCCACTGGACTATAAGCTCCTCAAGATGAAAAGCTGCCTCTATTTTCCCCCTTAGGTATATGAAGCCAATTAGAGTGACTGAGAAATACTATGTTCTTGTTTGTTTCACTCTTGAATGGATGAACAATGAGTACCACCTCCTGTGTTCTCTCAGTGTGGTGGTCAAGTCAAATTGTTTCCCAGGAAGCCTATTTATGTGCAGATGACTATAAAATTCCAAAAGTTTAATTAAAACTATGGCCTTATCTCAACAAATTGGCTTTCCATGGCAGTGATTAACTGAGCCAAGGGAGGTCTGGCATTATTTCTACCTAATCCTATTTTGCAACCAATTCAAAAATAAATATTTTTTTAAAGTCATTAGCAAATAATTATTAATCATTAAATGTTGATGAAGGTTTGCATGAAAATTGTAGAGACACCTGATACAATTATAGTAGAAATCTTTTCATCTAATATAATTGTATACAAACTGGTTAATTAAATAAAAAAGTTGGCTAACTGGCAGATGAATATATATATATATATACATATATATATTCATCACATATATATATATTCATTGCATATATATATATATATATATAGTCATTGCCTAATCTTTTTATGTAGGAAGAGGTCTTTTTAAAAAATCTACAGTAGATGTCTAATAATTAGGACTTTGATTTGTCTTTATGATACACATTAATTCTACATTGCCTATGATTTCCAAATTTAATTCTTTTATTCTAATGTTTATTTATTTTTGAGAGAGAGAGAGAAACAGAGCACGAGTTCGGGAGGGGCAGAGAAAGAGAGGGAGACACAGAATCCTAAGCAGGCTCCAGGCTCCGAGCTGTCAGCACAGAGCTTGACACAAGGCTCGAACCCACCAACTACTGGATCATGACCTGAGCTGAGGTTGGATTACTCAACCGACTGAGCCACCCAGGAGCCCCTCTGATTTCAATTCTTTAAGGTGAAACAGGAACTTAAAGACGAATGAGAAGAAAATCATATGCAAAATCCTTATAATAGATACCTTTTACCACTTTCTTTCAAACTTTTATAGTTATCTAACAGCACCAAGGTCTACATTTTTTTTTTTGGAAGGGAATAGGGTTTTGTTTTGTTTTGCAATTAGATTTTACTGAGTCTTCCTAAAAATTCAGCTTATTTATCATGAAAACAGCAGATATCTTCCGTTATGTATTCATCAAAAAATCACAACTAGTATAAAATCCTTTGGGAATAAAAACAACTTGCTCTTAGTAAGTATGTCAAAAACTGGTGAGACACCGGGCCATTTGGAAGTGGAGTCCAGTCCTGGCAAATGTCCATTGTGCCATGGCACAGGTGAGTGTGATTTGCAGAGAAAACTGGGAGAGTCAATTACATGTACAGCTAACCCATGAACAGTTCGGGGATTGGGGCACTGACTCTTACATAGTCAAAAATATGCGTGTGACTTTTGGCTCCCCCAAAACTTAATAGCCTACTGTTGACCAGAAGCCTTACTGCTAACATATATGGTAGATCAACACATGTTTTGTATGTTATACATGTTACATACTGTATCCTTACAATAAAGTAAGCAACAGAAAAAAGTTATTAAGATAACCATAAGGAAGAGAAAATAAATTTACAGTATTCTACTGTATTTATTGAAAAAAAAATCTGCATGTAAGTAGACCCACACAGTTCAAACCCATATTGTTCAAGATGCAACTATTACTGAATTGTTACTGGAGACTATGCTGGAATTCTCATCCTCACTATGCATTACTATCTGAACCACTGCTTAATTCCATCCTGGCTCGTCTATGGCAGAAAGCTCCCAGCTTCCCTCTCCTCTCATGCTAGGTTCCCTTGAATCCGCCTAGTGCTTTTCAAGTTTTCTCTGCTCTAAGTCCAGTGTTTTCCCCAATCTGTTACAAACCAATATTATCCTTGTAAAATGCAAAAAAAAATACAACGGGAAAAAGGTTATAAAATACACAAGCATTTTAAATTATTAGTTCAGCAGACGTAAAATTACTCTGTTTAAACTACCATAAAAGTTTCTAAACATTTCCTCTCAAATGCCTGTTCTTCCTTCTTCATGGACCAGGAACAGTTTGGAGAATAACACTGGTTTGCAGACAACACTTGGGTAGTATTTATCTTTATTTTTTTTTAAGTTTATTTATTTACCTTTGAGAGGGAGAGAGCACAAGTGGGGCGTGGGGGAAGAGAGAGGAAGGGAGACAAGGAATCTGAAGCAGGCTTCAGGCTCTGAGCTGTCAGCACAGAGCCCTATGCAGGGCTTAAACTGAGCCAAAGGTTCAAAGTGACATCATGACCTGAATGAGAGTCCAACGCTTAACTGACTGAGCCACCCAGGGGCCACAAAGTAGCATTCAATTAATCCAGACTTGGTTTAGATAAGTTAATTAATTAAATGTGTAATGCCCATTTGTATGGGCATCATGATCTAGAATACAGCTGAAAAGTAGATATAGATAAATAAGCAAATGCCTTCAAGGGAAACCTGAGTATTTCCTGCTGATGGATAATGTCTTTCATCCAGCATAGAATTCCATGAGTAAAAACAAGAGGATTAAGGGAACATGTGGTTCTATAGTACACTGCAATGATAATTATTTTGTCAAAATGACCTAGGTATAAGAACTAATACTGTTAAAAAACAAATATATTAAAATAAAAGTATTCTTGGGGTGCCTGGGTGGCTCAGTCAGCTAAGCAGCTGACTTCAGCTCAGGTCATGATCTCACAGTTAATGGGTTCGAGCCCCACATCAGGCTGTGTGCTGACAGCTCAGAGCCTGGAGCTTGCTTCGGATTTTGTGTCTTCCTCTCTCTCTGACCCTCCCCTGCTCACGCTGTCTCTTTCTCTCTCAAAAATAAATAAACATTTAAAAATAAAATAAAATAAATAAAATAAAATAAAATAAAAGGATTCTTTAAAGAAAGGTAAAAGGTAAAGCCTATCGAGAGACCATTAAAATGATTTTAGCTCTAATCATTTAACATACTATTTCAGTTACTTACAATATGATCTTCCTCAGCTAGCTTTTTTATTGTATTGTGGCTCAAAAAGAAGTCATGCAGAAGAAATCCTGTCCTTAATTTGGGGTTTATTTTCCATAGCTGATTCAAATGTATACATAAAGATATACTGGAATCCTAGGGAATCTAGACACTTCCATATGTGGATCCATTAAAACGGAAAAAAAGAAAACCTGATTTTAACTTAATCATATGGTCACCAAGGACAATTTGTAACACAGAACAACAATAAATAGGGACAATGATGGGGTCAAGCTCAAACCAGCAAGGAATAACCTCTTTCTAAAAACTATACTAAAAGCAGAAATTCCCTAATTGGCTATTTAAGTATTCTGTTTGGTTGACCATTCATAGATAGTTTAGTGTAATGTTTAAACTCTGCTCTGTCATCAGTACAAAGCCAGCTCTCATGCCAAGATAAGAACCAAATACTTTTGTTCTGAATTAAATAAAATCCTATAATCATGGTTATAACATCTGTCTGACATTAAGCAGTTGGCTGCTAAAAATGGAGATTTTCTTTTCATCTGTTCCATAAAATCACAGACCCAGGGATAAGTCTTCAAAATACCACTTCCCACCCCCAGCCGCTCAACTTCAAGTCATCGAGCAGCTATTTCTAAGAGGCCTGTAGCATCCCCTCCCTTTTTTTTTTTTACATTGCCATAAGATTAGTTATCTTAACTACTCATTTGCCATTAAAACAAAATATATTATTTTGATTAAATTCATTCAGGTTTCCAAAATGCATTTCAACCGTTATAGTATGTATTGCTTATTATAATAACCTACACTCCTCTTTGGTTTTCTGTTCATTCATTAAAATGTTGTATTCGCATGCAGAAAAGCCCCTGTTGTGAGCATATTTTACAGGATCTCTTTGTAAGTAAAATTCTCAAAGTTCTTAATCATTTCTTATTATTTGTGAACTTCTTAAAATATTCCCTTTTTGGTGTATAATTTCTAACGTTTGCATTTGTTTCTCTAATTAATCTAAGTCAAATTGTTTTATATTTGATCTCTGCATCAACTTTTAACTTAAAGGCTCAATAAAAAGGAATACCATTATTTTATATGTTATAATTACTCAAATTTAGATGAATGTATTAATAAATAGTTTGTCTCACAGAGTCTTGCCCTATGGAGCAAATGTTATGGTTAGTGATAAAGAACCTATAAGCACCTGAAGTCTTTTTTTTTTTTTAATGTTTATTCATTTTTGAGAGAGACAGACAGACAGAGTGTGAATGGGGGAGGAGCAGAGAGAGAGGAGACACAGAATCTGAGGCAGGCTCCAGGCTCTGAGCTGTCAGCACAGAGCCTGATGTGGGGCTCGACCCCACAAACTATGAGATTATGACCTGAGCCAAAGTAAGGCGCTTAACCAACTGAGCCACCCAGGTGCCCTTAGTATGTGAAGTCTTGATGATACCTTAGGTATGATGGAACAATGGTTTAAACACGAAGTACTCCATATCAAGGTTTTTAAATTATCCATTGAACTCTAGATTTCAAAGAGTATGATAAACTGGTAATGCACATGAAAAGTGCCAAGATTAGAAGAACGATGGAAGGTCAACCCCATGAGCTGTGAGCCTTACGAAAGAATACGTCACCACCGAGGAATGTATTAATTCTCTACTTCAAAAAGAAAAATTCCCAGTCTTCTCCTCATTTGAGAAACACCATACAGGAGCAGCAAGAATCACTTAGGCTCTGTTTTAGGCAACTCAGGAGGTTTCTGTATGTCTTGATGTCAGTGTTTTCCATAAGGCAGAGGAAAGAGCTGGGTTGAGGGACAGAGTAGGTTTATGCCAGGGCCAAGGCTGTTCTTGTAGGATACCCTTACATTTCTGTTTTCACTTACTCTGCTTTGAAGTCCTGCTGCCTTCACTGGAAACAATTTGCTCTCTCTAAGAAAGACTGGCATCTTCCATGAGCCATCATAAAGTAATGTACTGGCGTGTGTACTGAGCTAAATCCTCAATATAAAACATAGAGACTGAAGTGGTTTCATTCTACAGAGAGAAGAATGTCTAGTTGGACAGCTTTGTATTTATAACTGCGCCCCACATTATTTCTTGGAGTAACTACAGTGTTAAGAGCATTATAATCTATATACACATGGATATAATATTTCCTTTTGTCTTTCTTTTGATTTTTAAGACCACTGATGTTGTGAACTGGTTGAATAAGGTTTATGCTAACGCCTTCTTTTAGAAGTGCTTTCGCCCTCAGGAGTGCCTTCCGCAGGTTTACTTGATAATGACAAAAGACCAAGTTTGAGTTATGATAAAGAAAAGGAGTTTAGAAAAAATAAAGGATATCATTGAGGAAGATTTCTTGAAGCAGAAAACAAGATTGTGCTAGATATGAAGCATTTGTTTTTCACTTGGTAATAACAATGAAAAAGGAACTTTCAGTTGTGGGTATGTTGTATACATTCACACAGAATAAGGCTTTCTCCACACCTGCTTAAATGATTTCATTCACCACAATTCCTGGAGAAAACATAGGATCTTGTGCTTATGTGGATATGATCCATTACAAAGACTTCTGAGGAAAAATACCTGAAGCTGACAAAAATAGTATTTTTTAAAAAAATCAACAAAATATATTCCTAATACTCTTTAAGGACATTTATATGGGGAATGAGAAAGTAGAAACAATTTAGAACTTTGGATGCAATGAAATAATACTTTAATTGTGTGTATGAACAGAGACATTTCTGTACACGGCTATTGTATGGATGAATAAGTGTGTCTGTTCCTTCCCCACTATGTGTGTCTCCCCTATCTTCCTTTTCCATTCTCTGAAAGTCAAGTGCACATATTTACATACTGTTTCATATAGTCTATCTATGACTTGGCCTTTCCTCACAAGCTACTTTTCATATTCTAACCCCTTCCTTGTGCATTTTTACTTCTTTCTTTGAATTAAATTTATTATCCATGGGTAAATGTGCCAACTTAAACTTCTCAATCCTGGCTGCAGGAATTTAGGTTTGAAATGTCTGGGTCAGCGTTTTCTCATGCACAGGAAAGTGCACGGACTCCTTCTGGGCTCCTTCTCTTGAGCCAATCTCTCTTAAGTTCTAATTAACTCTTTGACTTTTTCAAGCTCCTGGCTGAACATTCAATTCTCATGGACTGCTGGATATTCTACTTGGCCCCAATTAAAAGTTGTGCTGAGATGTTTAACTTTCCAGTTCCCCTAGCTCTTGAAGTATGCAAAACTACTCCTCCTTAGTCAATGCATGATGTAAACTATCAGGAACCCCCTCCCACACTCTGAAATGTTCCAGTAAGGGAGAGCTCTGCTCCAATTGTGAGTCAACATATATAACCAATGCTTTCAAAATTGCATTTAGAAGAGAAGGAGGAGAAGGTGGGAAGGGTATAGGAGAGAGGAGAAGGAGAAAGAGAAGGTGAAGAAGAAAAAGAAGATAGGGGGAAGGAAGACTGTGAAAGCTAAATATAGTTACTGAAATTTGTAAGAAGCGTAAATAAATGAATAAATAACAAATAAGAGGACTTCTCTCAGAAGATAGGGCAAAAAAAAATTAACAGAATTATTAAGAGAGGTAGAGAGGATCAACCCACAAATGTCTGAAGTTACCTCATTTGATAAATGAGAAACGGCAAAAAGAAGAGGAAATAATTAAAGAAATAAAAGGAAAACATTTTCCAAAAGGAAATAAATACTCTGCACTGAAGAAGAAGAAGAAGAGGAAGAGGAAGAGGAAGAGAAACAGGAAGAGGAAGAAGGAGAAGAAGGAGAAGGAGGAGGAGGAGGAGGAGGAGAAGAAGAAGAAGAAGAAGAAGAAGAAGAAGAGCCACATAGTAATAGAGAAAACATGCAAAAACAAACAAGCAAAATAAACAGACACATGCTCAGGAAATGTCAAAGATAAAAACAAACAAAAAGTTATAAAGTATGGGATAAAAAGTCCTCCACAGGATCATGACTCTGATTGGTGTTAGACTTCTTATTTATGAGAAAAGATGCTTAACAAAAATGAATAATATGTCAGGAGAAAAAGGATTTCAACACATAATCCACACCTAACCAACCATCCGCCATGTGTATGAGAGCAAACTAAAGACATTATTAAATGTATTTGTACTCAAAGCACATCTCATGAGCACTCAGGCTAAATAAAACAAAGAAATAATCCAACAAAGAGAAACTGTGGGACCCAGAAAGAGGACTTGACTTTGTAATCTCATGGAAAGAAATCAATGATGGCAATTTCAGAGTATGTATAAAGAAGTTTCCCCACTTCCAGATATTTGACAAGCAATACAGTCAGGAACAAGGTTATTCTAGAGATATTGTTGAAGACCACACTACCACATCCGTCGAGATAAAAAAAATCTAGTTAGAAATTCAATGGGAAATAAAAATTGACAAAATAATCCAAAAAAGAAATATAAAGAATAAAGCATGTTATTGTTTTGACCAATTGATGGGTTATTAAAAAAGGGACATTTGACCTTGATGCTTAAAACATTCTCCTTTGAAGGGGGGCTCGGTGGCTCAGTCAGTTGTGTCCTACTCTCGATTTCAGTTTAGGTCATAATCTCATGGTATGTGAGATTGAGTTCTGCTTCGGGCTCTGCACTGGGAGCTTGCTTAGAATATTTCCTTCTCTCTCAAAATACATAAATAGACATTAAAAAAAAAAAAGAACATTCTCCTTTGAGTGGCATGCACTTAGCTCCTAAGTGTTCTTCTCTGTAGATGGAGTCACACTGAGGGATCCTACAATGCATGCTATTTATATATTTATAATATTATGAGCAATACTTGTTTTTTTTTAATTTTTGGAACCAATTTACAGACAAAATGCTGGACACAATATACAACAGCATGTAAGTTTTATAAAGCATATGAATTAATTCTTTCGACAAATATCTAAGTGTTTGCTCTGTGTGCCACAAACTACTTTAATAATAGTGGATTCAACAGTAAAAATATAAAAAATAAACCTCCTGACACTCACACTATAAGAAGAAAAAAAATCAAGGTAGTAATGCATATACAGTATAAACTGAAATAATGATGTGTTAATTGCAAAATAAAGCAGAACAGAAAACAAAGAGAAATGAGCATGTGTAGCTATTTTTTAAACGTTTATTTATTGAGGAGCACCTGGGAGGCTCAGTCAGTTGAGCATTTGACTCAGGTCCAACTCAGGTTGGCTGAGCTCATGATCTCACCATTGGTGAGTTCGAGCCCCAGGTCAGGCTCTGTGCTGACAGCTCAAAGCCTGGAGCCTGCTTTGGTTCTGTGTCTCCCTCTCTCTGTCCCTCCCCCTACTCATGCTCTGTCTCTCTCTGTCTCTCAAAAATGAATTCACATAAATAAATAAATAAATAAATAAATAAATTTATTTCTGTTGAGACACAGAGAGACAGAGTGCATGATCATGTGCTTGCACATGTGAGCGGGGAGGGGCAGAGCAAAAGGGAGAGAGAGAATCCTAAGTAGGTGTTGTGCTGTCAGCACAGAGCCTGACATGGGGCTTGAACCCATGAACCGTGAGATCATTACCCAAGCCGAAATCAAGAGTCAGACCCTTAACTGACTAAGCTACCCAGGCACCCCAATGTATAGGTATTTTTAAAAGGGATGTAGAGCAAGTGTTCTCAGGGAGAAAACACGCATGCATCAGTTCATCGGAAGAACTCTACAGGGAGTGCATACAATGGGCCACTGCCCCTGGTATTGGTTGGTCATGTTTGAATTCCAGCAAGAAGCCTAAGGCTGGAGAAGACAGAACGGGTGAGAAGTAGGAGCTGAGTTCTGAAAGAAAGGCTGGGGCCAGATATTGTACCTAAGACTTTGTGGGTCATGGTAAGGACCTTGGATCTCCTTCTGAATATGATGAAGAAACCCTGAGGGATTTCAGCTGAGCAGCCCTGTTCCAATTGAGGAAGGGAAGGGGAAGAAGAAGCATTAGAAAGAATTCCTTATGGTACATGGCATGGAGGCAAGAGACACTGTCAGAAGTTGATTGCTCAGGAAATATAGCTTCAAATATGTCATTTAAAGCTATAAAGGTAGGGGCACCTGGGTGGCTCAGTAGGTTAAGCATCTGACTTCGGCTCAGGTCATGATCTCACAGTTCGTGGGTTTGAGCCCTGCGTTGGGCTCTGTGCTGACAGCTCAGAGCCTGAAGCCTGCTTCAGATCCTGTGTCTCCTCTCTCTCTCTGCCCCTCTCCCACTCATGCTCTGTTTCTGTCTCAATAATAAATAAACATAAAAATAAATAAATAAATAAATAAATAAGCTATGAAGGCTATCAATGTAAGAAGAACTACAAAACAAGTTAAAAAAATGAAAGAAGGAAGAGGAAGGGGAAAGTAGTTAATGCAAATGAGTTCATTACTTATCTTTCATAGTTGCTGCTAAAAATAGATGTAACAAGAAAAAGAGGTATTAAAATAGTCAAAATAGTAGGCAGACTAGGAATGAGGAGATATTCTTAAATTTCATTTTATGCATTTATTTAGTGTGTGAATTATTATGTCCTTTTTTTTGTTTGTTTTTTGTTAAACTTTTAACTTTTGTTCAAACCAATACCAAAACTCTAAATATTCAAAGTTCTTGAAGTAGGGAAAAGGAACTTTGTATCAATTGGAAATGATCTTTCTGCCTTATCAAGTGCATTTACCACAATTTACCAGTCAAAAAGCCATATTAAGCTTTCATAAGGGTAAAAATGTAGCATTTTCTTGGGTTACAAACTCATTACAACATGTTCAGAAACATTTATATCCCAAACTTAAAAATGCATATTTTCATGTGGCTGCATATATTTTCGAAGGGAAAAAATATCAAAAGTCTTTCTACTTGACATTAGTGTCTTCAATATTTACAAACACTCTGCACTCAACTGAATTTAAAGATATTTTCCAGTACAGCTTTTTCATATGAAAACTGGATGAAACTCATGATTACATAAGGTTTCATTAACATCTTTGTTTGTTCCTGGTTGACCTTTTAACTCTCAGAACAGAAATAAGTGAAAAACAAGTTCAAGATTTGCAGAGCATAATAAAAATAAAGGTAAAACACCAATTAGCATCAGCAGTGTCACAATCACCTCCTCAATTTCTTTGTGCTTATCACTTTTTCTATTTTGAAGGTTTTTTTCAAACCTTTTAATGTTTGTTTATTTCTGAGAGAGAGACACACAGACAGACAGACAGGGAGACACAGAATCCGAAGCAGGCTCCAGGCTCTGAGCTGTCAGCACAGAGACTGACGTGGAGTGTGAACCCACAAACCGCGAGAACATGACCTGAGCTGAAGTCGGGCACTTAACTGACTGAGCCACCCAGGTGCCTCATTTTGCCACTCTTACAGCAATCAAAAGTGTCTAACTGAAAAGCTTGATTATAATTTTAGTGCTTATTTTAACTGAATGTGCATTATTCTAGAACATTTGGAAAATGTCTTTAATATCATGGGATTTTACTCTCAGTAGAATTTCATGAGTAAAAATTTAAGAATGGCATGTCTTCATTTGCTAGAAAAAGATATGAAAAAAAAACATTTTATGGCAGTGAAACACCGAACAACTGAGATCTTGGCGAAGGGCTCGATGAGAATGAGAAAGTGGGATGAGTGTCCTTAAGACTGATATCTGCGAATCAAGTGTTACATCAAAGAAATAAACGTAACTCTAGTGTAAGTAATGCCAGCCATCTCCACCTTTTGTTGGGGGGTAGCGCCTGAAGGTGCTTATCCTGCTGTGCCTGCAGGAAAATTGTGTGGAAATATGAACACAACTCAATTTCTTTTCCTAAAGTTTGCATCTGGTACAAGGCCACCTTTGATGTTCAATTCGGCTTAATCACATTGGGCAGCCTTGGCTTATGCTGTCTTGCCAGAGTAACACACTCTGTGAGCCTTACAGTTTTCTACAGCTGGTGTAAGAGGCAAGTATCAAGTGCAATTGCTGCCTTTCAATTTATGCTCATGCTGAATGAAGAACAAATTTAAAAGTTTTTTTTTTTGGCGGAAAGAGATATGAAACTTATGAATAACATGTAATAAGCTATATAGGAAAATATATTTTGAGATAGGCAATGAACTACAAGGAAAGCCTTATTTTCCAGAAACCAATTTCTCACTCAGATAAATGTCTCAACCAGCAAATGTATGAACTAGAGGCTTGTGGGTGCTATTCACCACCTCACTTTCCATTTCAGGGCACTGTCTATGAAAATCAAGAGAAACACAGTATAGTAAGTAAAAGGAATCCAGGAATAATTTAGAGAGCCCTCAGCAGGGAATATTGCATGCTTTACTTCCAAGAGATTAAAAAGAATGAGAGACAGAGAGAGAGAGAGCAAAAGCGGGGGGAGGGAGGGAGAGAGAGAGAATGGGAAAAATCATACAGGCACTGCTATTTCTCACCCATAAATGATGTAAAATTATATCAGGCATATGGAACATCTACAGATATTAAAATGAGAGTTGTAGCAGAATGGCTTATTCAATTACTTAACATAATACACTGAATTTTTGTATGTGTAGTGAAGTTTACTAAAAATCTAAAGAGGGTAGACAATAAAACAATTTAAGTTTCTTTAGCTAATTTTGTACTAAAATAGGCATAATTCTCAGTACTACCAAGCTCTAATTCTTCAGTTAGAGGAAAAATTGTTCTTTTTAAAGGTAATCCATTTAGAAAAACTGCAGATTGGCCTAAGAGAGCATATTCAAATATTTACCAACAGCTTCTCACAGACCTTGATGATTATCTGGTAAAAAGGGAGTTGAGGGGAACTTTTGAAACTACCATACTGGTTTAAACACATCCATTACCTTAATTGATATTTATGTGAAAGCACTAAGTCAAGAATTATGTAAATGTAAGTTAATGATGGAAATGTAATTCTTAACAATTGTTTAAAACTACTTGAGAGCTTTAAACTAGTGTATCATTCTTTCCACTGCTGAATAACTCAGCAACGTATACCTGACTGTGAAGGCACTACTAATCAAGACAGAAAGGGAAGCCAGAAGTTTTTCCTCCACTCTCTTGTTCTTTATTACATACTTCTTTATTATTTTATTCCAAGTCTACTCTTTAGTGAGAAAAGCTTCATCATTGTTCAGTAGAATTTATGGAAACCAGGCTAGAAGCAAGAACTAGACTCATAACTTTGTTTTTAAAATTAAGCGATGCATGCAAAATCGTTTTTAGTAAAAATAAATTACACAGATTTTTACTTAATTGCTAAAAAATTAAAATTAAGATGGATGTAAGAAAAAATCCTATGTACTACAGATTACATAAATATAGAGAAAACTAGTATCTGGGGCATAGTATCCACATGTCCAATTGGATGCAAATTTTCAAGTATTTCCTCCAACCTGATCTCCCTATATTCTCTTGAACAATGAAAGATTTGCTCACTCAAAGGTGATGTGAAAAAAGAGCAAGAAGAAAAGTACTGAAGAAAGAGATAGCAGAAGGAGGGTTTCTATTTTCTTTATCCATCTTGAATTATAAAGGAAATGTAACATCTAGCAGAGGGACCAATAAACAATTTAAACAATTCCCAATATTATGGTGCCATTAATGTATATTGATTGAATGAATAATAAGGGATAGGTATTCAGGCCATTCACTATAAATACTGCCTCATCCCACTGTCAACTTAACTGGAGTCAAACAAGCATTAGTATCAGACTGCCCTGGATCCACCCCGCAATAACTTTATTAAATATGTGTGTGACCGCAGACACATGATTTAACCTCCCTAAGTGGGACCTGGATTGACCTAAAGTGCAATTTCAGCACTTTATATAAATGACAATAGGAATTAGGAATGATAATTAAATGAGAATAATGAATTTTCAAGGATATAATGAACTATTATTATATATAAGTCAGCCTCTGCAATGATGGATATATAGTAGGTACTCAAAAATATTAGGTAGAAGCATCTGGGTAGCTCAGTGGGTTAAGGGTCCAGCTCTTGACTTTGGCTCAGGTCATGACCTCGTGGTTTATGAGTTCAAGCCATGCATTGGGCTCTGTGCTGGCAGTGCACAGCCCGCTTGGGATCCTCTGTCTCTCTCTCTCCTCTCTCTCTCTCTCTCCCCTTCTCTCTCTCTCTCCCCCTCAAAATCAACAAATAAACTTAAAAAAATATTTGCTACTTTCTTTCCAAATATAAAACTTCTAAAATTCAAGTACTGTATATGAAACTTGCCCAATAATAATTATTTCTTACTCATCTAAAACAAAATACAGATTTTTTTTCTGGCTACTGAACGATTTAAGTTTCTTGACACATTACTGCATATAACATCCTTGTTAAATGCCTTTAAAGATAACTTATAATAATATAGTCAGTTGCAACTTCCAGGCCCATAGAGGCCAGCAACAACTAAGTTTTTGGTCTTATGTGAAGAAAATCAAGAGTTATGCAGTACAATAATGCCCATTCAGTCAGGAAACCCTCAGAAACATGGGTGTGTGAAAGGAATAAGTTTTCCATTTGAAACAGCAGTTTGAATCTGAAAAATACTTCATGGAAAAACAAGAAGTCATAACTTCTTAAAAGTTTTTCATCAGATTAGTGCTGAAACAGATTTGTCTTGACTATCATAAGAGAACAAACATGGCCATTCTTTAGTCCCACTGAAGAAACTCAATTATCCTCCCATAAATACGGAAAAGTTTGGAGAGAAATGTTTTATTGTTGTTCATGTTATTTTATTGACATATAATTGACATATTATTTTTCATATATATTTAAAATATATGTGTGTGTACAACATATTCAACATTGTATCTTTTGTATAAAATCATCAACACAATAAGTCTAGTTAACTTCATCACCACACACAGTTACAATTTTTTTTCTCTTTCAATGAGAACTATTAAGGTGTTCACTTGGCAACTTTCAAATATGCAAATGTATTATTATTAATGAAGATATTTTTTAAAATATGTATAGGCATATGTGTAAAGCAAAAGTGGTTTGAGACTGTGGTCACTATGGGCATGACCAATCAATGATTTCTCAATTGCTGAAAGGTTCCTGCACAAAAGCTGTCTTAGGAGATAACTTTTCTATAGCATGCCTTAAAGCTACAAGTTACTGGTTTAAAGCAGGTGTTGACTTGGGCGTAGAGACAGGACACAGGAGAAAAAAATAAGGTCTTTAATTTTGTTATCTTGCACTTCAGGAAGTAAATTACTTGTGCTCTTCTGAGTGAAAGATCAGGATATTTAGGATTTAAATTCCTCTGACATCAGCGTGCTTGGGTGGCTCAGTCTGCTGAGCATCCGACTTCAGCTCAAGTCATGATCTTATGATTCCTGAATTCAAGCCCTGCATTGGCTTCTCTGCTGTCAGTGCAGAGCCTGCTTCAGATCCTCTGCCCCTACCCCGCTCACACTTTCTCTCTCAAAATCGAATAAACATTTTTAAAAAAAGTCTTATGTCTGCTTTGTTTTGGTAAAAGAGGCAAAATGGTATTGAGAATACATTACAGAAAACTGTTCTGGACATTAAGGCTGAAACAGATAGATTATAAAAACGCTGCAGAGAAGAAATATGTTAACATTTCAGTAAAGCACAGTTTTAGGCACTCAGCATAATGAGGATTGGCTGGGCGACAACTAGCTGATTAAAAGGAAATCCAGTATTTTTTTTTTCTTGTGATCATCATTATAAAAAGGAAAAAATATGTGTACTTGCTCCAAACAGGAAATGGTAAACTAAAATTAAATATTCACTTCATAAACAAAACAAACAAATCGTGAGAATTTTAGTTTCATAGAGGAAAGACTGGTTGCAATCCTAAAATGAGAGCTTGCTTCAGCCTAAGAAATGAGGCATTATCAGAAGTTTATAAATTTAACACAGAGAGTTAAATTCTATCTGCTACTTTCCATGTCTCCTTGAGGATGTGTTCTCAGGTTGAGAGCTAAGCCAGAAGGTTTGGAATGGTTTTACAAAAGACAGAGAATGAATGTTCTTGAGAAAATGAGTATAGTTTTATGATCTTACACGAGACATTAAAAAAAAGCAGAATCATAAAATTTTAGTGAGAGAACAGAAAAAAAAATAAATGAACGAGGAGACTTAGGACTTGTATTGCCATTTTACTCAGATTTTTTTAATCAGAGTAGCCACGCTGCCAGGAGCTGCCCATGGTGCTGAACCTTCATGCAAGAATTTAGTAAATAGTCTGCTTTGAATCCATCTTGCCCTCTTGGCTTGAAAGATCACTCACAGCAGTTATATATCAAAAATGCAATATTATATGACTTTATTTGCTACGTTGGTCAATTATATGCCTATATCCACATCAAAAGTGACTTCAACCTCACTTCGACTCAGCTTCTTACCCACACAAGAAACTTGTCCAGATTCCCACCACTTAGTTTATCTTGTTTAAGGTGAGTTAAAAGCACAAACATTTCCAAGAATTAAGTAAAACATTAATCTTTAGTTATATCACTTACAACAAACCAAAATTCCTTATCAAAGGAACTAAGCTATACAAACCACCCTTACATTTTCCAGTCCTCAGCACATACAGGGAAAATGTCTACTTGTGCTCTTCAGAAAAATTTTGAAAAAGCAATGGTTTTTAGCCTCCTTATTAGCTCAAAAGAGTAGTGGAGAAGCAATAAAAAGAACAAAGATTTGAGGCTATGGCGTAAGGTTTGTCTACATCACTTATTAGATTTGGGGATATCACTTAAATATTCTAAGCTTTGGAGTCTCCATTGACTAAATTAGCGAGATATATAAGGATAATATATACAGAAATAGGATATTATTTGTGACAGTGAATTTTTTTACATTTGTAAAGGCTCAGGAACAATAAGCATTTCTGTTAGAATACATCAATTGATCTTTTCTCTTGAGTACGATGACCGTTTAATTTC
Source organism: Cryptoprocta ferox (assembly GCA_028646485.1). NCBI lineage: Eukaryota > Metazoa > Chordata > Mammalia > Carnivora > Eupleridae > Cryptoprocta > Cryptoprocta ferox. The sequence goes on along the minus strand of CM053574.1, from coordinate 117,087,205 downwards.
TTTGAAAATCAAAATTCTGACTAATGGCAGAATGATTTCTGAGTACATTTACATCTGTTAAAGTAGAATGCTGCCTGGAAGCTAAGGTTCTAGCTCAAAGACACAAAACAAGATCTAGATGATCTAAAATTTTAAATAGTGAGTTGTCAAATAAATCTGAGGGAAGGCCAGCACTGAAAGAAGAAAGCAAACACTAAATCCAACTGATTTGTTGGTTCAAGGCAAAACTATATGGTATGATGTTATTTCATATACTCAAAGAAATTTTAATGATGCTTTTTTTTCCTAATCAACTGGACAGACAATAACTATAGTAGCAAGTCCACTGAACTAGCAGACAGATACTTTTACATTATTGAAGTTTATAGACAGGTTGGCAAAATTATTAGAAAGAAGCATTTGCAAATGCACTTTCTTCCAAACTAACTAAATAGAGGCAATCTAACTAGGAATAACTTATATCCTTTAAAATGCTTTGGAGAATTTTGGCAAAGCATACAGAGTCTTATAAAAGTAAATATGCAGTGGTTATGTGTAATTTGGTTAGTCAATATTATAGATAGTAAAAAATAATTTATGAAAGATTGTATGGCAAAGGTCTAGTGTCAAAAAAATGGAATTATGATTTTCAAAGAAATTAGATGGTCATGGTACTCAAGAGAAAAGATCAATTGGTGTTATTCTAACAGAAATGCTTAAGCAATTTCCAAAATGCCATTTTTACTACAAATGAAGTCTGCTTAGGGTGAGTTGGCAGCAAGCCACTGATTCAAGACAAACTGGAATTATATTTAAACACATTTATAATCAATATCAATTCTACTTCCAAAATAATTGTAGGTGATTTAAAATTAAAGGCACATATGCAACAGAGCTTTGAGTTAGAATGAGGAAAAAATATTTAACAAAAAGCAAGAAGAAAATCTATTAAATACTAAGGAAATAGTCACTATGACTTAAGCTTTTAGCTCTGACTTTCTTGATATGGAGAGAAAAGCAGAAAATAGGACTATATGCCATTTCCAAACATGCCACAGATTTATTTTTATTCTGACCTTTGCCTATGCTATTTCCATGAACTGAAATACCTTGCAGATGTTGCTTTGTTTATTGAAATTACATATATCCCCCAAGTCCTACTTTGTGTACATTTGCTCCTATTAAAACATTCTTGGTACTCCCTAATATGATTTATATTGTATGTTTTGCACTCACAGAAGACTTTGCTTATATATCCTTGGGCATGTATTTAATCATTTGAGTTCCGTGTCTGTCTTTTTGTCCATATTCTAAGTTGCTGAAGGACACAAACCATATCTTAATACTGGTACATCAGGGTTATTCATAAAGGTTTTGGGAATTATTTGTAATGGCTTCCTTCAACAACCTATTTATTTAAAAATAATAATTTTCATTTCTTTTCTATATCGATCTTAGGTATTATTAAATAGCAACCTGAGAGTTCAATGAGCAAGACTAGCATTAGAAAAAGTTGTAAAGAAAGTAAACCTTTGAGGAGAGAGGAAAGACGGTAGCTGAATAGGAGGACCCTTGGTTCTCCTTGTCCCATGAATACAGCTAGACAACTAAAATCACCCTAAATACCCCAGAAATTGACCTGAAGACTAGCAGAACAAACTCCACCACTAAAAGCAGAGAGATGACACATCAAAGAAGGTAGGAAGTGCAGAAACAAAGTTTCGAAGAGAAACAGATCATGGACACTATGGTGGGGAGGGAGCTGCAGTCACATAGAAAGGCAAAAAGGAAACTAACGCACAGGGGAGCCCTTATAAGTAAGACGAATCCCCATAGCAATAGGCTTGGAAAGCAAGTAAGGCTAAATTTTGTGAGTTCTTGCAACAGCAGATCTTAGAGCCTGGAGTTCTAAAGGTCAGTGAATTTAGCTCCAGGAGAGCCTAGAAGGTACCGCACTGCTCTTAGAGAGGAGGCAGGGCAAACAGTCCACAAATATATAGCATGGAAAGAGTTATCTGAAGAGTGCCTGGGGCACACAGCAGCATGTAAGTTACTTGCTCATCTCCAAGCATGTCCCAGAAAGGCAGCATTCTCGGAGAGATTCCTACAGGTACAAAGGAAATGGCACATTTCCTTCCCGAGACTCTGAGTATAAGCAAAAGACCACCTGCAGGAACCAGAATAGCTGGACGCTTGCTATCTAACTGGTTTACAGCAAGCTCCACCTCCCCTCTTGCTCTAGTGGAACCACCCTTCCCAGTAACACTTGCCTCAGGACCACTGTGGTGGGTCCCCCTCCATCAGCAGACTAGCTGAAACCCCTGACAACAACATGTCTCTGGACCTAAGAATTTTGCAAGGTATGATTCCTGGTGCTAGTGGTGACAGGTCTCAGTTCACAAGCAAACCAGAGCACATCTAGTTAAAATGTACCACATTCAGGCAAGGGACCAAACACTGCCCATAACAGGCAAAAAGAGCCTCTGGAATTGACTGGTGACCGGGACACAACATACACTGGAGACACTCCCTGAAGTGCCAGGACCTGGGGAACAGGGGACTATACTGCCTTACACTGCAAGGCACTATAGAACATCTTCTTCATAAGGTCATTACCCTCAAGAACAGGAGAGGTAACTGACATTGCTAACACAAAGAAGAAGGCATGGAGATTATGATAAAATGAGAAGACAGAGGAATTTCTCCCAAATGACAGAACAGGGCTAGCCCATGGGCACAGATCTAAATGAAACAAATATAAATAACAAGCCTGATAGAAAATTTAAAGTAATGATCATAAAGGTACTCACTGGACTTGAGAAAAGAGTAAAAGACATGAGTGAGATCCTTAACACTACAGTAATGAATAACATAGCAGAAATAAAAGACTCAATAAATGAAATGAGAAACACATTTGATGGAATGAACACGGGGCTAGAAGAAACAGAGGAACAAATAAGTGACCTAGAAGACAGACTAATGGAAAGTAATCAAGCTGAACAAAAGAAGAGAAAAAAATATGCAAAATGAGAACAGACTTCGGGAACTCAGTGTCTCCATCTAATGTAATAACATTCACATTATAAGAGTCCCAGATGAAAAAAGAGAGAAAAGGGGCAGATAATTTATTTGAAGAGATACACTTCCCTAATCTGGGGAAGGAAACTGATATCCAGATCCAGAAGGCACAGAGAATCTCCCAACAAAATCAACCAAAGCAGACGCATGCCAAGATACATTCCACTTAAAATGGCAAATTTTAGGGATAAAGAAATAAAATTTAAAGCAGCAATACAAAAGAAGACAGTTACATACAAGGGAAACCCCATAAGGCACTCATGGGAGTTTTCAGCATAAAATTTTCCAAGTCAGAAGGGAGTGGAATTGTATATTTAAAGTGCTAAATGTGAAAACTTTGCAGCCAAGAATATTCTATCCAGCAAGCTATCATTCAAAATAGAAGGAGAGAGAAAGAATCTCCCAGACCACTAAAACAGCTATACAAGAAATATTAAAGGGGGCACCTTGAGTAAAAAGGAAAAATCACAAGTGACAGTGTGGAGGTAGGAAACACAAAAGCAGGAAAAATGAAATTTTTGTAAAATATCAGTCAAAGAACTCATAAAATAGAGAAAAAAAACATCAAATGTGACACTATCTACCTAAAATGTGAGAAGGAGAATAGTAATTAATGGGTTCAAAGTTAAATAACCATTAATTTAATATGCAGAAGATGTTATACAAACCTAATGGTCACCACAAATCAAAAACCACTAATAAATATGCAAAGAATAAAGAAAAAGAAATCCAAATACACCACTAAAAAGAAGTGAACCCTGAGAGAAGGCAAGAAAGAACGATAGAAAATCTTCAGAAAAACAAACAAAAAAACAAACAGGTAATCAAATGGCAAAAAATACATATCTACCAATAATTACTTTCAATGTAAATGGACTAAACACTCCAATCAAAAGACACAGGTTGACAATATGGATAAAAAAAAAAAATAACACCCATCTATATGCTGCTTAGAAGAGACTTAACTTAAACCTAAAGACACCGGTAGATTAAAAGTGTAGGGATGGAGAAATATTTTGCCAAGCAAATGGATGTTAATAGAAAGCTGGAGTAGCAATAATTATATTGGACAAAATACAATTTGAAACAAAGACTCTAACAAGAGACAAAGAAGGACACCACATAATAATAAAGGGAACAATCCAACAAGAAGATATAACAATTGTAAATATTTATACGCCAAACATGGCAACACCCAAATACATGAAACAGTTAATAACAAACATAAAGGAACTATCTGATAGTAGTACAATAATACTAGGGACTTTAACACCCCATTTATATCAATAGATCATCTAAACAGAAAATAACAAGGAAACAATGGTTTTAAGTGGGCCAGATGAATTCAAAAAATATATTCAGAACATTCCATTCAAAAACATCCAAACACAAATTATTTTCAATTGCACATGGAAGATTCTCCAAGTGGGATCACATGTTAGGCCACAAAACAAACCTCCACAAATTCAAAAATAATGAAGTCATATCATGCATTTTTTTCTGACCACACTGCTATGAAACTAGAAGTCAACCACAAGAAAAATTCTGGACAGATCACAAATACACAGAGGTTAAATAACATGCTATTAAACAATGAATGAGTCAACCATGAAATAAAAGAAGAGATTAAAAAGTACATGAAAACAAATGAAAATGAAAACGATGATTCAAAACCTTTAACATGTAGCAAAAGCAGATCTAAGAGGGAAGCTTATAGCAATACAGGCCTATTTTAAGAAGCCAAGAACAATCTCAAATAAATCTCAAATTAGCTTACACTTAAAGGAGCTAGAAAAAGAAAAACAATCTTAAAACCAATAGAAAGAAGGATATAATAAAAATAAATGATATAGAAACTAAAAACCAAGACACACACACATGCACACACAGCCCACACAGATCAGTGAAAACAGGGGCTAGTTCTTTGAAAAAATAATCAATGAAATTGATAAACCTCTATCCAGACTTTTTAAGAAAAAAGATATATATAAAGGATTCAAATAAATAGAATCTCAAATGAAAGACGAGAAATAATAACCAATACCACAGGAATACAAACAATCAGAGAGAATATTATGAAAAATCAGATGCCAATACATTGGACAATCTAGAAGAAACTGATAGATTCCTAGAAACATATAATCTCCCAAACCTGAAACAGAAAGAACTAGAAAATTTGAACAGACCAATTACCAGCAAAGAAACTGAATCAGTAATCAAAAAACTCTTAGCAAACAAACGTCCAGGACTGGATGGCTTCACAGTCAAATTCTACTAAATATTTAAAGAAGAGTTAATACCTGTTCTTCTCAAACTATCCCAAAAAATAGAAAATGAAGGAAAATTTCCAAATTCATTCTATGAGGCCAGCATTACCCCAATACCAAAACCAGGAAAAGGCAACACACACAAAAAAAGAGAACTAGAGGCCAATATTTCTGATGAACATAGATGAAAAATCCTCAACAAAATACCATTAAACTGAATCCAACAATACATTAAAAAGAATCATTTACCAAGATCAACCCATTTGTTCCTGGGTTGTGAGGGTGGTTCAATATTTGTAAATCAGTCAATGTGATATGATACATCATGTCAGTAAGAAAAAGAGTAAGAATCAGATGTATGTATCACTTCAATAGACAGAGAAAAAGCATTTTGCAAAGTACAACATCCAATCATGATAAATAAAAAAAAACCCTCAACAAAGTAAATTTAGAGGGAACACACCTCAACAAAATATAGGCCATCCATGAAAACCCACAGACAACAGCATACTCAATGGAAAAAAACTGAGAACCTTCTCCATAAGGTCAGGAATAAGACAAGGATGTCCACTCATACGATTATTGAACAAAGTCCTGGAGGTCCTAGCCACAGCAATCACACAAGAGAAAGAAATAAAAGGCATTGATTTACAATGTATGCACCCATTTTGACAACAATGAAAACAGTTTATGGTAACAGAGGACAAAAACCATAGTTTATGGTAGCAGAGGACACTGTATTCTTCCTTCTCACCAAATCTCATGCATGCCCTTATATTTCATGTAAATCCATTTTCCTTTTCTGCAGCTTCATTTATGCTGAACCAATATTACCAGCCTGAAATAGCTTCAAATGTGTTTTGATCCCATGGGAGTGTTATCAGGGAAGCACAGGGCACAAGGAAGCCTACTATGGCCCCCACTCATCTCCCATCTTCCCTAGGGGAGCAGGGGAACCCTAAGCACTCTTCAGCTCAAGCTAGCCAAAGAACATCATCACAATGAGAGCAGGACAACTTAACAAACATTTATTTTATGTTGATGTTAAAAAAAATCCATAACATGATTCAACCATTAAGTCTAGATGCTCTTGATTCAGAACCATTTTCTTTAGCAATATCAGAACTTTGATTCTTTTTTCAAAAAAAAATTTTTAATGTTTATTATTCTTGAAAGAGAGAGAGACAGAGTGAGAGCAGAGGAGGGGCTGAGAGAGAGGGAGACACAGAATCAGAAACAGGATCCAGGCTCCGCACTGTCAGCACAGAGCCTGATGCAGGGGCTCAAACCCAGGAACTGTGAGATCATGACCTGAGCCGAACCGTTTAACCAACTGAGCCACCCAGGCGCCCCAGAACTTTGATTCTTAATCTTGGTTACTGCACCATAAGTAAAGACAGTGAAGAAACTTAGTTGCATTATTTAAACCGATGCAATGTAAGACCGCCAAGAGGGAGGGGTTAACAAAGTACTGCAGTTCTCCAGGGAGTGGTGTGACAGGCACAGCAGCTTAGCAAATTGCTCTTCAAATCAGCCAGCAATGAGAGCAAAGTAAGCAGTGTCTGCCACTTCTGGGACCAATAAATAATGTGAAAATCAGACTGCAGTTTTTGAATTGCTATGTAGTAGAACAGAGAAGAAAGAGAATACGATTTAAAGTCAGAGAACCTGGCCTAGCAAATTCCTGGTTATGTCAAGTCAATCAATCTCATTAAGCATCGATGTCCTCATTTGTAAGGTGAGAATAGAAATGAAAATACTTCTCAACCTTTTCTCCTGGGCTTGTTGTGAGGCGCAAGGAAGAAAGCCTGAGAAAATACTTCCCATAACATATAAAATGTCACTTAATTGGAAAATGTACAAAGCGTATAGAAAAAAAGCTGATTTTTTTTTAAATCTATGGGGAACGAATTTGACCTTATGGAAAACGAACGAGTGACTCCAGGCTCATCTGCACCAGAGTCTAACCAATTAAGCTAAGTGGCAGAGGACACCCACATTTCAAAATAAAATTTCAAGCACATGAAACAGAGTAACGTGTTTATAATGTTAAATGAGGTGTTTCGTAATTAATTTTAAATGGCAGGTGAAGCTTATACATTCCCTGGCACTTCATGCTCCACAGTGCCAGTATGAAATTAGAAATAACACAATAAAAAAAAAAAAAAGGCTGGGACTCCATGTGGAGAATGGTAAGGGCAAAATTGAAATGCGTCCACCTTGATTATTTGGAACAGTGTTGGGCACCGCCTGGATCGAAGGCAGTAGGTAGGCAGGCTGCGGTGGGCTTGCTCACCTGGGGTGGGGCTGGGGGTGATTCACAACAGCCTCTCTGAGCTCTTGGCACCTGAGCCCTGGGGCAGCCAAAGCATGGCAGCACTGAGCCCCGCTGCGGTCACCCGACTGCCTGCAGCTCTGTTGCTCTCTCCCATGGACCATTTTCAAAATGAATATACAGCACAAGGGTAGTTTCAAATGAAGCAGAAAATACACTTTTGTGATTCAAATAGTTCACTTTAGTCACTTGTAAATGAGTGGTGGTCACTTAGAAACACAAGGCACCTCCGGGCGCCTGGTGGCTCAGTTGGTTAAGTGTCAACTTCAGCTCCAATGATGACCTCGAGGGCGGATCACGAGTTCGGGTCCCACATGGGGCTCTGTGCTAACAGCTTGGAGCCTGGAGCCTGCTTCAGATTCTGTGTCTCCCTCTCTCTCTCTGCCCCACCCCTGCACGTGCTCTGCCTGTCTCTCTCTCTCTCTCTCTCTCTCTCTCTCAAAAATAAATGAACATTAAAAAACACTACAAAGATGAGGCATCTTACAATCCGTATTCATCATAACAAGTCCATTTCAAAACACTTATTATTTGCTACTAGATATGTGATACATTTTCAATTAAGATAAATTGATAATTTGGGGCGCTTGGGTGGCTCAGTCGGTTAAGCGTCTGACTTCGGCCCCAGTCATGATCTCGTGGTTCTTGAGTTCAAGCCCCGCGTCAGGCTCGTGCTGAAAGCTCAGAGCCTGGAGCCTGCTTCAGATTCCGTGTCTCTCTCTCTCTCTGCCCCCACATACTCATGCTCTGTCCCTCTCTGTCTCTCAAAAATAAAAACATTCTAAAAAGTTTTAAAAAATATAAATTGATAATTTGCATACTAGAAAAGACTTTGTCATCATTTATGGCTCCTTATTGAATAGGAGAAATGATAAAATATTTCATGATTTACCTTGTTCTTCATGTATACAAACTATGCCTCCTTCTTCAGATTAGGCATACTTGATATTTTCAGATTGAATACCTCAGTTGGAAGTTTTAAATGCCATTCTTTTTAACATATAAAATATTCTATTATACTGCAATAAAATTTTTATTTAGAATACATATATTTATGAAGTGCTTATTACCAGGCACTGTTCTAGGAGTGGGAGATAGATCAGTGAAGAAAACAAAGTCCCCTAAAAGCCTCAGTGACATTATAAAGAACTTACATCCTTTCTCTTTCCTGTCTTGCCATTCTTAGATGACATGTAAGTAACTAGAAAATGTCATCCATTTTAATCTTTATAAAAATCCTCTGAAGTAGTGTACAACACATTTAAAAATTCTGAGGTAGAAAACTGAGAGTAAAGAGGTCTGAAGTAACAGACCCCAAAATCTTCCAACAATAATTATGGAGTATCCAAGATGAACAATAGCATTTTCCTACAAAGAAGGCACAATTTTACTCAAAAGGAATATATCACTTAACTGGGTTAATAAAACATGCATGTAGGAAATATAAATAACACTTCAAGGCACAATATAAACAGTAGTTCCGATAGTTAACGAAACTGAAAATAGAATATGGACAGAACTCAGGCCTTTTGATAACTGATGTCTTAGGTACCACAACAGTGGACTCCACAAAAGAAAAAGATGTTAGCCTTGCTCCATACCAAAGGTAATTCTTAAACTCAGATGAAGTCCCAATTAAAGCGACTCATCTTTTTAAATATTCATATACGTAAGATATTAATTCTTCATCATGACGAGTTACATAAAGAACTTCTTTGACAAGACTAATTTTGAAAAGAGAAGCATTTAGGGGATATTGTTAAATATTCAAGAGCAATATTAAAGAGGAAATACCAAAAATTTGATATTGTATTATTTCCTATATTTACTTTCTTAACTCTCAATAACCTTTTCATGGTTGGTAGTGAACAGAGGTGGATACCTTTTCTTGGTTTCCAGTAAGAGAGCTAAATCCCAAAGATACTTACCCCAATGTGCTGCTACGGACAACTTCATAATGTTAAATGTGATTTCTCAGGGGCGCCTGGGTGGCTCAGTCAGTTAAGCATCTGACTCCTACTTTCAGCTTGGGTCATGATCTCACAGTCCTTGGGTGCAAGCCCTGCACTGGGCTCTGCACTGGCAGTGCAAAGCCTGCTTCAGCTTTTCTGTCTCCCCCTCTCTCTGTCCCTCCTCTGCTCAAACTCTCTCTCATGCAAAATAAATAAATATGAAAAAAAGTGATTTTTCAGAGTTATATGGCAGTGAAAACTTTCATATAGAGACAATGCCTTTTCCTATAATTTTCAAAGGTAAGTTTTTAACAAAGGAAACTTGCAAATTCTGCCAACAAATAGATATCTAAGTACCAAATGTTTCAAATACTAATATTTAATACTTAAAATTGAATACACTTTCTGAAAGCAGTTGTTTTGGACATACGTGACTCCGAATGGAGGAGATACTGTTGTAGACCACCCAGACGCAGGTGTTCATTCTTCCCAGTTGCAGGGAATGCCGGCAGCTGAAATCCAGCTGGAAGGTGAATGTTCAAGGCCAGGCCCCCATCCTAGGGGCAGCCAGGCGTACAAAGACTGGTTGGTGTGAAGGAATGAAGACTCAGCCCCCTTTCTTCAAGTCTGGAAGAGCCATACCAAGCTCAGAGCGCTCAAGGGGATCACCTGAGGCTGACCACAGGTCAACCTCTCCCTTGCAACCAAGCCTTCACCACTTCCAACTGGGTGGATTCTGAAAACACTGCGCAGTAAATTTACGGCAAACATGTTTTCAACTTCGGAGTCTTTTTCCTGGGGACACCCTCCTAAAATAATGAGTTTGGAATAATCCTTTTAATCCTTTCTGTCCATTACTCGGGGTGTCGGCTCACTTAATTAGCTAAATTTGTAGCTAAACTTTTCAGAGTATTGCCAGTTATAAGCCAATAAGGCCAACATTTTCTAAGCAAAATATACTAAAATGTTCTTCTCTAAATTATAACTGACTCAGGAAAAATCAATACAATTAAGTGGCTGTCAAAAAGGGTACTAAAAGTTAAAGTCAAAAGAAAATAGAAAAATGCATCTAGCAGGACAGCACAGCTAAAAATCAATGAGACCTGTAGAATATATCAACAGATAAAGGCAATAAACTAATCTGGTTAGCAGCACAAGGCTTCATGATATCTTTGGGTAGCAGTAAGTTAAAAGTTCAAGAAAATTAAGCATTGTCTATAATTCCCAATAATTCAGCTCATACGTTGAACACTTCTTGCCTCATGAAATATTTTTAAAGCAGATTGCTTTCATAAAAGCCCCTGAAGAAACATTGAAATTGCTATGATAAATTACCAAATATCAATTTCTCATTGATTCCATGAGCATGTTTTACCACTCTAGGTAACATATAGAGATATATGAATTTAGTTCTTCCAGTCACGTAATATAATGAAGTTTTATTTACTACCACAGGACATCCAAATTGATTTTTGTATATTATCGCCTCCAGTTTTTATTGATGGCTCTCACCATATCTTCCTTAATCACTTCGACAAGCATTCACAAACTTGTACACAAAAATCCCATGTTACGCAATTAAATTGCTTACATCAGCAGTAAATACTTTTCAACGAGCAGAAATAACAAAAGTTACCAAATGTCCTCCATCTATTCATGTATGTTCTGTAAGTTGTCAAGTATCTATTAGAATGTGTATAACCAAATGAGCTTCAGTTTTTTAAGAACATCTGCTTATGGGGTTTCAGTGTAAAATATATTGCAGTATCAAAAAACAAAACAAAACAAAACAAAACAAAAAGGAGTCAGTTCTCTTCTCTCCATCTCATCCCACACTCATCAGAAAGGAAAAGATGGAAAGAAACACCTTAACAGTCAAGGCAACAAAGCTACCAAAGATCAGGGAATGAAATAAGATGGAGATAAGACACAGCCTTACCCTTTCTCTCACACCACGGCCAAATTCGAAACCTCATTATTTCTTACCCACGTTACTGCAGCTGCCAATCTGGCACCATTTCAATCCATTCAAGTCAATCATGCTCAAAGGCAGCTCTTACTGTGCCCCATCACTGGTCAAAAACATTCAATGGCTCCCTGCTGCCCCAGTGAAACTTCCGAAAGGGTGACCACACATGGAAAACAGATATGTGGAGATACTGATCGCCTTGGTTCTTGTAGATCTGGGGAATCCAGGAAGGGTGTAGGTCAGGTGTCTTCAATTAGGAGCAGCCTCTTTCAACAACCTCAGTGAACCCCATAAACACGATCACTGTCATCTGTGACCTACTGCGTGGAGACCACTCTGCATCCTCCATGCTGCAGCACTGGCTTGCCACGTCTTCCACGAGCTCACTCTACATCCCTTTCCATCACAGGTTTATTGGTTCCCTTCCGGCACTTCCCATGCCAGCCAAGCTTCTCTTCTCTTACCCTGTTCCGACTTCCCTAACTCTGTTCCCTCTGTTCAGAATGCCTCTTGCACTAGTCTGCAGGGCTGCTATAACAAAACACTGTAGACAGGGTGGCTGTAACAGGAATATATTATCTCACTGTTCAGTAGTATAGAAGTTCAAAATCAAGCTTTTGGCAGACTTGGTTCCTTCAAAGGGTTAAAAGGGAAAGATCTCCAGCCCCCTCTCCTTGGCTCATCCATGGTTACCTTCTGTGTCTACTCATCATCTTCGTTATGCAAGCCTTTGTGTCCACATTTCCCGTTTTTATAAGAACACCAGTCATTCTGCATTAATGCCCACCTTAATGATCTCACATTAACTTGATTATCTCAGTAAATGCCGAATCTCCAAATAAGGCCACATTCCAAGGTACTGGAGATTAGTTCTTCACCATAGGAATTGGGGGTAGGCGGGGATTCCACCCACAACAGCCCTTATTTCCATTTCTCCATATGCACATCCTACCTAGCCTTCCAGGGCCAATCCATAACACTTTTCTTGACCCTTCATCTGGAATCTACATTCTATTCCTTGAGATGTCCATACTGGGGGCATGAATCATCTTTTCACCTATCCATAAAGACATTCACTCTCTTGTGCAATATTTTTTACCACAACACTTAGCACAAGAAGGTGTATACAATGCACTCTCAATATCTGTGGAATTACCAAATCACCATCCACTTAAGTAATGGCTTTGATCACAAAACAAACTGTTGAGGTAAGAAGAATGTCAAATATTCAGAGAGACCAGAAAACTTTAGACTTCAGGGTTTCTGCCTGGACATGCCTTTAGTGATGAAATCATGATGGCTGTATGTAACTGGAAGAAAAATTTTACTATCTGCTCTACTTTAGGATACCAATATGTCTAGATACCAAGATGACCTTCAGAAATAATCCAGGTTGAAACCAACATGAATAAACAACATAGTCATTTCATTATAAAAATAAAATCTCTTCGTACGGCATGTCTTGGTAGGGACTCCATAGCAAATTTTTCACTCTTTCAGAATAGTACACATTTAGTTACACTGAGTTCCCTATAAATCAGCTTAACAGTGGCCATCACTCCATGGTCTATTGGCTATCATTTCTCCTGATGGATCTAAACTCCTGAATTTCCCATTATTGGCCCACAGGTCACTAGGCTGAATCGAGTATTTATCTGCCATTAAAGAGGAATTTTCTCCTGGCTCCATTTAACAAAAGGGAGCCTCATAATATGTAACATTTTCAAATTCTTCTTATTAATACCTACCCATACAGATACTGCCCACTCCATCTGTATGCCATGAGACACTAGCTACAAAATTGTTGTCTCAGTTTCTTCCCAACAGATACACTGTACTTTCTAAGAATCAAACATAGAAATTGGAAATAGAGCCCTCCAGGTGAGGCATGGAGAAATGTTTCCAGGTGTGAGCACTAATGCAGCTTCCTGCTGGAATGAAGCAGGAGTTGGAAGACAGGAGAGAGATGACATCGCTGAAATTGTCCAGTCAAGTGCCTCTTCATTTGGAGACAAGAGATGGACCCCCATAGACCCTGGGGAGGGGGGTCCAGGTCACCCATTCCCTTCTGGTTCTGATATGTTCAGCAGCTCAAAATGCTTCTAAAAATATATAAGACACTGCACCACTGAGTTCTGTTCCACCTCAAATCTGGTGTGTGGGACAGTTGACATATGTAACTAGAGAAAACTATCATGTCAGAATGCTGGCAGAGTCTCCCAAAGGACTGAAGGTGAATGGGAAGGACCTAGCCAATGACAGAGGCCAGATGACCAGAAAATCTGCAAGATGGAAGGGCTGCTGGGCTCCAGTTGCAGGGGGCAGTCTCTGCTGATAATGTCTAATTGTTTGGGTGTAAGTGTCATGGAATATACCAGTATTAATCATAGCCCAAACTGCAGACTTATGGTTAAATGCTGCCCTGACATACACCAAGTCAGACATGTCAAGATTACTTCACACACATGGCAGATGCTATAGCTACTCAAAATGCATTTGGAATTTATCCTACCACTATGGTCACACATAGGCATCACTGTGTGTAACAGCAAAATGCTGGGAACAACCATGTCTGCATCACTAGTGCTAAGATATATTTATAGAATGTATGTTTAAACAGGCGTGAGAAAGCCTTCTATGTACCACTGTGATGCCACATTAAAACAATCGAACAAAAACAAAGCAACCAGGGAGTGAAAGAGTAGGCATGTTACGCTGTTTTTTGGTAAAATGAGAAAAAAAGGCAGAAAGCAAGCACATATGTTTTTAGATTTGTTTGTCTAATGCATAAAGAACTTGGAAGGACACATAAATAGTGTGGCCACCTTTTTGGAAAACTGGTAGGAGGTACTGTGGGAACAGGACAATTTTGGGTCAGAGGTAGGAAAGTCTTTTCCCTTTATAACTCTGATGTTTATTTTTAATTTTTGATTCATGTGGATAAATTATTTAATACAAATATAAAATTTAACTTGAATTGAAAAATTAAAACGAATGTAGCTGGCTGTACCAGAATTCTCCATTTTCTTCTATGCGATTCCTAGAGTTCAGAGACCTTTTAACAAATTGATATATTTTAAACAAATCTTTATCCCCAAGAAATGTTATCCTAGGCTCCAAAGTTTTAAAACTTGGATAGTATTATACATTTATTTCTTTAGTTCTTATGACCAGCCCTGTGTTTTGCAATTAATCACAGATGTTTTATTTGAGAGACTAAAAGTAATTTATGTGGCTCCCCTGACCCTCTTTTGTTACCGCTAATGAGTTATTTATACAGTTTAAGCATAGGTTAGTCTCAACTGATTATTTCATGTTTAACCAATGTTATACTGTTCCCAGATTACCAATATCTTCAGTTAGTGGAGAACCTTTGAATAATTATTATATATTACTAGTAACTTTATAAAGGCTTAGTAGTACAAATTATGATCTTTAGTCATTAATATTCATACATAACTTGAATAACTGTTTTACCTCCATAATCCAATTATAAATGGCTAAGAAT
The DNA here is from genome assembly GCA_028646485.1 of Cryptoprocta ferox. Classification (NCBI taxonomy): domain Eukaryota; kingdom Metazoa; phylum Chordata; class Mammalia; order Carnivora; family Eupleridae; genus Cryptoprocta; species Cryptoprocta ferox. Next base: position 117,072,117 of record CM053574.1, on the reverse strand, counting down.
ATACTATGCAGTCTTCGATGTCTACCATCACCTAGATAAATTTTCCCCTACAGGGATAATTACACTTTTAAGATAAAAAAAATAAAATTTAAAGTTTACACGTGTAGAAACACAGGAGACAAGAGTGAAAGAACATGTTTTATGCAATGACTTGGCACATATTATTGACTCCCCTTTAAGACTTTGTTTCATTTCCCATTCCCAAAGAACTAATAAGACCATCACCTCCTTCTAGCACTTTATCAACTCTTGCCTAGAATACTAGAACAGCTTCTTCGGATTTCTCTTCATTACATCTAACACCATAGTATTGACATTAGTCCTGGACACACAAAACAAAACAACAAAACACACTTGAAGGAACAATCTTATCTTTATTTTAAACTAGCCCCGACATTAACTTCTGTTTATACAGCAAAACCCTCTACAAACCAGCTCCTCTGTCCTGATTTCCCTACAGCTCCTCCCTCCCACTCCTCCTATTCTCCAATCTAGACTTCCAGATGGTTCCATTCTATTTCCAACTTCTCCCTGGGTCCTCAGCTTTGGTTCATTTTGTTCTCTTGATCTGGAATTCCAGATAGGTCTTTCCAAATCACTGGTTGGACAGAGGTGGCCTTATGAGTCAAATCTAGCCAAAAGGTGGCTTTTGACAAAACATGTATAGCATGTTTTCTCAGATGATATTAAATACAAAGACCCTAAGGTTCAAATTTTCAAGGTAGTCTTTAAAATTTGGGAGATCTGAAACACTGGGATATGCAGCTATCCCAGTTGTATCTCACATATGCTCTCTAGTTCTCAGTGATCTACTGAGAGGCCATGTAGGCATTGAATTTTCTACATCTCCCCTAAAACCTGGCACCATTCTTTAAGGCCCAATCAAATCATCATTAATTCACCTGCACTGATATCCTTTCAAATCTTACAGTACTGGAAATAGACACACTATTTAGAAAAAAAAACATTCAATCTCGTTTGTATCCAAAGAAAAACAGTTATGAAATGCAGTTTATCCACGTATAGTATTGGTAAGATTTTTTTAAATGTTTATTTTTGAGAGGTGGGGGGCAGAGAGAGAGGGGGACAGAGGATCCAAAGCAGGGCTTGAACTCATGAACTGTGAGACAATGACCTGAGCCAAAGACCAATGCTCAACAAACTGAGCCACCCAAGTGCCCCTAGAACTGGCAGGACTTTAAAAGCATTTAAACCTTCAGTTTTAGTTTTAGTGGAGAAACAGCCCTCCTGTATGCTCTAACTGATAGTATAAATTGTATATCAGAAATATTCTGGGGGATATATTTACAAATATACTGAAACATTTTTAAGTAGATAGCCTTTGATTTAATACATGTAATTACAGAAATAGGTTTTGAGATGAATTGTTCAACACATGAGCTAAGATGTATGTACAAGAATGATCCCACCACCCTTTTTAATAGCACAGACTGAAAACAAATTAAATGCCCAATAACAGGAACTGGGTTAAATTATGGCATAGGTACACAACAGTCTACTATATAAAAATTCAAATACAGCAGTATAGAAAGAGGATCACAACATATTGTGAAGACTGGTGTACAGAACAGCATACAATCCATATGTGTGATACGTGTGTAGTGTGTATACACATACGTATATGCCTCTGAATCTTAGACAACATGAACTTGGAAGCCAACTATTGAAGTTGTAGATGCTTAGTACTTATAATCAAACTCTCTGTCAATCTTAATTGTATATCTCCCTTGAATCCAAACATTGTAATTATATTAAAAAAAAAAAGCAAAAAACAAAAAAACAAACCCACTAAACTAAAGACTTCAAAGAGCTTGGAGAAAGGACATGAATTGTATTAACCAGAGGGATGTTTCACGCAGATACACCTTGTATGATAACCATTATTACACTGTACATGTTCACAGCTGTACTTGATTTGAATTTATGCTTAGGACCAAAGAAAGAAAGCTATCAATACAAGAAAAGATTATGCTTGAAGTGAATCATAAACTTAATTGTATTCCTTTCATTTTAAAACATAAAATGTCAGCATTTGCATTTAAGTTCTGATTAAGAAAATAAATGAACCTGCCTATTTAGACATTGGATTAACACCCATACCCGGGTATAAAAACTCCCCTACCCTGTCTTTCTTTGGAGGGAACATCTGACATGAAGCAGTCAAAAGTCATTTAGTGACTGACATTGACATAACTTTGCCACAAGCAACTAAAGCAATTACCAGGGCTGGTTTGGGCACAGCTGAAACACCTTGATAAGGCAGCAGTGAAAAATGACACATCATGCAACCTGAATGGTTTCATCAGCGCAACACTAAATCAGCATGTATGTCTCCAACACTCTCATTCTGTCGATAATAGAATAATCAAACAGAAAGGAAGAGTGTTGCCTCCAATTTCTGCTGACAGTCGGAAATGGAAATAAAGTGATACATTCCCGTGTTGTGTCTTTCAAATGTATTTTAGCCACGATGGTTTCAATTTACTGTCCCATAAACCACTTCATATTTTAACCCAGCATGGTTTGTAGTTAATAACCACCAGATAAGAAGAGACAGCATTTACTCGATTGCCCATTTCTTCAGAAAGTGATGTTTAATACACTTAACAAAAACTAAATCCAAAAGATCCTACATAAAATAAGGTCCATCTCAAGTTAGTAAGAATCAATCTATTTTAGTGATCTAAGATTACAATTTTGAGTTAGGGCTTCGATGAGACAGCTGTATTAGAGACAGCATTGTATGACATTGTTTAGAGACAGTCTTTACCCTTCAAATTGGTGTTTGTTATATGAAAGTGAAATCTTCTTTCTACTGCATTCAGCCTGATGACCTAATCCTGATTGATTTATAGGTGATCACAATGTTTCATTACTTCCATTCCCCATTATTCACTTGGCGATCACTAACGCTGTTCTCCTCCCAGATTCCTGTCTCAACCCAGATCCTAAACCCCACTGGCTCCTACTGCATAATTCACCTGCCCAACAAACTCCATCCTGCTATCCTAAATGCTCTACCTGCATTGGCAGAACAAAAGTTAAAAAGTAAACAGAACAGAAATGCTTACATGTAACATTCTGGGGATTTGGCATACTCCAATACTGTTTGCCAAGACTAACATGTAATCAAACTGCTCCCATGTTGTGGGAGAAACAAAGTTCTCATAAAAAGTAAAAAGTGAAAAGTCGACTGCGTATCATTTGGGAAAGTTAAAAAAAAAAAAAAAACTCTGACATGTTTTCTTAATTCTTTTCATTTTCCGTTTATAGATAATATGGGGGAAACTTCCTCTTTTATGACTATAACCACTATGTTTAAGTTTTAAAATAAAAAAATAATAACAATAACATATATTCCGTGAAAATGTGCTTGAACTTGGCCTAGAATAATAAAAACAAGAGGTATGTGATAGGGAAGGAACTTTGAGAAGTCATTTGAGAGACCATTAAGAAGCCACTACCTGGTCTAAGGACAACGCGATGTTAAACAGTACAGACGAAATCTGAACCTGTCCTCCTTTTAAATCGTTTTTTTGTATCCCTCATTCTCTATTATTTCAAGCTGAAAAATGAAAAGGTCAGGGACAATATGTTTTCAGGAAATAAAACAATTGGCCAATGGGGCACCTGGGTGGCTCAGTTGGTTAAATATCTGACTCTTGCTTTCTGCTCTGGTCATGACCTCATGGTTCATGCGAGCCCCATGTTGGGCTCCATGCTGACAGAGTGGAGCCTTCTTGGGATTCTCTCTCTCCCCCTTCTCTCTCCTGTGCTCATGCTCTCGATCTCTCAAAATAAATAAATAACATTAAAAAATTGGCCACTACTCAGGGGAGATATGACCTAGAATCCAAACTCTTCCATTCTCCTTGCATTTTCCCTTAAAGAACTGGACTCTGGCCCCTACCCTTGGTGAAATGGCCCACTAAAACTGGAACTTCCTCCCTACTGGTTGGGACTTCCCCATCTCATTGCATCTGTACTCCTCTCACTCACTGCTCACTCTCCCGTCTATACGCTTCATCATGACATTTGGTGTCTGTAAACCTTTCCTATATTCAATGTTCAAAAATATTTTCATATTTTCGAAGAACAATATATAATTTTAAGAACAAATTAATAACTAACTACTGAAAAGATTAATAACTAACTACTGAAAGGTTTCCCATTTTCCCCAATACTTTTTTCTAGGAACATATGGGAATATGACACGAAGAAGTTGAGGTGTCTAATGAATTTACCTCATTGAAAATACCTTGGGATCAATATTTTGGTAGAAGAATCATGAGCCTGTATGACGCATTTCTACTAGAAAAAAATTAACCAACATTAGGAGCGGATATATAATTTCACTACCATCTACTGAGAAACTATATATATACATACATATGTATAAGTAGGAAATATTATATTTATATAAATATATATTTGATTTTCTATATATATGATTTTCTATAAATCAGACACTAAGAATGTTCTGTTTGAGAGAGGCCCGATTCAATTTTTATTTATAATTTCAATGTGCCATATAAAAAGAGGTAGATAACAGGGAACACCATACTTTTTTAGAGGAAAAATCCAATTTTCTCTCTCCTTATTTTACTTTCTTTTTCCCCATATCATCAAAAAAACATACCTTAATTTGTCTCTCCGTGAACTGACATGCTGGCTTAACTGAATAGCAGCTTTGCCAGCCTAGGCCAGATAACTAATATCCATGGTAAAATCATTTCCCATGTTTCTTGGACTCATGAAAAAGCAGCCTCAGACACTACAGACTCAATTGTTATATCCAAATATTAGCTGGAATATATTTGAAGTTTCTCTTAAGTTCATATATGGCTGCTAAAATGTGCCTGCACACCATCCACTACTTTAATAGAAAACACCAAGAACCCACTTATGTTAGCTAAATGCAAAAATCATCTCTAACACTTCATCTTTTATATTGTTTGTTCCTTGTCCTTCCCTCCAAGAGATATTTTTATTAATTCCTTAAGGGTATTGCCAAATTAATTTTAGGATTAATTAAACAAATTAAACTAACTGCACTGCCATTTTATCGGATGTCTACATGGCAAGGTGTGGCTTAAATGTGCATAGGTCAGTGCAGACACCATGTTGGCAAGAGAATCATGTCATGCCACCATACTACCTTAAAGGGCACTCAAGCTTTCCTCTTTCTGATATGTCCATGGCTACTTCTTCAGCAGCATCAACATACTAGGCAGTGTGCTAAAAAAAATGATGACATATAGCCCGATTGAAAGGATATGGCGATTTTGTAGGGAAGACCTACAAGTTAATGAGCTGTCAGCCCAGTTTGATAACAGCTCTGATGAGAGCTGAGCATAGGATGCTATGGGCCATCATTTATGTCTGATAACACAGGAGAGGAAATGAACAAAGGCTTCCTCATGGTAACACTTGAGCCACATTTGGGAAGGCCGCATAGGAAATATCCTAGAAAAACAGGAGAAGCACCCCAAAGAGAGGACATGGCAAGACAACTTTTCAGAAAGGTTTCGTTTAGCTACTTACAACTACAACCTAGGCTCTAAATGTAGAATACCAAGACATGAAGTTGAACAAAAGTCAAGAGTCAAATATTGAAGGAATGGTTATTTTATGCATATTATTTTGGCAGTGGTCGGCAGACGGTAAAGTTCTCCTTGCTCACAAGTTTCTTGAGAAGCATTGAGGGGAAACAAAACAAAAAAATAAAACAAAACAAAAAAACCCCACAACTTCTATGCCAAAACAAGTTTGGTCAACAACGTCTATTAAAGGAGTTGAGAGGTCTTATAAAACAGCCACTGAATTATGTTTAACCCAGTTTGGTAAACACATAGGATTGTGTTTCATATGATGCAGATTACAACAGGCCGAGCTAGTGTTTCACGGTACACACTTTGACAAATGCTGCTGTAGGTAATGAGAACCAGTTGAAAGAGTAGGCAGAGAACGTTAAAGCCTCCCTTGCTTTCCAACAGTGTGAAAATGAATGTGAAGGGGGCAAGACCACAGGTAGGAAAGAGAGGCAAAAGGTTTTGCTTTTGAAACTTAGGGAGCCAGAGGGATGGTTTCTAAGACCCTTCCAGGGTCAGCATCCCATGATGGTAAAAATTAAACCATTTAAAAATTGGTTTCATCATCATTAGAAACTCCCATCACAAATGAATAAAAATTTTGATCTTTTGAGTGCCTTTAGACCTTCTAAAGGCATCTTGTACCTTGAGCTCTTCTACTAATAAAGCAGAGATTATAAAACCATTACTGAGATACGGCCCTTTCAAGCATTTATTACATTTGGGGATGCTTCCCTAAAAATTACAATGTACTTAAAATATTAATGTTGAATTACCTCTCATATGGATTATTATCACTGTTCTTTCATGTTAGCTGTCCAAATCTATTATGTAAAAGTATATCATGCGAGCCAATGTCATCATCCTCACTCGTAGACATAATTTTTATGACCTTGCAATCAATTGGTTACAGCCTACATCACAGCTATAGTGTCCAGCAGAACACACATCATCACGTCAGACAATTAATATTTCTGAAAGCAAAATTTGAAGCTTTTAGGGACTCTCTTTCATTTCAGATCATGATTGAAATATTTTAAAAATTAATGTCATATGCACGAACCTACCTTAAACCCACCCAAACATGGCAGGCATATCATCCATCCCCGATCACCTTCTTTCCAAACCCAATAAGGGCATGCAGGGGAATACTGAATACCAGGCATTTTTGAGAGGCTTTCCGGAGTCAATATTCAGGGTGGAAATCTAAGAGGACTGGCTCTTCTGAGTGTCACTTTGTTACATTACGAGGCTTTGTTATTGGCAAGCAAACTGACTAGGAGCTGGTAAGGCCAGGTTTATTGGCTGTAAAAGTATACATCCCCAAGGAAGACTTAACTGCACTCGAGTTCTTAATGGATCACCTGTTGGTTACACTTCCAATTTAGTCTCATTGTGTGAACTATAACAGAGTGTTTGAACTACTCAAGCTAAGAGCAACAAATCAGGCAACCACAGCCCTTCCCCTCTGAAATTAAAAGCAGCCTAGTGGGCAAATATGTTGCTACATACTTTTGAGTAGGTAGGCATCTCTTGCTAATTGTGAATTAACATCTGTATCCGCCCCTAAATAAACTAATCAATACATGGTTTTTTTCCACTTAAGGTCTGTCCTTAATCCTTCACTAATGTGAGTAGGCTGGGGTAAGTGACGCCAACAGCTCTTATTCCTGAAAAAAAAAATGTCATCCTCAACATTTGATGATCCTTTGTTTTCCCTTCTTTGGATCTCAGAAAATGTCCTTCCAACCTCTGTCCACTCCACAGCCTCCAGCCTCACCACCACCTCCTCAGGGAACTTCTACCCCAACACTGGGCTCTTGCCACCCAGTAGCCTCTGCTTCACAGCACCATGTCCCTCTCCATGTTCACACTTTAGAATCATTAAATTGCTATTCTCAGTGATTTGTTGAATAGCTGTCTTCACAGTGCTTGCTGCCTATAGGTACTGGGTGAACATTTATTTGCTACTTGACAGACTTGATGGCTTATAACTCTTTGTATTCTCTCTCTTGATTTCTCACACTGCATATATGTTCAACAGGGAAAGAGTGTTATTCTTTCCAGAATCAGAGGGTCTAGACAAGATTTTGAAATGGAAGGAATTTTTTTTTTAATGTTAAAAGTGAGGGAGTGCCTAGATGACTCGGTAGGTTAAGGATCTAGCTCTTGATTTTGGCTCAGGTCATGATCTCACAGTTCAAGAGTTCAAGCCCCCTGTTGGGCTCTGTGCTGATAGTGCGGAGCCTGCGTGAGATTCCCTCTCTCTCCCTCTTGCTCTGCCCCTCTCCTGCTTGTGCTCACTCTCTCTCTCTCTGTCTCAACATAAATAAATAAGCATTTTATACAAGTCTCTTAATTTCTTAATTGATCAAGTTCTAACACCGGCAGTTGAATTTTCGCTGATATCAATAAGGTGACTCCCTGTACAACTTAATCTACTTATATGAATAGCCAGGAATGCTCAGAAAATAGTCAAAATAAAAATTTTACAATAAAAAAATCCAGGACTTCAGGCAAAAAGAACTCACCCTTCATATAATCAGGCATTGCTCTGCATAACTGAGACTTTCCTAGATGATGGATTCCCTCTCCCCACCCCTTCTCTTTGATTTAGGCTATTTGGAATAGTCTGGGCTTCATCGTTAAAATTTGAGGTATTTTAGCAATAATTATAAATAACATGGTTTTTGGAAAAAATTTCTACCTCTTCTTCTGTATTTATACCCAGCATACATTTCAATAATCCTCAAGGAGATAAGAAATGTGTAGCTATAGTTACACAAGGAACTTTGATTTAAGCTGCTATTGGGTATATACTAAAATTGACATGATATTTTGACCAAAAATACCTTTTAGCTGTTTTTTAAGCTTGCTGTATACATAAAATAGAAGCCAAGGATAGGAAATTGAGTGAAATGTAAACTGCTTCTTTTTTTTTTTCTAAAGGTAGCATTACTCCAAAAAAGTTACCTTAACTTTTGTGACTACGTTATTCCATAGTTCCAATGTCTTTGAAAGAAAGTTATATTATTATAGGTTATTAAAAGAAATGAATATGAATAATTTAAGTCAGATTTCCACAGTTAAATTTACAGAGTTAAAGGTCAGCAGATAGAATAAACCCACAATGTGTTGGCATGTTCAGTTGGGTCAGAGTTCCCCTAAAAATGGTTTATAATGTGTCCACTGGTGGTAGTGTACATTCCTTTTAACATAATTCTGATTTGACTTTGACATGATGATTTCAGTCAAGAGAATTATTTAGTTTCTTACTTGGTTATAAATGAAAATAACATGTTAAAGGAATAAAGACATTGTGTTTTTTCATGAAGCAAAATATATTTATTTCAGAAATCATCATTACTGTCATTACACTACCTATCAGTTTTAAATATTTACCCTATGAGGCACTTTCCTAGGTGCTTTATATAAATTATACCACTGAAGGAAACTGCCCATGACAACCCAGTAAAATAGGCACTTTTATCTCCATGGATAAAATGAATGCTTAGAGAAGATTTTAACTTTCCTGGATAGATTTAAAATCTAGCACTAAGGGATTCCAATGACTAGTTTTTCTACTTGGAATTCATTTGATCTAAAAAAACAAAACAAAACAAAACATTAGCAGCTACAACCATAAACATCTCGGTTAAATACCGACTCTGCATTCGAGACTAAAAGAACATGGTATACGTTGAAAACCAGATTTAAAGCCTCAGAAAATAAAAACTGTTAGATATAAAAAATATCTGCAAAAATTTGGTGGCAAGAATCTCTAGGTTCATGAAAAGACTTGCAACTTACAACATCATTGAGGATCCATTTAGATACAGCACTTGAGAGTTTTTTCAAAAAGTACAATTAAGAATATATGTTCTCAAGCACTTGATCCCCAACTCCAAATTCAGAGATGTTCAACAAGGAGAGCCATGTGCAAAAGCCAAAAATGATAATAGCTACATCTTACTCAACACATATTATACGCTGTACTTAGTCCTCTGCTCTGTCTCTCTCTGTCTCTCTCTCTCTTTTTAATCAGCTAATCTTTACACTTAAAGAGTAAGCCACCTGCTTAATTATTAGGCAGAGCCTTATTTAGGGACATAGTAATGAGCACATAGTAGGTTTGCAATACTTACTGAATATATAAATGAGTGATCTTTAGCCACCTTATGCAGCAGATCTGACTTACATTACAGATCATTAAAGTGACTCAGGCTAGAGACAAATAAATGTCTTCACCCCTAAGTTATTGACTTACATACATGACAAGATTTAAATCATTAAGTCACCGCAAGCACAGCATCTCCAGCGACCCAAAATGGCAACAACTACCTTTTCCAACCTATCTCCTCTTCTTCTAGTTCTTCTAGAACTTATTTTGGTCTCATTACAGCTTACATGAAATGCCATCCTTTTCCTTAAGCCAATATTTCTTTATTAACATGCTATATTCTATCTTAATTCTTAGTCTCTTTCCATTATTATTACAAAAACTACAAAACAAACATTTAAGAAATGCAGAAAGTCTTTTACTAAACACATTTGTACGCACACACACACACACACACACACATACGCTTTCTTCAAATTCTTCCAGTAATGTGTGTGTACACAAGCATATCTCTGCATATTTATCTATGATTATATATGTGTGGGTGGGTGTGTGTGTATATATATATACACACATACCTACACAGACTTAAAAACACACATGGGTTATACACCACCCATTCTCTGCAAGCTGATTTTCATATTTATCAATAGATCTTGAACCTCATTTCAAATCAGTACTATTCCTTTTCATGGTTGCATACCATTGTATGGATGCACCATAATTTATATACCATTCTCTCCCTTGATTATGTGTTTTTAGATTTTGCTATTATAAATAGTGCAACAAACATTCTTGTGCTTAAATGTTTGCATACTCAGGCACGTGTACAGCAAAATGACTAAAAGTTGAACAGTAATGATTAATAGGATGACTTATCATTAGGAATTATTATCCCTAAACATTGACAAATTCCTAACGTTGAGTTCCTGAGTCAAAGAGGAGGCTCGTGAATAAGCATGTGTGTGATCCACCTTGGTGGTGAGAGGCTCTCTGAGAACAGTAACACTTATTTCGCTCCCAAAAGTAACACAGGAAAGCTTCTCCATGCTCTTTCAAGACTGAGAATAACAAATTTTAAATTGTTGCCAATATAACAGGTGAAAAGTGCGTATTATTGTCCTTTTCATTTTAATTTCTACGATGACTTGAGGAGATTTTAAGAGAAACTTCAAATTCAGAATACCTAGAATTACCCAACCCAAGTGAAAAGAAAACCTGTCAGAGAAGAGGTGGAGGACAGTCTGTAGTGACTTAAAATGGCAAAAGTGGTAGAAGTATCCATCATTGTAATGACACCTGAAATATTATGGATGGTTTACTAATTTGCCTCGACCACATGGTGGCATCTTTCCATCTTTACTATATTTGCCAAATCAGCTTCTCATAAGAAAGGAGATACTCTGTTATCTGATAGTCTACATGACAACAAACACCTGTGTATTTCCTTAAATTAAAAAAAAAAATTCTTAAATGGAAATAATATAAAACTAAAAAACTGTTGAATCTTAAGTGCTTTTTATAGTCTACTGCTGGGTTTCTTGGCTTTTTAAAACCACAAACTTCTTGAAAATAAAAATATAGGTTATATACCTGAATAAACGTACAAAGTGATTCTTAAATACTCTAGATTTTGAGACTTGCTCCTTGAAATTATTTTATTGTTCCAAAGTGATTTTTATAGAGAATAAGTTAAAATACATTGGCATTTCCCAAAATGCTTGCCATTTTGAGTGTTGAACCAAATAAGTTTTATTTCCTAAATGATTTACAAACATTTCAAGAAATCTTCAAAATAATCACTAAACAATACTGCTGTTATTAATCCAATATTATATGGAGGAACAACCAATGCTTAGACAGAAGAGTAATTTTACTCAAGACACAGATCTAGAAAGTAGGTAAAAGGGCACTGAAACATTGCCATAAGGACTTCTGTTTTCCCTTGCTTTCTCTAGCTTAAAGTTTTAGAATAATATAATTTTAGTGTTGGCAAGGGATTTACAACCTATTGGCTTGAACTACTTCTTTTACAGATGTAAAACAACTCATCTCAAGTATTTTTATCTACACATCTATCACAGTCTTTGCCCCTAATGGACAATTCTACTTAATTTTAAGATGAACAACTTGTCCAATTCCACACAACTCACTGATAGTGGAGCAGATACCAGACTACGTTCCTTGACCATGAAGCCAGTGTGTCTCTGTTCACCACTTGAGAAAAAGAGGGTGCAACACAATTTACACTGACAAAAGGAATGTCTATCATTGCATTTGAATTCTCAAACACAGGAAGGATTTAGGTTAACTTTAAAGTCCAATATAATTTAGAGGCAGAGCTGTCTTAAAAGCAGATACATCAAATCAAGAGTTACATGGAAAGACTCAACAAAAATTAAGTACATCTGTTTAACAGGCCTTTGTTAATATATGTCAGTACCTGTCAGGTACTAAAAATATTTTATTTTTAATTTGATTTGAACAAAATCGCTTCCTGTATAGGCATTTGCTTGCAAACAGTTTGTAAATTCTTCTTGGGCCCAAAGTGCAATGCTGGGAACTCTATGGGGTTCCAATTCAAAGCAAAGGTCCTTCTCCAAAGGAGTGATGAGATCTTATGAGTCAAACACCTCCACATTATTAAACTCACAAGGAAAAACATTTGGGAACCTATCATGTACTTGCTTTCTATTCTGTACCATCATTACTGTTAGTCTCTGAGCTCCATAAAGCCACAGTATTTTCATGTTTTCTTTTTTTATTTTAGTTTTGAGAGACAGAAAGAGCATGAGCAGGGGAGGGTCAGGGAGAGAGAGGGAGATACAGAATCTGAAGTAGGCTCCAGGCTCTGAGCTAGCTGGCAGCAAAGAGCCCGATGTGGGGCTCGAACCCACAAACCGGGAGATCATGACCTGAGCTGAAGCCAGACGCTCAACCAACTGAGCCACGCAGGCTCCCCAAAAGCCACAGTATTTTCAGTAACCAGTCCCTGGCATAGAGTATTTTCTAAGTAAACTTCTGTTAATGCTTACATGAATGAAGAGTTCCTACGTAATATTGTTCTATTACAGTGTTCTCATCCCTGGATGCACGTTAGAGTCACCTGCTAAACACTGAAAAAAGTGATACTTTCACCTGATTCCACCAGAATTCTGATTAACCCCATTTGATTCATCAAGGCATGTGCCTTCGGGTATTTTCACGTGTGTGTATCTGTTTATTTTTAATATCCATTTGATTCTATTTCTTGATTATCTTGGTGTCTCTTTAGGAGATATTCCTATACGGATGTCATATTCAAGATACGACAAGACACAAGCAAATCAAGACTTGCTGCTGAGAGGCATATGCCTGGTAGTAAATATACTCAAAGTAACTTCTCAAGTTCAAGTATAACTTTAGATGTAGAATTACTGTAATATTTGTCTTTTCTTTCCTCCACTCCTCCCTACTCCCCACCATAAGGTACCATAGGCTTTTAGTGATAATTCATTAGACTGGATCATTCTGAATACTACAGTATTTATGAACGACCAAAAATCTAGATGGGATTAAGGACAAGAAACATACTTTAAATTCAGAGGAACTGAGCACAAGCCTGCGGTGTAAAAGCAGACACACAATTGGATGGATGACTTCTGCCTCACACATGTGCTTCAGGATAATAAGGAGAAGACACAGGGATGGCTTTCAGAATAGCTTTGAGGCCTGGCAGTATCCCAAATGGTTTGGGGAAGCAAAGCAAAGTTCAAAATTAGCAGCTAACCATGGCCACTATCCATGTGTCTCATTGTCAGTGAAAAGTGTCTACTCAGACGTGTAAAGACCCTGGGGTTATCTAAAACATACAGGGTCCCTCACTCTCCTCCTCCATGCAAGCCTACTGTAAACAACTCATTACAAGACATATTCCTCCATGGCCAATGCATGACATAGGTCCACACGCTCATCTCCTTTGTAAGGGGATCAATCCATAGAAATGATTTTCAACCCCTGTCCCATAAATCCTCGAGCAGAGTATTCTTATGCCATTCACAAAATATGCTTACTCTAAAGCACAGTTCAATGCAATTCTTCCCAGAGACAGCATAGCATTAAACCTGGGCTTAGTTCCCATTCAGTAATTGCAAAAAAAATTACTTCCTTTCACCCAGCTTTCCCTGGAGACTTAAGGCAAGACCAAGGTTCCAATCTCTACTAAGTTACTTCCTTTGGATAAGTTATATTACCTATTACCTTAGTGTGTCCCGTTTTCCTCAGTTTCAAATGGAGTTGATTAAAGGAAAAGTTAATTAATACAGCACATCACCAGGACAAAACCTTTGACATGTGCTTCATCATATTGTCGTCAACCAGTATTCTCTTATGTGAGTATTTTTGTTCAACCATAATAGAGATGAGGTTACTCAATCAGAAAAATACAATATTATTTTTAAGCTAGTATATGTAGAATCAAGATTCAATCATAGTCCCTTCATTGCAGATACTATGCTCTGTGTTTCCATCCCTGAAGCCTAACACTTGCTCCCATAGGAGAAAGTGTTTTCCATTTTTACTCATCTCAGGTGGGCTGTGAGCTGTCACAGAATCTAACAGCCTGCTGCCAGTGCTTCGTTTTAAAGGAAAAGAATAAATAGAAGTAGCACCTGTCAAGTTCCTTCTAAAGGTCCCGATGTAAATGAAGGTGAACTCCTAGAAGGCTGTCTTTAATGAGTTCAAAGGGTTTCGTAAAAATAGTTGAATTCATATGCTTCCTTAGCATTTTTCACTGCAAGCCCAGATCTAGACACAGCTCTAAAGAGCAGAAGTTTCATAGAGGTGAATCCTAAGATGTAAATTGTATGCAAAGACTACAAAATGTGAACAGATTGAACAAACAGATTGACTCTCAAGGACAAAGCATGAATTTATATATCCTTCCAGATTCATAGAACCATGGTTTTGTAAAACGACTTTACCTAAATCTTAATTTTCATAAAAATAACGAACATATTTTTATGTTGTGTCCTATTACATTTAGAGGGATATTAAGCAATTTAACACTTTAATAACTGCCACACAATTGAAGTACCATAAACATGTTAATCCCTGATTTACTCAGCTTCACAGAGGAGTTAAATTTCTACATTCCTACCTCAACAGGCCCTTAAAGCATACATATGGAAGAAAGTCAGAGATTGAAAAATAACTCTGACAGCATGGTGAATTGGCTTATAAGTAATTTAAAAGTTCTGTTTTACTTCCTAAATTGTCTTGGAAATGAGAATTTTGAACTCAGTGTTTTAGAAAATGTTTGATTTCTTATTTTTGTTTCCAGCTTAGGAAACATTATTTAGAATACTACAAATAGGTACATACTTTATATTCAAGAGAGAAAAATATTATTTTCCATATTTCTGTCCTTTGAATTACAAAAATAATGCTCTGCTGACTACAGGAATTCAGAGAACGGTTCAAACTTTCTAACATACAATGAATGGATAATCCCTGTCTCTATTCCAACATAATCCCATACCCTCAATATTAATGTGCACTGTTAATTTTATATATGATATATTTTACACATACACACATATTTTTGAACAATTTATTTGAATTAAAAAAAAAGATGTTTATTCCAAGTTACTTCCTGAGACAGTACAGCAAGGGAAAGGTAATGGAATAGGTAAGGAAGGCAATCACCTAAAGAGATTCTGGCTTTGTTACTTCACAAATTAGAGACCATGGTTAAATTATTTAGTATCTCTGCACATCAATTAACTCATTGATAAAGTGACATTAAGGTTGTGTTAGAATTTAAAAAAATAATATGTAATGCATTGCCAATAAAGTTTATAGAATTATAACTACTTAAAAGCTAGGTCTATATAGTTATTATTATTAACCCCCATTGATACTTTAAAAAAATACTCTCTCAACTAAGAGGATTTAGGCTCACAATCTGATTACTGAATGATTCAATTCACGTCACATATAATTCAGCTGACCAATCCTCCAGTTCACTGTGGGCAAAGGAACTTAGTTCCTGGGACTCAATACTTTTTGTGCTAAAAGTTTTGGTGCTATAATTCCCAGACAAACCAGGAGTTGGCGCCTATATAAGATAGGAAAAGAGTAGCAGGGGGGAAGGAAGCACAGGAAATGAAAATAATTTAGCTGCACCTGTCTTTTGACTATTGTTAGATTGTCATAAACTAGAAATAAAATCACTGTCAAGTCCTCTAGCCTCTAAGAGCGATCATACTTATTAAACCAGATCTTTCCAGGAAAGACTGCCTGTACTCAAGACCCAAAATGGCTTCAATGTCAGTTTCGTTGTTGTCATTTTGTACTTACTACCCTAGAATTTAATATTGCATAAACACTACTGAATAGTTCCCCTTAAGTAAATAGGGAATTTCATGAAAGAAAGATAGCAAATAAAAATTCTAAAAATGAAGCATTTTTGAAAAGCAAAACTAACTTGAGCTTAACAGCAGGTTAAAGATAGTAGAGGAAAATCAGTGAACCTGAAGACAGGTCAACAGAAAGAATTCACTCTCTAAAATGATATCATAAAAGCAAGTACAACAAACAGACAAAAAAGTGTGGGACAGCATCACATAACATAACAAATACAGCAAAAGTAATCAAGAAAAAGAGAAAAACACAAATTATCAGTATGAAGAATGGAAGCAAAAACTCTACTGCAGATCCTACTGATTTTAAAAGAAAATAAGGGGGTATTATGACCAATTTTATGCTAATAAATTTGACTACCTAGGATATGGATAGATTCCTTGAAACAGACAACTTGTCAAATCTGAAAAAAACAGTAAATCTGAAAAATCTATGCCTATCGAAGAAATTTAATTACAATAAACAAAAACCTTACCAATGAGAAACTCCAGACCCATGTGCTTCCACTGTATGGTTCAATAAAACATTTAAGGAACAAATAGTACTGCTCTGATATCACACATATATTCCAAAAAATATAGAAGAGAAAACTTTCCAACTTATTTCATGAGGCCTGCCAAATCCTGATACAGGAATCTGAAAACCATATCATGCACAAAGAAAATTGCAGACCTGTATCCTTCACGAACATGAACACAAAAGTCCTCAATAAGATATTTGCAAAACTCAATCCAGTAATATACCAACAAGATAATACAGCCTAACAACAAAGTAGAGTTTATCCACGAAGGAGAGATTTCTTCAATATTTAAAAACCACTCAATAGAACCCACCATAGGAACAAAACAAAAATGAAAAACCATATGACCATCTCAATAACTGTGAAAACAAGATGTGACAAAAACTGATATTACCAAACCTTGTTGAAAATATGGAACAACTGAAATCATCATTGCTAATACAAGTGTAAAATGTTCAAACTCTTTTAGAAAACTTTGGCCTTTTCTTAAATATCACTAGAAATTCGTGTGCGTCAATGAACTTACTATGGTGTATGGCTACAGTAGAAAACTACTCAAAAATTTAAAAAGAACAAACCACTGTTTTATGCAACAATGCAGATGAATCTCCAAACCATTATGCTATAAGAGGAGCCAAATTCAAAGCAGTATATACTACTGCTACTATTTACATGACAAGCAACAACAATCTATTGTGAGATACATCAGACTAATGGTTTGCCGAAGTGGAGGCTGAGAGGAAGGACTGAAACTGGGGCATGCAGGAATTTTAGGGATGACACGACATATTCTAAATACTGACTTGGATTATGGTGACACCGGTGATAATGTTAATCAAAACTCATCAAATTTTGTATTTAAAATGTATTCTTACATAAATTAAACCACAATAAAGTGATCTTTTAAAAACTCCACTAACTTGGGGGTTATTTGGCCGGGTTTTCCCAGGTGTTAAATACACTCTTCTTATATATACTGATATCTGTATCCATTGGAATCAGTAAGCCAGCGTGATTCATTCAGCAGAGATGAGTCCAAACTGTGACAAATCAGGTAACTGGGCCTCTAAGAAGTAAGCATGACAGAAACTACAACAGTCTGAATAAAACCGAGCTTATGTGTGGAAAGACAACATCATCTTTCCCTGGAACATTCTTGTGAGTTCACTGCTGGAGTGGGCCAGGGATAGGCGAGACAGTAGTGTAGTCAGAACGAAAGGGATGCTCCTTTCTTTACATTGTTCTCATTGGAATACCCAGAAGTCTCCTATAAAGGAATCATTTAATGTGGTAATCATTCATTTTAGCTATAAAAATCAAAAACAGCTGCGTCTAGCCTTCAAAATTATTTGAGGACTTCCTTGTCTTGATTTCCTGGCTGACCCTACAGATTAAATGCATTTCTTTTGAATATATTCCCTTCACAATTATTTCAAAATTAGCTAAAATGATTTTAATCATTTTGCTACCTAATTTTGGGAAGGTTCTAAACTGTTTTATATGGGTCTAGTGTTTTATAAAATTCCACTTTTCCTTATTGTCCCTTAGCCAGGTTTATTAACAACAACAACAACAAAGGTCTCAGATATGTTAAAATTCTATTTCTTACTGTTCGTTTCTCTAGTATAAATAATGAAGGTGGATACCACTACTAGCAGCCCCTTTATTTTTTAAAGGGATATGATGCATTTGTATTAAAAATAAATCAATTCAAATGTATAGGTATGTATTCAAATGCATACCTGCACACATACACACACAGTAAAACTATAAAATTAACCTTCCTATAACATAAGTGCAATTCTCATACTAGAAGACCAGCATTTAACATTTGCATGGAATTTCTGCCATCAAAAGATGATTAACCTACTTTAAGAAAGTAAGTTCCCCTTTCTGTTGTTACACAGAGGCCAGTCCTATAGGTTTAACATAACATTTTTCAGATTCCACTTAAGGCAGGTGTTTGCAGAACTACTGACTTCACTAGCTGCCTGTGTGTCATTTCCCCCTTCAAATGGAGTTGATTTGTTAGTATACACATAGAATTTCAAGGTAGGTCTCGTGTTCTTTCCCTTGTGCATAATTTCCTTGATATAGAATTTCCACAACCATGGTTGTAAAAAATGTTTAAACAGAGAACATTTTGGAATGTTTGTAACTGGGACCCATCATTCACTGACGTTCCACCAAGAGGCTATATTTAAACCTTTACACCGCCTTGCCTTATCAAAGGAGCAGTTTGGCATTTGGTATTTGGAGACAGCTATAAAGCTGCACCATCTGTACCACTCTGTTTCAAGAGGGACATCAATTTTTATCCTTGTTGCATCCTGCAGGAATACTCTGCTAAAACTCGGCACATGCATGACTCAGTTATAATTCAGTCATCTAACTATGGCCAAGGGTATACATGGCAGACAGAAGCACTTCTGTTCATATATTGGGGTAAAAAAAGAAACCTGTTTCCTGTTATTCAATCACAGAGGCATGAGATTTTGAAGTCCCATTAGCTGATAAAATAGCTGGTTATGGTGGTGTCTCCAAATTTGTTTTGGCGATTTGCTTTTAAGGAAATAGTCCAGACTTCATTTTACAATAAGAGCGTGTCTGTTCATTGATGAGTTTTATTTGGGAGAGCCAAATGTAGAGTTACCTAACCTAACACATTTGCAATGTATAGAAGTTAGAGGTGTTCCAACTACAGAATTACAGATTGACTTTTTTTTTTTTTAATAATTACTTGGTGGATTAGAGTTTAGAGGAAATCAGATAACTACAAGCAGAAAATAGTGCATC
Organism: Cryptoprocta ferox; assembly: GCA_028646485.1. Taxonomy (NCBI): domain Eukaryota; kingdom Metazoa; phylum Chordata; class Mammalia; order Carnivora; family Eupleridae; genus Cryptoprocta; species Cryptoprocta ferox. The sequence goes on along the minus strand of CM053574.1, from coordinate 117,052,667 downwards.
TGAGCTAAAAAAAAACAACCTACAACAACATAAAAGGGAGGTCCTACATATCAATTAGAAAGAGTGATACTATCTGACCTTTATTGCCTTTGAACATACAAAAAGAATAAATGAGCTGAGAATATGTGAAATGCAAATTTTGCATTAGTAATGCACTCTGTCCTGGCTGCGATAGTTGTTAAACATTGGACTGGGTATCAGGGTAAAATAAATTTTCATTTCCCTGGACAAGTAAAAATGTGATGTTGCATGAATAGAAAACCATCTCTCAATGGCCTGTCCAAATGTGAAATGCCTTAGCTTTGTGAATGTCTTTGAGATAAAATTGTAAGTAACTAAAACCATTTTGATTACTGAACAACTTCTGATCCTCTGATGGTTTCTAGAGGAGTTTGGGTATCCTGAGGCTGAAAAGAAGTTAACTTGGTGCTTTAGGTTTAAATCTACTTAATATTACTTGACAATAAACTTTTACTTCCTTAACCTCCTTGAATCTATTTCCCCATTAGAAAAAAGTACGTATGTGTGTGTATAATGTACTATATGCTTATATATATATACTATTCATATAATATATATTCATATATAATATATATCCATTATAACATGTATATTACATATATATAAAATATATAACCATATGCATTATGGAATTGAAAACATTAAAATAAAAAATATACAAGATTTCTTCTAAAGGCTTAATACATTCTAGGATGTCACAGACATAGAGCAGACAAATCCACATATGATACTGATAACTATAGGATACTTTCAGAGAAGCCAGTGGTGCCCAAGGGAGAGGAATTGAGGTTAGCGAACCACTGACCTCATTCATCATATTCCCACAGCTGCCTAAATAAAGTGTCTGGTTTTTTCTCTAAAAGCCACTGCTTTACGTGTAAATGTGTCAGGTGCAGGGACATGATTTCTAGATATGAATGTGTCTTCTTGAATCAGTATTCTAGCATTTCCCCCTAAGTACTTGAGTATTATGAGTTGCATATAAAGAAACATAAATGTTATAATTTTAAAAGTAGGCTATTCTAACCTAAATTTAAACTGGGTTAACTATTCTAAGTCGAATCATTCCCTTTGGCAGATGTATTTTTATACTGCAAGTCAAATAAAGTGTTCTAGCATACACACAAAATGTGATATTCAAAGTCTTAGCAAATATCTCCTGAAACAAACAAAAATATCCATATTGTTGCGCACTTATTGCCAACATATATGACTCAGACATAGGATGTATCGTTTGAAAAATATAGTTTAAATGCTTGAAAAGGAAGGGAGTGCAACACATACTGGAAGCTTAAACCCAGCTTCTCCTACAGAATTTAGTGGAGACAATAAAGGGTTCATCCTTCTACATGGCGCTCCCTCAAGGACAGAAGGGGAAGAAATTGCAAACTCAAAGCCACCTCTCCTCTTTACAACCTGTGGAAATCAAATTTTCCACAAGCATATTAATAAACATCACATGATATCTAATATACCCAAATATATTGGCTGAGTTTAGGAACATCCTCTTGCTCTGTTATTTGAGTTCATTAATAGTTGTGACATTATGGATGCAAGCTGGCCAAAGCAAGGGGATGAGAGGGAGGCTGTGGGGAAAGAGGTAAGACGAATCTGTTGTAGAGACAAGAGTGGGATCATTGTTGAGTCTGATGCATTAAAATGACGCTGTAAAAGAGATCAACCAAATATTGAAATCTTACAACGAAATTCACCACTAATCCATATGCATGGACGAGGAACAGGAACAGGAAAATATATTCAGGTGTTTCTATAAAATCTTTAAATTAGACAAACAGGAAGAGGCAAAATATATTGTTAGTTTGTTTCTTGTGAACCAGTTATTGGAAAAAGTCAACTACAACATATTTAAAACGTCTGAGATCAATTAGGACTTCTATATGGTTTTCCTTTTCTTAAAGAGGGGTTTTAATGGTGGTTATGGTGGTTATCTTGTTTTTCCTCCATTAAGTTTAAATTTATCATTTAGCCCGGTGGTTCTCAATCCTGGCTGTACAGTGGACTCATCGGGGAGCATTTAAAGGATACTGAGGTTCCAGGCTCCACGCTCAAGGATTGTGACTTAATTGGTCTGGAATGGAGTGTAGGCATTGGTATTTGTCAATGGCTCCCAAGGGAGATTCTAATGTGCAGCGAGGTTTGAGAACCATTGATTTAGTCCATAGTTTGCAGGACGGTGATGTGATTGGCCTGAACAGGTGGGGCGAGGATACCACCCAGAGAGTTTGGAGACCCCCATTTCCTCCTTGCTTCCACATGCAATGCCTAGTCTGGATGGCATCCTTTTGGGAAGAAGATGTGTGTCTGTGGTTGTATGGATTATCTTAATGTAATTCTGAAATTAGGGTCTGAAATCGGCATTTGCCTCTCCCTGGTAGCTGAACCTGTACAATAGAAGTCAGGGGGACTTTGAAGCCAAGATTTATAGTCTGTAAAGAGAGTTTGTAGCACAAGAGAAAAGTGACACTGAAGTCCCTGGGTGGATTTGCCTCCAAGGCCTATCTATGCCACTGACTTTCCTGAAGCTTAGCTGTTTCTTGAAACAGACAGGCTTCTTTTCTTTTCAATAAATTCTTTGTTTTTGTTTAAAGAAAATAGAAGAGACCCTACGAAACAAATTTTTCACAGTCTACAAAACTTGTCTTTATTTCCTAAAATAAACAGATGAAAAAAAAATTAAGGGAACTCTACTGATAGTTTTTAAAAGGTTCAGACATTTTGACTTTCTAACAAAACAATATGAGTAATTTTCTGCATTTTACATATCTCATCCAAATGTCTTGGGCCTTATTTAATCAAACAGAAACATGCAGCCTTCACTAAAAAGGGGTTTGTGAGTGCCCTTTCCTGAGTTTGCACATGCTATTTAGATGTAGAGACTGAAGAAAGCTCTAATATTTGCAGACCTCTTTAGTTTTTCACATATACTTAACAGTTCTTTATGAATGCACATTTTCCAAGAAAGTCTTAAAGCAGGAACATCTGCTAACCTGCAATTATGAGCGCTGACAGTATATCATCAGAGTACACAGAAACAGGTTCCAAAAAAACGTGATTTTGAAGGAAATGATGGCAGGCCTGAGAACAGAATGCAATCATGCAAAGGTGCACTCATGAATCTTTTATGTGTTCAAGTACTTGGACTGAACTTGAGATACTTAAGATGCCTATTAACCCTAACCAATTATTGAATTGACTAGGAATGTTTAGAAAAAAATCAAGCATATGTGCCCTTTCATCTGGGTAGTCAGTAGCTACTGACAGTCTTGGAAAGTGGATTTGATCAAAGACTTGCCTCCAAAAATTATGGTCAGAATTTTGATACGTACATATTCCTTGGCATTATTTTTTTCTACCATCAAACGGAATTCGGCCTATATTTTCCATGTCTTCCCAATGTGTTAGGAAGTGGTGTGTGTGTGTGTGTGTGTGTGTGTGTGTGTATTTTATATTTATATATAGTATGGGTGTGTGTTTTTATATTTATATTATATGCATATAATGTAGTTAATTCATAGCTCTGAATTTTTTTTTATTTCTTTGGGGAGCACAATTACAGTCAAAGCTCATTCTAAGGTTTGGTTATATCAGAATGAGATCCTTTTGACACTTTATTAAGTGACAAGTTTTTCCTAAGTCTATAATAGACTTTCCTGAAACAGTTCCCTTCTGAGCAAGGAGCCTGATGGTAAGGATCTTTATTATGGAAACCCAATTATGTAAATACATCTATAACACTTCTCACATTGTGTTATTAAAATCTACTTGGGACAATCAAACCATATTTATAGGTTTGGGACAGGAATATTACCTTACATCAATTCAGATTCCTAAGATCTTACCAAAATATAAAGACTTAGTATACAGAGTACTTGAAATATAGCAGCAAAAGTTTTGGGAACCAATTATTTGATAACTTGACCCTTGAGAATTATGAAAAATATGAATTTCCCATCATGTATTTTTATTTCCTTTTTTAAGACAATAACTTCACTGCAATATCTATTCCCAAATATTTCATTATTTAATTTGGAAGGAAGATAATATTATGCAATTCTTAAAATATGAGAATCTAGTCACCAGAACTATACGTAGATATTGAGTCTCATAATGTACTGTGAAATAAAGTTACAAAAGACCTTGGATATTTAAAATATTGCATTTCAACCACATGACAGGAATTGTTTCCCTTTCTTCCTATAATAATAGATTTCTGGTGTACATAAACATAATGAGCCAGGATTCTTTAACTGAAGCAGACAGCTGCCTTTAACCGTATACATATGTGGTACTTCATCTGCATTCCATAATAATTCTGGAGTTCTGAAGGAAGAAAGCCAAAGAGAAATTTCATAAAACTTAACAGAAGCTACATTGGCCTAAGAGTCTAACCATTGTCATAAATGGCAGGGAAGCAAAAATCTCACTACTCTTTCATAGACCTTTTCATTACATCTGAAAAGACAATCTATAGTTTGTCAATCCCCATCCAGGTGAAAAAATACTATGAGCTGTGTTTGATTTAGAGTCTACTTCACAAAATGAGCTAAAACTCTTTTAAGTACTAGTGTTCATAAAAAAAAGAGCTGGACAATATACTATATTAAACCATACGAAATTGCTGACATTTGATGATACTCGACCTACTCAACAATAGATTCATATGGTTTTACTTGAAATTACTTGGTCATGTGATTACCTAGAAAGAGATGACTAAAGGTCACTTACCAACTAATGATCTTATTATATACAAGTAGGGGGTCTCTCAAAAATTTTGGAAAAAATAACAATGCCCACATCAACAACAAAATCATTTACAGGTTCTGTCATGCCTGAATTTATCTTTTAGGTATCTTCCAATCATGTGACTCTGTACTTTGCAGTATAAAAACTACATTATCTGGGTGTATGCTACAAAGTAACACATGGACTATTAATTCAATGAACATTAATACTTGAACTAGAGTAAACAGAATACTGACCTGGTCTAACAGAAAGTACCATAGTCAGCAGCTTATGCATTTATCTTATTTGCCAAACTACGGTAGTACAAGCATTTTTATCTGTCTATGTAGAATACTGTTCTTATCAGATCGTAAGTGTAGACACCATTAAGTATTTGTGACTCAGTTTAAAAATGATAAAGTGTCAACTAAAAGAGGCCAAAGATAATCACAGATAATCACCACATATCACTTCCATTCCAGGATATATTGCTAATTTCATGTGATAAGCTAGGTAAAGAGAATTCTTTATTTTCTCTATGACTATATTAAATACTGCCATCACATCATTCTTATACATTGCTAACTTCAACACTCCAAAGTTGATTTCTTTTTCTCTTCAGTAATTTTATTTCACCAAGATATACGAGAGGTGTTACGCCTCTATCATGCATGATTACAGGTGTGCTCCATGCACTCTCTCAGCATACGGAGCTTTGGATTGTTAAAGATCATGCTCCATCTCCATTCGGTTCTGCCTCTAACTTAAAGCCTCTCAGGAATTCAAGAGAGAAAAAGTAACACAATCCAAGGAGCAGGTCTCTTATTAGGTGGGAAGAGATGGGCACAGGTGAAGGAGCTGGCCTTGAAGTATATGAGGGGCACCTCTGCCATTTTGGCAGAAAAAAAAGGAGGGGGCAAGAGTCTAGATGAGTATTGCTATCTATCCTTTCCTCCATAATGCATCCCCTGGACCACTTTCCAGACATGCCAACATACCTATAACACCTCTGGGAAGGAGTCCTTCCTCGCATTCCCTGCCAAAGGCATGAGTCTCATGTTTAGGCAGCAAGATATTTGCTTTCATATTCCTGGCTAGAGGTGACAGCACCAGAGATGGGCATCTGACCCAAGGACCTTAGCTGATAGGTTGCTCACTCAAAGTGGTGACCAACTGGCCCATGCAACTGCTTCTCAGGACTTTGAACAAGGAAACAGAGAAAGCCAGGCTATTTGTCTTAAGAGCAGAAACCGAAATATGAGCAAGAAAAAGACATGGGTGAACAGGAATAATGAATAAACTGAAGGTTAAGTAAGCAAAATATTCGTGACTTGAAGTGATTTGGAGTGACAGTAATGGGAGAATCACATATTAAAAAAACTTTGGTAACCATGATGGGGAGGACCCCATGAACACTCATGACTCAAGCACAGTGAGATGATGACCCAGGTGAGAAAACTCTCAGCTTGTCCACATCCTAAATTGTATCTAGTTTCAGCAGACCTCAGCATCAAGGCTACACTCAAGTTCCCATGAGTTCCTTATAACAGTCCTCCCCAGCTAAATCTCATCTCCTTCTGAACACCTAGAGTTCTTTGTTTCTCTTTAAATTTCTCACAAGGCTGGCCACTTTCTACATTGTACTGTAGGCATTTCAACACGTTTTATGTCCCCTAAGGACAGTATCCTCAGCGAAGATATAACTAAGGCTGGCACATCCTTGTACATAATAATAGGTGTACAATAACATACTAAAGGGACATCCATATTATAAAAAAAGCATTTACACATTTATTCACATACGAATGCTTTTCAATCTTGGGGCACCTGGGTGGCTCAGTCAGTTAAGCGTATGACTTCGGCTTAGGTCATGATCTCGCACCGGGTGGGTTCGAGCCCAACACTGTGCTCTCCCTGACAGCTCAGACACTGCAGCCTGGTTCAGATTCTGTGTCTTCCTCTCTCCCTGCCCCTCCCCCACTCGCACTCTGTGTGTGTGCCTCTCTCTCAAAATTAAATAAACATTAAAAATTTTTTTTAAAAATAATATTTTTCAATCTTAAAGAAATAGATGCTTGAATCACATATAAAATATAAATTTGCATATATTGGGGCACATAATTAACCCAACTGTTTGGCTCCCACACATGGTATTTAAACATAGTTCAGCTTATTAAATTTAGATGGACAGTCAAAGAAATTCAAAGACCATATCTTGATAACCCCATTAATGTCACAGAGAATCTATGAGTCAGTTGGTCTCTAGGGTAATTGAATACTTTTTAATGGGAGTGTCACATGCACTTATGTTAGACAGGAGTAGCCCTGCGTTTTAGCATAAATGCCATTACAATGCCAAGGAGGGTTTCACTGTTACTTTGCTCTCCAAGCACAAGTTTCATCAGTTTTGGTTTAGTTTTCTTCATGTCATGATAGTAAGCAACCAAAAAGCCTGATTATCCCCTATCCCATCAGACATCAGGGCATAGGATGCCAGGGATGCAGTTAAACTTATTGGCACTGCTATCTAAAATTATAATGATAAGTTTCTCACAAGTTATAGGACCTAATTAATATTTTAATGAAACAGCTTAACAAGAAAATATTACCATCATAATTCATTATGAGGGAAAAATTAAAATAAACTTAAAAGACTACAAGATTCAAATGAGGATTTTAGTTTGATAGCCCAATAAGTAAAAATCGGGGGTGGGGGGAGTGGAACATATGGTCAATAAAATATGCAGGAACTACTTTCCCATCTGCATTCTTTTAGCTTTTTTTTTTTTTTGTAGCTTTTTCTCATCCCAAGCTGTTGATGACATCATTATGGAACAGATTTCTGGCGATGGATGACATTTAATGTGAATTTGCCAAGAAGTACATTGTTGGCTAGTTTACAAACAATCCACAGTTTTCACTCTTCCAATATGGAAACTGTCTTCAGTTTATACTTATAAATGAAAAAAAAACCCACAACAGAATATAAACTACAAATGTAGATTGGGACTACCATTTCAACAAATTTTACTAAGTCCTATCAAGTTAAATCAGGTCATTAATCAATGTGATGAATGATTGTCAGTAAATTCATGAGCCATTTCATGTGGTCATATTATTTGGCATGACAGGAAACATACCTCTAATTCATAATTTAATCCTCTTCTATTCCTGAATTCTGCACCACTAACAGAGGGAGGTTGCCTTTCGAAAATAGTTTTGGGTTCTGTTGTTGTTTGCTTATAAATTTATAGATTCTTTTCCAACTAAAAATCATGTTAAAATATCCAAAGAGACTACCATTCCAATTGAAGTAATTTCCGTCATATTCTGGAACACCTTCCCTTCTGCACTGTGAGGCTTTGGGGGAGTGGGGAATAGATTTGCCTTTCATAGTGTTTTGTTTTTCCTTTAAATGGCCAGCAGATGTGTGCTTTAGTGGGATGATAAAGAATTGGCATGTACAGGCACTCCAAAGAACAGAAAAGATATATCTCCTGTTACCATGTGCCCATGCTAATTCAAAGTAAAGCATACCATTATTTACTTCTCAGCAACTAATTATGAATATACAAGTGCTCTGAATTGAGAAATAAATGCTGTTTTCTACTTGTAAACATATACCCATGAGTAGCGTATTATTTTCCCCAGACAGCGAAGGGTGATAGGTAAAACACAGCATGTCCTGAAAATACTGCCGAGCAAGATGGGATTTGAGTCAAATGTCCAGCGAGCCTTCCTTGTTACTTGTTGGCAAGCCAGGCAAGAGCTTGTTAACAGAGAAATGATCAGTTCTTGGGTTATTAAAAAAGCCAAAAACTTCTCCAAGGTTGGCTTCCCTTTGCCAAAAGCATGGGCCTTTTCTCTCAGTTTAGGAACAATGGGTCTTATTTTTTTCTCTTTTAGCTCGAAGTCATTCTGGTACATAACCAACTATGTAACCTTTGGTTCAGATCCACACACTGCATTTCCAATACAAACCTTTAAAGTCATTTTTCATGCTTTCTTGTCTACTTACAACATTAGTCCTCTGCAAAACACCCAGCAAAAGAATGCAGCAGGATCTCACCATAACTTGGAAGTGATCGTGAACACTTAAGGTCAGGACATTTTCAGAAACTGAATTTGAGCCGTGTTCCAACGTGAGACTCTTTCCTTTGGCCCTTGCTCAGAGGCGGGGCTCTGTGGCCACATGCTCCTCGTTCACCGCCCTGGCCCTCATTCTTACCCTCTCCACCCCACACGCTTTGTACCTTTCCAGTTCTTGCTCTTCCCGTCAGTCCTACTACAATCCAATATTGTACCCCCTGCTTTTGTTCTCTTGCTTTGACCCGTTTACTAGTGAAATGCTCTGGAATTCTGAAAGAATTTTGGCTGTGTGTTTAACCAGAGGGTTCACTGAATATGACTGCATTTGACTATGTTCCGCTAAACTCCTTATTTTGGGAAAGAATGCAGTAAAGAAATGTCAGCTTCTGGGCCATCATTTATGTATTAATGTATTTGCTCCTGATTACAACAGTAATATATGTTGACAATACAGAAGGAAAACAAAACAAAACAACACAAAAATAGAATCTATGTCACCCACAACCTCACCGCACTGATTGCTAACCATGATTCCTGTTTTAATACACTCCATTCCTTTTAATTCCTCTGCCTACCTAAAGAGTCTTAAAAATTACCTTGGAATCCTACTTTTTACACAAATTACAATCTGCTTATTTATTTTAACGACATACAGTGAATGTTTTCCTATTCCATTAACTTTCCTTAAAACATAAACTTTACTCTTCAGTGGCATGACTGTTACACAATATGAAAATATCATAATGTATGTAATACCTATTGTTAGATGTTTAAGCTGGTTCTAAATGATCACTGTTGTAAATAAAGCTGTAGCTGTAGGACATGAACACACAAATGATTTCTTAAGATACCTAAGAAGTGGCCTTCAGTGAAAATAGTACATTACGATAAATCAGAGTAATTAAAAAAAAAAATATATATATATATATTCATTGTTTCATTTAGTTTTTCTCCTTTTTGTGATTTAATAACGTAACTATATATATGTGTATATATATGTGTATGCATATGTATACTCAACTACATATACATGTATATGTGTATTATACGTATATATGTATATACATAGTTTTTCTTTTTTTGTGATTTAATCACTCAACTACATCACACTCACTCACACACACACACACACATCCTTTAGTGATAAGTCTCAAGAATGACCTTAGTTGGTATTTTAAAAAATGAACCAGAAGAGTCATTTCCAAATTTACAGAAGGTATAAAATTTTTAAAATAATGAAGTAGCTACATCTAAATGAAATAAAATGCAGACCAATATTAAAAGGCTAACAAGTTGAAATGCAGGAGGTAAGCTTCAATGGGGAAATGGACAGGATAATGCATTTAGGGGAAAGTAATGTATTCCATATTTACAAGCTGATGGGATGACATAGCTTAAAGTGATCAATTGCCACTCACAACGAGGACACAGGAATCGTTAACGCCTGTTTTCTGAAGACAGAAGTTCGATGTACCACTGAGAACAGGAAGATTTTGATATATTGAGAAATAGTCAACTCAGGAAAACTGAACGTCTGAAAAGCCTCATGGCTTTGAAGTGAAGGAGAGCTCAGCCAGCTAGCTCCTGGGGATGGAATGTGCTGCATGAGGAAGTATATAACATTTGGAGGCTGAGAAGAGATTTGCTCGAAGTCTATTAAATCATGAATATACTTTCACTCTAAATGTTCAATGAGGAGACGTCGTGGATGAATAAAAATAAGTGTATTAAACAATGAACGCTAAATTCAAGGAACTCATTGCCTATGAACTTATATGAGCCAAAAATATAACAATCAGTAAAAAACCATGAATACAATATCCATTCCTATTTTAATGAATAGAATAGTTTCCAACCTACTTACCTTCCAAGTTCATTCTCTGACATTTTCCAGATTTGTAAGGAAAACACGTTTTAAGTGAGGCTCACAGATCAAGTGAAAACAGGTGTGAACTTCTTTTAGTTAGCAAGTAAATATTTTCCTTAGAATTCCGTAACATCTCTTCTTTCATGCTTTTCTCATAATATACTAAAGCTGATCAAATGACTGCTCGTGCTGAGATTCTTAGCAAAATGGTAAAACACTGTGAAACAATCTTACCTAACAAATTATGCCTTGTTTCATTTCGTTTTTCTTCATTTTGGTGATTTAATCACTCAACTATAATCTGACAGCAATTAGTAAAAATCATTGGTCCTTAGAGCCCCTAGCCAGCCCTGGGGCACAAAAAAAAGAAAAAAAAAATATATATATATAAATAAAGGTAAGAGGTGGGAATGGCCTAACATATTGATTGGTTTTCTTAACAAGTTCTTGTCAGAGAAATAGAAATGAAATACTTGAAGAAAATGTGTTTATCAAAACACCCAACTGAATGTCTTCTATCCCCTCACTATGAGATTGATTGCTCATGAGGATATGCATTATTTTCTTCCTGAAAACCAATCGGTATATATCATGTGGCTCATATCACCTGTTTACTCAACAATATACTAATATACTCTGAAATTGGAACAATGCTGTCCTTTATAAATAAAGTGCAGAGAATGTTACTAACATGCCAGGGTTGAAGGTGGACTTTGGGGTCTCCCGCTGGTTGTGTCCAGTCAACCAAGAACCACTTACCCATGACTTGGACCTACCTGCAAAGTGAAGGGTGCAATATGGGACGGCGCCAGAGAGTAACACATTAACTGCAACTTTGGACTCTGACCACAACCTCTTGCCCAAAGTTTTCATACAATGGCTCACTCAAGTCTCACAATCACTCAGTCAAGTAAGTAGTTTTGGTATCTGCACTGTGCAGATGAGGAAAGAAGGACCCTGAGAGATTAAGCATTGTGCCCAAAATTGGATAATGATCGCCGGTAAGAGGTGGACCTAAAAGCCAAACCCAGGCAGTCTGAATGGAGAGTAGCTGGCACACACCCTTACGTGCTGACCCATGCTTACTTTCACTTGGTGGTTGCCTGAATCTCCTCTGTGTCCTTTCCAGGTCCTCCTGTGTATGGGGAATACATGTGTTAGGTGAATAACCTAGCTCTACTGACGAGTGGGGTTGAGGAGTGGGATACAATTGTGAAGCCAGGATACAAGGGAGCGGATAATGTTCATCCTCAAAGGGGTATGCGCTATTTGACCCCAATACATATAGACACCGATAAAGAGATGCACACATATATAAAGAGATGTATGAGATGGATGGCTGGTATCCAAAATGTTAATGGTGGGTGGCTCACAGACTTGCATTTCAGTGGACCTTTTCCTTTTCTTAAGAATGGTACAAATACTTAACAAGGAAAGTGCACGATTTAAAGAATCAGAAAAAAAGTGATGCTATTTTCACCGCCCTCCCCCACACAAAAAAGGAAAAGAAATATTTTCTTGGCGGCAGCCAAATGTTTCCTTTGCAGCATTTATTTTATTCCTTCTTCCCAACAAATGGCCATAGAGTGCCTCAGCTTCTGCTTCCTGAAACAGAAGTCCTATGGACTATCTTGTATCATGAGTTTTCATCCTTCCAAGGTGGGTAGCAGTATACTTTGCTGGTTAAGAGCATATACTTAAGAAACAAACGTAAGTGTGAATTTTTACTTGCCCGATATATGACCTAGAGGGAGTTACTTATCCTAAGCCTCAGTTTTCCTCTATGAAAAATGTGGATAATGTCTGCCTCAGGTTTGCTACAAGAAATAAATTAGATAATGTACCTGGCATACAATAAGAACACAATAATTGATCATTTCATACTATCCATATTACCTTTGAGAGTACACATTGGGACACTCTCCAATGGTACATGCTATTGCACATGGTTAAAGGAAGTGTTTTTAACTTTTTTGTGCCATGGATCCCTTTGGTATTTTCCTGAAGCCCACGAAAACCTTCTCAGAATAATGTCTACAAAATGTCCCTAAAATAAAACACATAGTTTTACAAAAGAGCAATTATGTTGAATTCAAATTATCAAGATATTTTTAATTATGACAGATGTGTTTCCTTATTAATACATTAAATAATAAGGTCTGGCAGCAGATTTAATTGCTAATAATTATTGGGAAGTAGTGATGAAGGTAAATGACATTTTGAAATATCTGCATCAATTGTAATGCAATATGAATATATGTGTGATTTCTACTGGTGATAAAGCCACAGATATTCCTAATTCTACAGTTGTTTGTTATCTATATTAATAATTAAAGAAAATGATAAATTTCTTTAAAAAAAAAAACAGAAAAAGAAGATGAAACATTCCCATTCCAGGTTGCAGAATCATGAGTACTGTCTACAAACTCGTCAGCTAAGGAACTCCTAGTATATAAGCTTACCTTTTGAAAGAGATCATTCATTTTGGCTTTGTCATTGAAAAAATGAGCAACAATTTCAAACTTGGCATCATCCTTGACACCTTCACTTTTTCACACTCAAAAACAAAACTGTCAGCAAACCTCGTATATTCTAATTCCAAACATATGGAGAATCTGACTACTATCAGTACCTGCATGACTCCACTGGGGTCCAAGCCACCTTCTTCCCCTCTCGAGATGATGTAGATAGCCCCCTGGCTTCTCTTCCTGCTTCTGCTTTTGACCCTCGCCCCATAAACTAGCCTCAAAACAAGACAGATAACATTACTGATTTATGAAACTCTGCTTTAACTTCTCATTTTACTTGGAGAAAATTTCAAAAACTTCACTTCTCCACAAGCCCGGAGGACCTTCCTAGACTCTCTAAGAGTCCTCGTGTCCTACTGTGTTACAACACCCACCAAAGCCACAATGGTGTTCTTGAAGCTCAAGGAATACTCCAGGTATGCTCTGGCCTTGGCGCCTTTGTGCTCTGTGCCTCTCTCAGCCTTGGGATGATAGGCTCAATGTCCCTACCAGTTGGGCGCTCCCTGAGTACCCAACTGAAAATACTCCGCTGCCCTCTCTAATTCACCACCCCATCCTTGCTTTTTTCTTCTTTGCGTATCTAGTATTATCTGGCAAACTATGTATTTAAATTTTGTGTTTCTTTATTATTTATTACCCCTCCACCCCAACTAGAATGTAGCGCTATGGCAGTGTTTTGTTCTTTTACTTTTTCCTCCCTTCTATAATCCTGAGCATCTAGTATTTAGTCCCATGGGAGGAGCTAAATAACTATTAGTTGAGTAAATGAATATTTTTAGATAAACACATTTGCTAGTTTGCTATCAACTTATACACATATGTTTTTGGAATAATTATTATCTCAGGGAAATAAAGCTTAGATCACTATTAACTTGTTACTCAGACACATTATTATATACGTTAAATGAACTTCACACCTTCTCCCATGGTTTCCTATTTAAAAAATCCATTCTCAAGGTAAAACTTGTCACTGTTGGTTTCTGTATAGGGTTATAATTTGTTGTCATCTTTAATCAACTTCAACTGTAACTCTGACTCTTGTTTCCAACTATAAAGCCTGAAGTGCCTGCTTCCTGAGACACAGATGGCAATAAAAGAATCTTGTTGGAGTTGTTAAGCTAAAATGACAAGTGTATCTTGGAAAGAGATTACAGGTGCTACTGAAAGAAAGTTATTACTTTATATCCAAAGACAGCTGATGCTATTTGTTTCCTTTTTTAAATGAGATTCAAACACTCCAATAGTTTTGACATTTGGAATGCATTTCAAAAGAAAAAAAAAAGTCTCAAAGGACTGTGAAAACCCAGATTTGGCATGAAAAATCACACTGGTAAATTCTGATTCTTGTCAATAGGTAGGGTTTTCAATATGTATATATATTCTCCTTTATATATTATGGACATATTTATATGTAAGCTATAATATATACATATATAGTATGATACACAAATCTAGCCATCTGTTCATTATTATCTCTATCTTTTAAACACTGGTCACAAATTAACCCACCTTAACTGTTGTGAGTATTTGAAAACTTAGGAAAGGGTCATGTCTCAACAGAGGGTGCTGGTTCCCAGGGGACTGCATGTCACCAAATGTCATATCAACAAATGCTATACACTGTTTGTTGATCTACTTTACATCATCAGTGCAGTTGTAGAGTGATAACATTCTCATAACAATCAAACTCAGATGCAGTTTCATGGCAAGCTAAAAGGTGGCATTATATTTCTACAGTGTAGACGAAGGTTACACGTTGACTTCATTATTAGAATTGTTTGAAAACTCAGCAATTTGTGAACTTCGAAAGGTCTGTTTCTTTTTTTCTTTCTTCTTTTTCTTTCTTTTTTTTTTAAGGTGAGTACCGCAGCTAGTATAACACGAAATGATCTGAGCAATCTGGACACCACTGGAATGTCCCTATTTGTCATCTCTAATATGACAGCCACATATGGAGGTCATGTTGCCTGAATATGATTCTTATTTCAAGAGAATGTTCTCCAGATACAATCAACCTGTTCTAGTAATTCATTTCAGGTTGAGAGTTTCAATTTCAGGTGGCAAAATGTGTTGATTTTCAGCAGTCTGCCATGAAACAGTACAAAGATTCATTCATAAATACACTGCCTGCGAGGACCTAATTATTTAATTATAACTATATAAGACACCAATGCCTAATGTCAGCATTTCTCCAGGACAGCGCATTTCCTATAGAACTTCACCTGGGGCTTCTGCATTTGGGACAGTACCCAAAACTAACTTGTGCTATGTTTCACCTGCGTAACCTAAGATGATAAATCTTCCCTGGAAAAGTATGAAGAGAATTGAAAGTAAGGAAAGTTGCAAAGGGCCTACATCACAACACCTACGTGAATTATTCTGGCAAAACATCATGGCAAGAGACTTCAGTTATTCAATACTGCTTTATTAATCAGTTTCCCTGCAGTCAGCAATTACTTTAAAAGATTTAAGAGAATGAGTGACTCAAATAGTCTGCCAAGGAGCATAAGCAATTATAAAATGTGGCTCACAAAAGAACATTCAAGTCCAAAAACTCAATAATGGGTTATTATACCTGGTGTAGGTAATCTATTCTATAGATATTCTCCTTTCTCATACTGTGAAGTGTTAGTATAAAGCAGATGATCTTTGTTTTAAAGAATGTTATTAGCATTACTTTCTTGATCACTCATTTATTCCATGGAGGCCATGCCCTTCTAAAGAGAAATCAATTTTAACTTCAAGAAAGGCCATATATTCATCATATGAAGGAAAAGACTCTGCATTTTGTATTCCTTTAGTCTTCTTTAAGTTATAACCTAAAATGTGTCTGTTTTGGGTAGTGGAAATATGATCCACCAAGAGGAGAGACAGACAAATTATACCATTATTCTGGGCTTTTTGAAGCAATCCAGTGGAGAATGGTACCCAGGTTTAAAATAAAGAAGTATGAACAATTCCATTAGTCAGCTTTGCTGCAATAACAAATAACCCTAAAATTCCAGGGACTTAAAACAATAAAAATGTATTTCTCAGTAGTTTGCTTATTTCTAACCATGGTTTCAGGTTGACTGTTGTGAATTAACAATTTCACCTCTGTTCCACCCTCTTCTCATGTTGAGACTCAGGGTGAATAAGCTGTTCTTGCTTATGCTATGTCATTCTTAGAGATAAAGAGGGGTAAAAAAAAAAAATGTTGCAAATACTCAATGGTCCTTAAACCTACTGATGAAACATGGTTTATATCTTGTCTTCTAACTTTTTGGGGCCAAAACAAGAATCAGGCTAAGTCCAAAGTCAACAAGGGTGGGAATGTGTAAGGATCCCAGATAAACACTGTCCCTCCTATGGTAACAGTAAGAACAAGTGATAATATATCCACAACATGTCCTCATAGTTAATTTTGCCAGTATAAATACTGGTTTTTTTTGTTGCAAATTCCACTTGAAAATCAGGTCCATAGAAGGAATATAAATCAAGAATTTCAATTGAACAAACAATTGAAATCATTTTGTTTCCCATTACTTATTGTTTATTTCATCCTAACAACGCTTTGACCATTGGTGGATCTCAAAACCCAACATTAAGGTAGATCTATAACTTCTAGCATTCTCATTAAAATCTCATATTGTTTGTCATTATAATTTATAAACAGCCTCCATCAGTTTTTGAATAAAACAACCTTTATGACACAATTCTAGCTTTCTACTCTGACCCTCATCATAGCCTAACTTCCTCAAAACATTGCTCATCCCTTGATGAGCATTGAACATCCCTTCCTGGGACTATGTCAACATATACACTCCTTCTTGCTCTCTCAGGGGACTAGGGACTAGGGACTTGGGAGCTGAAAGTACCTACTCTTATTGAAGGAAATCCATACATTACTGAGTAGCTAGGGTTAATCAATGTGGAGGAATGGGGCCAGGGTGGGAGGGGGTTTAGAGAAAAGGCAAGGAGTTCTTTCCTGAACCATGAACACTACAAGCCACAGTTTCTGTCAGCCCTACAGCTCATCCACAGAAAAGTGGTAACATGTGTCATTTGCAGGATGTAGCAAAACACTGGTACTATGAAAAGTTATGTTCTGTTCTTTCCCAGTGATATTACAGCCGAAGAAATGTGATATCATAGTGAAATAATTAAAGTGAATTGCACCACACCATGCCAGAAAAATATATGCTGGGCAGATCTCACTGTGGGATTTCTTTGATGCAAGACAGATTACTAGAATGCTCAGTATTGCTCTGAGTATGCCTTTAATGAATAGAAGTTGCACATTTGAACTATCACACACACACAGGCGCACCAAAATTTCTCAGGTCCTTCTTCAGGGGATGGATCTGAACCTATGTTTGAAATTACATTTTTCTAGGTTTTCTTTTTTTTTTTCCATACTTTTTTTTGATGAACTACAGAGATCCACCCTCCACGTTAAATACGAATTTCTACCATATCAACCCTGGCCTCTTGGTTTCGTTGGGATATTTGCAATGACCCATTATTATAAGGCTCATTATTGTATGATGAAATCCTTTCTACCACAGGACAGTATTAGGTATAATATGTCCACACATGAAAAGTCCTCAGTTTATGAGCCTAAAGAAATATAAAATAATGAATTCCTCATAAAATAAGGATGTTTCTACGAATAGGTAATTCAAGGTGGCTTCAGGTTTTATTTGCAATTTGGGGGTAATAAGATGCATCTTAAGATGAAACAAGTAAAGAAATACCATTATGTTAAGTTCATCTAGTTTTGGATTTGTGAGCAAACACAACATTCTTCCCCGAATACCTACGCAGACATGTGTTTATCCTTGAATAAGCCTCACTGGTTATGATGGAAGAGTTCTTACCAAGCCAGCTGTCACATCAAGAAGCTTTCCTTAGGCTCTATGCTTCATTATGCCAAAAAAGTACAAACTCTAGGTTGGTCTGTGGCAAACTTTATAGTTTTGCTTACTTAAGATCGTTCTTACTCCTTTTCTCTTGGCCTTTTTTTTAAACTATAGAAAGCTAAAAATCTGCTTTCTCATTTTCCTAATAGTGGCCACATGATACTGTTCTGGCTAATGAGGTACAAGCCCAAGTGTGCTAAGAATTTGAAGGAAAGTGTTTTCCTGATACAGGTATTGCTTCTTCCTTCTCCCCTTCCTACAATGTTTTCCACTTCTTTATACTTCTAGGAATTCAGCTGGGATGGTAGATGCTTTGGCAGTCATACTGTATCCATGAAATAAAAACCAAGAAAATTACAGGCGCATCTACCAGCCATATTTGAGCCACAAAACATATGCCTGGAACTGGAAACAATCTGATCCATTGTTAGGGAAGAAAACTAAAAGGTCAAATATCTTCTAAGCCACTGTTTACTAGGGTTTTCTATGATTTGCATATGAATACAATCTTTAACTGTTCAGAAGTATACATGATTTGTGGTAAACAAAACAACAACAACAAAACAAACAGACCTAGCCTGATACCTATTATTGGGACCTTTGGTCATTCTAAATTTAAATGGTTAGTTCCTCTCACCATATCAGACTAGGTCTTCAGTTGACAATGGATAGGAGATAGGCAAACCAAAGGGACAGGTAACATCTCTTCTGGAACAAGGCTAATGGAAACCCTGATTCAGTTACAAACATATCAAAACTCATTCCATACTCTAAGACCTTTTAGATCTGAAAATAGAAAGTACACATCAAAAATAGCACTGATTAATTCAACCATTATATTAAAATAGGAAAGCAGATCTTGTATCCCTTTGAATGGGAGTGACAAAAGGTGCAATAAAGAATATGTTTATTAGATTATATTATAATCATGTTATAGGTCACTAGATCATATTATAACATGTGCACATATGTTAAAGTTATCATGAACAAAGAGAAATTTTCATCTTCATTTAGAAACTACTCTTTTACATCCAGAGGATATGGGAGGGGGGGAAGCATATGTTTAGTAATTTGAAATTATGGGTTCTTTCAACTGAGCAGTTCTAACTCTTGATTAAAGGCTTCCTGGGAAGCAATTCCTCTCTAATACTATAGAAATCAGAGGCAGCATTGGCTGAAAAATTTCAAAACATGAATTTAAAAATCCTCAAAGGAATGGAAATCATAACCTGATTTGCTGTTCTTTCATCTCCTACTCTCTGCCATTTTCATTCCCTTCTTAAAAAAAATATTTAGTTTTGTGGAAAAAACTGTGGATATTTGGTTATAGCCAAGAACTATCTTGCCTCTATAGTGGCAAAAGAGTTATCTGGAAAAGCTATAAAACTTGGGTTAGGGAAAAATGTGAAGTCTACAACAGTCACAGTGTCCCATAATCCTGAGCCTAAAAAGGCTGTCTTTCATCCATAAAACTCAATTACCTCCAAGGAACACTCTTATTTACCTCCCCATGTAAATTCATGAAATAATCAGTTCTCACAAGTCTGACCCATGAGAACACACTAAATGCACAGTACAACAAAAACATAAGCAAAACTACTTGCCAAATTATAAACTGGCAAAGGAAAATATCTTGGCAGGCATCAGTTTGGGAAAATCAAATTCTTATGGAAAACTGTCAACATGAATTTTACGTAAGCCATCAAATTGCCCCTACTTGATATGACCAGAAGGGCTAACTATATTTTTGTTTTCTCACTTATCTAAACTCAGATCTAAATATTTTCAGTGTTAATAATGTTTATTTTTATAAATAGTCCTTTGATGTTTGGCTGCTTTAATATGTAAATGCTTTTGCATTTAGCCAAGGCTAAGTTGACCTGTTTAGGAAAAGGATGCTTACTGGGCCCCTTGGTGGCTCAGTCAGTTAAGCATCAACTCTTGGTTTCAACTCAGGTCATCATCTCACCGTTCATGGGTTTGAGCCTTGCACTGGGCTCCATGCTGACAGCAGAGCCTATTTGGGATCCAATCTATCCTTCTCTCTCTGTCCCTCTCCCCCCATCAAAAAGAATAATAATAAACTTTAATAATAAAAAGAAGAAAAGGGTGCTTACTTCCCAGAGAGGTAGACTTATATCAAAAGTGGTGGAAAGATGTGGTTTAGTTGTGTATCACTGCATATAGCACACATGTATGTGCACATAAACACACACACACACACACACACACAACTTGGCCATTTAGAAAACACCTGCTTTCCCCTTACTTCGTTATTGTTGTCAAAGATGTGGCAAATCTCCTATACCCAGTGTCAACACTAATGATATCCAATGACACCAATATTAAAACTTTGACACTGATAAAAGATTTTCAAAGACATGATAAGCTCCTCAATTGATATCGCTATATTAGATTTCAGGCAGTCAAAGATTTTAAATTTTAGGTATCTACTTTCTTTTTACTTAAACTTCCCATAAAGGTAGACAAGATGAATATGTTAGCATCAGATATGCTCCTGTAAGTTTTCAGCAGGCTCTCCCAAGTCACATTTCAGACTCTCATACCTTTCCCCCTCTTGCTTCACACAATCATCAACCACAGTAGAGCTCTGCTAACGAGGCATAACATGATAAAGAAACAGAATTGCTGATAATATTTACCTAGGGAAATCCCCAAGGGCCTATGGTAATGTGAATTGTTCCATGAAACTGAAAATCTCCTGTTATCTTTAATACACATCTATATAGGAGCATTTAAAATCAATCGGAATATTTATTCAACATCTGCCAACTTGTATATCTGAGGAAGCATGCTAGATACGATGGGGAGCACACATAGGCATATACACAAGCAGGCAAGGCACGACTTAGGTCCCTTTGGGACGGGTCCTCAGTTTGAAGAGGTAAATTCGTGAAAAATATAAAATGAAATAAAAATACAACATGACTATAGAGACCCAACAGACCAGAGTTGTCAGGAAAGACTTTTTAGAAAATACTGGATTTGGTCTGTTTAGATGGGAAGTGTATTAGTTTGCTAGGGAGGCCCTACAAAAATAGCATAGAGGGCTACGTAAGCAACAGAAGTTCATTTTCTCACATTTGTGGAGGCTACAAGTCCTGGAGTGAGGTCTTCACAGGGTTGGTTTCTTCCCAGGACCTCTCCCCGTGGCTTGTAGATAGCCAGCCATCTTTTCTCTGTGTATTTACATGTGTGGTCCCTCTGCACCCCTCTGTGTCTGAATTTCCTCTTCTTATACAGGGACACCAGTAATACTCCATTAGGCCCCACTAGAAGGATTTTATTTTTAAATGAATTTCCTCTTTAAAGACCCTACCTCCAAATACAGACACATTCAGAGGTACAGTGTGAGGAAGGACATCACTCAGTCCATTACAGGATGAAAAGTCAGAAAGTCAGAAGGAATTTATGCTAAAACCAAGTATACAATTTGAGGAAAAAATTAGTAAATTCATAAAGGTGTATTGGATTTTGTTTATTTCAGATTTTTATTTTAGTTACTAATACAGATGATCCATTGACAGTCGCATAAAGTAGTCTTTCAAATTGTATGAACCAAACCAAAACACATCAATGTTTAGTACCAAATAAATGTCTCTCAAGTGTACAAATATTTTCTCCTGCAACAGCTCTCAACACAGTTTTTGCAGGAGGGGAAGCTCGTTTTTAGAGTTCATTAGAGGTAACTTCATTGATTGGGGGGGTCCGACATTTTATGCATTCAACGAACATTTATTAAGCACCTACTTGTGTGATTGGTAATGTCCTCCATTAAAAGAATTAAAATACAACCAAAATGGGATTCCCATTATATGGAGGAGGATACTCATATCCAGGCAGTGTGAGCGAGGCCAGAACTAGCAAGCAGTTCTGCAGTCTTAGACCACAGCTTGCCTTACTATGTCATGCTGACCCTAGCAAACTTGGTTTCCATGCGGGGACCTCCTGAGAACTATTGAACTGAGCAGACAATCTGGATACAGAGTATCATGAGTAACTAAAGTTTTGCCGTACGAACAATCAATGAGGCTAATGGCCAGTCCAATCACTCAAAAGAACCCAGTACATTGGGAACATAGCCTAATGATAACAACACCTAACTTTTATTCTGTGCTGTCTGTGGCCAAACCTAATATTATCTGCTTTCTACCCATCATTTGATTTATTTCTTACAATTACCCTGTGGGTTAGGGATAATTATCATTGACATTTTTATAGATAAGAAAGCGGACGCTTGTAGAATTTAGGAAAAGTACCCAAGGCCATAGTAGTCGACACTTATACTTCAGGTTTCCTATTACCAACGGCAACAGAAGGCTTGTATTGCAGAGATGAAGTTGTATTTTCTCTTCTTCTCAGTCAAGAAAGAAAAAAGAGAAAGGGGGTAGGGAAAGGAGTGCTATGAATTTGTGGCCGATTGTTGAGTTTTTCATGCACATATTAAGGGGACAGCCATTCCATATGCATAGATTCAGCAAAGTAGTCTCATTTATTGTTATATTTAATAATGGAATTGATTGAATTTTACCAGCTGGGGTCTTTAGACATAAATACAGAACATGTTTTGTTATATCTTAACCCAATGTCAGGACAATCTGCTACATGTCTGAGACAATATATGTTTCAAGTTAATTTAATCTTTTCTTACTTTCTATTAACCGAATTGGATCAACTCTACGACTTGACTGTGAGTCATAAAATTTAAAAAAAAAAATAGATTTCACCGAAAATTAGACTATTTCAGTGGCTCACTCAGGCATAGCCTCTCTATCCTTTGAACAAAAAGATGTACTATTTTGTTGCCAGTTTCATGATGTTGTTTACAAATATTGTAAGTCTGATTATTCAAAAATGTATGCATGTGTATTTTTTTTAAATAGATTTACAGGCTACAAAGGAAGAAAGAAGAATTTCCAGATGCTGTGGGAGATCTCCACATGTCTAAGTAGAGCAGGCGATGCTGCTGCAATTTTCAATGTATTAACCAGACTTACTATCTACATAAACAGACTGTGTGTTTAACCTTTTCCTGGAGGCTTTCAACGCTGCTGAGCAGAACTCAGATTGTCTAGCCAGACTTAAAAAGTCATTTGAAGTAAATGGATTCTTGGTGATAAATAATGATGACTTTTTAATGTAAGTTTCTTTTTTTCTGTCTAGAAGTATGGCTTTATATCTCATTTTAAGCGCAGTGCATTTTTCTTATAGAACAAGCCACAACTTCCCAAATTTGGCCTGACGTATCTGGCCCTTCTCTCTCTGATTCTTTCCTGTAATTGTGTCAGCAGTCTCTACCTTGAGTCCTGTGGTTTTTGTTTTTAATATGACTTTCCTTTTCCATGCTTTTTAATAAAAATTGCTTGAATACTTTTGAATAATTTTATTTTTAAAATTATATCACAAAACTAATTTAATAAAGGACAGGAAAATACATTTTTAAAAACCTGGGTCCTATCTAAATGGTATTTTTAAAGTATATATGCAGTTTTACAAACCTACACTGACGTACTCATTTAAATATCTTTGTCTGAAATTCTTTTTCTCAAATTTTTTTAATGTTTATTTATTTTTGAGGGAGAGAAAGAGCACAGCAGGGGAGGGGCAGAGAGAGAGGGAAACACAGAATCTGAAGCAGGCTCTAGGCTCCAAGCTGTCAGCACAGAACCCGATGTAGGGCTCGAACTCAGAACAGTGAGATCATGACCTGAGCCGAAGTCGGACACTTAACCAATGGAGCCACCCAGGCGCCCCGCTTTCATCGTCTCTTTAGCAACTATCATTATCTAGTACTTTATAGAGCTCACTAATTTTCTTTACTTTTATGTCTAGTTCCTAAACCACACTGTGCTCCCTGAAGACAAGGACTCTCGTCTATTTCATCCCTGCCATAGTTCTATCTCCTAGCCCATTGTAGGCAGTATCGATTTATCTAATTAATTCATAAATTTAAACCCGAAGTATCATGGACTATTTACAATTAATCATATATTATCAGAGGCCTGAGAGAATGAGAGTGGGTTCCCCAAAACAGCCTTCTGTACATGTGTGTGCAGGATCACAGGGCCACCTTCACGGTATTTGACATGGAGGCAGTGTAAGGTTACACGCTTACACTCTTCCTGTGCTTTCTTAATGCTCTGTCATCATGATCTTAAACTCTTAATAATTTTTCAACAAGGGGCCCACATTTTTATTTTGCACCAGGTTCCCCAGACTAGGGGGTCAGATCGACATGTAGGGGGCCATCACAACAGGGGTTCATATCCTAAATGTTACTTAGGATTATGTTTGCATGAATCATAGAAATGTACATGGAAAATTCTATGGTCTTAACTTATCTGCCTTAGCTACTACTCCCCAAACAGTTCAGAGAGGCCACAGCTGTGTTACCGATGCATGAACCAAAAGTCAATAGAGCTGAGCTATGGTTCTAACTCAGCCAGTGACTTGCTGAGTAATCTCTCACCTCATTTTCCTACCCGCAGAAGGAGGAACTTGAACTAAACAAACTCTAAGTTACCATCCAGTCCCTCTGCTCTTTAATTCTTTTTAAGCAAAATTATACTACATCTTTAAAAATATAATAAAGTATTTATTTCTCACCTCTTTACCAAACTTTTTATATAAATTGCTATCACAGATGGGATTAAAGAAAGAGCAAACCCCTTTCTCATTTTATGTTTTTGCAATATGAATTGACTATTTGATTTGTGGGCCCTTAAAAAGGTTTGATTCTTCTACATCTATTTCTGAGCTTTCCAACACGGTACTCCCATCTAAAGACAAACAACCAATAAATTGATTAAATCTACTCTCATTTTCTTGGCCATATTCACGTGATCAAACAACGTAATCCCAGATAATCTGAGTTTTCTTAAACTGATCTATATGTAAAACCTTAGTGAAATTCAAACTCAGCTGTAAAGAGCAGCCCCTCCTTACTGCCCACGAACATAAAGACGGGCTGCAAAGTAGGTTGTTTGAGGCAATTCTGGTGTAGGTAACCACGGTTAAAACCTCATTCTCCACCTATGTCCACCAGAATTTAAACACTTAAAAGCATCCCTACTCTTGTTGTTCGTTGAACTACAAAATCTGTGGGTTGAGGAACATTTAATAAAAGTATGACGTTGGGGCATCTGGGTGGATCAGTCAGTTGAGCGTCTGACTTTGGCCCAGGTCATGATCTCGTGGTCGGTGAATTCGAGCCCCAGGTCGGGCTCTGTGCTGACAGCTCGGAGCCTGAAGCCTGCTTCGAATTCTGTGTCTCCCTCTCTCTCTCTGCCCCTCCCCCCCCCACTTTCTCAAAAATAAACATTTAAAAATAAATAATTAAAAAAATATGACTTTTCTTCATAATTACTGTCAATTCTGCTCTAAAAATGTGAAATATGTGTTCCAGAAAAAAACACCATTCTGTGCAAAATTGTGTGATAAAAGCCACAGGGCTTATGAGAAAACATGGATGGGTACACAAACCCAAAAGTTCCATCAGTGACACACAGAAAATGATAGAAACTGAATAAGCAGCAACACCATGTACACGTGTCAAATGATGAAGAAACACATAAATACTACCATGAATATGGTACTTTACTCTGAAAAAGTCTGGAAGCTTGTTTGCGGGAGTGGTCATCAGAAGTAGTGCAGCTTGTAATAACCACGAGATGGTGGAAAATCGGTGATAGTGTTGTAACACGAAGGACCAATGAGATGTGGCTCATGACACAATAGCACTGGCAGAGAGCCGGCACGTGTCAGAGGCAGGACCGGCCTTGTAGATGTGTGATCTGTACATGGTCACTCAGGACCCCATGCTGTGGCCATCTTGAATTCTTAATAATTTTGGAGCAAGGAGTCACACGTTTACATTTTTCCCTGGCAAATGATGCAGTCAGTCCAGGTTTAAGGTCATGTGTGTATGCACACACGTGCATTTTGTGTATTCTTACAGATCACGGTGGTCAAGGTGTTTCTGGCAGATGAAACTGCATAAGCAACTCAAAATTCTCATTATATTTAAATTTCCCCCAATACATACACCATGCTGGAACAAAACAAAATGTTTTCGAAACAGGTATTATAGCAAAACTGACTGTAGTTAAATTTTTGGAAACTATTATTGATCTGAGTGAAGCGAAGAAGACAGAGAGAGATCTGGGGGTGAGGAAAGCCATGCATTCTGTGTAAATCCAGGCTGGTCTCACCGGGAGACCCCACACTCCGGATGGAGAAAGTTAAGGTATACTACCTCCTCCAAAGTCAATGGTGGGCCCCCAAAAGGAAAGAAAAAAACTGCATTAAAAAAGAAGGAGGCCTTTTACTACAGGCTGCCCTGATTGCCCCTTCCTTTTACTCCTTCTCCCCTGAACTTTAGAGTGAGGCTATGGGAAAAGAAGTGGAAGACGGGGTATTTTTATTTAAACTTCCAGCCAAATTGCTAGGGCACATAGTGAAGAAGCGAGGGACAGCATCACCCACCAGGAGAGGTACCCAGGTGCAGGGCAGAAGGTGTCTAGTTGACACCAGGTGGATTTAACACAGGAAACCCGGAGGCAGGAAGGCAGCATCCAAACCGAAAGAGGAGAAGGTCACAAGACAAGGGATGGTAGTCTGCAGGACTGAGAACACAACAGGGGTAAGACTCACGCCCCAGCAGAGGACTGACTTCTCAGCCAGCAAGACCGAGGGTCCCCAGGTCCTACAGATGGTGCCCAAGCTAGGACAGCACTGTTCCTTAACTTGTTGTTGTTGTTGTTTTTTTAACCCTCAGGCTGATCTTGCAGAGATAACATCCCTATTTTGAAATTATTTAAGAAAAACAGAGGAGAGATGAAGGACAACAGATTAACATGCGTCTCATTTGCCGTGGGAGGGCAAGGATGCATCCTTCTTTATTAAATTTCTCTCACCATGTATGCTTACAGTGAAATAAAGAAGGAGAGCTGAATAATGGGAGATGTTTTACAGTCCTTCTAAAATTTCCACCCAATGCATTTTATTTTTTAAAGAATAAGGGAAATCCTGAGCAGAATGTTTAAGTTATTCAACTAGAAACCACAAAGGACAAATACTGTTATAGAGAACATTCTGCCAAAACCACTTTCCGTCCGAGCTTCACTCTCCCTTCACGTGTTCCTTAGCTCCTTAAATTCTATCATTTAATCTCAGTCCCGGATTAAATGTTCTCTCTTGAAATCCCGAGCTTTTAGTTATTCCTCGTGAATAGGTTTATGTTCCCTCATAGCTAGCCAGCTCTTAGCCCTTGGTTTTTGTTTTTTTTTTAAAGCACTACTTTGCTGATGCCAGCTACTGATGTGTTGATTTACATCTTTTGTTAAAGCCATTCATGGTGAGGTCTGGCTGCCTGGTCCACACATCTGGTTATCAGGTGCTATTAAGAGGCTAATTACCATAATTTATTATTTATGAGAGTGTGACTTTACACATGTGGTTTTCCTCAAGGTGCTACACACCTGCGAATTTTGTTTTGCTTTGCCTTATTTTTTTATGAACGATTACTTTCGTACTTTTAGTGGAAAATCAGGAGGATGCTGGTCTTTACCCTCCTTTCTTAATCTTCCATTTCCATTCACAATGAAATGGCTTTTACTCCTTTCGGTGTGAAATCAAGTTCAAGATAACACGGACTGAAATTCAGATGGACAAAGCCCTCCTTTTGAAATGAAAATGTTCTTCAGTAATACTACAGCCTTTCTCAAACTCACAGTGTTTCAAATGTACTTCAAAATGAGGCAATCTGTTTCTTCCCGTGAGATGTATTATTTTAAGAGAGCTTCTCATATTTGCAGTGTTGCAACTTATCGGGTGTCCCATTAGCTCGTCCTCGGCCAGCTCTGGGATCATTCGAGGCCAGTGGGAGAAAATTCACTACACTGGCAATTTCCCACATTTCTGCTCAAAGAAGCTATACTGAGATCTCGAAGGTAATAGAGAGAGAGGAAAAAAACAGAAGTTCAATTTTTTATACTCGGGTACTAATTCAAGAAAAAATATTAAATGTGAGAACATATTTCTTCTAATAAATATTAATAAAGGGGCACCTGGGTGGCTCAATTGGTTAAGCATTCAACCTTAGCTCAGGTCATGATCTCACAGCTGGTGGGTTCGAGCCCCGGGTTGGGCTCTGTGCTGACAACTCAGAGCCTGGAGCCAACTCTGGATTCTGTGTCTCCCTCTCTCTCTGCCCCTCCCCTGCTCATGCTTTGTCTCTGTCTCTCTCAAAAATAATAAACATTAAAAATTTTCGAAAAAATAAATATTAATAAAAAGCCTCAGTTGCGAACTGGGGGAGGAAGTGGGGAGGGGTCATGCAGCATCCTACTCTGATCTGAGGATGAAAATCTGTGTGTGTGTGTGTGTGTGTGTGTGTGTGTGTGTGTGAGAGAGAGAGAGAGAGAGAGAGAAATGGATTCTGTACCTCTTTTACCTATAGGTTATCAATGTCTCCTTCCTGTCCCCTGGAATAAGTTTTCCTTACCCTTCCTACAGCCTCAGCTTTCTCACCCTGCAAGTGGTGATCATCATAGAACCCACTTTGTGAGATGTTAAACATCAAGGATCTTCACATGATGCCTGGTACACAGTAAATTCTCAACAAATATTAGCAATTAGCATCGGCATAAATATTTGTAAGAGTCCCTTTATGATTTGTCATGGACAGCTGTGTGACAACAGCAACAAGTGTGTGGAAGGGTTCGGCTCAGTTCCAGAGTTTGACAAGATCTCCCATCCTAAGGTGGGGCACAGCTATAAAAGAATTTACTTCTCACTGACTCTGGCACTATCTTTGAGCGCGCTTGCAGTGTTTTTCCAAATTGTGGGTCTAGTAAGAATCATAGGTGCACTTGTGAATCCAGATGCCCAGTCCTCTGCCCAGAAGACTGATTTCCAGGTTGGTAGGTTTGGGGCATGCAGAGGTATTCTCACTCTTGGGGACACACCAAACTTATACTTATTATCGATCACATTTGGGAACCATGAATACCACAAGATTTCACAGGGGGTAATCCCATTTTATGGGCTTATTTTAATAAAATCGTAAACCATCCAAAGAATATGGCCAAAACAGTATTGTTCAGAAAATATTCCGGATGCCCCCACTTTTTCCAGCCTCCCTTATATTAAGGTAAAAGTCACATAAATAGTTCTAGTCAAAGTCTGGGTGCAAGTTGCCATGGATCACTTCTGGGCCCCTAAAGTTAAAGATGCAGGTATCCTTTCATTGCTCTCTTCCCGTCTTGAGATGAACTTGAAAGCATGTGTTAAAACAGTAATGCCACAGGGGCGCCGGGATGGCTCAGTCATGAGCCAGTCGGGATGGCTTAAGTCCTGTTCTCTCAGTCCATGAGCAGGACCCCCATGTCGGGCTGTGTGCTGACAGCTTCAGAGCCTGGAGCCTACTTCAGATTCTGTGTCTCCTTCTCTCTCTGACCCTCCCCACCCACGCTCTGTCTCTCTTTCTCTCTCTCAAACATACATAAACATCGATAAAATAAAATAAAATAAAATAAAATAAAATAAAATAAATTAAAAAAAAACAAAAACAATAATGCCACAGCATTGACGGGAGTCTCTGGCAGCCTACTAGTTCATGGGTAATTATGGAAAACACAGCACCAACCTCATGCTCTTCCCCCTAAACCATCTTATTCATATAGCATGAGCAAGAAATAAATCTTTGTTGAAATTAATGACCACCCCAACTATTACAATGGAAGAATTCTCTATTCATCAAATAGAGACTATAATAAAGGATTGGACACAGGGAAACTATTTAATAGACACTTACTGATTACATGGCAGGGGTGGGGGGAGAAAAAGATATGATAGGGGAGTACACACCAGTGAAATGAAAAACAATACTGACTCATCCAAAAAGGTGAAGGATGTGCAATTATCAGTAGAATATGAAGAAAAGGTCTAAGACGGCAGCCCAAAGGTAGGAATAGGGGTGCTGGTTAATACCAAGAAAAATAGCTGCGAACACAAACTGTACTCTGAGCAACCTTTACTCATCAAAGGGACCTCTGCTTTGAGTAATCAACAGTTGTTTTGGAAAACCACAATAAAATGAAGAATCTACTAGATTTTTTAGAATTTGGATGGGTGTCTGGTTTCCAGACAACAGCTTCAAATATTTAAGCTGCTAACATTAGACCAACAATGAACTTAATGGTAATTGAAAACATCTTTGCAATAAATAAAAACACATTTTGCACACTTTATTTAAAAAGTTTGCTCATGACTTAGACTAACACAGATGTGGTTTAGAGACAATCTGTACCTAAAGACATGCGACTAGATGGGGAAGATAAATACCAAAGAGGAAATGAACTGATATGATTTAAAGTGTGATATTATTACCATCGTAAATTATGTCAGCCACGGCTGCCTAAAGTAGAACTTGACTTGATTTAAAGCCAAACAAGGCCACTGAATTATTTTCAGTTAATTATGAGTTGGCCATACGCTGCAATGAGAACAATGTGTTAATCAGGCAACATTGACTCAATAGTGAAAATGAAAATGGTTGGTTCCTATCCTTTTGGACAAAATGTATCTCAGAGACTGAAGAATAAGAATGTTAATATCTTTTGATAGAGAAAAATCTTATTAACTGATTTGGGAAGTTCCAAAAGGAAGTGAAATCTGGCTAGGTAAGAGATTCAACACAAATACTTATGCTTTAAAAAAGATTTCAGGTCCCTCTGAATGGCATGATGAGTCAGCAGTTCAGGAAATCTTTAAGTGTGTAACTCATCCCTTATGTAAAAGGACACTTATCACCTGTTCTGTATCATGGACATAATAAAAATATATGCAAGGTATTGAATACATAGTTGAACAATCCTATAAAACAATGCCATATCCAAGCCCTATATTAAGAGAAAAATACTCTGATATGCTATAAAAATATAAAGTATGTGAAATAAAGTTTTGTAGAGCATACACATGCATACACACACACCAAAAATATTGTGTGTTTATAACCAAGAGATACAAGCATTACAAAATCATAAGATGCATTTTTATTAAAAAATTAAGGGATGGAGACTTTTCCTTTGTTCTGTAATGATCTGCTATGCACATTTAAATTTTAAGCTGTGAATCCTAAATTTTCTTCTCTTTTAAAATAATCCATGTCATCAACGTCTGAAGCAATAGAAGAAAAATAGGACATAGCATCGACTTATCCATACATTTGGTGCATTTAGGCAATTCCTCAGATGATGGAATAACTCAACCTGAACTTATATATCTCCAGTTCAAGCTCTATATGTTACCCTGTCAAAATACTATAGAAAACAGCCCTCTTCTAAAAAGAGGTAGTATGTTTAATTGATGGTTTGTTACTACTCGAACACCTAAATCTGTGTATACCTTAATTTTTAAACATATGCTAATGTTTTCTGGTTGATGGTGCTAATATTGAAGCATTTTCAATAAATCCTAGTATAGTTAATTAAAATATCTGAAGTGTGATGAATTTGTAAAGTCATTTTCAGATTAAAACAGACTCTGCAAGTAGCACCAGGTGTGAATTCTCAACCTTCTTCCGACCCAAGTGTAATTAGCAACGCTGGGCTTACTAAGGCTCCTTGGACATCTGTTTTGCTAAACCCTCTCTTTCAAGCCTTGATCTTTGCCTCCCTAATTACTCAGTTTATCAAAGAACTTTTGCTATTCTTTCCTAAGCCTTGTACAATGGAGGTGATTCTGATTAAGATGAGTATGTGAGTCTTATTGATTTCATTGAGAAATTCCTACCAGAGATGAATTTGGCTGATAGGTCCTGATTTATATTATTTTTTATGATCAGTTCATTAGTTCCATGTGATTTTTCTAGTTTCTGTAATTTTTCTAGTTCCATGCCTATCATTTTTAGTTATTTTGCTAAAATACATACATGCATATATATACACACATGTAGATTTCTATGTCTATATATTTATACATATGCACACATACATACATACATTTCTGTATATATATGTATATATGAGATTCTATGCTCAATAAAATGAAAAAAAGTTGGTTACTATGGAAGTAAATCACTCAAGATAGATAATTTATAAATATTAGCCAGTTTACCATTAGATGGAGAAAAAGTTAACCCTTTTCCACAATACATTTTTGTGTATGCATATATACTTTTTATTTTTCCCCCAAAGGAACCAGAACAAAATTAAAATTTTTATGTGAAACAGAAATCTCTTTTCGACAATAAATGGGCAGCAAGCTGTTTCCTATGTTTAATTACAATATCACAAAAAAAAATATAGAACATAAAGGACACCTCATTTTTGGAAAGAATACCATATATTAATTTTGAATACATAAATCATGGCATGTGTAATAACTATAAAGATTTACAGTAAAAAGAAAGTTATAGCCCATTGTCTTTTATGAGTTCTCTTCTAGAATAATTTGCCTGAAAACAAAATGACTCATAAGAATACCCTAGTAATGTTCTTTGCCAACTCCTATAAACATGTGCTATCTAGGTGCAAAAAATATATTGAGCCTAGGCATCCCACAAGACTTGACCTCCATTTTCTGACACATAAAATGTAAGGACTGGACTCAGAATGTTTCAGGTGGCACTGCACCTGGGGACCTGACAGGGTTGCGGATTCTACTGCACAGATCCCTGTTTTAGGTAATGTCTTCCCTTTCATTTTTTTTCAAGTCATATTCACCTAACATTTCCTTGTACCGAACACTTTTCTAGCTGCTGAGAACATAGTGTGACTAAGGCAGACCAAATCCCCCCTCACAGACCTTAAAAGGATTTACATAGCTAAATACATATACTTGAAAACTCCTGGACCAACGCATCTCATCTTCTGACTCTAAAATATCTTCAGATAAAAACTGAGAAGTAATTATTCCTCAGCAAGCCACTACAGTCAAGTGGCATTACTAAAATTTTCAAAAGGGGTTTTCCCTTTGTGTCTTCCTCCCATCCATCTTCAGTGTTACCCCAATAACTCCTGTGCTGCTCTGGGGTGCCCTAAATGCGAGTTTAATTCTGGCATGGCTTTTAAACAGTTCCCATTCTGAATACAAGATTATTATAAAATTTTTAAAGTGAATGTAATTTAAAGGAGGCTAAAACTTCCAATCTACCTCAGGAAGAATAACAAACCGTAACTATGGAAGTTGACAATGATGTGTTATTTCCTTTTGGTTCAGTGATCACACACTAGAGAACAATCGTAGGTATTTTAGTAAAGTTAATAATTACTTATGGTTGAAAAAAAAAAGAGGGAGCAAGTTATTGGTGTTGAAAGTTCATGACTACTCATACATACCCCATAAACGTGTTCTCAGATCGGTTGTGGGAATTGTGGTTTATGTTTCTTTATTCTCCGGGTATTCATAAAATGCTATTTTAAGGAAACACTTGTTATTTCAAGAAATGACTGATATATTATTTAGTATGGTTCCTGCCTGTGTGTTTCCTGGTTATATTTGAAGGATTCGTCTAACATTGTATATTATTAACAAGAGCATTTTTTCTCACCTTCTGTAATCGGTTTTTTTGACTCTCTCAACTTGAGAAAATACTTAGTCATCTAATCAGAACCTTCAATGTTCCAAACTAAGTTGATTTTTCTACCATATGTGTTTAACTCCACAATGTAAACTTTTAGGCAACTGTTTATATTTGAAAAACAGACCGTTATCAGTGATCTAACAACACATAGGGTAAGATATAAGCAACCTCCACTTGCTTGGTAAAAAGTAACAATTTCATAATTGCTCATCTCCAGTACTCAAAACACCTCCATGTTAATATCCCCATGTTACACAGCAGATCCTGCAGACTGAAGGTCCTTGTACCTAAAATGCTCTTCTAGAAATTTCAAGGAAATCTCTGTGTGATAAACTGTTTTCTTTCTAGAGCAACTATGTAGATGGCATGTCATCTATGTAAAAGCTTTGGTGTGGCTGATGCCCAAACAGCTCCTTAATAACACAGTGGGTAGGGAGAGAGAAAAAAAGGCCCAGAAGATTCTGTGGGTACATGAACCGCCTGACATCAGTCACCTTTTTCAATGTGATAAAAAAATCACAGCATTAATCCTCTCCACAAAGGGATCAATATAGAAATCAACAGATGTTGCAATTCAGAATTCCTTAATGGGATCAAGTACTTTTCTAGCAGGAGAGATGCTAGCTTTGGACAACATTCAGTTATGCTAACTGTAGGGCTATTTGATAATTCGCATGATTGCTATTTGTAAATAAAATGACTTAGTAGTTTAGAGAAAAACCTGGGTGGGGTTAAAATTCTGAGAAGCATACCAACCAGATTCCAACATGAGAAACTTTTATTGGCTTCTGTCGTTTCTCAGGAAATGGAGTTTTGAGAACATATTTAAAGTGAACAAAAATTACAGTATTATTAAACATCTAAATCTGCATTCTGTTTTCAGCCAGAGTCTGCAAATGGAAATGCATGAGGAATCACTGACCTTATTCATGCCCCTGATATCATGATGGATAATACATTATTAAATTACAGATGGTAAATGATGAAGCAATTGTATGAATCGAAAACAGATCATCAAGCCAAGTATACTCAGAGGGAAAAAGAAAATTATGAGCATGATATAAAAGAAAACAAAACAAACGTGGCAATTCTTCACTCTGTTTAGGAAAATAGTCAGTCTTTGATAACAATTTTAATTTTATAAACAAAATGTATCATGCTCCAAGAAACACATTTTTATTTGCTTTTAGTATTTTCCTAAGATATTCTCCAGCACTCTTTGCTGTAGGGAAAATAAATAAGGGATAAAAATCAAACAATTACATTCTCTCGTTCTGAAAAATAAATTACGGATTGACTGGTGTATTTCTCTCTATTTGGGAACTCTGGCTGCAACTATTTCATATTGACAATAATGACAGCCCCCATTAATTGAGTGCTCACTGCGTGCCAATTCCCATTTTGTCACTTAATCGAATTCTCACCTCTGCCCAAGGAGCTGCTCGCTATTATTATGCTCAATTGCAGATGAGAAAACATAGGTATATGGAAGTGGTAATTTTCCCAAGGAAATGGTGGAGAAGTTTGTACAGACTTCTGAAACCATGGTCCTTAACCGCTTGGCATTAAAACAATTAATCCTATTAACTTTATTGGAATCATTTTGGGATACATATATCAAATTTTGGACGGGCATACTGAAAGTCCCTAACAGTGTAATATTACATATTCTGGGCTGTTACACCATAGTTTAGTTTTAAATATTTTCTAAGAAATGATTCACAGTCATTCACTATGTCTCAGAAGATAGCATTTACATTAACATGGTAGTAGAGAATATTGAAGTTCTGACATAGTGTCCGATGATCTGCTATCTAATCAAAAAACTACTTGAGGAAGGAATAACATCTATTACGCCCTGAACATGAATGCACAATAAGACAGACAGCTTTATAGCATCTGAAGTTTTTGGTCACAATAACTGCCAAATCAGATTGATGTATGATCTAGTCAATTGCCTACCAACTGTTCCAAATTGACTAGAACCTTGAACAATTCCTATATTTTACGGTCACAATGGACAGAAACATCATTTTTGTAACCTCCTGGAAATCAGGGGGCAAAGCCTACATTTTTAGGGAGGACTGGGTCTCTGTGAAGACAGATCCAGGGGCGTGGAGACCCAAAGCATCAGAGTACAGAAGCAAGGCCTAGAAACGAATGGGTAACAATTCCCTTCCCTACATGTCTCCTGCAAGGACATTCTGAGTTATGGCTTCTGAGGAAGAGCAAAAACCAAGTTCATACAGTGAACTCCTTGAATAGTAATGAAAAAGTCATCAACGTATAAAGACTGTGTCCTTCTAGAGAAATGCTGACCAAGGACTGGAAAACTAGAAGTGACATCACTTGCATCTGTGTGTGTCTGTCTGTCTGTCATCGGGAGAGATTGAGAGAAAGAGATAATTAATATGACAAACCTCCATACAAACCATCTTAGAATGAATATGTCTCTGTATAAGAGAAATGTTTTCCTGTTCTTAAATTTTTTAAATTTTTATTTATTTTTGAGAGACAGAGAGAGACAGAGCGTGAGTGGGAGAGGGCCAGAAAGACAGGAAAACACAGAATCTGAAGCAGGCTCTAGGTTCTAGGCCGTCGACACAGAACCCAATGCGGGGCTCGAACCCACTAACCCTGAGATCATGACCTCAGCCAAATGAGCCACCCAAGTGCTCAGAGAAATATTTTCAATATTCAGACTGCTGGCTCTCAGCTCTCCCAACCCTTCACCTCACACCTAGGCCACAGGGTCCGCCACCGTTAGACTTGATAACCCACAGATATCACTCAGCCCAGTTTCCAGTTATGAGCTAAGAATTTAATCCGGAAGACCTACCACCATTGTAGGTGTTTTACTTATACCCTTCTGTAATATTTGCGGCTGTCAAGTACTGCAGGCAGAGGCCAGGGAGTGGCGGCGGGTTGTAAGGGATGAAAGGGTGAACAGAGAAGCATACACAACTTTATGCCTTAATTTTGGTTGCCCCTTTTTCTGTCCACGCTTTCTGCATGTCGGTGGCAGCTTCTTTGAAAGGTATTCTAGCACCCGTGCATAAAATGGCAATGATTAAGGAGGTCTACTCTTCACAACTGACAGGTTACACCTAGAAGCCAAGGCAGTAGGAATGAATTCCAGCATTGAGCCCGTGAAGAGTCTACACAGACTGGGATATTTGGAAGCAGCTCCCCTCATTCCTCAGGCCTTCAACTATTCCCAATATTACATCAAAACAGATGCTGTCAAACTCACAAACCACCAAGTTCACATCTGCCCCTATCCCTCTTACCTAGGCATATACTGGATGAATGATACGAAAATATTTTTTTTCTGATTATGTCCTTGAAAGAAAAAATGGGCTTTCCAACAGAATTTTGTTTCTTCCTTCACTTCCTACATTCAGAGCATATTTGCACCTTCCAATCTATGCCCAGTTTGGAGAAAAGAAATTTGGGTATTTGCTTTCTTCTGTTTCAACCTCTAATTTCTGACAAGTTCTTATCACAGTAGAATTCTCACATAAACAGCACAAAATCCACATGAGGTATTTTATAATCTGTTTGAATCTATAGGAAGGAAATCACAGTAACACAATTCACTTGAGGCTTTAAACTACTGCCATTCAATTTTTTTGAGAGGTACTATATACTTAAAATCTAACTAAAAGAAAGTTTGCTGGTTACAAAGTAACAAAGTCAGATATTCAGTATCTTTACTGAGCAGTTTGGATATTATGCTAAATTTTGAAGATTATGGGTTTGCAATGACTCTGGCATTTGCGAGTCACCTTTAAAGATGATAATTATAAGTTTAATTTCATTAACTATCTTGTTTATCAATAATTCAATCTGCCTTATAACCTCATAACCTTAACCTTATGACCTCTTAAAGGAAAAATCTAAATATTCATTCAGAAATTAATTCATTCATACAGTTAGCCTTACATAATTATTTTATCATAATTAATGGCAGTACCATGTATGATATGACTTCTTCATTGTTCTCAAAAATAAAAATAGTTACTTAGTATAATTATATAGTATCTACAAATAACATTTAAAGCAAAAATACATTATTCTACATAATAGATCACTCCACTTTATTGGTTAGACTGTGGTTTTTATTTCAATAGTAAAAACCTAAGTCTTGTCCCAATTTTGATAATCACAGATTGAATTAGAATGCCATAAACCTTCAAAATTTTCAAACCATTTTGAAGCATTTTAAACTTTCTCATGCTAGAATGATTTAAACTTTCGCATGCTAGAATGATTTGTGGCTCTGTATTGAGTATTTCAAAAGATAAAATATATCTGTAGCTTTAATATGGAAAACATAAGGGGAATATCATATTTTCTTTAGGTCATGTACACTCAATGAACTTCTTCAATGTAGGCACTATATAACAGGAAAAGGAGCTGGGTTTTACCTAGTTTCAAAATGTTATAATGTGGATATCAATCAGTTGTTGAAATTGTAACTAACTCATGTGCTACACTCTCCAATAAGAAGCCAGTGCCATTATCTAATTCATATCATTGACTTAATCTAAAAAATGAGCGAGAATTTTACCCTATGGAAAGGTGTTCCAAAGCTTATACAGACCTTGAATGAGTAATGTCCATGTAATTGTACTTATGAAAATGTTCATCCACTTGTAAATGGTGAGATGCTAGACTCTTTTAACAATTAATAATTAATAAAGGTTATGAAATTAAGTTTATGGTTCCAAATAAAAAGTTTAATGGAATATGAACTTTTCATGCAACAGCTATCTATTGTTAATTGTATTGGAAGTAATCATGATATTCTGAAGTCTCGGTCTACCCAAACATAAAGATAGTGACTTCCTGGGTGACACATTTTACACTTACCAAACCAGTGTTTTTCTGATCATAAGTCTCAATGCACTGAGATCAATCCAGTGAGTTGGAACCAACATTTTAAAAAAATAAAATAAAACAGAAAATAGTATAAGAGAAAAAATATCAAAAATATTGAAATTTATAAAGGTCTTTTCAATCATATATGTATGCATGTACATATGTGTCTAAATATTATATAAGTACAGGAGAGATATATATGTATATATAAATATATAGAATGTGGAATATATGTATGTATATACGTGCATATATATACGAGATATACATATACACATACTCCATCCATGATTTATCTCAAAATCACTCATGATCTCCTAATATTTCCACATACAATATATATCCTTTTTTATTGTTTATCTCCCCCAACTTGAATACAGGTGGTCCTAGTATCATTAAGGGTCACAGTAAATGCTCAATGAATATTTATACAATAAACAAATTCATGACTATACAAATATATGTGCACGCACGCACACACACACTCTCTCTCTCTCTCTCTCTCTCTCTCTCTCTCAGGGTTCTGATGTGATATTTCCTTTTGTAAGTTGGTAACAAAAAAGGTAAAAATCTCACTCTCAGAACCAAACTCTGCTCTTCAGAAAGTCAGTTTTATTTAAAACTGAACTCCACCTTTCCCTTCATCACCACTGGCCTCCCCTCCACCTTGCTAAAATCAAAAACATAGTGAAGTTTCTTCTATAAAATCTACAATAATACACTGTGAAGAAATATCCAATGAGATCTCTCCACAGAGAAGAGATTTGATCTCATGAAACTGATCTCCCAAGCGGGGCCACCAAAATATAAATAAATCACCTCACTCATTCCATAGCTATATTATTGGATCAAATTGAGAGTAGACAGCCACAGGAGATACAGGCTTTAGGGGAGGAGAAGTAACTGAGAAAAGGCATGAAAGTACAGGGTAGAAGCACTATACCATAAGGACCAAAAATGAAAACCAGACTTAAATAGTGTTTTGGTTACCACATCAGAATGCAGCCTTGTGAGTAGGGACAAAATAAGAGTTGACATAACCAGTTTGAGGTACTCTAAAAGCAAAGGGAGGAACAGGGAGAGGAGGAGGCAGAGAGAAATGAGATTCTGAATAGCCAAATAAAAGAAAAAGAGCTTAAAGTTCTTCAGGGGGTGGGGAGAACAGAAAAAAGCTACTAGAGGATTTAAGTAGGCAAGGGCACAGATCAGAATTTTTTAAACTATCAATCACATAGCAAAACCCATGGTTGGGTGGAGGGGGGGGGCTTTCAACCTACTGGCAAATAGACCAGTTAAGGGACAAAGGAATGAAGGAGGCAAATAAAATAGCAAAAAGGAGTGGATTGGAGAAATACTAAGAAATGAAAATGATAAGGATTTGAGGAATGATTGGATGGAGGTGGGGATAACAACAAAAGTGGATGTGAATGTAAGGATATAGGATCACTGCAGCTTGAGAGCCTGGGCCAGGATCTGTGTACGCATCCACCTTTACAAATAGTCAAGCGTCAAAACTGGTTCAGGGTAGTTTCACCATAAGCATCTTTGCTGCAAGCATTCAAGCCTGCATAAGTAAGTGGCAGTAAAGCAAGTTTGCATTAAAAGATTTTTTTAAAAAAATAACTGAGAGTTTTGTTGGTCCATCAACAGGTTGACTGCTTGGTTTCATTTCTCCATTGATGCAGCACTTTTTATATTATATAAATCTTAGCCCTCATAATGGTCTATATGGAGGTGCCAAGTTTTGAACCCACATCTCACAAAAACCTTGAAACATCTGTCAACAGACATGTTACAAAATGCTGAGAACAACAGAGAAGGCTTTCACAATGCAATACAGAACTCAATTATAAATATGCATCTTGGTATTTGGAAAATGATTCCACTCTTGAAGAAGAAAGAAATTTTAACAACAAAAAAAAAAAAACTCTAAAAGCACAATGCTGAGCGAGAAGACAGATCAACAAGCAAAGGAGAAGGAGGAGAAGGAGAAGGAGGAGGAGGAGGAAGGAGGAGAGAGGGAGGGGGAGGAGGAAGGGGAGAAGAAGGAGAAGGAGGAGAAGAAGAAGAACAACAACAACAACAAAACAACAACAACATACAAAGGCTTATGTATGATCCATAAAATAAAATCAGTCTTTTGTACAATACTGCCATGAATCTACACACATTTTAAATGTATTTAAAATTTTTTTTAATTTCACAATAATGTCTTTTTAATTTTGTTATCCATTTTTCCTTGTGTCCTTTTTAATGAATGTCCCTCTTTTACTTTTCATGATTTTATCTTTTATAGCAAAATTGCCTTATGGTTAACAGTTATGTGGCAAAACGCTTGCAACGAAAATGCTTGGAGCTAAGAGGCTTATGGTGAAAATTCCAGACGTGGTCAAAATTAAACTACAACATCTTGTCCATATAGTTGTATAGTTAGCCTAATACAAAATCTGATACATAGGAGTATTCCATAAATGCTGCCCTAAACTGGGCTGAGGGAGTAAAAAGAAGTAGGCTGAATCTCAAAGACTCACACGAAAGTAGATATTAGCAACATTACAGAATCTGCTTCAATGCACTTATTTGATGTTCTTTCTTACCTCTATCTCTTTGTAATACTCTCACTCATCATCTCCATCCTCTCCCTGAGCTTGGCAGGCCAGAAGTTAAGTGCACATGGCTTTTCTGAGTTAAGACTAAGCCTTTACTCTAGGACTTGCCTTCATTTCTTGGACTATTTATGTGAAAAGTGACCACAGTCTTCAGATAGAGAGCGGGAGGCATATACTCTTTTGTTTGTGAATTCTGTGGAGCTCTTTTATGAAGAAACTTCCTTCAGAAGCCATTAAATCATTTGTACAAACACTGCAAGATTGAAAGAGAATATTAACGCTAATTTCATCAACCTCTTAAAAGACCAAATTCAGGAAATGTGCTCCTTAAAAATACTTTATATTATAAAATAGTTCTAAATACATGAGAGAAGATAAAGAACGACATTGATTTACTTAGTTATCCTTTCCTTCAAGCTACATGCTGAATATGTATTAATTGCTTTTGTCACTTTATCATTTTTAGAATAATAAATGCAACCAATGTGACGATATGAGAACTTAAGTGCAAAAAAGAAAAGAGAATGCATCAGCCGGTCATTGAATGGTGAATGGAAACACATTCCATATATATTGATTCATAAGATGGATTGCTTCCATTCAAGAAATATCTCCTGAAGACC
Source organism: Cryptoprocta ferox (assembly GCA_028646485.1). Lineage (NCBI taxonomy): Eukaryota > Metazoa > Chordata > Mammalia > Carnivora > Eupleridae > Cryptoprocta > Cryptoprocta ferox. The sequence goes on along the minus strand of CM053574.1, from coordinate 117,010,795 downwards.
CGGCACTTCCAAGACCGATTGTTAGAAGTTTCTGTGGATGCAAGAAAAGCAACTCTGTCTCAATCTTTTCAGGCTAATGTGCAAGCATGTGGAATTAGTTGAGAACAGTGGTAATTATAATACAGTAAGTGATGCCAGAAGAAAAGCTCCAAGTGCTACGGGAGTACTTCAAAAGCGAGATGATAAATACATTGGGGAGATCGAATAAGGCTCTATGGAGAGGAGAGAACTTGAGTTGAATTTGGAACAAAAGTAGGATGTTGGCAGGTAGCAACAAGGGCTCTAGGTAGTAAATACTGCAGCTAAAGTGTCAGTCTGGAAAGCATGGAACAGAGGCCAATGATGTCATGGGAGATGAGGCTTAAGGGTTAGAGACCACACAGAGGCGAGATAATTAGGGCTGTGCAGTATGAACATGGTTCTATAGGGCAAGGCATTACTGGCTCCCAAGGGAGTGTAACTAAAGGATGTTCCTACTGAAACAGGTGCTGAATGAACCTTTTCATCACAACCATCTTTAGTCTGGCATGCCTCTCCCTAGGGATTTACCTACTGCCTGTGAAACAGAGATACTCATTATGAGGGGTGGGGCATAACACGTGATACAGGAATACTAGAAAGGGAAATCCTCTCTCCAGTTGGGTGAGGACTTGGGGCAGAGGGTTTGGGGTACAGTCTTTCACAAGACTTCTACAACTCACAAAATGCAGGAGCTTAGCTCACAGTTCCAGAACATAGTAGGTACTCAATAAATAGCTTACAAACCATAATTCACCCAAATGAAAAACATCAGTGTTGAAATCTAGTGAAGACAAAATAAGTGGAAAAGAAAACACACTTTTTTTATGAAGCCTAGGTTATTTCTAAACAATCACTAAGTTCATTAAATGTAATCTTTAGTCCTAAAATATTTTTCTAGTAACTGACAGCTGATTTCTCCCCTGTTGAGATATTTCCATCCAGTTATTTTCATTCAAACTGCAAGTTCTGACAACAAAAAATACACACATATTGGGGAAAACAATCTCCGGGGTAGGAAGGTCAGACATGACTCAATAATTAATTCAGATTATTTCATGGATTTCTGGGTCATTCTGTCTGAGAAGGTATAATTAACATATCATAGTTTTTTCCCCATGAAAATTTTAGAAAATGGAAAAGAATTCAAGTATAAAATATTAAATTACCTGTTTCAAAAACCACATTCTACTTTAAGAATGACAAAAAATAAAAGCTATGCCAAAATATTAGTACAAATCTCCAATATGCTGAAGTCCTTCTGGACCATTTGCAGAATGGTCATTTAGAGCATTGATAATTGGCTTAAAGAAGAATGTAACTTAGAAATATTTTTTGAAAAACAGAGAAAAGTAGATAGAAGAAAGCTCTATCTCCAGATAGAAACTAGGAATTCTGATCTGTTAGATTACATGAAATAGATTTATAATATACATCTAGTCTAATGTGCAATCCAATAAATGAATCATCCCTTACACTGAGGCATTGTTGTGTATCAAACTGAATATTTCCAGCAACATCAACTGATAATTTCAAAGGGCAGCCTATTTTGCCATTCAAGAGCTCAAATATAGGAGTGCCTAGGTGGCTCAGTGGGTTAAGCATTTGACTTCGACTCAGGTCGTGATCTCATGGTTCTTGAGTTTGAGTCCTGCATTGGGCTCTACACTGACAATGCAAATCCTGCCTGGGATTTTCTTTTTCTCTCTCTCCCTCCCATTCTGCCACTCCTTCGCTTGTTCACGCTCTCTTTCTCCCTCTCGAAGTAAATAAACTTTAAAAAAAAGAGCTAAATGAGTGTGTATTTGTCCTATGGTAAACTTAAATGTATGTCTTCTGCACTACAATGTATTTAACGTAGATGTGGGGTAATCATATAATTTCTTATCCAAATAGGAACATTTCTGCAACTTAAAAATTACTTGATAATTACACAGATATAAACTGTGATTGTCCAGGAAAACAAACATTTGATTATCTGCCTTAATTGCATGCCTTAAATATCAAACACAAGTTACTTTGGGCTTCCACATGATCAACCCTGAAATATATGAAACTTTAGTGGCCTTGTGTCTTCTTCCCATCCATCCATCCATGCAACAATATACAACGAAGGTTTATAATGCGCTGCACATGGTGTGATAGGAAGTGGATACCCAAGGACTCCCTTGGCCAAACATGTCACATTCTATTTTACTGATGTTCCTCTTAAAATAAGTTGCCCAATTATTTACAATAGCCAAGATGTGGAAACAATTTAAGTGTCTATCAAAACATGAATGTTTAGGGAAGATGTAGTATGTATTATATACACACATACTATAAAAAAGGATGAAATTGTCCCATTTGTAACAACATGGAAGGTCCCAGAGGGCATTATGCTAAATGAAATAAATCAGAATGAGAAAGACAAATACCATATGATTTCACTCATATGTGGAATTAAAAAAAAACAAATGAACAAACAAACAAAAAGGAGAATCAGATCTATAATTACATAGAAGAAACTGATGGTTGCCAGAGGAGAGAGAAAGGAGGGGAATGGGCAAAATGGATGAAGGGGATGGGAGATACAGGCTCCCAGTTATAAAATAACTAAGTCATGGGAATAAAAGGCACAGCATAGAGAACATAGCAATGATACCATAATAGTGTTACATGGTGACAGACGGTAGTTACACTTGTGCTAGGCATGGCATTCATAGTATAGAGAAGTTGAATCACAATGGTGTGCATCTGAAACTAATGTAACATTTTGTGTCAACTATACTCACATAAAAAAAAAGCTGCCCAGAACAAGGCACAGTTTTTCCCATTATTGCTTTATAAGTGCAAAGTAATGTGGAACTTGACATCCTAGGATCTACTGATATTAACTAATAATAGTTTATATTTATTGGCTACTTATATATGTCAGGCATTGTCTTAAGCTGTATGTATATCTATATATAGTTATTATTTATACAGAGACATACATATTTTTATCTTTACGTATATAGGGAAGGCAGACGAGAAAAAGAAAGTTGCCTCTCTTTCTCCCTCCCTCCTTTCCTTACCCTCTGTTCTCTCTCTCTCTGTCACTCTCTCTCCCCCTCTCTCTCTTTCTCTCTTCCACTGGTTCAGTAATAAACATTTCCTGAATACTCACTAAGGACAAGAAGTCTATGCTCAAACCTGGGAGCATGATAAGAAAACACATTACAAATTTTTATCTGGAACATACAGGCATACATGCTTGGAAGAAAATACCTTTCTTTTTGGTTCATTTTACTCATAGTAACTCTCCAACTTTTCTTCTTTTAAACCATTCACATGTGAAACACAATCCCAATCCATAGTCTCTTACTATAAGGAGTCCTTCTCAAGGGTGGATCCCTCGAGCCTCCTCAGTAATCCTCAGATTGCATGTGTGTGTGCTGGGGGTGGGGCTGGTGGGGGTGGTGAATGTGCAACCAGCCAAGGTGCTAAAGTGACTCTGGGAAAAGGCATGTGGAGATGGTTGAAAAAGATCACCAGGTGATTCTAATACACCTACTCATCCTTTACGGCAATTAGGAGATCTACTGGACTGAAAAGTCTGTTAAAATACAAATGAGATAAATTTGATATGATTTATTCTTGGAAAATCCACAGAGAACCCTGGATATCATCATTTTTCTTCGAAAGTTTTTAGTATTCTATTTGAGTTTTTGGCAAGGAATTGACATTAAACATACCTATCTTTTTTTTTAACATTTATTTATGTACTTTGAGAGGTGTGGGGAGGGGAGGCAGAGAGAGAGAGAGAGAGAGAGAGAGAAAGAGAGAGAGAGAATCCCAAGCAGGCCCCCCGCTGTTAGCACATAGCCCCATGCAGGACTCAAACTCATGACCCATGAGATCATGACCTCAGCCAAAATCAAGAGTCAGATGCTTAACCAACTGTGACACCCAAACATCCTTGAATACCAATAATTTTGTCTGTCTTTATTCTCCTGGCAGTCCTCTTATCCCTAAATGTTTGCAAGAATTATGAGTAATGCTTTTGCTAGCATATTGGTTTAAGTATATTTTTATATAAGCCTATAGATAAATATATTAAAACAGCCCACTGTTTTTCTTATTCTCACCTCACTTACCTTTGAGAAGACGTTTATTTTTTAACAAACTATCTGTTTCTTGTATCTAGATACAGAAGAATCAGTTAGTTTCCCTTGTATAGTAACTATTCCTCTACTGGCACTGTAAGATCTAAGTTGCATGTGTGCATGAATGCATGTTTAGATCTGAAAATCAGTTCTGAAATTCTTAATCCTATTTCACAATTAGTTTTATCCAACTGACAGTGTATTGTGGTGCTGAAAACAGGCTCTAGAGCCACACACCGTACATCTTCAGAAAAATTACTTAACTTCTCAGTGCCTTGGTTTCCTCATCTGTAAAACTGGGACAATAATACCCAGTTAATTAAATGTTCTAAAGGTTAAATGAGTTACCATTTGGAAAGCTCTTCAAACAGTGCCTGACATATATTAAGCAACAAATGTCTTAAAACAGCAAATATTTCAAGCATTTCATTGTGATAATAAAGTCCACATATGCGTGTCTAAAAGTTTTCTGAGTCGGTGACATAATGTAGTTCACAAGAAATGGTCCTGATTCAGGATTTTATAATGCCAATGGAAGATCATTTTTGACAAATGATTACATGTTTGCACTAATTTACTCAGTGTCAGGTACATTTCCAAATTTTAGTATGACAACTATTAGATGTTAAAACTATAGGAGGGGTGCCTGGGTGGCTCAGTCGGTTAAGTGGCTGACTTCGGCCCAGTTCATGATCTCACAGTTCATGAGTTCGAGCCCTGCTCTGGGCTCTGTGCTGACAGCTCAGAGCCTGGAGCCTGCTTCGGATTCTGTGTCTCCCTCTCTCTCTGACCCTCCCCTGCTTGCGCTGTCTCTCTCTGTCTCTCAAAAATAAATAAAAAACATTAAAAAATTTTAAAAACTATAGGCTTATTTGCCTTTATTGTCATATGCTGTGTGCTTAAAAGTTATTCTTTATAATTTTTTTGGAGGGAGTAAGATAATGTACTAAATTATAGTACTTAAATAGTATATAAAAATAAAACAAAGAAAGAACTAGGCCACAATATATTTATCTATGGTTTTGATATTTTATACTTTGTAAGATTTTATTAATACAATATGAAAACAAATTTAACACAGAGACGGATATCTGTTTTTTTCACATTCATTTGATCCTCTTATTTGCCCCTCAAGGTTATTTATTTGTGAGTAATCATTTAAGTTTACCAGGTTTCCTAATATACCAAGTCAGAAAGTGGGTGAAGAAGAGTATTCTGGAAAATAACAGTACCCACAGGAATTGGACTTTTCTAGAGTTTTTTCACATTCAAGGTTGACGCCCAACTATTTTCCCATTGGATACGGCAATGGAGGATAATCAAATTGTGATTCTCCATTTTTATTTCAATATTTCAAGGAAGTTCAGTAAAGGGTCCCTAAAAATGCTGTTTCCTCAATTCATACCAAGAACAATATTTGTATTGGCTGAGAAAAATGCTGTTTTCCAGAGCCACCATGGAGTTTTCTCACAATAAGAGTCTAGTTTTGCTGAGAGCTTGAAGCCATTAGTTTTGAATATTTTATTCTTCTCAAATAGACTAGGAGTATAATCATGATTTGAATTGATTTCTATAGACAGAACAAGGCCTGACAATGTACCTTTTGCTTTCCAATTACATTTTTTTAAACGAGGATACATTTTATTCTACGGAATGTCTATTATGGATGACTCATGCAAGAGCTATTAAATTCTCCAAACCTTATAATCTTAGGATATAAAGCAAAATGACCAACAGCTCCTTATTAATAAGTAACTCTAAAGAAAAAATTAGGAGAACAGACTCTTAGGCAGAGTTCAGGAACCAACGAGATGAGAAGGAGCTGAAATCTGGACTGAATTTTTGAAAATCACCCTAGTGAGTTTGCTCCATTACCAAGCTTTTGACAGCAGTTAAATGACAGAGAAGTTTCCAAAAGGACAAGGAGCCAGATACACAGGTGTATACGTAGCTATATATCTGCTATTTCATCTGTTGAAACATTCTGACACCTGGGCACCCAGTTACATGCGGTAAGTACTCAGTGCATCACAGCTGAATAAACAAACATCTAAATTACCTGCAGGCAAATGAGAACCGCGAATATCTCTAGCCCATGAATGATCATGTGAGAGGATTTCATGTCAGATGTTCAATGTTCAATAAGGGTTGTGATAAAAAAGCAAGGGACAAAAAAATAGGAAAGGGATGTTTTCATGCTAGTACAACATCAGTGGAGAATTTATTACTCTACAGATTGACTACTCACCCATTGCAATACATGAAGGAAGGATGCATCATGCCCAATTTTTACTTATTTTAAGCTCCTTGTTTTTGTCCAGTCTTGCCTTTTAATGAAGACCGGGTAGTTTGACACTAAGCTTTCCTGTGCTGTCAGACATGTGGATATATTATTTTTTCAGTAGAGAAAGAAAAAAGTAGACGGTTGGACCAACTGTCTGCCAGCACGTTTTTAACTCATTCACTCACTCCTCACTCAGTCACTCACTCACTCCGTTCTCCTGAGATCAAGGCTTTTTGTACAACCAGCTTGTGCTAATCCTCTGTACCTTCCTTCTAGAGATTTTTAAAATAGACAGCCCCTCCCCCTGAAAGAGCTTTATATAAAATTCTGTTAAATAATATGACTGTGCAGTTTCACAGGATGTAAGCCAAGGGATAGCTCAAGACTACTCCCATCTTTCTCCACAATCAACAAATTGCCCTCCAGTAAATTTACTTTTCTCTGCAACTTCAACAGGAATGTTAGCAAGAAGCCACCTAGCCGCCACCCAGCATTCACCATTTAGCATCTTGTAAACTTCCTCTGTGAGGATGAACTCCCCAGGGACCCAAAGTTCCTATGACCCCTGGTGCCAGTACTCCATTTCTTCTCTGTACCTAGTCCAGGGCCAGATATATAACAGCATCCCTTTAACTCAGTACTTGGTTATTTATTCTACGTTACTATGCTTAATTGCACATGAGGCAAAAAGATGGCTGCCCCACAATTTTAACAATGAGAAAGAATATTAAGGAATTTATGAAAAATGGCTTATGGTGATTCTCCCAAAGGCCCTGTCCCAGGAAGTTCAATCTTGTAAAAGGTAGTTTTAAGGTGATTTCTTGCTGAAAGATGCTTAAAAAAAATTCTGGACACATGAGGCAAAAATGAAACGAGCTACTCTGTAGATGAATTGAATTTGCTATGCAGTCACTTGTGAAGTGTTATTTTTCTCTTGATCCCAATCTTCCATTTCCTCTCTTCTGTTGATATCCTTATGGTGATTATTTTTTAAGTGGGTTGAAATGATTTTTCTAAAAGGAGTGCTAACTATGTTGATATTTTAAATTAAGCCACCACTGATTTTAACATTTTCATTTTTATTAATTAAAGGCCAACAACATCAACACAAATACCTCATGAAGACATTCTTTATCTCTACCACACAGTACTGAAGTGCTTTGGTACTTTCTGCTTCTTCCCTCCCTAGGCCATCTCTGACCCTACACTCTATAAACACTCATTATAACCTTCAAAGAATTCAGGCAGGATCATGTAATGGCTGGTTCTTGAATTCCTTCCTTTCCACCATTCTTTTAGACAAATCACAAGACCAGGATTTCAAGAGTAGCAGACTGTAGTCACTTCAATTTCAATGCCCCCTCAAAATGCTCTCAATTTCATGCTTCGCTGATGAGCATTATTTATAAGAAAATAGATCCCTATGAGCAAATATCTGGACTTGATCTGCCACAAAAATCTCAGCAATATTATTTTAGGGCATTGATAAAAATTTCGATGTCTCTATTTTTACCAATATTTGGAGAGCAATCTAAGTGATATCTCAAAATAAAATATAAAGAATCAATAAAATATGTATTTCTGTAAATAATTCAGGGGCTTGTTTTTCTAAAATGCATTCATATTCAGCAAAGATTCCTGGGAGTTATCACAGGAGTTCACTACATAATTGTTAGCCAATAACTGTAAATATGATCACAAGGAAATCATACTTGCTACCTATATGTTGTAACAATATTATTCTTTTTTTGTTATGAAAGACTTCTAAAGCTTTCAACATGTTAAAAAATGTCCAAGGAGAAGTATGAAAAGTAGAGCTGTTGTCAATCAGGTGTCTCCAACATAAGAGTGACCAGAAATTATGGTGATTTCAGAGTTTCCAATATTTAATTTTTATTATTGAGGAAAAAGAACGGAGAAATATGCTAGAAACAAAATGATAAAAAGCTATGGGCATCTACAGTTTTGAAGTCATTAAAACCCCAGTTTAATTTCATCCTATCATAATTATATTTCCTTGTATTGGGTAAGAAATGAATGATTTGCGGGCTGCCAGCTTGGTGGAAGAAATGTGTAGAAAATCATAAAATGTCACAGGTACATGCCTTAGTTTAACATTGCTGCTTAAAAGTTCTATGATTATTAA
>CM053574.1:116873541-117001720 GCA_028646485.1 Cryptoprocta ferox | reverse complement strand
ATATCTCACCAAGTAATCAAATGAGACAATGTACATGAAAATGATAATTAACTGGAAAAGCTAATGGAAAGATAAGGTGAAGCCATACACTTGAAATCTGAAGTGGTGCTTAACCATATGATCAAATCTCATCTATTATTAGTGGAACCTGAAAAGGGGTTGGGGTAACAGAGCAAAGGACAGATTTTTTAAGTAGAGATGATCTGAGGGTAAGACACATGATGAATATTCACAACAGAGATATCAGGATATGGATAAAAAGGACTCTGTGTAAACATAATAATTAGGTTATAATTCATGAATGTATGTTTTCTCAAAGGAAGACTACAGGAGGCCCAGATGGAGTTAGACAGCATCCTCGACTTCTTGAATTCATTCAGGTATCTCATCTACTAAAAGAGGGGTAAAACCATAAAAGTGTAACGACTTTTACGGTATTAACTCTTGTAAACTCACACTATCAATGTGTAAAGGCAGTTCTCAGAAGATTCTATCAGTAGCATTCACTAGTGGGTCTGTTTTGATCTCCCTATGATCACTGGACTAAGGAGTGCACAGATATTTGGTCAAACATTACTCTGGGCATGTCTACGTGAGGGTTTCTGGAAGAGACTAACATCTGAATCGATAGACTGAGTAGAGCAGGTTGCCCTCTGTAATGTGGTGGGCCCCATAAAATCAGGTGATGGACTGTTTAGAACAAAAAGGCTGACTTTCCTACAAGGAATTTCTCCTGCCTGACTGCGGAGCTGAAACATCAGCACATTCTTGCCTTGGGACCCACACTGAAACATCAGCTCTTCTTGAGACTCCAGCATGCCAACATTCCGACTGGAACTCATCCATCAGCTCTTCCACTTTTCACACCTTTGGATTCAGACTGAGCCACACACCCAGCTCTCCCGGGTCTCCAGCTTGGTGACTGTGATCTTTGAACATTTCAGCCTCTATAATCACATGATCCAATCCTTATAATAAATCTCTTCCTCTCTACACATATATATGTATCCTGTTGATTCTATTTCTCCGGAGAACCATGACTAACCCTTGCCTCGAGGGCCTAAGAATCAACATTAAATTGGCAAGACCATTGTTCTGCCCTTTCCCTTGAATAAATAACGGCAGTATCCTCTTGCATTACACCCTTGTCAGCCCAAACACCAGTTGTTACTAGGCAATCCCTCAATATCCTCCCCACCTTACCCATTCCCTGCCAGTGCTCCTGGTAGCACTTACTCTAATCTCCCTGACCCCTGCTCCTTTGCCCTGCATGCCACATGCATGCCTGAGTTTTGCCAGCATGCAAACACTCTGCTGATATGTTGGACTTTGCTACTTCTTACATGGTCTTCTCCACTGCCCCTCTTAATGAGGACCATGGCGTCTAGATCTCAAGCGTCTGATCCCACTACTGCCTTGCCTGCTCTGAAAATTAACGGGAGAAATGCACAAACATTAGCCCTTGCTAGAGAGTTGAACCATGCGATATCTTCATGATGTAAGATAGTTCTTAGCTTTAAGTTATAGGATGTCTCAAATTAGATGCTAGATGTTGCACCTATATTGTCTATGTTCCCAAAAGATTATGCCATATAATGAATGTGCATATTACTGAAGATACAATAACTCTTTAATTGTATTAAATATATATATTTTTTTCTGAATTGAAGAACTGTAATGCCATCCATTAGAGCATGCATTTTGTTGGAAGACAATAATCCTGCTGTATAATGATAATATAGATATGTGATATCACTTACCATTCTCTGTAATATGCCAATCAGTCACACGTTTTAAAATTATATGATAGTGAAGAACAAAACAATGCACAGACAGAACATTATGTTTCTGTTCTGAGAAAGAAAATAGTTCAATTTAAATTGCTCATCACCTGCATGTGTACAACTATCAGAAATTAGATTTTATGGAACAAGATATGAAAACATGACTATACATTCTTTTACATATTGGCCGGAAAAACAAAAAGAAAACTAACACATATAAGCCCTGGAACGAGTTGTCTGATACAAATTTCCCTGTATCCTATACTTTGCTGAAATTCAAAAAGAAGCTACCAAATCACATATCAGTCAAGTTTTTCAATACTGTTGGGCAGATTGTTTCCAAAAAGTTATTATGTCATTAGCAAGTAAATTATATGTTCATTTATTTAAATTAATTAATGTCAACTAGTCCCCAGAGCTACAAGACATTAAAAGAAAATGGAAGCCTTCCCCTGAGTTTTCAATTTGCTGTATATTGGGCTGGTTTCTAAACTCTTGATTGTCAAATTATATAAATTCTCCATAAGATGCTCCAATATTCGTTTTATTTGTGAGAGAGACATATGTGGAAGTCTCTATGGTAGATGCCCTGGTTAACAGATTAGAGAAATTACAAGAACTTTGGAAGACAAGTTACTCCGTATGTAGAGTATGCTTATAAAAGTTGGGTTTCACTGAGCCTGCCAGGCACCCCTCAGTTATAATTAAAAATATCTTTATTTTTATGTTTATGCAATGATATATTCAACACAGAGCTACGAAGATTCAGTAAGTGAGCAAATTAACCTTAGTATTTCAAGTACTTGATCAATTAACCACACAGGATTGAGCACACAAGCATTTTAAAAAACAACTTTCTAATTCACATAATATTTTAATGTATTTGTAATGTATTTAATGTATTTGTAATGTATTTAATACTTTTAGGGTTTTGGTTTATTCTTCGCTCGTCCATCCTAATGACATCTTTTAATATTCATGTAGAAATAGAAATTGCACCATCAGTTTTAATATCTATCATACAAATCAAAGAAGCCTTTCCATTTTTCTCTAATGCAGATTTGAAATCTAAGTGGACTCTTAGCTATGGAATATTATTAACTGACCACATCTTACATGATTTAAAAATTTAAAAAAGCCAAGCTGATCTTTCCTCTTATCAGCCCATGAAAGCATGAGGTATTCTCCTAATGTATTCTCTTACAGCCCCCATTCCATAGAAACACACTATAGGTAGGCTCCGAATGATTCATTTCCCAAAGAAATAAGGGGGGAAATTTAAGCACAACACTTTTTAAAAATGTTCACTGTAAAATTAAATAATAATACAATCACATGGCATGCATCAAAACGTATAAGATGATAGACAGTGAAAGTGTCCTTCCCACCTCTGTGTCTATACCCAGTTCACATCCTTTACAACAGGAAATTGTTGTAATTTCTTACTTTCTCTCCCCAGAACTATTCTATTCATATAGAGCTAATATAGACATGTACACATATAAGTACACAAATCATATATGTATCTCTTTTCCACTTTCTCTCTATATATGAATGGTATCATAATTACATATTTTTCTGCACATAGCTTTTTTAATTTAATATTTCAGTAGAGAGAAGGCTTTTTTATATTTGTATTGCTATTATAGAATTGCATTTTATGAATAAAAAAGAATTAATTTAGTCATCCTCCAAAAGGTGGTCACTGAGGCTATTTCAGATATTTTGATATTATAAACATGGCTATAAGAAATAACATCTAAGCAAATATATCTGCAGAATAAGTTCTAAGGAGTAGAATTTTGGGTTCAAAGTATAAATTGGTTTTGTAATTTTTATATATATACCAAGTAATCAGAATATTTTCTACCTGGCAGCCTCTAGGCTCAGTGTCTCTAAGAAATAAGTATTCACATACAATTATTTTAGAGTGTTCAAAGTACATGGATATCTATAATATTAGATATAAGTTATCATCTAGAAAGAAATCTGAAAATTTGAATTTCAATATTCCTTTATCTTCTGTCACTGCAGTTTAAATAATTTACATTCAATAAACAATTAAAGCTTGAATTGTTAGTTTCTCATGGAAGAAAATAAAAATAAGTTTATATAGTGATTTCATGATTCCAGCTTTACAAAGAATGTCACGTAACAGTATTTACTCATATACCCATTCACAGACAATTCACTAAGTATTTTGCATGTACTTTTACCATATTTGAGATTGATACCATTTTTAACAAATTGATAAATACATGATATGTAAAATATATATATATATATTAATTAAAAACAATCAAATTAGCACCCCCATTCACACATATAGAAGCTAAAACCTATTTTAAGCTCTCTAATTTTAGTTAAGATAGATGGAATTACAGTCTTTCTTCAACTGTACTCAAAGGCAATGTAATGGGCATTTGTGTCCCCCTGCCTCAAAGATTGCTTTTTTCTTTTTCTTAAAAGCCTAAGAACCAAACCCAAGCCTGCATTACTGCATCCTTCTACATTAGACAGCATGATCTCTTTAATATTATTTATTTGCCTTTATGAGTTATATTCAAATCAATACATGTCACAAAGTCTATTTCTCCTTAGTGTTTAAACTTTAATTCCCTTCAATGAAAAGACTGTATAGACTATTTTTATGCTCCTTGCTTATCACAACTCTTGGGACAATATTTGTTTTCAAATAATCAACAGTTCTATTTACTAAAGATTGTCAAATTTCTTCTTTTTATTCATACTAAATATGGATTTCTGATCCCAAAGCTAGCTTAGTAGTAGACATTTAGTTTGAAATAATCTCAACTAATAGCCCTCATAAGGAAAAAAGGAAGTAAATATTTATTTAAAATGACATTAATTGATTATATAGCTATTTTCCAGCTTATAAACAACTAGAGTTTATAAAAAAAACTTGCAGGAATTTCCAGATAGTTTGAACAGAATTGAGTTTTAGGAAAGGAAAACATTAGGACAAGGACTCAAATACATTAATGAACAAAGCTGTGGTTGAGATATGCCTATTTTACCTCTGTCAATTTGAGAGGAGAGCATACTTCCAACAGAAACAACATACGTAAAATCCTTTAAAAAATATACTGTTGCCTGGGTGGCTTAGTTGATGGAGCGACCAACTTCGGTTCAGGTCATGATCTTGTGGTTCATGACTTTAAGCCCCACTTGGGGCTCTGCCCTGACAGCTCAGAGCCTGGAGCCTGCTTTGGATTCTGTGTCTCCCTCTCTGTGCACCTTGCCCTCTCATACTCTGTCCCTCTCTTTCTCTCAAAAGTAAATAAATATTAAAAACATATCTACTTATACTTTTGCCTTACATTTAACTTTTGATGTTCATAGAATATAATACTCAGTTCAGATGGCTTCTTTGGAAAGACTGTACAGAACTCACCCAAAAATATACTATGAAATAGCAATTATTTTACTATAATTCCTCAATTCTTATCTGTAATTCTAAAATCTAAAAACTGTGAAAACCAGAAACATTTGCATTAATCTAAATGGTGTTAACTGATAATCTCCACACTAGTAGGATATTACTTATAATCTATGGATCTCACAAAGAGGGAATATCCTTGTTTTATTGTAGAAATATGAATACACTGCTTGACTCCATTGGGGATGTTCTATTCTATACTGTATAGACACTGAATTAACTTTCTAAAATAAACAAAATTCTGAGCTCTACAACATATTAGATTCTTGGGGTCCTAGGTGAGCAGCTGTGAGCCTCAGTAATCCAGGGATGCAAATTCATCATGCTATAGTTATTATCACATATAATATTTCATCTTATAATATGTATAGGAAACAAAGCATCTGTCTTTTTTTAAAAAAAGTCAGTTCTTAATCATGTGAGCAACAATACAATTTCATAAATGGCACAACTATGAAGAATTATACCCATAAATGTGTTGAATGGTTGCAAAGGATTAAGAAGGCTGTTTTGAACTAAAAGATAAAGTCTTCTTGGCAACTTTTGTGATTTCCTATTAGTCACGTCTACTTTCTTGGCTGATCTATGAGTAGTCTACATAATTATGCATGAGCTTCTCTTTAAAATAATTGGTATGTATTAGTAAGAATACACTTTTTATCAAAAAATCCTTTTTATACAAAGAAAATGCATAATTTTGAAAAACAGTCAATTCACATATTCTTTCTTTCAAGATACAGTATTTAATAGAGGATGGAATGTTAATTTTTAGTCACAATAAGAAGAATGATATTACTGGAATATATTTTAAAAAACACAATGCTATATATCTAGGCAGCCATTACTCATAATCACACTTCTTTAAAATATAAGCTTTTATAGTAACATGTTCTTTTCATGCAAAAGAAAACCGTATTTTAAAGAAATGGGAAAACTCTTGAGGTAAACACGTTAGTTTCTGCTTTCATTAGATAAGACGAACATGAACCGACTATTTAGCTAATAGTTCTTTGCTAACAGCTTGGGTATTATACAAAGCTCAAAAAACTATTAATGGAAACTCACAGCTCTATGCCTCCTATTTAGCAAACTCCCATCTCTACTATAAATTACTAACTCTAGTATAATTGCAAATCTAAATAAATTCCCTGGTGATTACAGATTACAGTCACAAATCCAAAAAGCTACAACCACAATGTACTTTCTCCAGGAAAATTAATTATTCCAATTCTAGGCAGCTCAATAGTCAGAATTCAGCCACCAGCTGGCTAATATGTACAGTCTGAGCATTTAGCAGCAGGCTTCTGCATTAGTAACAGCAAGATTCCATTTCACAGCAGAATGCCACAAATGCTATGTATAAATGATTCGCTCGCGAAGAGTCCTCAAGGCATAAGTGTTTTATCCCCTTAAATGTTCAGGCTAACTTGCTCCACATGATGTCATCAGGATTAATTCTCAGGAAAGCAAACAAAAGGTGCAACGTAGTACACTGTGCAGAGTAAGGAGAAACAGGGATTCTAGGGTTTAGAATGTCGGCATCTTAGGGCCACACGAAATTGAGTGATCAATGGCTCAAATGGCCTCACTCCAGATTTCCAAAAATTGAGATTAAGAGACAGTAATATGATTTTCTGAGACTCCAACCATCAGGGAGTAGCAGATCCTGGATTCTGGATTACAGGTCAGGGTCCCTAACTGAGATCGGTCTCCTTTTACAAAATGAGAGGAACTTATATTGAGAAAGGGGCTGCTTTGATTAGAATTCACCAAACTACGCTATGATTTCCTATGATGTGAAATTTCCTGTAGATTAAAATTACTGGAAGGTTTGTAAATTATACATCATAAAGTTGTTCAAAAAGCGATGGGATGGCTTTATGGACATATAAATGGACAACAGACTTGTAATGAAAGAAGTTAGGTACAAGGTGATGGAAGAATAATGCAGGCACCGGGTTTAGAGGTATTCACACAAATTCTTTCCATTTTTCTGTATGTTTGAAAATGTTCTCAATAAAACGACGGGGAGAAAGAGGATGGGCATCATGTCTGCAACTTATTCTCAACAAATTCAGAAAAAGAGGGCAAATATGATAAAAATGTTAACCATTGGGGAATCTGGGTAGGGCATAAAGGAACTCTGTGTACTATTTTGATAACATTTCTGTAAATTTGAAATTGTTTCAAAATATAGTTAACAAGGGGAAAAATACTTGGCAGAAGTTAGTGTGTTAAGGGTCTTGACTTTTTTAAGGGAATTACATTACCTGAATATCTTGCTGAAGTATATGATCTCATTATCCCTCCATCACACCATACTCCTTCCCTGCCTCTTTTCCCCACATACTCATATACAGTAGGCTTCTAGTTATAAGATTAAAAAAAATTACAATCTATTGTTGGAAGCTAGGTTTATATGGGCAAAAGATAATCAATATAGGCAAAATTTTGAATGAAACGTGCTAAGTAAATATAAATACACACACACACACACACACACACACACAATATCTCAATAGTTATTCTTCTTTAAAAGGCTTCCAGCATTGTGTATGTGTGTGAACCAACTGAGGGATGCTGGAGGAGGGGATGGGTGGGGGGATGGGTTAATTGGTGAGGGGCATTACAGAGGGCACTTTTCAGGATGAGCACTGGGTGTCATACGTCATAGGAAAGAGATGAATCACTGCATTCAACTCCTGAAGCCAAGACCACACTGCATGTTAACTAACTTGAAAATAAATTTTAAAAAAAAGGAAGAAAGTCAAATTTTCCCTCCAAGATAGTTTGTATTGGTAAAAACAAACAAACAAAACCCCCCACTTTTCATGAGCTTCTTGTTATGCAAGAGTGAAGCAAAGATCCTCTTCTAGAATCCACACAATGGAGACAAAGAGATAGATAGTACTGACTCAAAATGCAAACTCACATTCTTAATCTACATTCTCTGGGGCTAGGAACACCTGCTGTTTTCCTATCTCCTTCCTCAGAGGAAGGGATCCTGAATTCCCCAGTAGGGAAAGATGCTAAAACCAATTCCTTTAAGGAGGACTATTCTTCATCTGGGCAAGGTGGGCTATAGGTTCTGAAAAGACCTAAGAAGCAACTAAGTTTGTGAGAAGAGCCTATGAAGAAGTATCACCTTGCTCTCAATTTTAAAGGTGGAAATGTGTGTTCTCACACCTTCTGCTGAACTGCATAAAGCATTCAAGACTGGACTTAGCTGTCTGTGTAGGGGGCTCCTGGGTCAGGTCCCTGTGCACCTTGGGATGAAGGAGCTCTGGGAGGCTTCTCAGCCTGAGGGGAAATCCTGGCTTGAGGCAGACAGTAAGAGAGGACCTGAAAGGAAGCCAGGCAAGGGCCTAAAGCAAGACTCTGGTGGGAGTTTGTGTGTAAATCTTGTAAACCTGAGGAAAGGTCATGGACCAGGGGGACAGTGGCCCCTGGGATATGGAGGGGAGGGTGTGCTTTGTGCAAAAACAAAAATATGAACCATAACAAGACAGCAAAACTTTGATGAGATTGTCCACAAAAATGCAACACTATGAGCCTGTCTTTCCACTCTTTCAATTAAATAAAAATATTAGAGCTGGAAGACATCTCAGAGTGTATCTTAATAATCTTCTCATTTTACAGATAATAACAGCAGTAACGTGCTTATGAGACAGGGGCTGTTCTATGAATTTTATGTAAATTAGTTCTTATAATCCATCCAATAGCCTTGTGATATAAGAATGATAGTATCCCCACTTTGCAGATGACAAAACTGAGACACAGACAGAAGTGACTTGTCCCAGATTGCACAGCTAGAAAGTCAAAGGTTACAAAGTAAGGCACAAGCAGGTTAAATTTCTTACGCAATACACTCGGCTGCCTTTCAGGGAATTAGGTCCATAGGCCAGGAGTCTGATTCTTTCTGGAGCACCCCATGTCATCCACTAATCATGTTAGGAAAACCAAATTAATCCCTGAGTCGATGAATCCAAACCCCCAAAATTTCACCATGAAATGTGCACACAAATGTCTATTTCACAAAATGCCTAATATTCAGTTCTAGTAAATTTTGTCTGAATGAAGAGAAGCTGTCACGTGGTGGCACAGATTTCAGTGCAATATGTAAATTAAAAAATTCATGCTTTATTGTGATAAGGTCCTGGAAATTTCAAAATGTTCTTATTCCTATGGCTTGGCAGTTACTGTAATTAGATGAGACAGAGGAAGAAATAAGGAAAAATGAAGACAAAAATATTCATCCTATATTCTTTGTGTTTTGTCTAAGAATCTGATATAATAGCAAGAGAAAGGCATTTCTGTTCAGAAAGCAAATGATACAGTGTTTCTCAGCTCTTCATTTTTCTTTAAATTTTTTAATGTTTTATTTATTTTTTAGAGAGAGAGAGACAGCGTGAGCAGGGAAGGGTCAGAGAGAGAGAGAGAGGGAGACACAGAATCCAAAGACAGGCTCCAGGCTCTGAGCTAACTGTCAGCACAGAGTCCGACGCGGGGCTTGAACCCACGAACCGTGAGATCATGACCTGAGCAGAAATCAGATGCTAAACCGACTGAGCCACCCAGGCGCCCCCTCAGCTCTTTATTTTAAAGTAAATGGCTAGTACACCTTAGGACAGTCCAATCTCCAGTGCCTGTCTAAATTTCTTTCCCTCCCCTAATTTAAATACAAAAATTAATTTGCAAGTGCTCTCTCAAAGTCTTGTAAAGTAATGGGTGCACCTGCATTTCATAATCAAAGGTTTCATACTTTTCTTTAGAAGAAAACCAAAAATATTAAATTACAGTAACGTGAGAAATAGCAAAGCCAAAGTCAAAAATTACTTATGATACAGTTTCTAAGGGAAACAATTCTCAAGCCTCTCAGAAAGTACTTAGCTATATAATTTTAGCATTTAAAACACAGTTGATGGGCTGAAATCCTGGGGCAAAATGAAAAGACAGCCTCTTTATATCCGGCTGAATGACTTCTTTTTGTCAGACTGAGCAAACCTGGAGAAATTCTCAAGTAAACTGTGATTGTATAACATCAAAGTGAGTTTTTCCCCACACAACACACACCAGGTAGAATGAATGAACACTAATATTATAAACTTCTAATATCATATCTTTATCTACCTTGCTGATAAAAAGATATTTTTTTCCTTATGAGAAGAAATGTTGAATGCAATTGTCATTTTCTATTCATGATTTCATTTTGAGAAGCAAAATGACATCATACAGTGGAAGTAAAACCAACACAAGTTTTCCTAGAAGCACGAACACATTCTTCCAGAGTTTAGATGCTAAACTCTGAGATCAAAATTAGTTTCATGATATTTCATTTGTTTAACCAAATGCCCTATTAAAGAATTAGGTTGGGCTTTAAAGTCTAAAGATAAAATGCATTATACTTCAGGACTGCAATGTTTAAGCTTTTTGGTCATAGGACCCCTTTACATTCTTAAAAATTGTAAACAAAACAAAAACCCAAAAGCTTTAAAAAATATCTAAACTATATTGTATTAGAGATTTCAACTAACAAGTGTTTAAATAGATGAACAGACAAGCACATATTCCATTATCCTTCAAGGCAATGAAGTCACACATATGGCAAAGCCTCTAGAAAACTCCATTGCTCATTCGTGAGAGAATGAGAATAAAAAGGAGCAAAGGACTTCCTACAATTAAGATGAAAATAGCTTTGATCTTGCACAATCTCTGAAAATGGTCTCTGGAACCTGCAAAGGTCCCTGGAGAAGACTTTGAGAACAGCTGCTTTAGTATACAATGTCATTTCCAATTTAAAATCAAAGCACTGAAAAAATAAATGTGTTGCTACTCAAAAATATTTCTACCCCCACCCCACCCATGCCATTTAATCTTTGTTTGACGCTATTGGCATCTCAAAATAATCAGTGGCAATAAGGGCTCACACCTAAGAAAGGGAACCAGCTATTTATTGTCTGTCATATCCATTCACCCCTTTCACACTGCAACTTCTGAATTTCAGCAAGGCGGAAGCCCGCCCAGCACAGGACTGCATTGCCCAGAACTCTTTGTAAGTCAGTGGTGGTCATGTGACTAAGATTTGGACAAATGAAATTTGAACAAATACACTCACTCTTGCATTATACCTTTTGAAGTACTGGGGGGGGGGCACGGTGCTATCCCCCACTTTTTTTTTCTCTCTTCCCACTGGTTGAGAGATAGGAATAAGATGAGCACAGATTGCAGATGTCAGAGCCACCACATCAGCTCCAAAGTGTTCAGTACCAGGCCCACGAATGTGAGAGGGTATATGGGTTCCTATTTTATTTTAGCCTCTTGTCTCTTAGCTTCTAACTACAACAATCATTCCTACAGGATAGAAAAGAAGGTATCCTGTATCTGTAAGGCAGTTTTATTTCTCTTTCTTTCTCTCTCTCTCTCTCTCTCTCCCCACCCTCCACACACACATATAAACACACACTATATATTACCTTTAAAACAAAGTCAGAACCAATCAGCAGGGAACAGATACAGCAGACTGAGTCTCAGAAAGAAGAATTTAGAGCTCAGTATTAGTATTGTGCATTTTTTGTTTAGGTAATACCTGTGTTCTAAAAAACAGTAGAACATCAGCAACAAAATCTTTGGGCGCAGAAGTATTGTATCAGTGGGACACTCCTTATTCACTAAGATATCTATCTCATTCAGTTAGCTGGGGTGCCCATCCCCATTCAATCAAGTAAAGCATTTGTTACGGTGTGACTCTGTTAAAGTCGCATTACGTTATAAGACCCTAAAACTTTATCATGTTTATGATCTCTGGGCTCTTTTTCTTTCGTTTATTTGTTTTTAGCATTTATTTATTTATTCATTCATTCATTTATTTATTGGATTTAAAAAATTTTTATTTTTGAAGTTTAGTTGACATACAATATTACATTAGTTTCAGGTGTACAGCATAGGGATTTGAAAATTATATACATTTTTTTTAATTTAAATTAGGTTAGTAAACACACAGTGTAGTTAGTCTTGGCTTCAGGAATAGAACCCAGTGGTTCATATCTTATATATGATACCCAGTGCTCATTCTGAAGAGTGCCCTCTTTAATGCCCATCACCCATTTAACCCATCCCCCCTACCTACTTCCCCCACAGTACCCTCAGTTTGTTCTCTGTAGTTAAGAGTCTCTTATGGTTTGCCTCCCTCTTTCTTTTTATCTAATTTTTTCTTCCTTTCCACTATGTTCATCTGTTGAGTTTCTCAAATTCCACCTATGAGTGAAATCATATGATATCTGTCTTTCTCTGACTTATTTTGCATAGCATAATACCCTCTAGTTCCATCCATACTGTTACAAATGGCAAAATTTCATTCCTTTTCATCACCGAGTAGAATTCCATTGTATATAAATACCACATACTTATTCATTCATCAGCCGATGAACATTTAGTCTCTTTCCATAATTTCGCTACTGTTGATAACACTGCTATAAACATTGGAGTGCATGTACCCCTTCAAATCAGCATATGTGTATCCTTTGGATAAATTCTAGTGCAACTGTGGGATCTCTGGGTACCTCTATACTGGGCTCTTTTTTGAACTTCTGAAAAAATTCAGAGATATTTCCAAAGGAAAAAGGCAAAGCCCTACCTGGATGTATGCTTGGGGCCTCCACTATGGAAAAGTGGACTACCTATGTAGAAGGGTTGACAAGAGCTTTGATTTCCACTGTTCTTGGCACAGGAGACTGAACCCCCACCTGCCTAGCATCCAATCCACAATAATGCAGCTCTGTTCCAAGGTAAACGTGACCTAGAGGGAGCTGCTCGGAGACAGGAGCACCTATGGGTGACAGCAGAAGTTCCCAAATACCAGTACTGTCAACTCAGCTGCCTTAGGTGAACTGAGAAAAATAAAGACAAATACAAGTATTTAATCCAGCTAAATACATTCAATGTAAGGTCTGTTCTTTGGCCTGAGATTATTTCCTTTCTATGAAATGGGAGTTGACAATCAATGTGGTAGCCTTTTCGAAAACATATTCGTTAACAGAATTTAAAAAATGGGTGGCCTTGTGCCAGTGCCCAAATTTTGATATGGAATTTTATTGATCGCTTAAGTCTGAACACTTGGGGAGCACTGCTGTAGGGCCCCCAGTTCGTTTCTCTTTGTTTTCTAATATCTATGACATCTTGAATGCCCACCCCATTTTAGAACAACCTCAGTTTAGGATTAAGCAATTTAAGGAAAGAGGACACTGAGGGAAATAATGGTAATTACCATTTGCATTGCCCTTGTTATGGGCAAAAGATTATCACTTATATTTTGTTATTTAAAACTCAAAGCAACAATGAGAGTCCTTCTAAAACATGACACTAATCATTATTCTTGTCCTGTAGATAATCAGAAAGCTACACACACCAGGAATCCCCCCCACCCGACACCCAGAAAAATTACTTTAACATCAATGTAGTATTAAGCCCTTGACATCCACTGATAGCTTAGGTAAAAACACACATTGGGGTAGTGGTGGTAAACACTGTAAATCAAAATGTTCTTTCTTAGTTTCATTTCATAATACTCTCTATTGAAGTTATACCTCCCCTCATGAATTGATATGCCTCTTATCCTCAATACATCTTTCCTTCTCCAGGCTTTTAGGGCCACATCCATAGGAAGTTAGGGAACCAGTTGCTATGCCTCTCTCCTGACATATATTCTTAACAGAACTATTTTCTTTATTTCTGCCTTACCACTGAAATTTTCAATTTTATTATACATTATGTTGCTTTTGTTAATAAAATTATTTGTGGAGCTAATCGTAATGCTGACTTTGATACTTATTAGACAGAAGTAATGCTTTTCTGATCTCAACATTCTCATCTATTAAAAGCCACAGCAACTGCAGTACTTAGAGAAAAAGTATCTCAGGGAGAATGGGGTACTCCCAGTGGGTACAGGCATAACACAGTCTGCTGTTGTGAAATGTCGACCCTAAGTATTGACATCCGTATAAAGCTTGACCTCAACGTACGGACTTGGGATTCAGTCTCATTACTACATAGTGTGATCTTCAGTATCATGCAAAATACATCTTTTAGGAATTAAAACTTCAGAAAGCAACTGTAATGACTCAAAATGGCAATTGTTCTGATTCAAAAAGCTCAGTAGGGTTAATGTGAAAAATCCTCCAGCTTCTTTAAGTGATATAAAAATCTAAAACACTTTTACATTTAATTATATAGCAAGTTATATATTCAGAACAATACCTTTTGTAAAAATGATATTTTCATGCTATGCCATAGATGCTTGGCAGGAAGGATTTCTATTTAAATGCAGATTATTGTTGTAACTTAAAGCCACTCTGACTTGACTGTGAATAGGAGCTAAAATCTAACTTACATTTAATTATAAACGAAAAATTTCACTCCAAGGCTAAACTAATTTTAAAACCAGATAAATGGTAGCTAACCAAGAATAGAATGACAATGTTTTGTTTGCTTTCAGAAAAAAAAATACTGGGATGTAAATCTCCACAAAGCCATAGATGTTGGTCTGTTTTGCTCACAGATGCATCTATAACACCTGGCACATAAAAGGGGCTCCTAAGTGTCTGTGAAATGAACAGAGGCTTAAAAAAAAAAGAAGACAGATCATGACAATATTATGAGTTCTGCCACAGGCATAATGTAGTCTTCAGGTGGCTGCATGCTCTCTTTCTGGTTGGTAAATACATCTGGGACAGAGTCTTTAAGAAAATATTGTTGCCCATCTAATAGAGAAGGGATGATAAAAATCAGCAAAGTAATTGGGTGCCTGCGTGGCTCAGTTGGTTAAGTGCCCAACTCTTGATTTCAGCTCAGGTCATGATTTCGTGGTTCGTGGGTTTGAGCCCTGCGTCAGGCTCTGTGCTGACAGCTCAGAGCCTGGAGCCTGCTTTGGATTCTGTGTCTCCCTCTCTCTCTCTGCCCCTCCCCCTGTAGAAAGTGAAAAATGGAAAGTATGTAAGAAGCAGGAGTATGGTACAGGAGCTACAATGTTGACTTTCAATCTATTACTGAGGGAGAAACACTCGTCTTTCTAAGTCACCATTTTAATCATGCCCTGTCTCTTCTCTTAAGCTGTTATGAACTGAACGTATCCCCTCCAAATGCCTATGCTGAAGTACCAAACCCAAAGCGATGGTAGTTGGTGATGGGTCTTTGGGAGGCAATTAAGATTAAATGAGGTCCTAAGGATGGAGCTCTAATTCCATAGTATTGTGGTCTTAAAAGAAAAGGAAGAGAGATCTCTCTCTACCATGAGAAGACACAGAGAGAAGGCGGCCAGGAAGAGAGCTCTCACCAGAAACCGAGTCCTGCCAGACCTTCATCTTGGGCTTTGCAGCCTCCAGGACTGTGAGAAAATCAACTTCTGTTTTTTGGAGCCACCTAGTCTATGGTATTTTGTTATGGCAGCCCAATCTGACTGAAACATAAGCTTTAGACAATTTTAATTGCCTGTTCAGATAAGAAACTTAATTGCAGGCTTCAAGGGTCTTAATCAAGTCCCTTTTCTCATCTAGTCCTTCCCAGTCATTCTCAAAAAACATACCCATAAAAAAAAAATCACAGAAGCTCTACATCTATGATTGTCATTTCAAGTCTAGTCAGGAAAACTCTATAAAACAAATAAGAATTAACTCTACTCTCATCGTTTATATACATTGTTTCTCCCACCTGAAAAATCTTTCTCTCCTCTCTCTCTCTCTCTCTCTCTTTCACTCTCTCTTCTACAGCATATCACAGACCTAATTTTCATAGCAAAGGCAGAGTTGGAATTCCCATGAAGTCAGTGTACTTGAGCCTTAATAGAGACTCACTAGTTGGGTACTAGTTGGGCCACAGCCATATAATCACATAGCCACGTGCTTTCATAAAATTTCCAAAAGGGAGGAATTAAAAAAGAATATTCTCCTTAGTGTCAGATAAACTTAGAGAGCCTATGGGAATTTTTGGAGTGTAAAGTAAGATAAAGCTGACTTGGAAATATTTGTGATTTGGGTTCAGTAAGATATGTTTCTGAAGCTTCCAAAACTTCTACATGAAGTTAAGTTATTGCTAGTATAGTAATGGCGCTGCAGAATCCCACCAGCCCACTGGACTCAGGATATTTAAAGTACCAGGCTACAGATCCTGCCACCATCAAACCATGTCCTGTAGTGTCCTGCAAAGAAGTTTATGGTAGCTGAGGAAAGGAAAAAGTGATTCAAATACATGGAGTTAAAGAGCTTCTGTAGAAAACTTATCCAGTCATGAGATATAGCATAATGTTGTAAATGGAGGATTTGGTTCTTAATGATGCCCAGTAAAAAAAAAATCTCACCTGCGTGAAGTATACTCGATAATGTAATGTGTACAATCATCAAGGCATCATGCATCTCTCCTTCCTTGGTGGGAATTACATAAAACTCAATTTAGTTGAATTTGTGTCTTTTAGGCCTAAACCTGTAGCAGCCCTATATTAAAACGTGAATGCTAGTAGGTGAAGTTGGGTGTTTTGTTTTACCTTGATGCACTGGGTCTTATCATTACACTATCGATGATGAGGTGTGAAGTGGAAAGAAATTTGCTGAACTTTCAGTAATAAATGACAAATTTCAATCACCATGCTAGAGTAAAGACAATATTTACTTCCCATTCTTCGTATAAAAATATTATAAACTCCATGTCAGAGGCAGATACCATCAAAGGGTATACAGCCCAAAACTATAAAGACAGAAAAAGGATACAGGTATATTAGGCAGGTAATAAATAAAAGTAATTTCTGCAGATTGTGTGAACTTTATTTGTATTTAATGTTATGATTACCTTACTCACTATAAATATCCACTTAATATGAAATTGTGGGGGCGCCTGGATGGCTCAATCAGATAAGCATCCGACTTCGGCTCAGGTCATGATCTCACAGCTCGTGAGTTCAAGCCCCACATCAGGCTCTGTGCTAATAGCTCAGAGCCTGGAGCCTGCTTCAGATTCTGTGTCTCCCTCTCTCTCTGCCTCTCCCCTGCTTGTGCGCCCTCGCTCACTCTCTCTCTCTCGCTCTCACTCTCTCTCAAAAATAAATAAACATTAAAAAATATGAAATTGTGTAGTTTTTATAAAATATAAAATTCTTCTGTATTCTTTTCATTGAAAAAGGATGCCCTCCCTCTCCTTTCATATGTGCTTCATACCTCACAAAATTTGGGCCTACCACTGAACAAACGGTATGTTTTCATTGCGAAATGCTTTTAACTAATATTATTCAGTTTAAGTATTTACTCTTACTATACCAACAGATCTACAGTAGCAGCTATGAGGTCACACACTAAATGGAAGAGACAATACAATTCAGATTGTTTTTCTAGTTAGACTAGAGATAAAGGGGGGAAAAACACACAGAAGCAAAACTAAGTTAATGGCATGCCTATGATTCCAAGAAAATGTCATTTATTACTGAGTCACTGGAGACTTTGACCAATCTGTGTGCATTTAAGCAACTGAGCCTCAATCTAGCTTGCCGGTTGAAAAAAGAAGGAAAAAATCGCAAGCAATTCTCAGCAGCTTTGTAGATCTGAGACTTCCCTAAAATAGGGCAAGTGACTATGATCTCAAGAAGGCATGCAGCACAGAGATGACATTAAGCTGATTGATTTTTAAATTTTATCCTGCAAACCAAAAGCTCTCAGGAGATGCAATATTCCACAGAAGGCATGGATGATAGTTATCAAAACTTAAATGGAGCTTTCAAAGATGTATGTGGACTAGAGGCCACTCCGGGTTAAGAAACAGTAATCTCTCCTACTTATTATAAGTCACTGAGAAGAAGGCAGGAACTGATAGCAATGGAAAAGAAAAGAGCCCTAACACCACTAAATGTGGCCTCTGGTTAAAGCCGTGATTCTCAGAGGATGCTCTGTGGCCCAGCAGCAGCATCTGGGAACTGGTTAAGGATGCACATTCCCGGGCCCCACACAGGCCCACTGAATCAGACACTCTAGAAGGGACTCTCTGCAACCGATGTTTTAACCAGTCCTCCAGGTGATTCCCATACATGCTCAAGTTTGAGAGCCACCGAATTAAACAAAGGCATTGGACCGATATCTCCTTAGATACCCCATCGATAGAATTTGAAGTCCTGTAATAATGACAATTCACGTTCCCTTCCAACACTACCTTCTTGGCCCAAAGAGTATATTAGGCACATCCCAGGCTTTGTCATTACATGCAGATTGCCTTTGGGGAAAATTAATTTCACATTAAAAAACCAAAACCAAAAAACTATACCACATGGGTGAACTCCCAAAACATTATTCTAATTGAAAGAAACCAGATGCAAAAAACTATATGTCTGATGACTCTGTTAAGATGAAATGTTCATAATAGCCAAATCTATGGGGAGAGAAAGCAGATTAGTAGCTGTGTGGGGCTGGGGGCAAAGTAGAACAAAAGCACACGACAAACCAATGTGAGGAACCATTCTGGGGTAATGGACAGGTTCTAAAACTCGATTGTGCTCATGGCTGCACAACTTTGTATATCACTAACACCCAATGAATTGTGTACTTAAATTGTTGAATTTTATAGGATGTGTTTTAGTTTCCTGGGGTTGCCATAGTAAAGTACCACAGTCTGGGTGGCTTAAAACAACAGAAATTTATGGCCTCACATTTCTAGAGGCTAGAAGTCCAAAATCAAGGTGTCAGCAGAACCATGTTCCCTGTGAAACCTATAAAGGATCCCCCACCCTCCCCCCCCCATGCCTTCCAGCTTCTGGCATTTGCTGGAATGGAATCCTTGCCATTCCTTGCTTGGAGATGTAGCACTCCGATCTCTACTACCATTGTCGCAGGATCACCTTTCCCCATGTGTCTCTACTTCTTCTTATAAAGGTACCAATCTGACTAGATCAGGGGCCCACCCTATTCCAGTATGCCCTCATCCTAACTCACCACACCTGCAACCATCATAGTGTCAATCAAGGTCACATTCTAAGGTATACACCTTGTGGAGGCACATAATCTGACCTGTAACAGTATGCAAGTTATATATCAAAAACGCATTTTAAAAAAACTTATAAAACATCCACAAATATCATATGATACTTGAACATGTGCCATTCAAAACACCTCCCATAAAAACAGTATTCTTGGCAATTGATGCCTGAATGCCCATTTCTTAAACAGATACACTCTGGGGATCCATGCCCCTGAACCCAATCCTGTTAGATTAGGACATCTGTACCTTAAAGAACCATGGATCATACATCAGTAGATAATGTTTAATTCCCACAGCTAGCAAGAGAAATGAGCAAACAAAGAGAGGAATGACAAAGGATGGAAAACATTTTGAAAGTCACTGTTCAGTCTCCATTAGTTTATGTAGGTGTGTTGAGAGGAGGAGGTTCTTGTAAAACTCCAGCCACTTTCTGGCAGCAAGAAGCCAGAAATCACATAAAGCAGGCATCTGACTGTAAGCTGTTAATGAACTAGATCTAGGCTTACTGAATTTAACCCAGTCTCTGACCCCTCGATTCTTTCATTTCATCCCTTTGCAAGCTTTCTTGGGTATCTGTGTAATTTTTGTTTTTGTTGTTATTGTCTGCTTAGTTGGTTTTAAAACTCCTTCTATGTAACAGCTCCATTGCCATTAAAAGAAAATTTAAATTTGGGGTTTCTTTTTATACTTTTTCCAATGTGAAACTCCATCAGGATTGGGGAATACTGGTAAGTCGGGAGCCACCACACCCCCTATAAATACATTCACCGCTAACAATTGCCGAATACATTCTGTTGAGGGAGGGTCTGTCTCGTGTAACTTAGCACGAGATCCATAACATGTCTAGTCTAGACTGTAACATGTCTAGACTGTAACACTGTATCCCCTTTAAAGGCTTTTTTTTTAAAGTTTATTTTATTTACTTGGAGAGAGAGAGAAAGCGAGAGAGAGAAACAGAATCCCAAGCAGGCTCCGCACTGTCAGCACTGAGCCAGACATGGGGCTAGATCTCACGAATCATGAGAACCTAAAGGGATTTTTAATGCATCTTTTTTATTATTATTATTTCTTCCACTATACCATCAATTTCTAATCTATTTTATAATTTACTTATATATAAGATTTACTGCATCCAATCTGTCTTCCTGAATATAATATAACCTACCAGAACAGAGATCTTTGTCTAATTTTTTGTTACTAATAAGTATCTGAAATACCTAGAAAATTTAATGGCATAGAACACTCAATACAATACCCAAGAAATATCTATTGACTTCATTCAATCGTTTTTCTATTATGACTCAAACTACTCTAACCTTTTCCTCTGCCTCCTCCACCACCTCGAGTAACATCTGACTCTGACCTGATGGGCACCGAGGACAATTTCTTCTAGACTGACCTGTCAGCTCTTTAAGGAGGTGAGCTTTTTTTATGAGGTTCTATGCATAATTTAGTTTTCCCTCTATAGTCATGAGATATAAGGAATTTAACATAAAAGGAAGAACAAAAAACTTTTTGAGGTCTCATAGTTCAGCATAGAGCAAAACTGTTCTGAAAATAAAAAGCTCTGGCTTAACAAAGCTTTTATTGAGATCTAAAGGTTCCTTCTGAAAGACCAAATACAAAAGACTGTCTATTCCACTAATCTTCACAAACCAATTAGATTTACTACCTCTTAGAATTTATATCTTTCGACACTTTTTATTTCTCTATGAAATAATGGTGAGTTTCTAAATACTCTGAAGCCTGAGAACATACAGCGGTGGTTCTCAAATTGTCACCTGAATTTAAGTAATCAGGAGGGCTTGATAAAACACACACCACTGGGACTTAACCTCCAGAGCATCTGATTTAGTAAGTCTGGGGTGGGGCCCAAGAACTGGCATTTCCAAATTCCCTAGCAATGCTGAGGCTGATGCTGATGAACCTGGAACTGTATTCTGAGAACCACTCAAAAAATGCCATTCTCAAGTCCTCATTTGTTTTATGCTTCCTCCTAGAATCTTCTAGATTTCTCATGTGAAAGCACATACCCTTGATGGTTCTGAATCACGAGTTAGGCAACCCTCTGCAAGTTAAAAAGAAAAAGCACTACAGACACAGAAGAGCCATCCATCCTGCACCACCCTTCCCTTACCCCCACCCAGTCCCTTGACAGTTCACAGAAAAGCCCTTAAGGGACTTGCATATTTTCACCCTCTTTTAATAAACTGGACCACAGGCATGATGAACAAACAGCAAATACCCTGGACAGCTGTGAACCAGTGAATGTAGCCCCAGATGCAGATTCTGACTGAGGGTTTTGGCCTAGCTCTGGCTTAAAGTCTCAATTATTCTGATTCCAAAATGATGGTGATAATGCCAACTTTGTAGGGTTATAATGCAGGTAAAATTAGATCATGGAAGAAAAAAAGCTATTAGATCATATTTTTTAAAAAGTACTATAAAAGTGAGACCAGAGAATCAATAACTTTCTGTCATCTTACTTGTGAATAAAATAGATCATCTGAGGGTTGACTCAGCAGAAATGATCTTATCATCCAAAACTTTTTTTATTCCCCTCCCAATCAAAAATGTGATGAAAATACCTAATATAAGCAAAGGTAGTGAAAAACTATTGATGAAAAGTTATCACGCAACCCATAAATTTTATACCGTCCAATGATTTAGGGGCCCCCAGGTGGCCAGCTGAGCGTCTAACTCTTGATTTCGGCTCAGGTCGTGATCCCAGGGTCGTGGGATAGAGCCCTGTGTCAGGCTCTGGGTGAGTGTGGAGCCTGCTTGAGATTATCTCTTTCTCTCTCTCTGTTCCTCTCCCCCTTTAATGTTCTCTCTATCAAAAAAATAAAATAAAAAACATTTAATAAATAGGCTAAATTTTGCATTGCTGTTTTCAGGCTTAAAAAATAAATTTAAAGTCATTTCATTGAATCCTAAAAGTTAAATTTCACCCTGCTAGCTTACTTCTCCAATGCATACTCTGATACCAACTACAACATCACATCTTGAAACATCCATTGGAAAGCCAATAGATTTCTGGAAGTTATAAATTTGTAGGAGGCATAAAATTATATAAAACAAATTCTTAATATTGATTTTCTGGTAATATTAAAATGTTAAGTGAACCAACTTCAACTCAGATAATAGAAACAAGATTTCCCTCCATGCAGATTTACCAGAAATCAAAACATTCTAAATTTAATTCTCATGTATGCATAGCTAATCAGTAGAACTAGATTTTCAAACTGGGGCAGCAGTAAGTGTGTGTGTTGGTCTGTGTGTGTGTTGGTGTGTGTGTGTGTGTGTGTGTGTTTGTGGGTTGGAGTTGAGAGAGCTGAGCTTTGCGGGAGGAAATTGGAGGAAGGCGGCAGTGATTGGCTAAGCTTGGTCAGCTCTTTTTAGGGTTGGGCAGGGCAGTGATCTCAAAAGCGTATTATTACACTCTCAAAATTACTGTTTGAAAAATTTATTTGCTATGTTTATTTGTAAATCTTAAGTATCTAATCATATGTTGACAGATGGTAGCTACACTTGTAGTAAGTGTAGCATAATGTATGTAAAGCCTTGTCCAATCACTATGCTGTACACATGAAACTAATGCAATGTATGTCAACTATATTTCAATAAAAATAGTCTTGGGGCACCTGGGTGGCTCAGTCGGTTAAGCATCCAACTCTTGATTTTGGCTCTGGTCATTATCTCACAGTTCATGGGTTCAAGCCCCGTGTGGGACTCTGTGCTGAGGGCGCAGAGCCTGCTTGGGATTCTCTCTCTCTCTCTGTCTCTCTCTCTCTCTCTATCTCATTATCCCTCCTCCCCACAAATAAACATTTTTAAAAAATCTTAAGTATCTGATAACTATAACTGACCACAACAATTGCCATTACTAAATGGACAGATACATAGGTAGATAAGTAGATAGATAAATAGACAGACAGACAGACAGCAGTATGTTGCCCATATAAACTTTTTATCACCTCAGAAAGGCTTCCAGGGCTTCTGTCTACTCAATAGCCACTCCTCACACACACCAGAGGCAAATCGCCTGTGTCTCAGTTCATCCTCCCACTTACTACAGAGCAGAATTTTACTCTCTAAGGCTAATATGAGCACTATTTTCCAGGACTTCATAAGCGACTCAAATATTTGATACAGATTTCACGATTAATAAAAAAAAAAAGTATGCAATGAAACAAATGCTATACACACTGAAAAATGTTAAACCCCAGATTTTAACATACTGGAGACCACACCAGGACTCTTGTTAAACCAAGGATAGACTAACTAATCAGGAATTATCACTCATATTAATTATAAAATAAATTGACTTGTATGCTCTATTGTTTCTCTCTGCTTTACATATATTTTGTGCTCCATTTCGAATGTTCCATTTCAAAGAACTATTTCCTTTTGTAAATAATTTGAAAATGACTATTATACATTATTCAAGAAAGAAAGAAAGAAAGAAGAAAATTGAGCTTCTTTGTGTGTCCAGCATTGGAAATTCATAATTTCATGAGGCAGTGCTAACTGTGAAAAGTTCTTTGTTCTGTGTAGAAATCTTATGCTCTGTAATATCCACACATTCAGCTGTTTCTACTTCACCTACTTCACAGAGCAACACAGAAAAATTACTTTCCTACTACAGTGGTTAGTACCCAGTATACTCCCTAGTGCTTTGTCTCACTCACTCTCTCTTAGATCTCCACATTTTCAAGTTCTTTTTTTAACTTTTTTTTAAATTTTATTCATTCATTTTGAAAGAAAGAGAAGGGGGGGGAGCAAGAAAGAGAGAGAAGG
Organism: Cryptoprocta ferox; assembly: GCA_028646485.1. Lineage (NCBI taxonomy): Eukaryota > Metazoa > Chordata > Mammalia > Carnivora > Eupleridae > Cryptoprocta > Cryptoprocta ferox. The sequence goes on along the minus strand of CM053574.1, from coordinate 116,977,675 downwards.
GGGGGGAACAAGAGCGAGTATGAGCAGGGGAGGGGCAGAGAGAGAAGGAGAAAGACAGAATCCTATGCAGGCTCTGTACTGCCAGTGTGGAGCCCGATGCAGGAATTGAACCCACACACCGTGAGATCATGACCTGAGCCAAAAGCAAGACCCGGACACTTAACCGACTAAGCCACCCAGGTGCCCCATATATTCCAGTTCCAAAATGACTATATGATACCAAACGATAGACCCATTGCCCAAGTGTGTTTTGTAAGTCAATATAGTAATTTTGCATGATATAGATACATCTCTGCTCTGACACTGGTGTCTTTCCACCTACTGAAAACAAGCAGATTTATTTAATGCATAGTAGGTACTCACCAGTAGTTACTGATAATAATGTCATGATAATGTGAGTAATTAAAATTCAGTGCTCCAAAACCAAGAATGCCACCATTCACTTGTGTAACATCTGACTTTAATTAGGTTTCTAATTAATATAGAATTATGCTTTAAAAATAGATATGTATGTCTCATATTGGACTGGACTGGAAAGTCCTTCCCTCAAACGTAAGAGAGTAGTTTAATGGCTAGATTTTCCTTTTAGATGAGTGGAAGTGCACTAGAAATTTAAACATGCATGAAAAACTAGCATTTCCCTAGAACTTTGTCAGTTATTTGACATTTGTACAGCACCACCAACATATTCAGTGACATTAAATAATGTGGTATGTTTAAGGAAATAAATCTTCTAGAAACAGCCAAGAGATTAACAATATCTAATAATTAATTCAATTAATATCATTTGAAGCCCTTATCAATGTCCAATAAATACACAGACGTCTTATGTCTTAAAGCTAATTCAAACATTGGGACTTAGACCAGATACCTTACTTCATTTTCATACAAAGTCTGAGTAAGAGATTTTTCTTATTATTAATTTGAGTCTTCCCATATTTTCCTTAAATTATGAGGCATATCTCCATGTTCAAAAAATGTGCAATGATTATAAAATATAATTACGAAAACAGATTTTTCTCACTTTCTTCTTCTTGTTATGAGTCAAATTTTATAGCAGAGTTAGTAAAGCAGCGATGTACTACGCTCTGAAAATACCTTCGTGATTCCAGAGAATTACAGTCCTCTCAGTCCTAGTATAATGAGCTCCAACCACGGGTAATGTGGTGTTCAATCACTCTTGGTCGTTGCAAACTCTTGCTTTCCAGGCTTTGAGTAGCAGAGATTGGAGAATGAGGGTTTGTGCCCTTTCCCTTTAAATTTAATCCCATGACTTTCAGCACTCAGTTCAAGAATGGAAGAGAATAATGAATCTCTATTTAATGTTATATACATGCATTAACGTATCTGTATTATCATGATCCCAATATGACAAATCAAAGAAGTTGAATGACTTCTGAGAGTCATTTGACAATGTTGAGGGGCTAAATTATTTACAAGTCAAAACGGATGCTCATTCTACTATATTGCACTAACCCTTCTTCCTACTGTTTGCTAGTGTTCTATTTCATTTATGACCCTTTTGTAAATAATTTGAAAATGACTATTATACATTATTCAAGAAAGAAAGAAAGAAAGAAGAAAATTGAGCTTCTTTGTGTGTGTTGTACTTAACGACAATCCTGTTCACCTTTAGCATTATATAGGCACCTTATATAATGTTCACGTCTATAATTATGGTAACTTCCTAATCCACCCTGTGTAAAGGAAAGTATCAAAAATATTTAAAATAAAACTAACTTTGGGATGTTAGGAAAGTCTTGCCCAAGGCTCTCCCCAGATTCTAAAGTGAACTTTGTTAGCGCACATCAAATTAGCAGTAGGGAGAAGTATGTCTAGTCCTGGCATGAGATCCTTCCCTTTTCCTGCCAAGTCTCAAATCCTGCACCTACCTCCACACGCTAGTCTGGGATAAACAGACAGTAACTTAATTGTTCTTACTCAAAAATCTCTGAACCTGGAATGAAAAAAAGAAAAGGCAGGGAAACAGGAGCAAGTCAATTCCAGTCCAAAGTTGAAAGTAATCAATTAATGAAGGACAGAAACAGTAGTTTCTAGAAATACCAATGAAATCAATGTTTTTAGTGTATCATTAAACACGAACAGGTGAGCCCCTTCAGAAAGCAGGACAGAGACACCCTCAGGTTATATTAAGTTGTAGAGATCTGCCTTTGGGATGTCCATGGTCTCACACAGATCTAGATTTTCATCTCTGAAAGAGTTTCTCTCTCAACCCCTGAGATCTTGTATTTTACTCATTGCTTTGGCTTCTATGGTTCCTGCCCCTACTAATTATCTTCTTTCTTTACACCTCATGGCATCTGTGTGGGTCACAGAGTCTCCCAATTCTGCCCTTCCCTTTCCACTCCACCATCTACTGCCCTTCATTTCAACATCTCCAAGGGAGAGATTTACTCACTAGTTCATTATTAAGCACAAAAGTTTTTATTGGGTCAAGCTCATGCCCAAACTCAATACTTATAAAGAAAGAGATTATTTCTCCCTAGTTCATGATTCATAGCAGTCAAATGGTTACAAAAGGGCATAGTGAGTACTTCTAAAAGTGGAATGAAATATGTAGGCAGCCTACTAGATGGTAGGTAGAGATACTGGTACATTTTTGGAGGAGGGAACCTCTTAATTCGTTCACAGTGTAAAGATGTGTCCCTACAGATGCCTTTAAATGGCCCTGTCTTCTATTTATGTCCGATTCACTTGCAGAAAGTTTCCAATGTCTGTTCTAATACTGATGAATTAAATCATATTAGAAATAAAGAGCATTATCAAGGCATTTGTACCGTTTACTGGTATCTTCATCAACTGGCTATTCTTAGCTTCTTGTGGGGTAACCCTATGAGCTCTGCCTATTGTTTACTTGTCTTTTGTTTCTGGCTGCTAAAGGAACAGTGAGTCTTCCTTAGAATACCTGAGCATGGTGAGCCTCTAAGCAAGTTGAACCAGCAATTTTTATAGAATGACTTTAAGTATGTCTAAATAGTCTGATTCCTGTGCTTCCAAAATAAAATACCTGTAGACCAACTTAAGATGACAGGTTTCTTTGGATAATAAATAGGGTAGAATTTAACCAGTACTTGAAGTTCATCTCAGAAGAAATTTATTGGGGCAGGGGCACTGGGGTGGCTCAGTGGGCTAAGCATCTGCACTTGATTTTGGCTCCAGTCATGATCCCATGGTTGTTGAGATCGAGCCCCATAACTGGCTCCATGCTGGGGGTGGAGCCTGCTTGAGAGTCTCTCTCTCTCCCTCTCTGTCTCCCTCTCTGTCTCCCCCTCTCTCTCTCTCTCTCTCTAAGAAGAATGAGGAGGAGGAGGAGGAGGAGGAAAAATGTGCTGCAATATAAATAATATAAAATATATTATTTATATTTAAATATATTATTTATATTTATATATAAATAATATAAAAGAAGGGAAGAAGCTCTTCTAACAACTCATACCTTTGTATATAGCATTTCCTCAAGAATTTTCTAGTCAGAATATATACATTAAAACAATATTAAAAAAAAAAAGATATAATTGCAATCATCAGCTCCTGTAGTCAGAAAAGTAATGGAGGTAAAGTGTCCCCTGTATATGTTTTTGGTGAAAATGAATCAGATCAGCATTTTCAGGTGAAAACAGAAGTCTGCTGTTTCCAAAACAATGGAATCATGTGGAATCATGAAATTTTTAGATTGGGAGGAAATCTCAGGGCTTATATAGTCTAATATTTCCCACTTTAATTTTCAGTTCAACAAGAGTCTAATTAGATTATTTTTTGTCTCACAAAAAGTCATGGAGGTCAAATATATTTTGAAATATTATATATTTTCTCTCATCTTTCTCTACTTGGAATAGTTACTAACCTTCTTCATCTAGTAAATTCTTATTCCTATGCTAAAATTCAGTATAGTTCCATCAGCTCTTCTAACAACTCCTCTGACTTAACCAGTGAAAACACTTTCCCCATCTCCCTTCATTCCCTATCACTGCTTACACATCTATTATAGCACGTATGGTGTTGTTATTATAGATATCTGTTAACAAAACTACCTTCAATGTGACAAGTTGCTTATTTATTTCATGAGATTCATCTTAATGTGCATGTCTGATAAGTAGGAGGGGGGGGTCCATAAATGTGATGAATTAATAAATGCTTTCTAGAAATGCACGTGTTGAGCACTATCACTTTTAATAGAGACAAAACTCATTTGTCTTTATCCTGAAAATGCTGAGTTTCTGTAAGAAATATTCACAATTTACAACATGTTTAATTAATACAGAGTTTGAGGACTTACCGTTGACACCATAATACGTAGCAACATATGTCACATAAGCTACTGAATAATATTCAGGCAGCAACTGGTTTTGTAGCCATTGGTGACTTAAAACATGATTCCATTAGTATGTGAAGAAGTAAAACTTTACAAACCATCTCTACCTCTCCATCTCTCAATGCAGATGGCATCGCCGTAAGCCTGGCGGGAGGTCTGCTTCTGTTGGCTCCAGTGCTTGGTCAGTCATGAGGCCATCTATCTTTAGAAGGTAATTCCCCTCATAGTTTTGTTTTTCTCTTCTCTCTTCAGTCATTGAAGTAACTTCACTGACCAGATGTGTTTTGAATGAGTCTATACCTATAAATATTCTCAGGGTCCCCAGATCACAAGAAATATCAACATACTTTTCAAAGCCCATTTGAGTAGTGATGTCCTTAAAAATCAACAAAACAGACACTTGCTAATGAAGACAAGATCAAAATATGCACCATTATGGGAAAAAGGCAGAGAGTTGAATGAGAACTTTAAATTTGTTAATTCAAAGGATATACCTTCCTTGATCCCTGAGGAAGCTTCTTGTTAAAATGCTACCACATAAGCAATGAACCAGTACTGATTACAATTCCTTTCAGAGTTCCCCCTCCATGATTTTCATTTCCAAAATTGCAGAGGGACCGACACCTGCCAGAGTGGAGCCGGTATATAATTGAAGTCTTTTAAATTGCAGAACATTACCCTGAGTGTTACTCATTCCCACTGACAACAGAAAGAAGGAAGGAGAATAATAGAAATGGAGACACCGATCAAGGGAGACACTAATCGAGGGGAGATAATGGTACTAAAGTCCTGCACGTGGTCTATGAGATTGGGGGCATTTGGGAGAAAAAGAAAAAAAAAATAAAACAAATATAAGGAAAGAGACATGCAAGAGAATGACAATAATTGAACATTCTGACAAAGTTGAAAAAGGAAAATCAACAGACTAAAATGCTACATTCTGATGCAAAGTTGGTCTTCTGTGCCTTTCTTCGGTGGTCTCAGGTCTCAGATCAAGAAAACCTTTAAGTTTACATTTGAAATAGCACAGGAAAAATAGGGCAATTTAAAATTTCAAGACAACAGTATAGAGTTAAGGAACAGACTTAGGATATTAATAAGGGATGCGGGAAATAAGCAATTCCCAAGACACAGCTCGTGGTTAACACCTTACTTGGTTATGCAAAATCTTTAAACACTGAATTGGCCTTTTCCTGAAATTAATTCATATGACAAAACATACTTAAAAAAGAAACAGTACAACATCCAAATGTCAAAGTCATTCACTACTAGGAAGGTAAAACGTGTTCCTCCGAAGAGGGAAAAAACACGTTTCATTGAACTTAGAAGTGTTTTATCATTGACTTTGACATGAACATGGTTACTTTTAAATTGAGAGTAGGATGTAGGAAAACAAAAGATTCACAAGCTGCCTCTAACATCTTGTTAAGAACTAAATTTGAATATTAATGCTTTTCCTCAGCATAGTTCCATTTGCTTGTTCTTAAAAAAATAATTTTGAATAGATAATCCATATATAAAATCAAACATCAAAAAGGTACTAAAGGATATACATTAAAAAGTCTTCCTCGGGCCACCTGGGTGGCTCAGTTGGTTAACATTCGACTTCAGCTCAGGTCATGATCTCATGGTTCTTGAGTTCAAGCCCTTCATCAGGCTCTGTGCTGACAGCTCAGAGCCTGCAGCCTGCTTCAGATTCTGGGTCTCCCTCTCTCTCTCTGCCCCTCACCTGCTCATATCTGTCTCTCTCTCCTTCAAAAATAAATAAACATAAAATTTTTTTCTAAAGTCTTCCTCTCATCCCTGATTCCAGACACTAGTTTTATTCCCCAAATAAAACACTATTACAGTTACCATCACATATGGCCAAATCACTCTCTGTCTCGGTGTGTCTGTGTGTCTGTCTCTCTGTCTCTGTCTCTGTCTGTCTCTATCTATCTATCCATCCATATATATTACAGTATGTTTGCACTTAACACAGAATCAGAGTTCATAGAAAGTTTACGGGACTGTTTACTAGGAATAAGAAGAAAAAGAAGTATCCGTAAAATCAAGGATACTTTTTCACATTTTATAGAATCTTCAGAAGCTTTTAACTATTTTATCTTTATTTTACTGGTGACCTGATGAACTGTACCATTTTCTTCATGAGCTAAAGTATAAAATATATAACACAATGTCGCATTAGAACATGGTGCATGTTACACAATTGAATATAAGCCTGATAACTTGCAACTCTCTCCATGCTACGGGGGTTTGAATGCTTTCCTAAGAATAGACAAAGCACGCCTTTCCTGCTGGCAGCATGTGTTTATTTTTGGTTCCCCATCTTCTATCTGCAGGTACAGGAGTCCTTTTTCACATTAGCAATGAAGGACTCAGAATTTCTAGACTCTAATGCCAGACTCGCTACTACTTGGGTTGGAAGCTTGGGTACCGCTTCCGGTTGGTAAGTAAGTGGCTCCCTTTCTTGTGTCTTGTGTCTGAGATCCTGTCATCGTAATGCTTGTCATATGCCGAGCTTCCTATGTGAGCTCTGACTCACTCTTCAGCTAGGATCCTACCTCTGCACCCAGGTCAGTCTTTTCCTCAGGATCAGTTGTTCTGTTTATAGCACTTATAACTCGGTCTATGTTGGTGTGAGCAGGTCAAGCTTATCGTTAATTAGACCATACCCAACCTTGTCCAAGTGAGAAAGTCCAAATGTAGACTTATTCACAAAATAAGCCTTACCACTGAAAATATGAATCCTTCTACCAATTAGATAGAGTCCAAGGAATGGCAAAAGCCACAAAATGACGGTAGAGTCACCAGAGCTTTCCATTTTTAACACAGAGAATTTCAGTTCAGAAGCAGAACTCAAAGACTTCATTTCAAGGTAATTTGATTTGCTTTCCTTGTGGGAGAAAGTAGAGCTTGGTACAAGATGTAGGTTGGATTGAATCCTAGCTCTTTCTTTTACTAGCTGCGTGAACTCAGCAAATTACTTATGTCTCTAAGCAAGAACTTCCTCAACTATAAAACAGCAAGAAAAATAATAACACCAACCTCACAGGATCATTGTGAAAGCTAAATGGGAGAACACACACAAAGTGCTTACAAAAGTGTTTACCATAGTCCCCAATTCCACCTAGCAAAGAGTAGGTATAATTATTTGAATGCGTAGGAATTTCTGAGCGAGGAAATTAAGTCTGTGCTCAGACGTGAAGCAAAGAAATGAAGGACCTTTTCGTTTATCAGAAACACGTCACAGAAGTGACGCGGCTGGTGTGGCAAAAAGAGTAAAAGCGAACTATGTGCCAGGCTAATGTTATAGCAGGTGTTTTATGCACATTATCTCAACATTCTACAAGGTACATGTATAATTCTGAGCATTTGAGATGGAGAAACTCTAGTCTGTCAGGTTGCCAAACGCTCTGGAGGTCGAAAGCAGGCAGAACCTGGGTGTGAACGTCTGACAGTCCGCGTGTGGCCGAATCACGAGGCTGCGAAGCCTGTGCCCTGCTCCGTAAGCACCACATTCTCTCCCTCACCAGCCTGGTAAGGGCGATAAATGAGTCCTCTCCTCATTTTATTGTGCATCACAGGGGAAAGGCGCTATCACTAACTGTGCTTTAGGTAGGAAAATAAACTTGGATTCAGCAAATTAACTTTCAGCGTAGCTTTCAATGACTGGGGTCTCAGACTATTAAATTTGGAATTTCAGAAACACGCTCCAGCAAAGAACAACAGCTGCTGTTGGACCCCAATCCACAAAGCGACAGCAGCTGCAGCATCTGGGCCAACAGCTACCAAAGCTACATCAGTAAATAAGGCGCAAGTCCCCATGCAGTCTGACCCTTCGGAAGCTTCTCCCCAAGCCCGCGATGGGTGGCTCAAAGGTACCTTCACAGGGAAGGCAAATGGCACTTTTTTTTTTTTTTTTAATGTCTGCTCATTCAGGAGGCTGTGACCTTTGCTCTCTACTGGCGGAATGGATGCTAACACTGCCAGCTGGAAGTAAATGGAGATTTTAATTGAAACACATACATATATCTACAACTGGGGGGGAAGAGAGAGCAAACCAGAGAGTCTTTCTAAGTTACCTAATGAGCACCCAGCATGGCTTAGCTTTCTACAAATGATCCTCCATTAGCCTGCGCTTGTTTTGCAAACACATACTCAAAACGAAAACCTTTCAGCTTTTTGTACATTTGGCATTGCCTCCCAGGCCCAGCTCTATTAGCTAATGTGAAATATACAGTGTAATTCAGGATCCTGTTTATTTTTTGTTTCCTGAGGAAAATGGAAAAGAAAACAATACTGGAACAGAACAATGGCAGTTTTTTTTTTTTTTAAACACGTAACAACGAGTTAGTTGATATGACATAATGTGCAATTATTGATAGAACTGTGGACTAGTCTCTTAAAACTATGCTTTCTTTACTCAGACCCTCTTATTCCAGTGGAAGTAATGAATCATAGTCTTTCAGTTTAGTATCTTATCACCTCATTAAAACAAAGGGTCTTTTTCATTTATTTTGAAATGCTGGCTATCTGGCAATATGGTTTCTTCCACGTGCTGATGTTTGTTTAGAAGGCAAGCAATGTTTTGTGGAGAAAAAAATGTCATTAGTCATCACTGCTCCAGCTAATTTGCCTTTTAAAGATTACCAATGTTTTCTTTCTTTCATTATATTACTTATTTTAAAGAGACGTTGTATGTAAGGTTAAGATATTTGACAACAATGATATATTTCTTGATTGCTGTTCAAAACACAAGAAAGAGGTTTTAAAATGAAGCTAATGGACAAAACAGCAGAGAGCAAAGCCACACTGATGGTTTTACATTAGCGAGAAGATAAACAGCTGACCTTTCTTCTTTGTTATCAATGTAGCTTTTATTAAGCTACCACAGAATCATCTTGCTCTGCTGGGTAGAGAGCAAAATTTTCACAAGGAAAGAAAATAGATTGTTGTTTTTTTTTTTTTTGAACGTAATCCTCAACTTTCCCTAAATCTGATGGCTCTCAGAAAGGATGAGGAATGGAAGAGAGAAGACCTGGATTCATCCAACAAAGGCCCCTTAATGAAGAACTTTTGTCAGAAGACTGCTCTACTCCCTGGCATTGTCTGTGTAGACTGTGCAGTGAAAGAACGTTACTTATTGGAAAGAAATCCATTTAGGTGTGCAGGTGATGCCTAGGTGAAGTTTATTCTAAGGAATCTTAATGTCTTGGCCTCTTTAAGAACTCCGCACAAAGGAACTTGGTTCATATTAACCATAGTTTAGTGAACCTGAGGCTAAAGAAATACCATTAGTCATCCAGGGTTACATCTTTCATTCACCACTGGCAATGAGCTAAGAGGACGCCATGCTACTGTGTATCAATCACTCCATGTCCAAGAACTTGAACACTGGAAATGTTAGCTGCCTTTAAGGTATACACATTTTAAAATGAGAGTTTAAGACTGGTAAGAAGCAACTATGAAAAATCAATAGTTACTTAATAAACACTGTATAAATGTACAAAAAGTAAATATGCATATCTTTACATAATGTAGGCTTCTTAACAGAGCTCTAGAGACTCTGGGATTTCAATGACATGAAGACTTTGCATGCACGAAAATGTTTGTATTCATCCATCCCCAATGATCTATATACTAAGTCAGTTGTGTACTAAGGTGTAGATTTGCATGTGATTTTACCGGGGGAATCTATATGCAAGATATTTGACAGAGAAGTTGAACATTCTATGAAATAGAACATAATGTGAAATTTAGCAATTTCAAAAACAAATTGGATTTTGATATATGGGCCAGACGTTACCGTGAGAAAATTTCAGCAAGATGACTAATTCCTTAAGTGGAGGAATGGGTACGTGGCAAGTCTTTGTGAGAGGTATCAAATTAATGTTCATTTGCATAATCAGATGAACCACCTAACAATTGTTGTGATTATAAAAATAACACATATTCACTGTAGTGAGGAACATAAAAAGTAGAATAATATAAGAAAAGTCTATGGAATAGGAATACTATTCCTTACAAATCACCATGGAAATAAAATTTACTAGCCCTCAAGGTAAAGAATTCTCATGCATAGACCATACGTGAACCACACTCAGTCATAAGATGCCTCGAAGTTTACTATTAAAAAAATTACTATATTAAAAAAAAAGAATATAGACGCACATACTAAGGAAATAAGGACTTAACTGAATGCATTTTGTTCTCTAATCCACATGCTTGTGGTCAGTCATCAATTAAACAGAACCAACCCCACAGAGTAATTTTTGTTGTTTTCAACAGGGATTTTAACTTTTGTCTACATAACTTTAAAATCAACAGTCAATTCAGTTATTCAAATGAAAAAACATAAGAGCACCCATTGATTTTTCAGAGAATAGACTGAGTTTTCCGCTTTGCCAACATACTCAAGGACCTCAATAAGGGTTCTACTCCTCTTTTATTCAGACACCCTTTGTGCCACAAAAGGAACTGTCCCCATATCCCTCTTGATATCCCATGGCCACGACTCTCAGTCACATTTCCATACCCTTCCGCATTAATGTCTAAACCTTTCCCAGCTTTGAAGACAGCTTTCATTCTGTCTTTTCACAAAGTCATTTATGGTCCTCTCATTATGAAATGATTGCATTCCCTTCTCATATGTTATCTGTGTTTTCGCTCATGGCACAGTTATTTATGTTCTTGTCTAAGTGATTCGGGAGGACTGTCCGCTTCTTAGGGACAAGAACTAAAGCACAATGACAGGATGAAGAGCAAGAGGGAGCCATCATACATGTACTCAGAAATACTCACTTTTTGCCAGACACCTGTTGGGTTCCTTATGTACATTTTCAAAACTACAGTTATTACACTCATTTTGAAGAGAGAAAACAAGAAGGTTTTCATGTTCACATTCAAGAAGCTTCCTAGGTCACTTTATCAATAAACTGCAAATCCCATATTTGAAAACTAGTCTGCTGAGACTCCAAGGCCTGAGATGTTTACCTGGCTATTTTTTGTTTGTTTGTCTGTTTTAATGTTTATTTTTGAGAGAGACAGAGACAGAAACAGTGACAGACAGCAAGCTGAGGAGGGGCAGAGAGAAAGGGAGACACAGAATCTGAAGCAGGTTCCAGGCTCTGAGCTGTCAGCACAGAGCCTGACGCGGGGCTCGAACCCACCGATCGTGAGATCATGACCTGAGCTGAAGTTGGACACTTAACCGACTGAGCCACCCAGGCAACCCTGTTTGTTTTTAATGGAACTTGGCATAACTCATGAGGAAAGTTCCCCAATTATGGGGAACAAATGAGCAAATGAAGAAAATGTACAGACTGCATTAGGTACCTAGAATCTACACAGGAAAGAGAGAGAGAGAGAGAGAGAGAGAGAGAGAGAGAGAGAGATTTCTGATTTAGAAGCAGCCAAGAGAAAGATAATCTCAAACACTGAAAAAAAAAAAGTGGCCATACCTTCCAGGAATGCATTTATCAATTTAAAAATACACGATGCTAATATTAATTAAAATTGGCTCCATGACTTCTTTAATCACAGAATCCGATCTGGGGTTTTACACACTCGAGACCAACTAAACCTTGAATCTGGCGGCAGGTTGTGTCCGACCGCTAATCTGCTGTTTGTAGGGGGACTTGGAATGCTCCAGTCCTGACAATAACCTTAGAAACCATTTTCCTTCCTAAAATATTTCGGGCACTTGTAGGGGGAGAGAAACAGAGAGAGAGAAACAGAGAGAGAGAGAGAGAGAGAGAGAGCGAGCAAGTCTGGTTCACCTAATGATAACTGAGCCAAGTCGGTAAAACTGTGAACTAGTGGTCAAGAAGGGCATTAAAAGTGCTTATATCGTTTTTTCTTAAATGTCTATTTTCCATAAACCTCGTCATGGGAGGATTCCGTTTAGGAACTTCCTTAACCTATTCTTTTTTTTTTTTTTTTTAATTTTTTTTTAATGTTTGTTTCTTTTTGAGACAGAGAGAGACAGAGGGCGAACAAGGGAGGGGCGGAGAGAGAGGGGGAGACACAGAATCTGAAACAGGCTCCAGGCTCTGAGCTGTCAGCACAGAACTCAACCCAGTGCGGGGCTCGAACCCACGAACCGCGAGATCATGACCTGAGCCGAAGTCCGACGCTTAACCGACGGAGCCACCCAGGTGCCCCTTTTAACCTATTATTTAATATAAATCGTGATTTATTGCATCATAGAAATCTTTACCACTATGTTGTCATAATTTGGACATAATCTGCATAATTCTATGTGTACTCTAAATCAAGACCATCGACTCGATTACAGTAGAAGTGGTCAAAAGTGGTATTGAGAAAACAGTATAAAGTGTTGGGGAGAATACCAACCCCAGAAAACAGAAAATCTTCTCCCTCTTGCAGGGATTGAGTTCTACTTTTCATTTCATATTTATAAACAACTTTACACAGAAATTAAAAGTTCCAATTGATTTATTTTCAGAAGTTATTTGTTTCAAGTCTTGTGAGAAACCATATACTGGTCATTATTACATTTTTACCTCAGTGTATGAGGGGTTTTCTTTCCCCTCTAGTTGGCATACATTTAAAGAAACTTTAAACCCTTTAATATTAAGCTAGTCAAGGTTTCTACAAGGAGCATAAGGTAATTTAGAATCAGAAAATGCTCTTAAGAAAAAGTTACTTGGCTTCAAGAATATCATCCACGTAAAAAATAAATAAGTAATCACAAAAGACATGAAGAAATTAAAATGCATTTTCTACATTGTGAAAAATATCTGTTAGAGCCTATGAACTAGAAAATAAAAGATAAAAAGAAAATTTTGTAGTTCACGACTATTTTAAAAATTCAAACAAAGTATAATTTTGATCTGCAAAAGATCAAATGAGCTCTGGATCGAGTGTAACTTATTGTCAAAATCAGAAGGGAAAAAGAGGCTTGCTTAATGTATAAAACACACTGTGTGGTGAGCAATAGGTACTTAAATCCCACCTAACACAGTAGGGACCTTTTATTGGTAGACCTTAAACTGACCCCAATATTTATTCTTTTCATGTTTATTTATTCATTGTTTCGAGGGTGTGGGGTGGGCAGAGAGCGACAGAGAGAGAGAATCCCAAGCAGGCTCTATGCTGTCAGCACAGAGTGCAACGCAAGTTTGATCTCACAAACTGTGAGATCACAACCTGAGCGGAAATCAAGAGTAGGACACGTAATGGACTGAGCCACCCAGGTGCCCTGACCCCAGTGTTTAATATGATAGAGCAAAGATTTAAAAACCTCTGTCATTTTTCTGTGCCTTACCCTATGTCCTGGTAATTGACCTCTCAATTCAATTAAACCAGAATATTTAAAGACTACCTGTTTCTGAAATGTGGGATGCTTAAGCTAAATAATTCTGAGTCCCATCCATACCAAAGAATCCAAATTTCCAGTGTGAGAACCCAGAAACCTATACATTAATGGGTCCTCCAGTTGCCTCATGTGCGTCTTAACCTCTTCATATTCATGCACATGCACAAACACACCCACAGACACACATGTGCGTGTGTGTGGATGTGTGTGTGACAGAGAAGTATATATCCATCCTCCTTTTTGAGGTAAGGGCCTCTACTAGCACTCTTAAATAAAGACCATCTTAGTTCTGGGACTCTGAATTAGTTCCATTTGGTCCGCTGGAATAAATGCTGTTGAAATCAAATATGACTCCCAAGTTTATGGACCCTCAGAGTTCATAGACAACTAGAACTGAAAGCTTCTCATTTTCTTCTGTTGAATATATTATCAAAACCTAAGTAATTCATGTGACCAGTCCATGCCCTTGGGTCTGCCAGTGCCAGACAACACCACAGCATTATTGACTATGCTCTGTATTAAGTCAAGCATAGGAAGGTGAAACAGAAATAGGAGACCTAATTCCTATACTTAGAGAGCTTAGACTTCAACAGGGAATAGGCAATTGATCACACTTTTTAAAAGAACAGGAAATAAATGAAAATGAGCAGGTGTCAATTACATCAGCACTGAGAAAGAGACAGAAGGGTTGAGGGAGCCAAAGCCTGTAAAGACCACAGCGCTATTCTTCTAAATGGAGAAAATATGCAAAGAAATGTCAGAAATGAAAATATGTGGAGAACTACAATTTCCTCAAACATGGAAAGGCCTTGGAGGCCCAATTCCCTGTTATCTGACTTCAAAGTTTGCTTTTCATTTTCAAGTTATTTGGATTCAATTAAACCACTACGTAAGGAGGAAACAGCATGAAGATCATGTGCTACTATATATAGTCATCCTCAAAATAATATTTGGCCATTTAATGAATATTACAAACCTTTTGAAAGAATAATAAGTGGAAAATTCTGAAGCCGTGTTGAGTGATGTCTAAAAATTTCTCAGAGTGCTGTGAACCATGCAGTCTTAGCTGGTTCCTGACTCTACCTCCATATTTGGTTTAATATTCTCTTCCTACCTAATGGAATACTTGGAACCTTACAGAATTAATTGCTTAGACAAGTTGTCTTTTCCTTTTAATTTGCTAAAATGCCAAGTTTACGTAGGTGTTGTCATTCAACTAAAAATTACTGAGTGAGTACTAAGCAACACAGAAATGTTATTTATAATGCACCTATAATATATATTTTACATTTTCTTCTGAATCCTGCAAAATTTTGTATATGAACAGTCTCCCTGGTGTCCATATATCTTCTAAACTTGAGTTCAACATTTTGAATCACACTTAATAGAGGGATTTTTTAACAAGCCCATTCATGGGGATAAACTGGAGATGCCATTTCTAGAAAAACAGTGATAAAATGGTGACTGGAAGCAGAAACTAAGTAGCCTCAATCTGAGTTAAAGTCTGTGTAAATTCTATTCATCTTTGCAATTGAAAAATGGTACACTCTGTTTAATTTACTATTGTTAAATACACAAGATATGAGAGTGACAATTATCTGCTGACATGGTTAGGTACCTAGAATGAATTCACGGTCTGAAAATCTCCAATCCTGTATATGCTCAAGTCAGTTATCTCCTGTTGTAGTTGTTGTTTTTTTAATGTTTATTTTTGAGAGAAAAAGAGCACACATACATGAGCGGAAAAGGGGCTGAAAGAGGGGGAGACAGAGGATTCGAAGTGAGCTCTATGCTGACAGCAGAGAGCCTGATGCAGGGCTTGAATTAAGGAACCATGAATCATGACCTGAGCTGAAGTCGGACACTTAACCCACTGTGCCATCCAGGTGTCCCAAGTCAGTTATTTACTGTTAAAAACTTCTTTTTATTATAGAAATTTAGAAACCAGAGAAAAATGAGAATATTAAAAAAAAAAAAAAAACAGACTCATTGATTCATTCAACCATTATCACTTTCCTGCCAATCTCATTCCTTCAATGTGCCCACCTCAGGGACTCCTGTCAAGACAGGTATGTCATTTCAGATTTTCACCTGAATCATTTCCTTCTAAATCTTAGAACTCTCAAAGCATATAAATGCTTCTTATGCCTTTACCGCATTATTCGTTTGAAAAAGGGAAACCATGTTGTCTCAGCCAAGGAAGAAAAGCACAGTTTTATTCCAATTCCCTATCATGAAGGAAGGTCAGGAATCTTGGTGCCAAACCCCACTCAGAGTGGGTGACTTCTACTGTTTCCTACTGCATAGCACACCTAACTGGAGATCATGAAATTCCCATTATCATTACATACCCTATGCAGTCAAACTAGTCTACATTGGGCTGAGTGTTCTCTGGTTTAAAGGCAAAAATGTTTCCACTGAGCTCTAATTTACACCACCATTAAATATTTTTCTTGATTTTCATTAAAATAAGAAAATCAGTTTTCTCTATTCAGTGGCAGATCAATTTAACTGAAATAAAATTTCTCCTGTAATTTACCCATACTTACTCCAAGGATTAGTGAGTCCCTGTCAGAGAGCAGATACTTGTCTGCTCATTAACATTCATGACCAAGAACCCTTCTGGTAGGGCTGGTCTCAGCATCTGATAGAGCAATACTTAAAAGAAATTGGCTTGTCTGTGAAACAGCTGCTCAGCAAAGCCACCATGCAAGGGAATTGGTGATAATAAGATGATAATATTACAACTACACTGGGAGCATAATGTGTTTTAAGTTACTTTGAGGTATGTGGTAGGGTCTAAGAATTAGAGAAAGATTGGTACTCCATCATAGAGGACATGAAGCTGTAAATCAGCAGTATGTGTCCTTAGTTTAGAATGATCTGTCCAAAGAGCAGAATATAAAAAAAAAAGGGGGGGGGGTGAAGGAAGGGAGGGAAGGGGAAGGGGAAGGGAAGGGAGGAAGCAAAGACAAATTTCACTTGTACAAAGATCTGTATTCTTCATGCATTTGCATTTAAAAGACCCCTACCATGGATCATCTATTCCAACATTGTACAAACACAAGGCACTTGTGATTTGTAAATCTGTTCACTAGTTCTGCCACAGTTGAAATCCCTGGTTAGCTGATTCTTATTTTTGGAAAGTCTGCCCTTTGGGAAAATTGGCAGATCGCTCTCCAGTGACAGTATGACTGTTTCTAATTTCTAAAACCAAATCCAGCACAATGTGATTTACAGAGGTGTGTCCTTCAGATGAAATACATGTCATTGAGGCGGTGGCCTAGCAAAATTAAAGGAGGTGTTCAGCAAATTACTTTGTAAGATAATTAATATGATAACCCTTATGAATTACAGCTAGCTTATTATTCTGTATGATAAACAAGGGTACTAGTAGCATAAGAAACAGAAATATCACATCTATTTATTCTTGACTCACATCAGGGAAGTGGTGCATGTGTGCCTGTGGTTATGCAAGCGTTTGTTCGTGTGCTAGGAGACTGAAGGTAGTGGTAAAACAGGGATGTCCGTGTGCTTCATTTAGAAAATACTTATCCCACTGGAATTCTAAAGAAGCCACCAAAACAACAGGAAACAAACCACCCTTTCCAAACCATAAAATCTTGTTTCGAGAATAGCAAGAGGAGTCAGTTGAGGACTACAGTAGTTAGGATATAGAAATATTTACTCCTCCTCAACCTTCACTTCCATGGAAGTCATATAATCCCTTCTTCACTGATATAGGGAACGACCGGGAGATTTGCTTTGGCCAACAGAACCTGGGAAGAGAGTGCACCAATACTCGTTTAGCATGAAGGGGCACCACGCATCCACTTATGAACTTTTGTGTCTAAACTCCATCATGAGAAGAAAACGATCGAGAAAGACTCCTGCCGCCAAAAGAACAGTGACATCTAGAAGAGACCAGATCAAGCAGTAGTTTAGAGCCAAACTGAGCAGGGCATCGACCAGAACAGCCACATCTAGACAATCCAAAGATGCACTGAGGGATAATAAATGCTTCTTGTTTATGCCCTGAAATTTTGTTGTTGTTTGTTAATGAAACAATAGAAGATGGATGAAGGACTGAAAAGTTTCTACAGAATATCTACATAATAGATGCACCCTAAATATCAGCAAATGAACAGCATGGCAAACCATCAATAGTAAATATGTTTACAACATGCCCCAAGGACTTTGTAGACATGTATACAGAAGCTCTGGTGCCTTTGTTTCTTCCTGCCCCTTCTTTATTACAATCTTAAGTTATTCTTTATGGGTCCTGTCTGTCCTTTCTTCCAAAAAGTCTTCTCTGACGCCTCTAAGAAGAACACTTTATTCCCTCCTTTCTTCCTTCAATGGACTTCCACCATATGATACAGTCACTCCTGCCTTCTTTACTGTTGGTTTTATACTTGTATCTCCCAACAAGGTAATACAAACATCATGACAGACTGTGACCATATTTTTGTCATTATGAGTCATCTTTTTAATCTACTACCCACTTGGTTAAGTGTCTTCTACATATAAGGTTCTGAATAAATGTTTCCAAACTGAAATCACACACACACACACGCGCGCGCGCACACACACCTCCAATATGACAGGAAATATAGAAGATTCTACCACATATGGAAAACTACTTAGCGGTTTTTCCTTCTCAAGTATTTTCTCTGGGAAAATTAGACCATATTTTACAGATATCATTACATTATTGTCATCTCTACAGTATATAGATGAGAAATGATATTTAAAAAGAAAACACAAGCAGATTTGCAGCATAAAAATATTATGTCACTGTGTATAAATTATTTCCACATTCAGTAAAATGAAAATTCTGAGAGTGTTACCATAGAATAGGTTCTTCAGAAAGACGGAAATTATTGCTCAACTTTTTTTAATTTTTATTTTTATTTTTTTGGCTCTTAAAAAGTACTTGCTGCAAAAGTCTCCGGACAAATGTGTCTCATCAAAATGCATAAATAAAAATTAGGAAGGAAAGTAAAATAATAAGACCAAGAAGAACAAACTAAACAAACAAAAAAAACCCCTCATATTGAGCTTCAAATGTGAATAAAATTCAGCACAAATAAATCTGAAGAAAAAATAAGCAAACTAAAATACCCCTTCAATGAAATTTTCCTGTCTCTTAAGGATCCATATTCCATACACGCTCCTGGAGAACAGGAGTGCTGGCGCCCACACTGAGACAGAAGCTATCAGGGCCTTGTGAGATAAGGAGAATAAATGATACGGCTTAACTGATTCAGTAACATTTTTGCACAAAACATTCACTCCCCTTTAATTGACAATTTCCAATTGAATACTATTCCTGCCTTTTCCCAAAATGTGGGAAAATTCTTTACCCACCAATATCACCATTGCCTTGTTAAAGGAGTATCAATAATTTTTAGCCAGCGTCCACTCGAAACACATAAAAGCTTAGTTAGAACTTCAAGCAAATGTCAAGTTCCGATTACATTGCTATTTATAAGTCTGATGTAAGTCAAGAGTATTGGGCTCCAGACTTGGTCTCATTCTTCTTGGTGGAAACTTGGCAAGTGACTTACCCTCTCTAGGCCCCAGGTTCCTTCGGGGCAAGACTATATTTAGGTGGGTAATTTTCTGTTTTAAGGATTTAAAAAATTTCATTCCACTTCCCTCTCAAAGACATTATCACCCTCTCCCCACAATAATGGGGACAGGACAGGCGAGAGAGACAGAGGCGTGGATGCTGCTGTTTGTGAAATCTCAGCATATCTGGACACTGGAAAGCACTAGATGGTTTATTGGGTACTGGTGACTACAAGCAGGGCTTCAAGAGTGCTCAGTCTGGGGCTCAGTGCTGAGTCTCCCACCGGATAGCTCCGACATGCTGCACTGTGATCGATAGTTTAACATCCATACAGAGTAAGGAACGGGGCCAGGAGTTGCCTATCATTACTATTACTAACATGAGCGTTTGGTTGTTGTCTATTTTCCTAGAATCCTAACAAATTAGCCACTTAGAAGCATGATAGTCACTGCGATTTAGATACAAATGCCAATTTGACAGCTGAAATGGTCACTAAACACAAAAATCCTGGGAAAATGAGCAGGTGCACAAGGATGCTCCTCCCTTTTTAAAATATTTTTATATGATGTGTTTATTTGTTTTGCCAGCTTCTGGCTGTGGGGGTGTTTGGCAGAGGTGAGACAGGTAAGAAGCAAGGGAGTGATGCTGTGATCACTCTGCCAGGTGTACCTGATGGTCTTCGTAATTGTAACCCCTGGGGTGTGACAGAAAGGTCTGGTCTTGGCTACAGAGCAAATTGAGTGCAACACTGTATCATTCTGAGGAAATCTTTGCAGGCTAAGCCCCAGCCAGCAGGGTGATGGGCTTGAAGGGGTACATAATGCGAGCTAGAGGTGGAGATTTGGCCAGAGAAAGAAGGAGGGGGAAAAAAAAAAAAAACTAACCAAAACCTTGTGAGCCACTTAGAAAAGTACCAGTGCCAAGAATATAAACTTTTATTTTATATACCTTCATAACATTTCAAGTCTATGTTTAAAAAAGAAAAAAAAGCTCCTCAGTGATAAAATCCTCTGCCAAAGAACGAAAATATCTGCAATTGATATTATATACTCTCTCAATTTATTGCCTCTCACCTACAAAGTTTCAGGCTAATGGGAGTATAAAGCAAAGTTTGTTCAGGAAAGGTGGGGAAGAATTCATTTTAATTCAGGGTTAGTTTCTGACCACTCAATGAACAGTTATAATTTTATATAGTGTTTCTTCTAAATATTACCAAAGATATTAATAAAAACCAGGAAAGAACATGTCAAGAAACAAAATGTTATGTTATCTTAAATATTTTGAAATTTCAAATTTTTGGAGTCACCTCTGCCACAAAATGAAAAGCTAAATGGAATCAAAACATTTCTAGTACAATAAGGAAACCAACAACTATAGATTAATGGTTAACAGTGACTGAATTTAGCCTCTCTGAGTACGGTTTGGACTGAATTGTATGTATCAGGTGCAGTTTAAATTGTCGCTGTACTTAAATGAAAATAGGAATGGTAGGAAAGGGAGTGGTCGCCTTCTCACGGAATAGAGTTATTTATACAACAGAGAACGTGTAGCCAACAAAAACATGCAAAATCCAGATGACAAATCAAGATCTCTGAGAAAGTGGGACCATAGTAGAAATGCAAAAGGATGCTTTGGATCAAGAGACCCCAGCAAGAATGCAAAATGACTCATAGAATAATAGGAAGCTACTAAAAATAAACTCCAAGTCTTTCACAGCACCACTGATTTTATCTAGGAATATAAGGCTCAACGGATCCTAGAGAGTTCTATGCTCACACTCACTGATAGTCATCAGTGAGGAAGTGTTTTATTGGTTTTTTTTTTTTTTTTTTTAAGCTAAGGGAGAAAATGGAATGCTGCCGCATGAATGTACTGCTTTCCCCGACAGGTGACCTCGCAGGATCACCTTCATGGGATAAGAAGACACATCCTACAACCGTGTGGCTGACCTTCATGCAACTGCCTAAACCAGTGGCGGAAGTTAGGATGGTGACTTTTAAATTTACATATTTTCATAATTTTCTTTTAACATTGAGCTCTTCAAAAGCTGAGTTCACCAGGGTCACATTTTGATTTTTAAAAAGAAGTCTGGCCTAAAGCTTCCTTGAAAAAAATCTCAACTTCTCTCCCATCCCAACCTGAGACGCACTATTAGAAAAGAATTCATCAACCCCCATGTTAGATCTAATCTTAGCAACAATCAAGGTCTTGTCAAACCGACTGACATAATACCCCCAAGTACATTAAAAGGATTTAAAACACATCTGGAGGGAAAGAGACAGAGAGCGAGATGGAGGTTTCTTTAGTAAAACAAAAGTTATTGGTATGAAAAAAAGAGTCATTCTTAAAAGTCATTGATATGAGAAAATAAGTATCAGGCTCAGTCCTTTTGAATAGCTTTACATATTAAAAAACAATAAATTGGGGCACCTGGGTGGCTCAGTCGGTTGAGCATCTGACTCTTGATCTCAGCTCAGGTCATGATCTCAAGGTTCATGAGTTCGAGCCGCAAGTCGGGCTCTGCTCGGGATTCTCGCTCTCCCTCTCTCTGCCCCCCACCCCACTCGTGCACTCTTTCTCTCAAAATAAATAAACAAACGTCCAAAAAATATTTAAAAAAATAAAAATAAACAAATCAGCTCCTTATAAAACTATCTCACACGAAATATTTTTATTAAAAGGAATATGCAGTGTGTATCACGAATGCTGTCCCGGAATTCCCTCACCAGAATTTTGGCATACAGCTTTGTAAAGGCACTAGAATTGTTTTCCAAAGACAGGTAAAAGTCAAAGGCACCAGATCACTCTCCGTGTTTTCTGTAACAAACGATAAGGTGTCTCAATTTGCCTCAATGTGAAGTGATACATTACAGTTCCTCCAGCACAGAGCCCCTTCAGGGGCTCCTGAATGTCACCGAATTTGTAATCTGTCAATCAAGGGCAAGAACTAAGTACTCCCTTGCCTCATTCAAGGGAACGCACAGCATCACTTCTCAATAAGGAATTGTTTTCATATACCTCCACATATAAAGCTGAATACAGAGGGAGGGGCAGAGAAGAATGTGCAAATGTTCAAACACTTGGCAGAAAAGAGGAAGTCCCGTTGACTTACATGGAAAATGTCACATCAGCTTAAGTACTGAAAACACCAGCGGGTGGACCTGCCTTTTAGAACGTGGAGGGATGATTTGAAAGGAATTGGTGTTGCTGTAATAGCTTAAAGCTGCAATGAAGCTGAACATTTTACCTACTACAGAGAAAAGAAAAAGGAAAATCAAATCTTGGGAGAGCCTTTTGTAAACTGGCTCTGTGGTGCACGGACTGGAGAGGATCAGGGAAGTGGTGGCGGTCCCGCTGCCCAAGGACAACTTTAACATGACCCAAAGGTACCACCAGGAAGGGTCGCCACAATTTGCGAGTCTGGTTTACAATGAGCCACAGCACGTGCATTCATCTCTTAGAACACTAAACACCACGCAACCACCTAAGAATTTTAACTTTATCATGACCACTATTAATTCAGTTTACGAAAATCAGATTGCTTTTGAATATTTTTCTCAAGTACTGATGAGAACATTCAACGCTGCCATCCTAGTAATAATCACTTGCACTCTGCTTTCTCTTACCAACTGTTTATTTAACAAATATAATACAGAAATGAAGCGGATTGCTTATAATCAGGAAATCAATAGAGGATTTAAACCTTAGGCCCAAAGCACTATCACTGCAGTGTAAAATGTGGCTGCATTATTGAAAGAACAGACTCCAAAATAAAGGAGCCCATGTCATTAGCACTTAAAACAAGCCTGTCTTCTCGAAAGTGTTGCTATATTTCAAATAATTTTAAATGACATTTAATTATTTTAAAGAAAATCCCCAGATGAAAAATTAAGACAAGCTATGATGTGACAAAACCTGA
This sequence comes from Cryptoprocta ferox, assembly GCA_028646485.1. NCBI lineage: Eukaryota > Metazoa > Chordata > Mammalia > Carnivora > Eupleridae > Cryptoprocta > Cryptoprocta ferox. The sequence goes on along the minus strand of CM053574.1, from coordinate 116,954,505 downwards.
ATTAGAATCACTCTAATCATGAAAAATTAAGCTCAATCTTTCAGAATAAATCTCACAGGCAAACCACAAACTCAAACCAGCTCTTTGTTAACACAGGCTTTTCTAACATATTACTCCAAGAATTGTCAAGAAAGCTCAAGCTTTTTCTAAAAATAGACAAAGTTATAAATGTTTAAGAGGGAAAGCACAGCTCTGGCTTCAAAAACAAAAAAAAAAATGTTTTTCACTAAATCCAAGATCCTCAGAAAAGCACACCTCGAACAAAGTGAATCAGAAACCGCTCCACCTACCGTCAAATTTCTTGTGCCTGGACACGAAAGTGGTGCGAACAAAATGGCTCGTCTCTTCCACGAGGTTCTCGAACTCGAGTTTGCTCTGCTGGCTTAACTTGTCTTCCATTTCCGTGGTGCAGCATGTATATTCTTGAGGGCAGATTCTTAAGTGCTCCCCTGTGACGAGAGGGCAAATGTCAGTACAGAATGAGAAGGACTTTGCGGAATTTGCTTCTCCGACATTTCCCTCCAATCCTGGGATGCTGTTCCACCAACCCCTTCCCGCCATCCCTGTGAATGGATCTGGGCCTCGGTGGACTTAACATTCCAAACATTCGGGACTTCAGTTGAACCTGATGTTGTGGTCTGAATGTTTGTGCGCCCCCCCCCCCCAAATTCATATATCAAAATCCTAATGCCCAAGGTGATGGTATTAGGAGCTGGGGCCTTTGGGGGGCGATTATGGCATGAATGGGATTAGTGATCTTATAAGAGACCCCAAAGAGCTAGCTTATCCCTTGTGCCACATGAGGACGCAGCGAGAGGATGGTGTCTGTGAACTAGCGAGCAGATGCCCGCCTAGTGGCTACCAGTGCCACGATCGTGGATTTCCCAGCACCCCCAGAAGTGTGAGAAGTAAATGTCTTTTGTTTATAAGCCACCCAGTTTATATTTGTGACAGCAGCCCAAACAGGCTAAGACACCTGGTATTTAGGTCCTGTCCGTGCCATGGAAGTGAAAGTAGATTAAAGACCTCCGAAGAGCATGACAATGTCCCTGCTTTAATTTGAAACATGCCAAGTAACTCCAGATGACAAGAGACATCATACAGTTGTAAGGGTGCTTGTCCTTGGAAACCTTAGGCAACGTAAAACACGCTCAGTCTCATTACCAGTCTGTGTGACAGCAAGGGAAAGGAAAGATGGGAATCGTTCCTGGGGTTCTGCCTCTGCCTGTCCATTGATCAGAATGCATCAGCTCTTCTCTTGGTGAAACTGAGAGTGATTTTAGTGCCAGGTCTCATGTGCCACAGATTCCCCCCATTGACGTGTCTTGTCAGAGAGAAAATGTTCTCTGGAAAGGAGGAAGGAAGAATGCTGATGGGTTTAACTAACGTGTATGCTACATGGAAATATAAAGCAAAAGGTAATGAAAGTCAGGTATTTAATTCAACGTATTTATCTCTGGGTACACCAGGCCACTTCTTTTGGCAATACTGCTCTCTTCAGTGCTATTTGCAAGTAGGAGCCGATGCTTTGCTTCATGAAATTAAAATGGACTGTTAATGCATAAAATGTGAATTTCCAATTGATGCAGCTCTGTTAGTGTCAAAATGTTCAGCAGAGCCTGTGGAGGGAAGGAGGAAAATCCACCCAACCTCTTGGAAAATAAAACTCACAAATTGCCTCTGTGATCAAAGTCACCGTAGGGCACTGAAAACCAAGTGTACGAAGTACTTGATGGGGTGATTAAAACCCATTTATAATGTTTAATGGTACTTCTATAAAATTATGTCCTGTGACCCTGTGTGAAGTATAGGGTGTTTCCTGTTTATGCCGCTTGATGCTTTAGTGCCTACTTAAAACAACACGAGAATAAAAAATGCCTGCAGATGTGCACGAAAGTCATATCTTAAATAATTCCTGGAAGGAAGGGAGACCATAAAATAGCATATGTATATTTTTAAAAAGGGAAATGAAAATGCATTGTACTTGAGAATGATAAATATCAAATTTAAGATAACAGTTCACTTCCAGGAAAAATTAGGATTTGAGAGAGGTGCTCAAATACTTTTATCTATAATCATTTACTTCTTAAGTTGTTTGATGGATGCATGATGTGTATCATACTATTATGTTGGCTTTTTCTGTACATTTAAAATATTTTGTAAGAAAAACTTGGAAATGTGTCACTAAAAAGTAGTGCTAGAGAGGAGAGCAGGGGATAGACTAAAAAGTCACTACAGCTGTGCTAGAGGTGGGGGGAGGCGGGGATAGATATTAAGAAAGAAAAACAGGCTGCCCTTGACATTCAGAAGCCAGCAATGGCAACTCACAGCTAGGTCATGATAGTCCATTACACTTAAACAATCTCACAGAATACCAACCCCAGACAAAATTACTCTGAGACCATGATAAATGAGACAAACCAAAGCCACTTCAAAATTTTATCTAAGCACAGACAAAAACAAGGCCCTATGTCATCCAAAAAGTACTGAACACCTCCTCTCTGAGGCAAAATGAGTGTACTTCTTTACCGTTTACAGGCTGATCTTCACACTACTCTCCTTCCTTATTGATCAGATTTATCGAGATACCTTCTTTGTGGATTTACCTCTGTTTTCTGAGAGCATCCAATCTAGGAGTAAGTCTTGCTTCTCTGAACCCCTCCCCCAAACCTGCCAACCAAATCCCAGTCCTATAAAAGATTCTTTCCGAATCCCTGTCACTGAGAAACCCCATGGTTCTCCATCATGTATTCCTGCTTGCTGCAGTCGCTGATTCCTTATTCAACCCCAGATGTGTTCCTAACAGGTTCTCATTTGAAGGTACTGACAATACCAAACTGGGGAAGGATAGACCAATATAAATTCTGAGATTTTTTCCCCAAGTCATTCTGATACTTACATACCAGTAAGAGGTAGGGTTCCAGAGGTTAAGACACTGGTAAAGATTAAAAATAGCTTTCTCCAAAGCAAATGGCCTTTAAATCTCTAATTTACTTTTTATAAAATATGAAAACTCACTGATAAGGATAAAACTCTGTATCCAGATTGAACGGACATTTTGCATTAACAATTTTGCATAACGCTCCTTTCTCTGACCTGTTATAAACTATTTTCAAAAATCTCCCTAGTCTATGCTCCCCCCTATTGTGAGCAAATGGAATGCCCACTTCTCAAGATTTAGTACATCAGGGCTACATTCTACTTCTGAATCATTACAAATGAGTTTTCAGCAAAATGCATTGGACTTTTGGTGACAAGCTGACCAAAAGAGAATAAATATTGTATGACCTGAGGGAAATAGTTATACTTGGGATATTTGTGGAAGAAACTCCATGGTTTCAGAAATTTGATTGGATTGGAAACATGGTAATTTCTAATCACTCTACGAAAGTCAGTATTTTGTATGTCATGTGATAAATAAAAACAGGAAGATACTTACTTCTTCATAGGATGACTTTAAACCAAGCTGTGTGTGTGTGTGTGTGTGTGTGTGTGTGTGTGTGTGTGTGTAGGTCCATGGAGGCATGTGTAAGTGGTTGCTGTTCTAATTCAATGCAGTATTAGATATTTTACAGAACTGAAAGTGTCCCCAAGAAGTCAACGTCTTTATGCAGGCCTGGCAGAGATGAAGAGACAGATAGACAAGCATGTAGAAATTGAAGAGATGGACAGACGACCAGAGTTGTAGGAAGAGTAAATTTTTCATGCAAAGTGCTTGTTAGAGCGTCTAGGTAGAGACCAGGATCATGTTCCCAAGCATACAAGATCAGAGACATAAAACATGTGGTCGAATCTAGGGTGAGCCTTGTTTTCTTTCTAACATATACTAAAGAAGAAGGTTTGTGGAAGAATTGGCCTATTGAAGTAGCATTCCTTTCTCTCCCAATCTGAGGGCACCGATATTTGCCAAAGCAATCTCATAATTCCAAATGGTCGGAAAGACTTGGGACAGTTGCATAATTTGTTCTGACTAGGTTTGTTCATTTATTTTGTTTTTGGCCCTAGAACAGGGGTTTCTAAACCATGGCCTCTGGGCCAAATCTGGCCCACCATCTGTACTTATAGGACCTGAGAGCAAAATGGTTGGAGAAAAAAATCCAAAGATTGATATTTTGCACAATATGAAAATTTTATGAAATTCAAATTCAATTGTCCATTTGTCAGAAAACAGTCACACCGCTCCATTTATATACTGTCTATGGATGCTTCAGTATTCAAACAGCAGAGTGGTCATGACGGAGACCACAGGGACCTGCAACTTGAACTATTTACATTCTGAAATCCTACTTGGCCTACTCTGCTATACAAAGAACTAGCTCTAGCCCTTCCTGTTCCAATTTCTCCAAATAGCAAGAATATGATACTTTTCTCAGCTTACATACTTCCTAACACTTACGAGTATCTGATATAATAATGAGACTTTTCCAAAGTTGTAACTCATGAAGCAGAAGAAAGTGTTATCCTTTAAAAGCTTCCCACACACTCTCTCAAATTCTCCTAAGTTCTCTATGTTATTTATTACATAATTAGATACAACATTTAGCTCAATTGGAGTGCCACTAGATACCTCCAAGATCACTAATATACAACAATTAGCTCAACTGGAGTGCCAATAGATACCTCCAAGATCATTAATATTATCACTAATAGTAAATAGTTCATTCCAGGAGATCAGAATAAGAGACCAAAAAATGCAGAAAATGTGGGATTGAAACAGTGATGATGGCATTTTCACTCATCAAACATTTATTGAAACCTATATGCAACTCATGATGATAGGTTCCTATCCATCAAGATCAGGTGCAGGGTCATGCAATCAGCCTACACAGGTGTGTGCTTTCTTAAGGTACCTGAAGTTTATGCCAGTAAATTCCCAGGTCCCTGCATTTTACAGAACTCATCACTAGCTCTAAAATAAATAAGGGCAATTATAGATGTGGAAGAAGTGAGTTCCACCAGGAAGTCAGAGACTGAGCAAAGGCTGAGGGACATACCATCAGGCCATAAATTGTCATGTTTTCTAAGAAAGAAGAGATGGGCTCTTCCTCCCTTCACCTGCCTCTTTTAACTGTGTGTCACTCTTTACAACCTCTTTCCCCAAATGCCTGCCCAGATGTTTGTTTTCATTCCAAGACACAGAGGTGACAGCAGAAATGTGATTCCGCCAGACCATGCTCCCTCCAGGGATGGCCCTGGGTCTGAACACCGCCAGGAATAGACTTGGTGAATGGCATGGTGGGAAAGAGCAAGAGACAGGAGGCCCTTGTTAGCCACAGAAGCCAGCCTCTGTGGGTCTGCGCAGCAGACTCTCTGCCCTCGGAAGTGACACATGGGGACCTCAGAATGCACAGTCCAAACAAACAACCAACCAAGATGAAGTGCGCTGAATGCAGCACATTTTACAGACTAAAGCCAGCCGAACTCTTGGCATTTATAGAGCTTTGGAGGGAATATGGAGGGAGATTACTAACCTCACCTTTCCTAAAATGTAGGTAGGAAATCAAAAACTAAACGTACAAAGAAGATGGTAACATTTCCCAAAACAGAGCACTTTAATTTCTGAACTTCCAGATTCCATTTGATTACAGTGCAGTATTTGTTTTAGTCTTGGCCCTCTTTAGAGTGCACGGTCTATGCCAAAGTTCTCTCATCCTTGAACTATTAAAATCCCCACAGTCAATTAGCCATGTCTGGTACCAAGCTAGATTCTCCTCATCTTTGGATACGTCACCTCAAATAACCATTCAGTTTGTTCATCGGGTGCCTCGGAAGTTGACTGGAGAAAATCATCTTAAGGAAACGGGCTGAGGGAGGTAAAATACTCTAGAATAAGTGAACTTTTACCCAGAGTTTCTGATAGCTAAATGAATTTAAATTGGAGTTAATAGTCCTGGACTGTTCTCAGTCTCATGAAGCTCCTCTACCAGCTAATCAGGAGTGGCAGAGTATAAGATAGCAGTAGTTTTTAAATGTATGTTCTAGTTCATTTCTCTAAGTTCACATTCCCATAACCTCCAAATAAGCACTTCTGCAACATTTTTCAGTGGGAAGCGTTATTATAAATGATCCTTTCATATTTTTAAGGGCTGCTCTTCTTTAGTGAAGTTGTTCAATACCATAATCAGAATGCTTAAACTTTCCCAGAAGTTTTAAAAATTCAGTGAATGTTCTACTTCAGTGGATCTTATCACTCAAATAACCTATATTCATGTCATCCTTTGATATTGTCAATTCCCAATAAAGACTTTAAATACGAATTCTTTTAGTTATAAAACCTTTACTCTGTATTTTGCACAAGTAATTCCTCTGAAGGAAACCAATAAGTGCATTGTACAAATCTGTTTCAACAATTGCACAGAGATGATTTCAAACATGGCACCCTAGATGGAGGAGACCCCAGTTCCAAACTGCCAATGTTTTTGGTCTTTACCATCAGCTTGGATTTTTTCTTTTGGAGAAACTGATGCTTAAGGATCTGGAAGAGCACAGAAGGTGTGGCCAGAATTAACAAGGGATGAGAAGTGTGGGGGATAGGGCGTGGGCAGAACTTGAAGGCAGGATAGTCCTACAGAGCTGGAGGGAGCTGGAGCAAGAAAAGTGATCTTTTCCCTTCCTCACATCTTACCTTGGCTCTTATTATAGAAGTACTAAACTTGCAAATACTCTCATCATTTTTAAATGCAGGGAGTTTCTCCTTGTCTTCAAATGAATACATCTAATTTATTAGTTCATACATCTAAAACTTTGAGACATTTGGGGCACCTGGGTGACTCAGTTCGTTAAGCATCCAACTTCCACTCAGGTCATGATTTCATAGTTTGTGAGTTCGAGCTCCACATCGGAATCACTGCTATCAGGATAGGGCCTGCTTTGGATCCTCTGTCCCCTTCTCTCTCTGCCCCTCCCCCACGTCCTCCCTTCCCCCCCCCACCTCAAAAATAAATAAACGTTAACAGACACTTTGAGACATTTAACAAAAGCACTGCTTTAACACAAATGATTATTAGTAATTTGTATGGGTAGGTATACACGCACACACACACACACACACACACACACACACACAATAGATAGCATATTGCTTCCCAGTATTTAAAAAGCAAAATAAAGACTAGAAAGATCTCAGAAGAAAATTTGAACTGCTACAAACTTTCTTCTTCTACATAGCAAACAGCCCAGCTAAATTGTGATTAAACATCACAGGGTCAACAGCAAATCATACCAATGATGGATTCCATGATCCAAAATATGCCACAAACCAGTGACTCAAATTATTAAAATATTTTTGAAAACAATGAATGTGAGCCAAAAATAGAATATAATCTCAAAGGCAACTGATGAATCGCAGTAATGCCACTGATTATTCTATACCCATAAGAGGAAGAGTGCTTAATGATACTAAAAGATTTTTGTCCCTAGATCATAGGGAAAGAAAGAGAAGTAGTTATTTTGTTGTGCTTTGGAGCTTTCAAGACTCTTCTCATCATCTCTGTGCTTTGTTCATTAAAGTGTTTATAGAATCCAAAAACATTAGAAATAGAGGTTATCCCAAGGCCACACATACTCCAGCCCAGAGGTGTATTGAAATTGGACTGGGGGAAGATGTACAGTGGGGCATTCCTGGGCATTCTTTTCCAAAAGCTCTACTTACAGCTATTCTGATAAACTCAGCAACTGCCCGTGGAGACCGTTCCTTCTTCACTTCTTTCACAATAACCCTCACTGAGTTTGTATTTCAGTATACAATGTTTATACAGGAAGTAGTCAAATGATAACCAAATCTCTTCAACATGCAAAATGTTAATTTGTTGGTCTCAAGACAGTTCTTCAAGACCTAAGACAGTAAAGAAATCTTGCTGCCATTATTTCTGTATTTCAGAATCAAAATGAAAGCTATGCAAGCACAGACAACTTCACTTATAATCTCCAGGTGCCTGAGAACAGGAGAAGCAAAATGCCATGGCACGTCGCCGCACCCCCTACGAGCTATACCGTCTGTCTGCCCAGCATTTTCTGAGCCCCTCCTTCCATCAGGCACTGTGAAGGATCTGTATTGTCTTTATTTTGCTAACTAGGAAACTGAATCGTACAAAGATTAAGTAGCTTCATCTTCGAGCTTGGAAAGATCCATCCCCAAAGCTCATCCTTGTCACCACTCTCACTTGTAACAAGATCCACGAGACCAAAGCAGCAAAATAGAGACATCATGGAGTATTTTACATTTTCAGAGAAACTCAACATGTGTAGGAACTGCACAAAATAACTGTTGGAAGGAGTTCAAGTTTCAACATCATTCGTTCAATGACGTCATACCTTTGTAAAGCTGGGTTTTTCACTAATTTCCCTTAACTTCCTTAATTTTCACATGGATAGCATGTGAAAAATCAGTATGAGATAGGAAACGAAGGTGGTGATGCCCAATTTGATTCTAGGCTTTAAGAAGTTGTGCGCTGCCCATTAGTAAATAGTTGTGACTGCTTAAGAATTAATTTTTTAATGTTTATTTATTTTTTAGAGAGAGAGAGAGAGAGAGAGACAGAGTGCGAGTGGGGGGAAGAGTGGACAGAGAAAGATACTGAATCTGAAGCAGGCTCCAGGCTCTGAGCTGTCAGCACAGAGTCCGACGTGGGGCTTGAACCCATAAACCATGAGATCATGACCTGAGCCTAAGTCAGACACTCAACCGACTGAGCCACTCAGGCACCCCAAGAATTAAATTTTTAAAATGTTCCTATAATATATATGTAATATTTACAAATGGCTACTAACTTTTTATGATGTAAATTCCCAATTGTTCAGATTAAATAAGAAATAGCTCGTATTTCTTCTTCTGGCCTAGGGGTATCAAGGGCTAATTATGGAGGCACTGTGACAATTTTGTGTCCCAGTGATTAGTACCAGTAATTTAGTGAAACACTAATCACCATGTTGCTATAAAGGTGTATTATACACAGGGTTAAAATATATGACTTGGAGTAAAAGATAATACTCTCAATAATATGGGTGGGCCTCATCCAATCAGTTGAAAGCCCCTGAGAGCAAACATGGAGGTTTCTCTGAGAAGAAGAAATTCTGCCTTAAGACAGACAGCAGCCTCAGCTTTGGAGTTTTCCACCTGGAAGCCCCACCACTGCACTGCATGAGTCAATTCCTTTAAAAAAGGTGTGTGTGTGTGTGTGTGTGTGTGTGTGTGTGTGTGTGTGTGAGATCAGTTCTGTTCCTCTGAAGAACCCTGACATCAAGGCCTCCATGAACAGAGAGTGTATGGGAACCTCTGCACGAGCTCCTTGGGCATCTGCAGCTGTGTGAATTAAACTGCCATGATGATCTCTTTTACCCAAAGATTAGCACCATTGCTTATTCTTTTATTTATTTATTTATTTATTTATTTATTTATTGCTCCTTTCAGTCCCTATCAATCTCAGCATCTAAGTTATTGTAGATGGAGGAAGCATTCGGGTGTTAAATGTTTGACAACCTGCACTCCAGTTCTGAGGAGGAGCCCTGATTTCTGTTGCTTGCCAATTCCCACGGTATAAATACTCCCACCATGGCTGGTTTCTTAGCTACCAAAATCATCTTCCTGAATGTTAGGCTGTGAAAGCTATGCAGCATGATAAAAACCCTCAACAAAGAAGGTCTAGAGGGAACATATCCAACATAATACAGGCCTTATATGAAAAACCCACAACTGACATGCAGCTACATGGTAAAAACCTGAGAGGTTTTCCCCTAAGGTCAGGAACAAAACAAGGATGTCCACTCTCGCCGCTTTTATTCCACAAAGTACTGGAAGTCCTAGCCACAGCAATTAGACAACAAAAAGAAAGAAAAGGCATCCAAATTGGTAAGGAAGAGGTAAAACTTTCACTATTTGCACATGACATGATACACCACATGGAAAATCTTAAAAGACTTCACTGAAAAAATACTAGTCCCGATAAATGAATTCAGTAAAGTCACAAGATACACAGTCAATATGCAGAAATCTATTGCATTCCTACACACTAATAATGAAGCAGCAGAAAGTGAAATTGAGAAAACAATCTCATTGACAATTGCACCAAAAACAACAAACCATCTAGGAGTAAACTTAACCAAAAAGGTAAAAGACCAGTACTCTGAAAATAAAATACTGATGAAAGAAAATCAAGATAATTCAAATAAAAAGAAAGACATTCCATGCTCACGGCTGGAGGAATATTGATCAAATGTCTATACTACCCAAAGCAATCTACACTTTTAATGCAATCCTTATCAAAATAACAACAGCATTTCTCACTGAACTAGAACAAGCAACCCTAAAATTTGTATGGAACCACTAAAGACGCTGAATAGTCAAAGCAATCCTGAAAAAGAAAAACAAAGTTGGAGATAAAAAAATTCAGATTTCAAGTTATATTACAAAACTATAATAATCAAAACAGTATTGTACTAGCATAAAAATAAACATGTATGTCAATGGAACAGAATAGAAAACACAGAAATGAACCCACAGTTATATAGTAAAATGATTTTCATCAAAGGAAGAAAGACTATATAATGAGAAAAAGACATTTTTTTTCTTCAACAAATGGTATTGGGAAAACTGGACAGGTACAGGTAATAAAAGAATGAAACTGGACTACTTTCTTACACCATACATAAAAATAAACTCAAAAAGGATTAAAGATCTAAATGTGAGACACAAAACCATAAAATTCTAGAAGGTAGCATGGGCAGTAACTTCTGTGACATCAGCCATAGCAACTTTTTTTCTAGATAGGTCCCCTGAGGCAGGAAAAACAGAAGCATAAATAAACTGTTGGCACTACATTGTAATAAAAAAGCTTCTGCACAGCAAAGGAAACAATCTACAAAACTAAAAGGCAACCTACTGGATGGAAGGAGGTATTTGTAAATGACATATCCCAAAAAGGATTAGTATCCAAAATACATAAAGAACTTTTACAACTCAACACCCAAAAAACAATCCTATTAAAAATGAGCAGAAGACATGAAGAGACATTTCTCCAAGATATATAGATGGCCAACAGACACATGAAAAGATGCTCGGCATAACTAATCATCAGGGAAACACAAAGCAAATCTACAAATGAGATATTACCTCACATCTGTCAGAATGACTAAAATCAATAACACAAGAAACAACAGGTATCGTCTAGAACGTGGAGAAAAAGGAACCATCATACACTGTTGGCAGGAATGCAAACCGGTACAACGACTCTGGACAACAGTATTGAGGTTCCCCAAAAAGTTAAAAGTAGAACTACCCTACAGTCCAGCAATCACACTACTGGGCATTTATCTGAAGAATACAAAAACACTAATTCAAAGGGATCCATGCACCCTTACCTTTATAGCAGCATTATTTACAATAGCCAAACTATGGAAGTAGCCCAACTGTCCATTGATTGATAAATGGACAAAGAAGTGGCACACATACACAGTGGAATATTATTCAGCCATTAATAGGAATGAAATCTTGCTATTTGCAATGACATGGATGGAGCTAGAAAGTATAGTGCTAAGCAAAATAACTCACTCACGGAAAGACAAATATCATATGATTTCACTCATATGTGGAATTAAAGAAAGAAAACAAATGAACAGAGGGAAAAAACACACACAGAGAGAGACAGAGAGAGAGAGAGAGAGAGAGAAAGACTAACCAAAACACAAGACTTTTAACTATATAGAACAAACTTATGGTTACCGGGGTTGCCGAGGAGGGGGAATGGGTGAAAGAGGTGATGGGGACTGAAGTGTACAATTATCTTGATGAGTGCTGAGTGATGTATAGAACTACTGAATCACTATATCATACATCTGAAGCTAATATAACACTGTATGTTAAATATACTGGAATTAAAATTAAAAACTTAATTAAAAAAGGAAAGAAAGCCTGTGGAGCAGCACACAATCACATAACATTTCCTCCATACAGCTACAAAAGCCCCCAAGAGTACAACTAATAATGAAATAATTAGAAAGTGATGAGTTTTGAGTATTTATTACCTTAGTTTCCAATATAATTTATTTAATTGTAAATTATACGATTTAAATTTTAATCATGCCTGTGCTTAACAACAGGTTCACAAAAGTCTTAAAATCTGTAATAATCAGTTCTTGTAAGCTAGAATGTGCCAGTGCTAGTGCACCACTACCTGAAGCTAATGGTGCTGTATGTTGTTAATTGCCTTCTTTCAATTAGCTGGGTTCCCAAGTTGAATTAAAAAGCCCCTAGACCAACAAAATCTGCCATTTTCACAGCCCTCATTTAGGTCTACGGGTCTATTTGCCTCAAAGGAAAATTTGTTCTTCACAGTCATTTCTGACTGCCAAAGTACAGTAAAGAATTCCCCTGAGAGAGATGAGGAGGCGTGCAATAGAGTAGTTATTTTAAGAATGGCAGACAGTGTGGACCATTGCTAAACTGTGTGCTTAAAGGAAAAGTCACCGCTAGTCACGAGCAAAGTTATCACCCAGCATGGTGAACCAAGGTGGTTAGACCCCTGTTTTGCAATTTTCAGTCGCAGACTGTTGCCACTATTCCAGGAATCAGGGAGAGATTTGAGAGGGAAGCTGCTATTCTATGCTGCTGTTATGAAAGACCTGAGGTTCATTACACCATCACCACCTACTCATGCCCACCCCGCTAAAACACCCATAATCAGTAATTATGAGCCCTGTCTTATTTACCTTTGAAGTGTTGGTTGCCTTAGCATAGCTCTTTGCACATGGGAGGTTCTGTATAAACACTGAACTGGATGCATCTGACTCTTTTGGCTCTCTTCAGTCATTCATCCATCCACGCCCTTCTTTAATCACCACTCAATAGCACACAAACAGCAGGTTATGCTTGTTACTACTGGACCAGAAACTCAGAATCCAGCATCAGAAGGTACACCTATGTGCTAAGGTCCACCTTCCAGAAAAGCAGACAATCTTCACCATCTGCACACCTCCCAGACTCTCATGGCTTTTACAGGAACAGCAATAATTACAGGAGCTCTTTGATTGTAGCAGACCTACTTGATTTCTAGGCAAGAGCAGTATTGCCCATGTATCCAAGTTTCAATGACAAGCAGGAATATCCAAGTAAAGGATTCACCTGTTTCTTTTACCTCACGCTGGCTCAGGTATCTTTCAAACTGGAGGACCTAAAATCATTTAGCAGGTGTTCACAAAGCATTCGTGTTTCAATGTTATAGAGTATTTATGAGCTCATCATGTGAACTAAGCACAAGTGTTTCTTGTGGAAGTTTTGCTATCGTTGTGTATATTATGCAGGGATTATGTTGTGATGAACAATGGTATTTCTTATAGCCATTTGTGGGTAAACATTTGTAAGTCAGAGTTTGATATTGTACCTAAGAGGTGACAGAAAGGACAAAGAGCCCACTTCTTAATGCATACTTGTGAAATCATGAAGAGCCAACACTCCTTTGCATAGGTTGGACTGATTTTATGCACGCTTTCTTTTCCAATAATATTATGATGTCTCGTCTGGAAGAATTCTTAGAGATGTCTAATCTTTACCACATTTCCTAAAAAATTTTACATGGGCTTCTTTTCCACTTGTGTTTTATAAACATGCTGTCCTGGGACCCATGAGAGAGTCTAATTGCTAGCTTGGAACTGGGGGATAAAAGTAACATCGATAAATCTGTGGCAACCTTCGTGACTGCTCACAATTCATTTGCCATTTGTCCTAGAAATTTCCAAAAATTCATATTCAACTGTTCAGAGATGTCTATAATCCTACAGCCTGAATGGCATCTTTACAGGCAGGCTTGGTCAGATCTAGTGAAGCTGTTCCAACACTGCTCGCCAAATCCAGGCAAACAGTAATTCACCAGGTCTCGGTGACCTTCTGCAAATCAGCTGACCAGAGATGCTGACTTCCATCTCTTCTTTCTTTGATCCATTTTGCATAAATCAAACCAACTGCCTCCCATAAGTTCAACCACAGATGATGCTCAATTTTAAGTTTATTGCAGTTGTAATCCCACAACCCTCTTTCTTACTCAAAGTTAGCCATTCTTACAATTGAATTCAGTGATCCTGTGGCGATACCAATTTACAAAGTGCTTGTTTTTGACCCTGATAACAGCAGATCAGCATTCTTACTAAATTATATGACAGCTCACTTGCAAATTTAGAACTTAATCCTCAAAGTCCAGGGACTGTAAACTAGTGCAGAACAATGCAGGAAAGGGGCTGAGGCCAGGTGAGAGTGATTAAGAACCTAATCAAATTGAACGACATGTAAGCCTTTATGAAAAATTATTTTTCTTCCTCATAAAATACTTCAATTTTAGTAGGCATCCATAAAACCATGATTGCAACACTGATCATATCATATAGAGTAAAGTAATAAAAGGCAAAGTGGCTAGAAATGTTTCAAGATCTATGGTACAGTCTAGAAGTGTATATTTCCTTAATTGTCTGCCTCCATGACAATGAAACTCCATAACATCTAACCTTTTACAACTCATAGAGCCATTAATATATCATAATTACTCTAATTCCCACTAATCATTTAAGATGGATGCCCATAGGTAAATATCACTCAGTCTCTATTTCACTGATGAGTGATGGGAGGTCCACAGCAAGGAGATTGCACTTTCCCCTCGGGCGTCACATTCGCAATTAATAAAGGGCAAGAGGTCTCTTTCTAAAATTTGTGTATGGGGACCCGAATTTTTAAATGAGAATACTTCAAATGCCATAATAAATTCTAGCATCCTTTCCAACCTGGGGCTTTAAAATGTCAGTGTTCAGGTGACAAAAGTATAGGCAAGCATTATCATTCAAAAAATCTGTGATTAAAGCTCAGCCATGGTTTTAAACCAAAAGGAGTCCAGAACCTCAGAAGAGAGTGAAGGAAAACCTCTCCTGAAATTAAAGCACATATCCCTACGCATTTAAAACAGCAGTGAAAGGCCACATTGAATTTTAAAGAACATGCTGCATAAAGATGATTTAAAAATGTTTTGACACAGAACATAATGTTTTAAAAGAACGCCTCTTCTTAAAACTCAAATTCAGGGCACCTGCGTGGCTCAGTTGGTTAAGCGTCCAACTTTGGCTCAGGTCATGATCTCATGGCTCCTGAGTTCAAGCCCCACGTGGGGCTCTATGCTGACAGGTGGGAGCCTATTTCGGATTCTGTGTCTCCCTCACTCTCTGCCCCTCTTCTGCTCACATTTCTGTCTGTCCCTCTCTCTCTCAAAATAAACAAACATTGAAAATAATTTAGAAAATAAGTAAATAAAACTTAAATCTCAATAGGAATAAAAACCCAATACTTAGGGGACACTAGAATAATTCCAGTGGTTTCTTTTTCTTCATAATCTCTCGGGATGTATTTCTTAGACTGCTTCAAAGTAGGCAGAATCAATGGTCATTTATAACGTATAATGCAGATGAGAATCATGTGTCACTTTGCTTTTATCCAGCACTTAAAATCCCTATGTCCAAAATAAGTGATTAAGTCAATATCATTTAACCTGAGGAAATAATTGATTTATCAGAGTGGCTCTTTCAGAATAAGACATTAATGGAAAGTCTCGGAAGCCAGGCCCTAGTTTTGATGACAAGGCTAGAGGGTGATGCCATTGCATTTTGGGGATGCAGATGTTGCTTCAAAAAGATCACTTCAGCCTGTGTCTGTGCACCTCCTCATAGTTGTCATTACGAGCTACACACTCTGTGGTTAGACTTGCTGTGTTCAACGCATTAGGGCAAGACACAATACATGGAAAGATATGCGTAGACAACTAATAGAACACAAAGAAGCTAAAGGTCCATCTTAGCCCAATTTATAGTATATGATCTGATTTACTGACTTCGTTTTTAGGACTTCTGCATGGTTCCTTGAGTAATTGGTATTTGGGGTTCACATTCTTAATCCTTGAAAAAGTCCCCTGAATTGAAATAATTTCTTCTCCACAAAACTTGCACTGATCAACTTAGTTGAGGTTACTCTACCTAATCCACATGACTATATTACTTCTGGTCTGCGTATTCATTATGGTGTTCATTCCAATGTGTCTGAATTAAAGTTATTCATGGAGAAGTCTATATTTCCATTCATCTCTTGCTACTCCTTAAGATGTGTGCCAAGCAGAATTATTGGCAGCACAACTTATCAGGCTCAAATATACTCTTGACCTTGGTAATGCTGTTGTCTCTACGTGGAAAGCTAGGGGAGCTTCTCCTCTGCCCCTCTACCCTTTCCCTCCATCCCCCTTCTCATCCTTCGGTCTCGGCTTAAACACCACGTCTCTTGAGTCTTGCCAGATCCATAAGTCTAGGTCAGGTGCCATCCACTTGCTGCTGCCCCATTAGCTCTGCACATGGCCTTTCCTTATAGGCATCACTGCACTGCAATGACCAGTCTATCCATTCATGTCCCTCACATCAGAATAGCATGATTGAAGGCCAGGACTGTGTTCATCAACTGCACCCCCACTACCTAACTTAGCTCCCGGCCTATAATGATGTTCTCTACATTCTGATCCAGCCAATAAATGAAATAAAAATGAATTGATACAAGAGTGCAAGTAATAGACTTTGCACTAAGTTGAATACAAGGAGAATATTATGTTTACTCAGAAACAACCAATTGAAGAGAAAGATTGCTGAATCATGACATATCCAGAAGGCAGCAGAGCTGGCAAGGGTCCCAGGAACTCTATCACACGAAGTCTGTAGTGTTCCTCACACTGATTAGAATTCAAATTTTAAAATAATGAATTTGAAATCCCAACTACATTGCTTTAAAGAAATCTCCTGGTAGTCTAACTACCCATACACATATTTTTAAAAAGGACACCATACCCCAACTATAATATAAAAGAGACATATTAAAAGTATGCCGTCATGAATAATATGCATGTTAATAATACGTAAATGCTTGGACAATGGCTAAATTGGGGGCAAAACAAGTAGCCAGTTATTTGGCCGATATATCCTACTGCCATGAGCACAACAGCTGAACACACAGGCTAAGAGAAGTGTGTGGGACTGCCCCATCAGTGTCACAAACGGTGCTGCTCCCAGTGATGAGATTTTCTGGGGAAAAAAAAAAAAACCTTACCAACCCTTGGTAAAAATCTTCAAGTGAAACAAATACAGTTTTTCTTGATTTACATAATAGTACTTCCAGAAAATTCAGAGTATATTCACATTGCACAATGATATTTTAAGTGTAGGGTAAAATGCAGCTAGATTCTAGGCTCACCTCATCGTAAGAGGAGTTTTTGTTTTGTTTTGTTTTCACCTATCAAAGAATCAGGGAGAACATTTAAAGTCGTGCAGGATGCTAGATAAGTCTTCATTTTGTGGGTAGGTTTCACTTGTGGCAGGATATCTTGCTTCCTTGGTAAGTACCTACCAATTGCCATGGTTAGAATGTGCTTTCAGAAGGGATCTCTGCCCCAGAAAAGAGTTGGACTAAAGGAACTCTAGGATCCTGCAATGTGATGCAGTCACTATTGAAACATATTTATAGCAAATACATAAATGTGAGTAGAGTGAGGGCCACTGAGCTGAAACCATCAATTGATTATCCATTCATTGATTCACAACATCCATTCATTCAGCTCATCTATTCGGTCACGCACTGGGTGCCCACTGTTACAAGGGAGTCCCTCTGGCACTTCCAAATAATTAACCATCGTGAAATTTTCCACAGAAGATCAGCCGTGTACTGTAGTTTGAAAATCCCACTGATTGACCTCAAGCACAACCGCACTCCCAGGGATACTTCTGTTAGTGCTCTGAGGCAGGTGGAGAAAAAGAGTATCTCCAGAACAGCCCAAGAATTAGCTCAGTTTCCCTTTAAAGTGCTCAGGGGAGACCAAGCCTTTATACTGCTTAATACTCCCCAATTTCTGGAGAAATTCCCAGAAATAAGACAGGGAGTCAGAGGTGAGTGAACCTGTACAAACCTATTAGAAGAACATCCGACAGTTTTCCCAGACACACTCCTAGAAGCTTTTCCATTTCGCTGACACTCAGGTTCATTTTCTTTTCCAAACCCACGCTCTTAGACAATTGGTTTTTGATAGCGCATTATCTGAGAAGAATCTTTAGCTACCTCTTGGGGGGCATGTTCCTGACACGTTGCCCAATGCGCTGTGGAGAGCAAATGGCATGGCAAGGATTTGTTTCATCACCTCACTGTGCAAATGGCTATAATTTACAAGTTTGGAAGCACGCGTCCTCTTGGGACTCACAGTAAATTCTCCTCTCTTTTCCCTCCAAATTAATTTTGCTTTCCATGATTGCTCTGCCATAGGAGAGAAGACATTGTATGTGCGAGGAGTGGTGGAATCTAGCCAGACTTGCAGCTTCCATAGGATTGGTCCTTAAAACCAATTCTGCCAGCAGTCTCCAGTTCCAGATGGAGCTAACAATCAGATATGTATTTTACCTCTACTCAGATCAGCCCATATGTGAATGTGTATTAAGAAGGGTCTAGGCCATTTAGGACAAAAAATGACTTTTAATTGCATGTTCCTGGTTCCCCTGAAGAAGGTTTCTGCAGAAACACCGCCTCCGGCAGAACAACTGTAATTACAATCCCACTAGCACATAGGGAGGGACATTCACATATAGGGCTGACCTGAGTAGAGGTACCCTGTCACTTCTCCTACTTTGGAAAGAATTACAGACATGGGCGGGGCTTTGGTGCTTGAAGAGTTGAAATGGCACAGCTCCACCCCCATTTTATAGAAGTCCACATGCAGCTGGGCTCATTTTATTTTCCAGCTGCAAGCACGATGGCTCCTCTTTCTCTCAAATACCCTTTGGGTGTAAAAGAAGTCTCAATGCTTAAAGACTGTCTCAAAAGCTAAGAATAATGTGAGGATGACTTAAGTGGCTTAACTAAACAATGTGTAGGAACATGTAAGCATGGATGCCGTTCTCCATATTAAGGGAGAGACCAATGTAAACTTGTCCGAGGCTAGGTCCTGAGGAAAGGTTGACATCAGGACTGGGGGAATAATACAATAAATAATAATACAATTAATAATAATAATAATAAATAATAATAATAAAATAGTATTATAAAGCCAATGATACACAGTCTGCTTCACATCTGCAAGCTTCTCTGATTTAATCCTTGAGCTACACTCCAAGGTAGGTTTAATTACACCAATTTACATGTATGTAGAGGTGACGCAACTTACTGCCAATGCCCACCCCTTCTTGAAACCCTCTTCACTTAGCAAGCACACTACGTTTTTCTTCAATTGCATGCCTATTTTAGGTGATTTGTGGTTAAAGGGGCGGACGAAGTTTCTGGGACCTAAGCAGGGTAAGTCGAAGCTACCGGTTAGTGTTGTTGCTAGTTATTTTAGGCCCTCCTTGCCTGAAAGAGTTGGGTATTTTTATCTTTAATTCCTACTGGATGAAGAAAGTGAGGTGCAAGCTCACAGAGCTCCTAGGCAGTGAACCCAAAATTCGAATGAAACTGGTTTGGGCTCACAGGAGCACTCTCTCTATACCCAAGTCTAACCAAGTCTAACCCAAGTCTACACCCAACTCTAAATCTCTTGTGTTCCCACACTGTCTCGCTCAGGTTTTGCCAGAGGCTTGCTCCGGATTCAAACCCATCTGCATCCTTCTCTCCCCTGCCCAGTCCGGCAGTGCACCTAGTCTGGGGGGAACACATGAAACCCCACAGGGATTTTGAGGAAAGCTATTAAAAAGGAGACAAGGTAGAAAGTTTTTAGAGCTAATTCTTTTAAGAAACAAAGAAGGACAGAGGAAAAATACCAAAGAAATAGGAAAGTTTTCATAAATTAGCATTAAAACTTTTGGTCTTTGAAAGCACAGAGGAAGGAGTATGAACTCTTGTACTTCGGTGTGACATGTAACACCAGGCGTGACAAAATTCCCACAACCCCAGCCTTGTAGAGATGAAATAGAATAGCCTCCAGGAAAGTGCCTGATTATTGGTGCACAATGATGATTATATATATATATATATCTTTTCTTTTCCTTTCTGATCCAAAGTCAGAGTACACCAGATCTATAAATTTCTCAACGTCAAACCCCTTGTTCCTTTCACTTCCTTCCACCCTGATATTAAAAGAAACCACTGGAATGTTCTTCCAAGTAGCAATTGAGATGTGACAGATCAGCTCCTCCCATTTTAGCCTACCACATATTGCTGCTGCATCTTCACATGGCAAAGCACGGACTCGGCTCAGAGATGCTAAGTTCAAATTTGATAGTCAGCAAGTGCCTCCATATTTCCGCCTACTTGTAGAACACAGGGAAGGGCTGGATAAGAACTGATGTCACCCACACCTCCTACATCCACAGATTTCCTTTCAATGTCTTAGCACTCATTTCCCTGGAGCACGGTCTTTCAAAAAGCCAGATTCTCATCAATTACTGGCACAACCAGTGTACAATAAACAGGCAGTAAACACATACCCAAGGTGGCTTAGTCGGTTAAGTGTCCGACTTTGGCTCAGGTCACGATATCGTGGTTTGTGGGTTCGAGTCCCGCGTCGGGCTCCACGCTGACAGTGCAGAGCCTGCTTGGGATTCTCTCTCTCTCCCTCTCTCTGCCCCTCCCCGACTTGCACTTTCTCTCTTTCTCAAAATAAACAAACTTAAAAAAATAATATTGTTAAAGAATAACTTTGAAAACAGGGTATATTCATAATTCCTCCAAATATAAAATAAACATTTGTCAAGGATCTAATTTAACTAATTAGCTCATTAGAGACCCAGTAAGATTTTAGGAGTTCAAAAGTGAATTCAAAGAACCACACGTATATTAGCATAAAGTAATACTGAAATAATTACCAAGAAATAGAAAACTGGCTTTTTTCAGGAAGCTGGGTAAGGATAAGACTAAAAGTTAAAAATCAACTGTATTTCCATGGGACAAAATTAATTTGTGTATCTCTGGGCAAGAATTTTTTGCATTGTTCCAACTACCTAAAACATACAAAGTTGTACAACAGTGCAAAGATCCCACAGAACCACATAACCCAGAAGCACAAGCCTAGATACAGCCTCGTCTTCCACCAAAAATACTCAGTAATTATTTTGATCCATTTAAGCTTATTTCACAACCTTTTCCTAAAATATAAATTAAAAAAAAATTAAACAGGACGGTAAGAGGTAATTGAGACTAATTTTAAAAGGAATGTTAAGGGTAAAGATGACTTACATAAAACCTAGTGGTTCTGTGGGCATCCAGTACAGATTAAGAAATGAAAAGATGGAAAAGGGAGTGTCCCCCCAAAAAGCTGACAGGTGTTAAATAAACTGTACTTCCATCTTCTTCCCAACTTTCGGAGTTAGCCTGCCGTTAACAGCTGCCTGAAAACACATCCTCAAAAATGCCATTATTCTTTTTAACATGCAACTGGGCAGTGAGCCCAGCTCCGCCAGAGAACTAAATGAGGAGCATATCAAATACCGCTGTGCCACCAATCACCTCACATAACCACACTGCCATGTATTATCTTAGTATTTGTCACTATCTATTAACATTTTTCAAAGTTGGCCATGCTGGATTAGGAGCCGTGGAGGCCCATGGGGCCCCCTCCTGCAGAAATAAGGCAGGTGTGGTAGGCAGTTCAAAGTAGAAGTGACAACTGTAAAAGCAATAGTTAATCAGCCTGCAGTATAGTCCACCAGCATACACAGGCACCTGCCAACTTAAGGAAGTTCTGAAACATTAATCGGTCCCAAACAGTGTACTGCAAGAAAATCCAAGGGCTGTCCTCATGTAAGTAAATGGAATTAGCTTATTGAGTAGCTTTACTAAGTATACTGATCTACCAGCACCAAGAGAAGTCTATTTAGTAGATATATTTTCTCTTTAAAAATAAAATCTTGGGATGCCTGAGTAGCTTAGTTGGTTAAGTGTCCAACTCTGGGTTTCAGCTCAGGTCAGGATCTCACAGTTCATGGGTTCGAGCCCCACATCGGGCTCTGTGCTGACAGTGCAAAGCCTGCTTGGGATTCTCTCTCTCTCCCTCTCTCTGCCTCTTCCCTGCTTGAGCACTCGCTCTCTTTCTCTTTCTCTCTCTCTCTCTCTCTCTCTCTCAAAATTAAATAAATTAAAAATAAAGTAAAATAAAATAAGATTAAATTAAAATAAAATAAAATAATATCTCTCCCTGGATTGAATTCTTAGACTTGTTACCTCTCTTAGAAAGGAAATGCAATATCATTCCAGTTGAGAACTCACAAAATTGACTCAACAAATTCTTAAAACCTTTTCAAGAAGATGCTTTATAGATGACTTTTCAGAGTGAGTTTTATTTGGCTAAAAGATTTCCTTCAATTTCCTGAAATTTCAAGTCCTAACGAAAGTACTTCTCAAGTACAAAATCTAAAATATATGTAAGCACATATTTATGTTATATCCATTAATAAACACAATTAAATTTTAACATTCTAGTATGTTAAATGCAAACGATAATGGAGAGATTGCTTCCTGGGACCTCCACACTATACAGATCAAACCCTGAAGTCCTATCTCTCCAAACAAGTCAGACAGATGGACAACAGATACATGAAAAGATGCTCATCATCACTTATCATCAGGGAAATGCAAATCAAAAGTACAATGCAATGTCACCTCACACCTGTCAGAATGGCTAAAATCAACCACACATGAAACAACAGGTGTTGGCTAGGATGTGGAGAAAAAGGAACCCTCTTGCACTGATGATGGTAATGCAAACTGGTGCAGCCACTCTGGAAAAGAGGATGGAGCTTCCTTAAAAAGTTAAAAATAGAACTACCCTGCGATCCAGCAATCACACTACTGGTTATTTACCCAAAGAAAAAAAATAAAGATTCGAAGTGTTACATGCACCCCTATATTTATAGCAGCATTATTTACAATACCCAAGATATGGAGGCAGCCCAAGTGTCCACTGACTGATGAGTGGATACAAAAGAAGTGAGACATCTATATATAGATATAGATAGATATAGATATTCAGCCATAAAGAAGAATGAAATCTTGCCCATTTGCAACAACATAGATGGACCTGGAAAGTGTAATATAACTGAAATAAGTCAGCCAGAGAAAGACAAATACCATAAGATTTCACTCATATGTATAACAAAGCAAATGAGCAACGGGAAGAGAGAGAGAGAGAGACAAACCAAGAAACAAACACAACAATAGAGAATAACTGATGGTTACGGGAGTGCGGGAGGGTTAAGTAGGTGATGGGATTAAGGAGTGCACCTGTGATGAGCAATGGATGATTAAAATAAAAACTTTAAAAAAAAAAAAAAAGGAAACAAAAGCACAGTCATCAGGTAACTCTACTTCCACAGTAAACCTCTAAACTTGGAATTAATATTGGCCCAAGCTATTGTCAGAGAACTAGAACAACTACCAGAATCAACTAAATGTTGGCCTTACTGACCTATGGTTTTCAATATAGGAAAACCCCTTTAGAGCACCAACAGTGGGGGATCAAATAAAAATAAAATCCTGAGGTCCAACTTATTAGTTCCTAAGCCACAGGCAGACAGGTGGGGTTCCTGCCCCCAATGTGTCCTCTACACATCTGCATCCTTTGTCTCACACACATAGGTCACCCGCTATGACAGATTCCCAAATTAATGACACATTTTCTACTGTGCATATGTTACGTACACGATACTCACTTACATAAAAGCACATGCCTTCAAAGAAGGATTAAAACATGAGGAGTCTTTATGTCTTTAGTTGACTTTAAAAAGAAAGATTTTTTTCCCCCAAATTTAAGTGTTTTTAAAATTTCTCAAGTTTTAAAAAAAGCCTATTTCGGCAAACTGGCTTGTGAGAATCCTTACTGATTTCTTCCAAGCAAGACTAGTTCTTATTAAAATGTTATTTCACTTGCAACCGGTCGATTAAATAAAATTAATGAATTTTTTGAGAAAGTGCCTTGGTAACATTTCTATTTGTCACCTGGCATAGACTTTAAAGAATATAAAACTGAGACTCCAATTGTTAAAAAGAAAAAGCAAAGCCTAGGGCAGCAAGTAAAATTTGTAGTCACCCAGCACTCCTCAAATCAAGGGAGATGGACCATCTGGCTCCTGGATTGGACAATGCTATAATTTTACACAGTCACCAGTAATATATCAGCTGTGCTTCGCAAGTTGGTGGTATTCTGATAATATTTTAACTTGCTTCTAACAGCTGCAAGTCAAAGCTTTTTATGGTTCTTGCAAATGAAAGCTAGAGTCTTCCCAGTTGGCCTGGTGTGTCTTAATCATTCATCATAAGCTTACATACTAAAGTTTAGTAAAAGCTCTGTGATGAATGAAGAGCTGATACTTTCTATGTTAGAATAGGCAAGAAAATTAAGATGTCAAATATGTCTTTCAGAGGATGGTTACATTGTTTCATTTTATAAAATTCAATTAAATACATTTCAGTTTTAGCTGATGACAAGATACATTTCCCTTAGAAAAAAACTCTATAGCAACGTGTTCTTTAAAAGACTGAATTTTCACTTTTTTTCTTTGTATTTCACAACGAATATAGGGTAACTTAGAGATGTATCTTTCAGATTCTTTCTTTTAATTACAATCTGAATTGGGAATGAATCTAACAGACCTCATTGATCTGTTAGACTATCCAACTAAGAAGCACGTGTCATTACCCCACAGAGTCCATCAGACTAGTATACAGTTAAACTAAAACATTTATCATGATATTAAGATACATTTTGGTGCATGCATTATTTTAACTTTCATAATCATATCAGAAAAATAATCTACACAAGTGCAATTGAAGTGTTTCCACTTTACTTTTTATCCCTCTGTCAACTAAGACACTATAATGAAGACAGTAATTTTGAGGTTGAAGATTAAAGTTTCGTTCAGGGTTTATATTATCCTTGAACTACCAGAATGTCGTTGAAGCCTTTGACATTGCAACGTATGGAAGTTTTCCTCCTTTTACAGGGGAATGCTTCGGTGTCTGTCTAGACAGGGTGTGCATGTATGAATGTGTGCATGCAAAAACACATGGATGCACATATGGGCACATATGAGGTATTGTATAGAAAAAAGTTAAAATAGATCGAGTTCCAAAATGCATTCTATAATTTAATTTTTTAAATTTAATCTCACGAGCTGTGAGATCATGACCTGACCTGAAGTTGGACGCTTAACCAACAGAGCCACCCAGGCACCCCAACGTATTCTATAATTTAAATTGATGAGTGGTCAATAAGAGTTTAGAATACCCAGAAAGTTACAATTTTGTTGCTAGTTGTCTTAGGCAGAGGTCAAACTGTTTGCAAAAGGACATAGAGTAAATATTTTAGACTTTGTGGTACCTAAAGTTCCTACCCCGACTACTTGCCACAACTACTCACTCGACTTTGCCATACAGCCTACATGAAAGCAGCCATACACTCTCTATAAACAAATGGGTGTGGATATGTTCCAATAAAGCTTTATTTACTAAAACAGGGATCAGGTTTAGGTTTAGCCCATTGGCCGTTGTTTGCCAACCTTTTGGTAGGCATAAAAATATGCTTATTTTACAATAATGTCCCATACTTTATTACCAATCAACACAATCCTTAATAATAAATATAATTTATACCACTACTTGGAAAACAAAGTATTGTAACCTCGTTTATCTTGTTTAAGCATCCCAGTGAGATTCTTTGAGATTCTGTGTGAAAGCCCCTATTATATTCCCCACTTGCAGGTGAGGAAACTGAGGCTCAAAGAAACTTACCAAAATGCCCAACAGAGTCCCAAGGTGAGCGTGAGCTCCCATCTGCCAGCATTACTTTGCAGCTCACTGTGAGGAAACGCAGTGCTTACGATGATACTTGCTGGGAACTTTCCAATGATACATATTTTAAACATTAGATTGTGTCCCAGTCAGGATGCCAATGGGTCTCTTTTCAAGAAGCAAAGCAAGGGGGAAAGAGATGTCAAAGTTGGTGGTGGGATTTGCTTCATGGGGCCAGCAGTGGTGTCACCCAGAGATTGGAAATACAGAGGAGAGGGAAGGAGAGAGGACAGGTCTATTATGATGGTCAATCTGTGCTCAAGAGAAAGGGCAGACATAGGTATAAAGTGGAAGGTAGGCACAAGAAGGGAATAAAGAAGCCAGGAAGCCTCCAAAAGAGATAGAAAGTAATGATAAAAACTCTGGGTTGGGAGGTCTTCAGAGAAGAAGTAGCATCTAGCCACCACCATTTTCCCTCTCACAGACAGAAAACTCTATAGGCTCCTGTATCTTTGGACTCCCTTAAAAGAGTCTTTGTATCCCAGACAGACTTTAAAACTGTTCAGTAAATGAAAAAATTGGACATTCAAAACTCCATGGATTTGCCACCTGGCTGTAACAAGTATCTTACAGTTTTGCCACATCTCTCTCTTTATGTGGTACCCTCCGTCCCCCAACACACAGAGATTACTATGAGAGGTGATGGCTGTATTAATTAGCTTGATTGTGAAAATCATTTCACAATGTATACATATATCAAATCATATCATACACCTTAAATAATACATTTCTTATTTCTTAATTATACATCAATAAAGATGGGGGAAAGAACAATAGCAAAATAAAAGTACCCTTCAACTGAATCCCTGAGTATTATTGAAAAGTAAAATTAGGAAAGAGGGGCATTTGCTAGGGATGCCTGGGTGGACACTATAGCTTAGGTCATGATCTCAAGGTGTGTGGGTTTGAGCCCTGCGTCGGGCTCTGTGCTGACAGCTCAGAGCCTGGAGCCTGCTTCAGATTCTGTGTCTCCCTCTCTGCTCCTCCCCCGCTCACACTCTATCTGTCTCTCTCTCAAAAATAAATAAACATTAAAAAATATTTTTAAAAAAAGGAAAGAGGGCCATTTGCTGAAAAACAAAAGTATCCACTGAAATTAAGTAGATTAAAATTGCTGACTTGCATCTCATTTAAAGACAAAGCTTACCTAACTTTAAGATGTTTTCACGCCGTTCCTTATCACTCTACCCAAAGAAAGGTGCTTACCACTCATCTGAGTAATCAAGAATTCTTGTTCAAGTACAGGGACAGGTGAAAACTCATGATATGTTGATGGTCAGAACAAGAGTATGAAATAGTCTTTTTTTTAAATATTTATATTTGAGCAAGTGCAAGTGGGAGAGGGGCAGAGACAGGCGAAGAGAAGATGTGAAGTGGGCTCTGTGCTGACAGCAGTGAGCCTGACGTGGGGCTCGAGCTCACAAACTGCGAGATCATGACCTGAGCCAAAGTTGGACGCTCAACTGACTGAGCCACCAAGTGCTCCAGAAATAGTCATATTTTAAATGACACTCTGGGCTGGTGTGACTAAAAAACAACCACCACCACTGAAGTCTAGTTGGAGTTAATTTTTCTCCCAATTAATTCTCCAAAATGAAACATAAAGAACATAAAAATGCAAAGAGTACCAAATGTGAATGAATTAATTACGGCAAATGGAAAAAATCTAATTCCAAACAAATGACTAACAAAACCTCCACAGAGTGATTCACATCATCTGAAAATTACAGTCATAAACTTTGAGATTAAATCCGAAGCAATTACAATCTAAAAGAGATTAATTTTTCCAAGTTGAGGATATGAAAATTTAGTACATCTTATCATCAAGTTGCCTGAAAGGAGAGTTAGCCTTGAAGACACACTGCTTTCAAAGTGCCATGGAAATTAAATGTGCGCAAGGGAATCATTTATTACCTTGCATTTTGTTCCTCCCAAGACCATCTCCCTTCTTCTTTAGATCCCCGTCAACCTTGTGATGAAAGATGTTTCTAAGGAAGTACAGTCGGAAAAGTAGCAGGTGACGCTTGCTGCCTTATCAAAGCTCATGTTTCCCTTCGGAGTTTGGGGACAATAGTACATAGTAATTCTCTCTGCCTATGAATGCAGCCAAAACTAACAGCAGGTGAGCCCAAAGTGTTCTTCATTTAAAACCCTCCTATACCTTTGCAAGTGTGGGAGAGGTATGCACTGGCTGCTATAGGAGATTTATTCAAAAGTCTCCTTGCACTGGGGCGCCCGGGTGGCTCAGTCAGTTAGGCATCTGACTTCGGCTCAGGTCATGACCTCCCAGTTCGTGAGTTCGAGCCCTGCACTGGGGCTCTGTGCTGACAGCTCAGAGCCTTGAGGCTGCTTTGGATTCTGTGTCTCCGTCTCTCTCTGCCCCACCCCTGGTTGTGCTCTATCTCCCTGTCTCTCAAAAATGAATACACGTTAAGAAAATACTTTATAAATTCTCCTCGTACTAATGGTTGGTTCTTGCCCAACTACGTATGTCCTGATTGATCTACTGATCGCCATGACCCTCCTATTCCAATGAGACTTCTGGAAAAACCAACTACCAACTTCTTTAATGGCTATTCCTATCCATCCACTCCACACACTGCAGGAGACTTTATAATTTAAGGATTCAGAGGGGGCCAGAGGCAGCTAAATTACCAACTTCCCCATTCCATATTTCATTTCCCTCTCCACCTGCTGTTCTTAGTGGATAAAGAAATATAAAACTGCGAAATAAACATCTATTTGGCTTTAGACACTTTGGTGCATGATAGCATATCCCATATTGTTCTATCCTGAAAGCATTCTTCTCTTCTTACTTTTATAACTCCCACCCCCCCCGCCAAAAAAAAAAACCAGCTCCTCCTGCTGTTTTCTAGGGTTTTTTTTTTCTTCCCAGAAACCTTTTACTGGCGTTGACAAACTATAATTGTCCCTTAGAAAATGTATTCAGGATGTTTCCAATTACCTATGCTCCACTTCTGACCGAATCGTCCTGGTAATTAGGCAGCGTAAGAACTGCGCTGTCTGGAGTGCTTCTCTCTGCATACTCCAGAATGTCTTGACCAGATCCGATGAATAGGCTGAGCTCAGTGACTTCATTACTAGGGTCCTTGCTCTAGCATTTGATCTGAAGGGTAAGACACAAGGCTGCTAATGAAACATGAAAAAAATGGGTGCAGTTGGACAACCATGCATGTGGAGAGGGCTGACAACATCAGAGCCGTGCAGATTTCTCCTTTGATGTGAAACCTTCAGTCTACTCTAGATACTGCTGGGCTGGCCACTCTTCTAAAAGACATAATGCTTTTAAGATTTCAAACCCACTGCTGATGAATTTTTCACATGGCAAGCTTCAATAGTAACCAAGTTCTAAAAGGGCTTTTACCAATGTTGAAAGTAAGTAAAACTGTTGATCTCTGGATGGATTTTGATGGAGCCAGCTAAAAAGCAATAGCTTGGGATTTCTTCAGAAAATGACTTACAGACTTAACACCGAGTTCTGCTGCTCAGTCTTTTCCTTGTTTTCTTTTCTCTTTTTCTTTTCTTTTTCTTTTTTGTATTTTTGTATGGATGTTTCCAGCTTGTAGTGATTTCTATATGGTTTTTTTATATCTTCATCAGGGAATTTATACACTTCATTTGTGCTTCCTAAATAATGAGTTTTTCACTGCATTCCATGTGGGGTTATTTGTATCTATATCCTCTCCTATAAGACACTTGAGAGCAAGAGTATTCATTTTACATGACACCTCAAACTCTCACCAGGCAGTATTTAACAGAGGGAAGAATAGGAATAAACATATTTTGTATGTTCATTTTGCTTTGGGAATTATGCTTGGTGAATTACATACAATAAACCATTTCATCCTGAGAACAAACCTATGATGTAAGTGGTACTGCCCTCATTTGCAACTGAAGACATCTAAGCCTCAAAAAGCTCAAACAATTTGCCCAAGGTTCTGAAGCTAGCTATTCATAGAGGCAGATACAAACTGTAATCCATCTCTAAAAGAAGTCACTGGATACATGTTTATTTAATGTATTGTAAAAATAAAATTGATCATTCTCTGGTAATGTGTTATTTTATACAATTTTTAAAGGCTATAGAAAAATGGTAATAGTCAGGATGACCTATGTAATTTTCAGAACAAAAACAGCCCCAAAGCTTTATGTGTCATTAAGACTAGGTCCAGTGTGGGTTGCTAAGGGGCTCGGCCCTTCATAATCCCTCAAGAATTCAGGCTGGCTGGTTCCCTTCTCAAGGCAAAAATCACAGTCTAGCTATTGAAACTCCTATTTGGAAGCAGGACACTTCATTACCACTCACAGTTCATAGAGAAATACGTCACATAACCATACCTAACTTAAGAAAGGAAACAGTGAAATAAAATTCAACCATGAGCCCATAAAGAAGACAACCAATACATTTGTGAGCAGCTCTACTGACCACTGTGTTTGTCTACCTATGATACAAAATGCACTGGAAAGATAAATTATACTCATCATGTGTTTACACTCCTGCCCTGAAAGTTACTTGTATTGGGACACCTGGGTGGCTCAGTCGGTTGAGCGTCCAACTTCAGCTCAGTTCATGATCTTGCCGTTCATGAGTTTGAGCCCCGCGTCGGGGTCTGGGCTGACAGCTCGGAGCCTGGAGCCTGCTTCGGATTCTGTGTCTCCCTCTCTCTCTGCCCCTCCCCTGCTGGTGCTCTCTCTCTCTCTTTCTCAAAAATAAACTTTAAAAAAAGAATGAAAGTTACTTGTATCAAGTAGCTTCTGGCTTCTTGTAGGCTCCTGTGCTAAGACATTTGGAGTCTCTTTATTCTTGGACAACAAGGTTATGGAGTGGTTATGGACCTTATTGAGCTTTGGGAGCATCTTTAAAAAAGGTGAAATAGACCTTGAGACTGTCAATAGTTGACCCTTTTTTGTACTCTGTGATTCAGTGCACTAAATCTCTCTAAACCCACAGAGTATCTAAGGCTTCCCTCCTGGCACACAGATCTCTGTTAGACCAATCTACTCAAAGAATCCAAGCCTCTGTGGTTACTACCTGCAAGATGAATGTGTTATCACTCAGCAAAGGATTAATTCCCTATTTTTGTCATTTTGTCTGATATTTGGCAAAATCGCCAGTGAGAATGATTCTTAACACATAGGAGGACTTTATTGAAGGATTGATTATAAAGACATTAAGATTAAATGGAATAGAAGTTGAATCAGATGAGCCCGGCATCAGACAAACCACACAACTGTGCTCTTAGAGTGACTTCAGAGATGACCAGAGGGTAGGACTTATTGAATAATTACCTAAAGCCCAAATCTGGGCTTCTACTTCGAATCTCAGCTGCACTGAAATGAACACAACAGAGCAGATCATGATAAGATTCATTCTGTGAACACCAATATTTACTAATTACAAGGCTAATAGTAAAACCTGGAATTACAGCATTATGAGATGACAATGACAAAACTGCAAGAAATTTTCAGAGCAAAGGACACCAATTTTCTTTAGCTACATTTATGTTGAACACATGCATCTTATAATCATACAACAGAAGGAAGGCAGGAGGTGAAGAGAAGACAAAAGCTCAAAGGTAAAGGTAAAGTGTAGTTAGTTTCTAAATCCGAGGTACATCGGAGGACTGGGGTAGGAGGCAAGAACTGTTCTACTGAGATCAGATTACAGACTAAAAAGCTTAACTTCATTAGAAAGAAGGAGGTCAATACACAAAGTGTTCACCATGCCCCTCTTCCCTCCCAGAACAATCTACATCCAGGGCAGTACCAATGAAAAGACTAAAGACTCCCCCCACCCACCATTACCCTAGGGAATCAAGTTTGTAATGTCATCTCAAGCAATGGCTCAGTTTTCCCAAGGACAATGGTTAGCAAAATCAGATGCTCTTGGCATCTAATGTAGATCAGCCAGGAGCATCTAATGTAGCTAATTCACTCAAGTTAAATGGACACATTGCACTATAACAGTTTTTTTTTATTTGATTTTCAAACATGCCTTAGAAAAGGTAGTTCACTGTTCTTAGATCTATAATATATGTCTGATAGTACAGACGCCTGCTTTCTCATGTATAGGAAATCCTTCCAGCATGTTATTGTCTAACATCTGGATAATGCCAATTTTTTTAAACAACCTAACCATTTAGCTACAAATTTAATTTCCTCCTAAAATTGATCCACTTACGGTAACCACATAACCTCAGAAATAACTCGCGTGTTCTTCTCTCTCCTAACCAAAATTATGCCAAAATAGGTTTGAGGGGAGCAAAAAAAAATGATTTTTTTTAATTTCAGGAGAACTGAAAAGTAACACGGTTTATTAACAACAATATGCCTTAAAGTATAAATTACCTTCTCATGAAAAGAATTCAATTTATGATTCAACAGAAAAATATGTGCACTGGGTAATCTGAGAAATCTGCATCTGCACAGGCTCCTAAGAATCAGAAACCAAACCGAGCTGTCGGAACTATTATGCAAAGCAAAAATGACTCACAAAGTAGGCAATTTCCTACAGCAAATTAAAATGCAATAGCAGGCATTTCATGAATATTTGAGAGTTCTCTTTTTCTCAATGACAAGCACCTGCGTGTCTTTCACTCCTTTTGCTGTTCAAACCACACTGAATAAATGGTGCTAAACTTTACTCCAAAGGTGCCGGTGAAGCACAACAGGGACGCACGTTTCAGGCAAGTTGTCCTAGTTTTTCCAAAGATATTTAGACAGAAGCATTGAGAAAAAAATAATCGTTATGAATAAGCAAATGCTCTTCCTGAGCATACTAATGGCATCAATGAAAGGCATATTTACTTGTGATATTGTTCTAGACTCACAAAGGGCTGATTCTCTGATCATGTGCTGAGTTAAATGAAGGCTTACCCTCTCTTTTGGACTCAGTGGCATTTTCGGTCAAGGAAAACATCAGCAGGGGCGCCTGGGTGGCTCAGTCGGTTCACCTCGCTCTTGGTTTTGGCTCAGGTCATGATCTCACAGTTTGGTGAGTTCAAACCTCGTATCAGACTCTGTGCTGACAGTGCAGAGCCTGCTTGGGGGTCTCTGTCTCCCTCTCTCTCTCTCTCGGCCCCAGCCCACTCACACTGTGTCTCTCTCAAAATAAATAAATAAACTTAAAGAAAAATTCAGCAGACCAGTGTGTGGGTCCATGTTAACCACAGCATGTTATCTGGAGAGCCAACAGTAACCCAGCTCTCATCGTTTTAATAACTGCTATATTCATTTAGTATTTCTGCTAAATAAAAAAAATATTTCATTTTTGAAAGCAGCTTGTAAACTGTCAGTCCCAGATTCGGTGCCTGGAAAATAACACCCACTAATATTTTTCCACCTTTAAAGGTTTGCCGTTCCAATGTTCTTTTAGTCTGAAAGTCTACCTCAAATGATTTGACACCTTCTAAATTAAATGCACCTGTTGATTTCTCCTCTTCTGTCCACTCCAGCCGGCATGGGCTGGGTGTACCGGGACCCTTGCCTCCCTCCTGCTCCCGAGGTTTTGCTCTGTCATCATTCATTCTCCATCTTGCTAGTGAAGCCATCTTCCTACAGGTGACCACGCAGGCCCTCGCTTTCTTCAGGGGGTCCACAACATTAGTGGGGTGAACCCCAAACGTACACATTCTCCAGCCTCAGCACAGGCCTGGGCCCATCCTCAAGCGTTATGCCAAAAGCTTTTAGCCCAGATTCCACCCCTCCCCACCCCTGCCTGGACTGTCTTGCTTCTACACCTCCCATCGAAGTCTATGAAGACACTTCTCCCCCACCCTCTGAAAGGTTAGCGCACCACCCCTTGGCCACCTCTGCTGGGGCTCTAATGTTGTACGCTTTACATACAATACATCTCAGCACAATCATTTCTGCCCTTCACTCAAGAGCTTCAAAGGCATTCCATCTGTCTCAGAATAAAATCCAGCCTCTGTGGCTCAATGTGATTCCAGCCCCCGCTTCTCCTCGGACTTCATCTTGTGTCATGCCACCCTATTTCCTTTGGCCACATCAAAGCCTCCCTGCCTTGGCTTCACCATGCCAAGCACATTCCCACTCACCCTAGGCATCATATACTCCCATTGCCAGAAATATCTTCTCCAGATACTGACTGAAAGACTTGCTTTTCATGTCCCCGTGTTTTTTATTGACACGTCACCAATTGGTAAGGCCTTCCCTGACCACCCACGTCAAATAACAACTATTTGTCCCTATTTCCAGGCAATCCCTACCTCCCTGCCCTGTACATTTCACCACTGAACTATTGCCAACTGATGTCATATTGTCCACTCTTGACCATTCCTTCTAAAATTACACCTCCAGGGGCGCCTGGATGGCTCAGTCAGTTGAGCATCTATCTGACTGTTGATTTTAGCTCAGGTCATGATCTCAGGGTCATGGAATCAAGCCCTGTGTCAAGCTCCGCACTGAGGGTGGAGCCTGCTTGAGATTCTCCCTCTCTCTCTACCCTGCTCACACACACACTCTCTCTCTTTAAAAAAAAATTACACTCCTCATCACTCTTTATTCTCTTATGCTGCTTATTTCTTCTCATACTATTTATCACCTGCTGACAATTCTATATGGCTCACTTATTTTGTTTATTTTCTCTCTCCCCCTCCTAGAATACAAGCCTTTGAGTCCAGAAGCTGTATTCCTATATTCTTAGCTTGTTAGAACAGTGCATAGCACGTAGTAGCCACTCAATTCATATTTGTCAAATGAACAACTACTACATTTCCCAAGTTTGCTACCTCCTGACTAAATCACTTAGACTTCTAACATACAGAGGACATTATTTTTTCATATACCCAATGAAATACATAGTAGTTGGGAGAGAGAAGAGATTTAGTCAGTGTGCTTATTAAACATAAAAACATTTCAGATCTCGGTCAATCCCCTCTAAAAAGGAGAAGTGATCATTTTTGTACATAGTTCTAAAAATATTCCACATGTCAAAGCAGAAAAAAACAACCTTTTGAGAATACACATTCAGCTCATATTTGGAATATCCTCTATTCTACTGGCCTTTATCAAAACTGACTAACCAAAAAGAAAAAAGGTAAACAAATCATAATATAGAGATCTGTAACACTTACATATTCATATCCATATGATTGTTCATAATATTCAAGTCCCACTGACTGAAGCTGCTCATTGGAATAAAAGTATTTAATGAGTTGAGCAATGGGGTTTTTAAAATAGCTATTTCAAAGGTGTTTCATCATAATCCCAAGGATCTTACAGTATTTAGGGAAAGGAAGAATTGGTTTTCACTTTCTTTCACTAAAAGATTTGAAAATTTGGATATGGTACCTAAGCTCTGATACATGACAAGGAATAAAGAAACTGTCACCAAATTAAGGAATAATCAATGGAGGCATAAGAGGAAAGAGAAGGAGACTCTAACACCACCCTCACAACGTCCACCTAAAAGGTTGCTCAAGGCTTCCAAGTACGCGATGGCAGAGACGCTCTTGGACTTCGGTTTCCTACCTATCTACTCTGCTTCTTATACTTCTCAGGGATACAATACGCAGAGGGATATAAACCTACCAGCCCTAGTCTGGAGTCCTGAACACACTCTAGGCTTCTAAAAGCACATTTACTATAGTCTGAATGAAAAGAAATTTAGAGCCAGGATATTTAAATAGAAACCACCATCCTTATAAAATGGGTTATGGAACCATTAATTGTCTGCTTAGAGCCTCAATTATAAGACCTCTAGGGTACCATTTCAAAAATTAAAGCTTAAAAGATGCACTGGTGGCCTGGAAAAGTTATTGTAGCCTCCAGAAATGTCTAACCTTCCCATAGGGGAACGAGAGTGCACACGGGGAAGTTGGCCTCGTATAGAAAAGTCATCTTTTACCTCTTCCTTACTTCTGGACATGCCAGTTTAATGATGCTTTGAGCAATCTCCTAACAGCTACCTACTTAGTGAACTCTTAGTTTTTCCTATTGGAATAAATCCTACTGGAATAAGATAAATGCAGTATTTCCCAAGAGAAAATACATGATTTTTTATCGGCTAGCTGAAAGTCTTTAAAACCATCTACCAACTGCACAACATAACGAATTTTGCAGATGCTCAAAATGAATGAACTCCTTATGGAATACATTCTGTAGGCTTAACTGAGAGCTCCTAACCTTTACCTAACACCATTACTGACAGTTCTCCTCAGGCCCTGGGTGGGCTTGGAGTCATGAAAACAAGCAAACCTATGAACTACAGCCAATAAACAGGTTTCTTCTATCTGAACAAACTGCCCACAGCAAGGCCAACTGGCTACAGGAAACAGCCTGGACAGTAACTGCACCCAGTAACAACTGGAAAAAGACAACGAGATACAGGAGAGTAACCACAGGGTGCAAATTTCAGGAACAGGAATAACGGGGCTATTTTATAATAGTAACACAGCCAATTCTCACTGGATGCAGATTCTGTTTTTGCGAATTTGTGTCATTGCGAAAATTCACAATATCAGTGCCCACCACACTTACGGTCACTCACACACATGCACAGAGCGGCAAAATTTTGAGTTACGGCACATTCAAGTTTCCAGCTGAGCTCAAACAAGGCAACTCTTTACCTTGTTTTAGCTCTCATGACATAAACAAATGACCTTTAGTGTTCTATTTAGTGCCAACTTTTTATTTATTTATTTTTTGCATTTTGTGCTTTTTGGTGACCTGGCTGTTTCACATGGCCCTCAAGTGCAATGTTGGGGTGCTGTGGTCTAGTGTCCCTAGAGCAGGAAGGCTTGATGTGCCTTACTGGGAAATCTTGTGTGTTAGATAAGCTTCATTCACACCTGGGTTATTGTGCTGTAGACAGTGAGTTCAGTGTCAATGAATTAAAAAATATATGGTATTTATAAACACACAAACCAAAAAAAAGTTATATATTGACGGTTGATGAAATGTTGAGAGCAGAGGCTCACTGAACCTAACTGCATTTCCCCCAGGACAGAAGTTCAATGTTCACTGATCAGGGTGCCCAGATACTTTATAGAACATAACTATCACCTCTAATGAGGTTGAGTCAAGGCCAAAGGATTTTTCTAGTCCACGGCTAATACGAAATGGTAGCTAGCTAGTAGGCTACTGTATTAATTGTATCACTATAAAATGTTATGAAAATTATAGCTTCTTTTAGTGAAATCTTAATTCCAGCGCAACTCCCTTTGGATTCCTCTCAAATCCCTTTCCACCAAATGTGCCTTGGAATAAATTATAGCAACAAAATACATTGACACTGGTCCGTTATTTTGTTACCTAATTAACCATCACTATTCATTTCCGACACAGAGAGATACAGATTTATAGTGTAACAAAAGAAAACTGAATTAGGGTAGACGTAACTGGGCTCTGTGCCCTGGCTGTGTATTTACTAGTTATATGAATCTCAACAAATAACTTTACTTCTCTGATCCTCAGCTTCCTGAAGTTGTCCGAGGAATAAAATAAATACTGTACAGAAAACTGTGCATGAGTAGCATATAGTGGAGCTCAAAGTTCTTTTCTTTTAGTTGATAATTAGTAATATTGTTATCTTCCTTGTTGAGGATAACTGGTTTTTCTTTCCAACTCAAGACTTCTGCCCTTTTTTCACTCTTCCAACCTTTGAGTGAGTGTTCACTGATGAACAAATTTTAATGGAATGGCTATTCTCTATCATACTATGGGCTCATCACCAAAGGGACACATTGTTGAGTAAGGCACAGTTTTTACGACCCGAAAGGATATAATCCACTGAAGGAAAGCATAAAAAAATTTTAAAAGTAGGTATTATTTTTTAATGAAGTGGGATCATATTAAGAGATACACAGAATGCTATAAATCATACAGAATGGGTAGGTGGAGTTGGGGAAATACGGTTAAAAAAATCTTTCCATAAAAAGTCAATTTAATATATCTTGATGTGTGAGTAGAAAACAATCAGGGAAGTCAAGAGACATTTCAAACAAGGTAGCAGCCTACACAAAGACCAGAGGGCAAGAAAGAAAAGGTTAGTTTGGAGTCTTACAAGAGCTTCTTGGTAACCATGGTTATTAAGAAAGAGTTTAAAAATGAAGGTGAAGTAGCCTTAAAATTCTCATGGCCCCCGCATTTTCTGGGTCAGTACTTCCCCTTGTGAAGCAACGAAGGAATGAATTCAATAAAATAAGTTATGGGGGGCACATTAGATTACCATGCCCTAATATTAATTTTGGAATATTAATAGTCTCTAATTTAACAAAATTAGCATAAACATATTTTAACAACTATTTCAAGGTTGGAACTTCTAACAGGTCATGCTGCATTGAGAGTAGAAGGCCCCATGGGAAAATACTGCCAAGGGTGCTGTAGCCAGGTGGCTGCAAAGGGGCCAAGGCCCTGGGGGCTACCCTCGTGGGTGGGAGCAGCCTGAAGGTTCTGGGTTCCTGAGGAAGGAGAACAGTTCCATAAATGCTCATCTAACAATGTCTCTGAGTTTAAATACGACATAGCCCTGGCCCTGGAGATCAGACTGCAGACTTCTAAACTGGGGCCCCAACACTGTTTCTCTCAACTATACTGTTCATCATAGTAGGAACACAGTCTGTGGACCAAACCTACCAGAAGCGTGAACAGTTTGGGTCTTTAGACAATTTATAGCTGCCACGAGCTTAAGGAGAACAGTTGAGATGCATTTTATTTGTTCACTAATATTAGGTTCATGACATGTACACCATGTCCAAGTACAGCTGGCCTGATGGGCCAGCCAGGCAAGAAAGCCATTTGGATAAACTAGCTGTGTAGTAATTACGGAGACAAGAAAAAAACAAAACAAAACTGGACCATATACTATCTCTTGGGCAGAAAACCACCGATGCTATAAAATTCCACTGAACATAATTTGGACTTCCTTCTGGCTCTCCTTCCTGATTCACTTGGCCCTTTCAAGACTGTGCACCTCCTCAGTGTTATCAGTCCCATAAAACAAAACAACATTTCCTCTGCACATGTGCAGAGGGACTTGCAAAGGTGAGTTCAGGTCAACCTGGAGAAAGTCACCCTTTTAAAATGTATTTGAAATCTTAAAAAATAAAGTCTCATTGTAGTTAAGTTTTGCCTACCTTCTCCCATTTCTTGCTTATTTAGAAAACAGCTACAGTAACTGGTTTATTACCACATTACATGACTTTAAAGAATTTAAATAAGAAGCCATCAGCCTCAAATAAAAGTGGCGGTTGCAAAGAGAATGCCCAGGCAGATTTACACGGGGAGATGTTCAGAGTGACAAATTACTGAAGTTGTTTGTAGTTCATGATCACAGATAGTAGGGGCAAGGTAAATATGGAGCCCTACATTATCTGAAGAATAATTACAGTATGACCAAGCTAAGTCCAAAAGCAGTGCAAGTATTAAACACACAAACAAAAACATGGTTCTTTCAAAAGTCAAATGCTTAAGAACTTGAACAATACTACCTCGGCACATATTTTGGAAATGGTGAAGGACTACACACACCATTCATCAACTTAATGAATGCCAAAGAGAACTGAAACTAACAACTACCACTTGTTACTATTACTTGAATACTCATTATAAGAATAATGATTATTGGGGTGCCTGGGTGGCTCAGTTCGTTGAGCGTCCGACTTCGGCTCAGGTCATGATCTCATGG
This sequence comes from Cryptoprocta ferox, assembly GCA_028646485.1. NCBI lineage: Eukaryota > Metazoa > Chordata > Mammalia > Carnivora > Eupleridae > Cryptoprocta > Cryptoprocta ferox. Next base: position 116,915,020 of record CM053574.1, on the reverse strand, counting down.
TTCGTGAGTTCAGGCCCTGTGTCGGGCTCTGTACTGACAGCTTGGAACCTAGAGCCTGCTTCAGATTCTGTGTCTCCCCTCTCTGCCCCTCACCCACTCATCCTCTCTCTCTCTCTCTCTTTCTCTCTCTCTCTGAAAAAGTAAATACTAAAAAAAAATTTTTTAAAGAATAATGATTATTATTAATTGATGCTAATCATCAGGGCAAAATACCTCTTAGCCATTTTGATACAGAATTAAGTAATCTTTTAAAAGTCACTAAAGCCTCTACTATTGGCAGATCAACACATTATCAGTAGCTCTTCCTCCCAAAAATTTTGGGATATACATCCTGCATTTATAATAGGAACAGAATAACAAAAAACAGCAATGATGACTAGAAGCTGAAGCATAAAGTTCCAACATTAAATATATATATTTGTATCTTACTCCATGAACACAAAAAAGTACATTAATAGACACTGGAAATTCTTTTCCGTGCTAAGCATCCCAACCAAAGGATTAAAATTTTAGTAACATAATATCAATAATTAAAAATACCAGCTATATTTATTTATTGTGTACCAGCAAGAGAAAATATTAAGATCACATGACTGTTAACTTCTAGTTGCTATATTATCAGAGTAGATACTCTAAACATTTCCTTTCTGTTTGAAAATGAGGAGGAAGACTGGAACGAATAAATTAGCAATTTTCTCAGAAATATGGCAGAGAATGCATTTTATTTGGTGATAGAGGTAAAACGCTGTTTGTGTGTACTTTAAAATAAAAGCTGTACAATTTCAGCAGGATTTTCAGTATGGACATGCCCGTAGGTCACCCAGATCTTAGATACCAGATCTCAATAGTCCACATTTGACAAGTGAACAATGGCGATGGCATTTTGAGTTCTAAAAGTAGAGAGTGTAGATATTCCACCCAAAGGAGACACGTAGGAAGCCAGTGACTATACCATGAACCATAACTGGTAATCATAACCACAAACCGGTTTTGTTATCTCCCTGGGGGATTTTATAGGGGAACAAAGCAGGAATGAAACATTACACAGAAAAAAGAAGATATAATTTTAGAATGATAATCATATATTTTAAAATATTTTGATCTAAGTCATATTTTCTGTATGTCCTCTCCTCTCGTGATTATCTGCATATTTGCTTGAAAACAGACCATTTTTCAATATTTATCTGGCTCCTGTGGCTCAGTCTCCACCTGAACTCTTAATCCTCCCTTTGTGACACAAATCCAGTCACTGTGGAAATCATCCCATGTGACTGACAGAGGATTACAGCTTCATGTAGGCAAGATGCAGCCAGAACAACAGATGAATACTACTTGGCAACCCAAAGTCTGGAGCAGAAAGTACTGAGAAAAGAGATTATAATATAAACGGCGAAGTCACTGCAGCCACAGAACTATAGTAACACACCATTACCAAAGGTTGAGGCTGATATTTGGGATACAATGTACCAAGGGTTCCTTAAACTAAGGTTTGTGGGCAACATCAAATTATCACTAAGAAATTTCCAGGCATGTCAAAATTATTACTAGGGGACCTAATGTGGTCGAAGACCCTGTCTTGAGTATTCCTCGAAATGGGTAACAATTCCAACTCTCTCACTTATAAGCTAAGAGATCTTGGACCAATGAAGACAACAACATAAACTTTACAAGGTGAATTAAACTAAGGACCTGGCTCTGGGCATGGACTAGAGTGAGGATTCTGGACTGATCCAATTATCATTTGAGGGGGTACATGCGTGGCTCAGTCAGTTAAGTGTCTGACTTTGGCTCAGGGCATGATCTCACAGTTTGTGGGTTCAAACCCCACATCAGGCTCTGCACTAGCAGTGCTTGGGATTCTCTGTCTCCCTCTCTCTCTGCCCCTCCCCCGCTTATTCTCTTTCTCCCCCCTCTTTCTCTCTCTCAAAATAAATAAATAAAAATAAATAATTTTTAAAAAGAACTATCATTTGTGGAACACTTGGGGTCATCTATCATGTTACCCAGGTAAAAATGCGTATTCTTCTTCAAGGCATCCTGATTATTTAAGTTTGTCTTCATCTGTTAATTTAGGCATCAAATGTTCTTGTCCCTCATTATTCGTGGATTCCATAATGTGAATTTGCCTACTTACTCAAGTGTATTTGTGTCCTCAAAACAAACACTCATGGCACTCACACTCATTTGTGGACATGCACAGATGGGTGGAAAATTTCAGCCATCCAATGCGCACCTTCCAAACCAAGGTTGAACTAGGCAGTGCTGTGTCTTCTTGATTCAACCAGATCCCACACTGCAAACCAGTGTCCCTTTGCAGCCTATTTAGTTCCACCGCATTTGCATCTTTGCTTTTTATTGGTGACTTCACTGTTTCAAATGTAGCACTCAAGTGCCGTCTCGCACTCACTCCTAACTACAAGAAGGCTGTGATGTGCCTTACAAAGAAAACACATTTGTTAGAGAAGTTTCATTCAGCACACATTATAGTGTTGTACGTGAGGTCAACGCTAATGAATCAACGAGAAGGTACATCCAGAAAAAGGAAGAGGAAATTCTCAGATCTCTTTGTGAGGCTAGTCTGGAAAGTGCTAAAGTCACATTTATAGTGGCTTAATTTGTGGGTTCCTGAGATAAATTATTTTTTTAAATAAAAAAAAAAAAGCACAGTGGACAGCACAGTGGTGTGGTTGAAAGCCAAAGAAATTTATGGCCATGTTACCTGGCATCAAGAAAATGTTAATTCCATCTCAGTTACTGGATCATTATAATTATAAAAAATATTGTATATAATTAATTATAAGAACTATTTCTTTATTTATTTACATCTATATATAGAAACTTACACAAGGTTATGTACTTAACAGTAGATGCAATGTTGTGACCAGAGGCTCACAGGAACTTAACCTTCTATTTCTCCTAGGAGCAATGACGCCAGTAGTAGTTAATTCATTGTTAGTGGGGACGTTATGCAACACAAATACCACACAAAATGAGAAGGAGCTATACGTAAAATCTTTAAAGACCATCTACAAATTCAAATCTCTACCATACTGCAAAGAGTTCCCAGATACAAATACAAGGCACCCAGTTAGATCTGAATTTCAGATGAACAATAAAAAATGTTTTAATGTAAATACTCCCCATTCAATATTTGAAACTCAAATTTAACCAAGTACCCTGTATCCTTTTTTAAATTTTTTTATGTTTATTTATTTTTGAGAGAGAGAGAGAGAGAGAGAGGGAGGGAGAGAGAGAGAGACAGAGTGCAAGTGGGGGAGGGGCAGAGAGAGAGGGAGACAGAATCCAAAGCAGTCTCCAGGCTCTAAGCTGTCAGCACAGAGCCTGATGTGGGGCTCGAACCCAGGAACCTTGGGATCATGACTTGAGCCAAAGTCAGACACTTAACCAACTGAGCCCCTCAGGTGCCCCAAGCATCCTGTATTCTTACTTGCTAAATCTGGCACCGCATTAGGGCCAACCCATCTCTTAACCTACATATCTAAGTAACAACTGTCCTCACTTTCAACACTTTCATTTCTAATCCAATAGAACTTTTTAATTTAAAGGTCTCACTCTTTGCTGTCAGATGGACTCTTTTCTCTCTCCTATTCAAAATCTTCCAGCACTTTGATGCTACATTCTTTCTTTAGTTTATGTATTGAAGAAAAATCTAAAGGGTTAATTTTATTTCTCAAAAAGTGCAAGCGAATATATATTATATCTCAACATAAATATGAAAATGTCAATGTTGTCTATCTAAAAATGTAATAAATGCTCTAAACTGGTGCTATTTAAAAACGATACATAATACATCGTCACTGAACTTATTAGCATTCGGTTTGCTAACTCTAAATAGAAATTATCACTTGTACCACTTGCTAATTTATACCACTCAAGCCCTAGAATTCCTATGAGACCCTTCTCTCAACTGTAAGGTCCCCCCCCCCAAGATTCCATAGTTACAGCCTCCAGAATGAGGGTCTGCTATATACACGAAAGGAACGGGCACCTGTACATAATGGGCATGATCACCATTCACCCATATCCATTTTGCCTCTACTTCCTGGCACAAGGGAAATTCTTCTCTCAGTCCTATTTTCAGGCTGCCCCTAGGTTCACTGCGACCAGTGTCATCAGAGATGAAGTGCTGTGTGCCATACCTGAATGGAAGCATTTAACCACCGGTGCTCAATCCTCCAGCCACTCTTTCCCTGCCACAGTGATTGCAAAACCATGGGCTCTCAAAGGGGACTCATAAGATGAGAATGGCCTCATTGGCCGAGCCAGCACGCAGAGGACGGCTGTGCAAGAGCAGGGGCGAGCGAGCTATGACCCTCGGCAAATCCCTCTTGCAGGCTGTTCTTCATGGTCCACTGGCTAAAAATGGTTTTCACATTTGATATGTAATGTATGAAAATGACTCTTAGCCTTCTAGCCAGAAGAGTTGCTCAATTTTGCCCCTTGCCTCACAATGTTTAAAATATTTACTCTCTGGCCTTTTACAGAAAACTTTGCTAACCCTCGCCCCAAAGATTCACCCAGACCCACAGCAACTTCTGTGTGAGCAACAGATAAACGTGTGTAGCACAAGAGAGATTTGAGTCATGACAGCGGTGATAGGGAGGTAGTTTCTATACTGTCACTCAGTAGTGATAAAAAGCTCTGAGGCTCAGCTTTCGCCTTGTCAAATGGGTGCACATTAAAAAAGATAAAATATATGAATACGCTACTAGAAGTCATAAATGAGCCAGGATGGGAGATTAAACAGACCATGTTGCAGCTCTGTTGAAGGGAGGTTCAACAACGCATTGATTAAAAAAGTCTCTTCTACCTGCTTCGCAATTTTGCCCAAGTCCAGCCCTATCTAGAACAAACTGGTCAGCACATGTTTAAATTCTTCCAAGTGTTACTTTTTTATTTTCCTATTACATCTTTCATGTAGCTTCTGGTAGGCACTATGTCAGCCCTGTGGTCCAAAACACACAAATCCAAATGGACAAAGTCATGCATAAATCTAAAATGAAAAATGACCTACCACTCATTTTGTATGTCAACTTGGGCAGGTCGAAAACTCAGAGGAGACTTCATGTGAAATTTTTGCCAACAGTTTCCATCCTGTAAACAAATAAGCCTATGGGACCTCAAGCCCAGGTTCCTTCAAAGAAGAAATTTCCCTCACCCCTTCTGGTTCTCTGCCTTATTTGAGATGAGAGATTTTCTGCCGGGTAAAGTTATTGGGGCTGATTATTCCCTATGGTGCTGCTTCTCTTACGAAGTGTATCAAATTACTGCCCAGAACTTTAGGATTTATCCATTTTAGGAAACACCATCTCTGATTTCAAAAGCCAACCCCAATTTTATTTACGTGTTCAGGGTGAGCAATCCCATCTAATTAAACAACATATTGGTCACAGAAAACAATGTGGAGATTACGTTGTATTTGTAATAATTCACTGATTAGAGGTGGAAAATTCAGAAACATATGAAATAAAGTCCCCATTTAAGAAAAGGATTTTAAATAGTGCCGAGAATGTACGTAAAGTTCCGGGAGGTTCTCGTTAATAGGAAAATGCATCACAGACTCAGAGTGAGGTAACTGCCATTTTCAGGTGTAATTTCTAACACATCCATGTGGATTAGTTCCCTGGGTGTGACATTTTGTAGGAGGCTTTGCTGTGGGAGGAGACTGGGCAACAGAATTGGGAGAAACAGGTTCGAATACTGTTGGAAACTTCATGTTCTTTGTGCTCATTGTCTATTTTTAAGTGTAACACTTCCTTTCCTATTTAGAAAGTGATTATATGGAACCCCTTTCACTGTGCATGAGCAAGATTTCCATTATGGAAAAATTATGTTTAAGCAGAGCTGTTGAAAAACTCTAAGAAATATTTTCAGCACGCCTCCACTAATTTGCCATTTTACGCAAATAAAACATATGCGTTAATATAGAAGATGACCCTGAGAATGCAAAATGGATACACACCCATGAAATATGAAGTACTATGCAATTTTTTTTTTTTTTTTACAGTTTGGAGCCTTGTTGTAGAAATGAGTTTTCTCACTACTTCACAGACACACAGATTGAGATGTCCCCGTTACCGCTGGCCAAGGCATAATGTGTTGCCCTGGGCTGTCTTCAAATGTCCCCTTATCCAAAGGTCTAATGCTCTGAAATTCTTCACTGACCGTAACAGCCACCCTCTCTCTAGGCTTCTGCTGTTTTACTCTCTTACCCTGGTCCGAGTTCTTGGCAAGCCCAGTGCCACCATCTGATAAATCCTATCTGCTCATGGTGGGCAAAGGCATGCCAGAGAATGCCAAGAAATAAGAGGACACAGCATGAAAAAATGACAAGGGAGTGACCAGCACCAAGCACGGTGAGCGCTGGGGAGCAAGGGCTTCCCACTTGAGAAATAGGCCAATGCGTCATCAGAGCCCAGACTTGAAGAGTAGGTAAGGATTTTACAAGCAGATAATCGGGAAGATATTGGCAAAAGTCCATGCAGACACCCATCTTTGTATGTACTCTGAGATTTAAAGGCAGCTACAAAATCTCAGTTAAGCTACTTTTAACTTCTTTTTTTTAATGTTCATTTATTTTTGAGAGGGAGAGAGAGAGAGAGAGTGAGAGAGAGAGAGAACACCTGCACGAGTAGGGAAGGGGCAGAGAGAGAAGGAGACACCAAATCTGAAGCAGGCTCCAGGCTCTGAGCTGTCAGCACAGAGTCCGACACTGGGCTCAAACTCACGAACCACAAGATCATGACCTGAACCCAAGTCAGATACTTAACCCACTGAGCCACCCAGGTGCCCCTAAGCTACATCTAACTTCTTAACCAAAAAAAGGCAATTTGGGGCTATAGAAGTCAAACATGAACAAAATTAGAAAAAAGAATGGTAAACAATGAGTGATGTGGGGTTTTTTTTTAATTGTTCCAAAGACCTCAACCCTAGCAGCACCTTTGCTATTTCATGTCAGAATTCTGTGTGTGGTCTAGCTAGCATCTACCTCCCTATTCCTGTGTCTTAAAAATATCCAGATTTTCATTCAGATTCGTTGACTCCTCCCTCATGCAGGAGAAGCCAACCCCATCCCCACCCAGGTAAGGGCCCTCAGTGGCTTAAGCCAATCAATACCCCCCAGTATATTCCATCTCATTGGCTTCGATCAAAGAGGGCATATCCCCTAACTCAATTCTGTTCTGAGATACGCTCAGAAGGCAAGACAGCAGTCCTTCCTCATGAAGTGAACGTGAATCTGGAAGATAGAAACCCCAACAGCAGCTGAAGCTGAACGATGACCTTGAGAGAATATTCAAGTGTAGTCTAACAGCTTTGCCTTGTCCTACCACATGTCCTTTTTCCATAGCAGAAACTTCTAGTTAGAGTGGATCTGGATCTCTGATAAAATAAATCTGTCAACAAACTTTTCTTATATTCAAACTCATAGGTCAATCCTTAAGAAATCCATAAGCACCACTTGGGATACTGTGTCGATTTTGCTCATAAGTAGGCATTGTTGGATACTGTAGCTGCCTCACCCTCAAAATGAAATGACACATGGTGTGGTGTGTGTGTATATGCGCGCGCACGCGTGTGCACGCGTGAGTTAATAGAGATTAAGGATTGTAGACAGCATTGTGTGAACTTTTGTCTCCCGACTTTAAATACATTTCCAGGATCAATAAACAAATGCTGAATGAAGAAACACATGAATGGATTAAAAACTAAAAAAGAACAAAAGGTTTTCTACATAGACATTTTATATCATCTGCCCTAAATCCTCATATTGTTTTCAGAATGCTGACAAATTAATCCAGCTTAAGAAAGCACTTTGAGGAGAAAAGACCTGTGATCAGGTTTTTGAGGCATACGCTGTTATTGGCAATGAAACTCAAACCAATGAACAGATCAATGCCATCAAGGATGCGGCACAAACACTTCCACAATTAAACGGGACAAGACGTTTTAAAATATATCCTCCAGTGTTTGTAGGTATATCCAAGAAATCCAAGTCATACACCTTCCATTAAAAGGGCAGAAAGTCTGTTTTTTTTTTTTTTTCCAACAGTGCACCAACCACTCAAGATGAAGGAACAAAAGTAGCCCAAGTGACTATCGGGGAAAAAGTCAGAAGCTGGGCAAGTCACACAAAGCCCAGAGCTGGACAACATCCGATCAGTAACTGCACAGGCCGTCTGGCAGCTTCCGAGAACTCGCACAGAGCACAAGGACAAATTGCCAAATTTAGAAAACCATGGCAGCCAACAGCTGGGATTTCACAGCTTGGAGCTATCCTGAAGCCACGGCCAACTGGGGTAACTGGACTCAGCTTTTCAGTAACCCAAGGAAACAGCAGTGGGAAGAAGGAGAGGATCCCCTGCTTCCTACCCAGCACTAAAAAGTGAGCAACTTTTGAGCACAGTGTATCCAAGAACATGTGTTGACCTCCCTTCACCCTGCAATCTGACTTCTCTGGGAGACTTTGACTCGAACTAAATCCAGAATTCCCTATGGATAGTCCTGGCTCTCAGACACTTAGGTGATTTCTGTAAATGACCTTTTGTTCACCCATCTGCGTGACCATCACTACTGGTTCTCTGGCTCAGAGAATGCCTAGCACAAATTAAGTTCATGTGAGACTTATTCCGCAATCAAAGACGCAGGCTCTGTTTCCCCCACAAACTTCACTGGAATAATTTAAGGCCCTGATATGTTATCAATTGCCCTTCAGCCTCCAACTTTGTCAACATTGTGTTCTTTAACATAAAAGTTTCATTTTTAGTCTTTTATTTTCCGTGTTAAATGGCCATACATCTCTGTTAACTGACCAGGATTACACAGCATATGGAATGCCAGACCTCCTCTCTTTGAAATACAATTTCCTTTTGGCTTTTCGCCCAAACGCAGTTAAGTAGTATTAGCTCCCCAGGCAGACCTCATCGTCTTTGAGTTAAATACAGTAAGAAGTGCTGATGCTTCTATTTCACTAATATCTTTGCTCTATAATCCTTTATTTTATGACCTGCCCGTGGCTGCTCCCTGAGCTAAGAATTTGCTGTTCATAAGGCGGGATGACAAGTCTCATCAAATAATGATAAAGAAAATGGTGTTACTGTACCTTGCACATGAGCAATCAGAACACAATATGAATGTAGATGCTCTAGGCTACGATCTGATCCAATGTAAAGAGTAAAACATCATGTTTTCATCCAACATGAGAAAAATCTAGATTTTTGTTTTAATCTTTTACTCATAAAAGAGACACAGACAAAATCAACCATGGAGTCATGTCTGAACAGCATGATGGCATCAATGTCCTTTGGAGCCTTTCTTGGATTAACAAGCCAAATTTGGGTTAAGAGTGAAGAGAAATTCAATTTGGGTTGGTGTTAATAATTCTCAAATTCTCAAACTGCTTAGCAATGATCAGATCAGGAATTTTAGAAACTGAGAATTCTGAATTTTTCTTCCTAACACACCCCGTTTTTTATTATATTTAACACACACACACACACACACACACTCTTACATAATAAATCCTCCATGCCAGGCCCATTTTAAAGAGCTTTACAAACACTAACTTATTAAATCTACAACTACGTAGACTAGGTTCTAAATTACCAAAAATTTTTAGATGAAGGAGCTGAGGGCACAGAGAGGTTAAGTAAGTTACCCAAGGTCACAGAGCTTATAGGTGACAAGAGCCAGGCAGTCTGGCTCCAAAGTCTATATACACACACACACCCCGCCCACTACAATAGGTTTCCTCTCTCTATAAAGCAGCGTTTAATATAAATCCCAAATCTTTGAAACCTTTGATTAATACTAGTTAAATTTTGTTAAAAAAGAATAGTGGACCAACTTCATGCAAGGTTGAAGGAAAAAATAGTATATACATATGCACTTTTTACTTTGAAAAAGCCTTAGCAATGTGATAAGGTGGAGAAGACAGATTATGGAGTTTGCTTTCTAAAACTTTCGATAAATGAAACCGCTTTAAAATTTAAATTTCATTTAAATTTAAATTCGGTTTTGATAAGCTTCTTAAATGACTACTGTTGCTTCCCCTAGGACATATTGATTTCACATCTACTATCTGTTTCTAGAAAATAAGGAAAGAAAAGTATCTGGTTTTTAAATGCCTGTCTTACTTCTGAAAACAGTGTTGTGTTCAAATACAAATGACGTGAGAGAAGAAAAGCAGCAGAAAGGTTTGGACAGGGAAATAAATGATCAGTGCAGTCTCTCCAGTCTCTCCCATCTGCACCTCTGTTGTCTCTCAACTTGCTGTCTTGTCCCTACCCGCAACTCCTGCAGACTTAGTCCCACACCCTTGGTACTGTCTGCGCTGCTCCCAGACTTCTCAAAAACCCTTTCACACTCAATTCAGGGCACTAGCAGCTGACACCTGTGGCTTTTAGTCATTCCTTCTCTCTGTCTTCTTCTCTGCTTTTCCCATTTAAACTAAGGAAGGGTTTCTTAAATGTGTTTGTTAGGATGATAATGGCTAATAGCAATAAATTATGAATAACAAAACATTACTCCCAGGCACTATGCTGTCACACACATTTATTTTTTAATGTTTATTTATTTTGAGGGGGGGGGAGAGTGCACGAGCAAGTGGGGGAGAGGCAGAGAGAGAGGGCGAGAGAGAATCCCAAGCAGATGCCACACTGTCAGCACAGAGCCCGATGTGGGGCTTGGATTCACGAACTGTGAGATCATGACCTGAGTTGGAAACAATCACAAGTCAGATGCTTCACCGACTGAGCCACCCAGGTGCCCCTCACATATTTATTTTTTAAGCCTGGGAACAGTACTGCCAGGTCAGGTAGGGATGACAGTGAAGACATTTAACACCAATTAGAATTGTGTCCGGCCATAAACAATGGGTGGGGTTGGAAGTATGCAAACGGCTGGATATCCACCTGGCAGGAAGCGTGCAGATGATTTCCATTTCACAGAAGAGATAACTCGGCTCAGTGGGTTGAAGCGACACACTTAAGATCACACGATTAGTTAGTGTCACGCCTCACGATCACACCAAGATACGTCTGACTTGCAGATGATCTCCAGTCCTGTGGCGCTAGTGGATCTTTGAAAAAAAAGCATTTTAGTTTCCTAAAATGTTTACGACACATGGCATATTAAATTTCCTATTTTGGACATAAGCGAAGCATAGTAGCACCTTAGAGGCTCTGAGAAGCCCACAAAAGATACCTGTTTTGCTTTGTTGAACCCAGAGTTTTTCAAATGCTGGCTGGAAAACCACTTCATGCAACACCTCTCAGCAGTAGTCCAAAAATACTGCTGGGCAACCTGAGTCTGGAAATGTACACAGTTTCTCAAAAACTTTCCTTGGCCCCTGAGGACCGCTAATGGCTGGATGCCGTAACTCTCTTACTTTGAATGTACAATTATTTAAAAAGTGATCTATCTTCACTGAGATATTTGGTTACCTCCTATTCACTCCTCACGTCAGGGCTATGCAGCTGAACTTGTTCTTGGGCCCCCAAAACTACTGACCTGTCATATCCCACAGGTACTTGCAGGTCCTTTTTACTGTATTTCTCTGCCACACTGAACATTAAGGACACTTTTCTCTATCTTGGAAATTCTTTGCCTTGGCTATACTCACACCAAAATGTTCTTGCTTGTTCTATTGTTTCTTCTGTCTTTTCTCCCTATGCTCCCTCCACTCACCCAAAAGTATAGGGATTTCCAAGGATTCTATCTTTAGCCATTTTCTCTTCTAAATGTCCAGTTTACCCAAGAGGGGTAACACAGAGTGTGTAATGATCTTTCCTACAGGACAATCTTTCTTAAATCTGAATTCCTCCCCAGATCGCTTCAGGGGGCTTCCGATTCATACATCCCATCACCACCTAGATAATTATGCGTGGAGGAATTGTCTAAACCTCAATCCTAAAAGGTACAAGAATAAATGTCACCTCCCTACCCCATCTCACGACTGAACTCCACAGACTGGCTCTTCTTGTCACCTCTATTCCCACTAAAAGCAACGTCATCCACCTGGTAGATTCTACTAGGAATCTGAGAGCCACTTGGGCTGCTCCCCTCCATCACCACCCATGCTTACCCAAAATTGTGTCTAAGGTAGCCATATAAAATAGAAACCAAATAAAGACACTTTTTAGAATGAAAAGGATAGGAGGAGGGCTATTAATAATAAAAATGAGATAACTAGTGTAAACCAGGACTGTGTCCAGAGAAACTGAGGTGAAAAGTCATGCAGTATTTCCTTTCTTCTTGAGAGCCCAAGAACTGTCCATTCCCAGAACCCCTGCAATCAACTCATGACTAGTCATCCTACCTCATGGTGTGTACCCTCCCCCAACTGCCTCTTCCCAGCCTGAGCTATCAAACTGAGCCAGTTTAAGTCTAAATTGGGCAGAGTTATGCTTTGGCTTAGGACAAAACCTTATTCTGCCACTCTCTGTGCCAGACTTAGTCTTTTCCTCCACCTGTATTTTGTGCCTGATGACCCCTCTCTCTGCTAGAATGTCCTTCTTTCCCTTCACCTGTCCTCCTCTCACCAATTTACCTGGTTCATTTTATTCATCTCTTAAAACTTAGTCAAAGTATCAACCCCTCTACAAAGCTTTCCATTACTGCCTCTGCTCATCACCTCGTGGTAGGTTAAGGACCAAGGGCCCTTCTTTGTGTTGTGACATCAAGCTGTCAATATCTTTTTGTCTTTACCATGATGCTTTTCATTAATGATTCATCCTTTGCTAAACTATAAGCCAATTTGTTTATTATATATGTGTATACGTGCTTGTGTATGTAAGAATAATTCTACCAGTTTATTAGCTCGTTGGGAGTAATACAAACAGTGGATGTTAATTAAATGCTGAGAAGTGTTTGAAAATCCTCACTATTTCTGTCATACTAATAGTCACCACTAACACTGGAATATCCACATCAGATTTTTTAGTTACTATACTACTATAATTCATTACCACTTAATCTAATCTATTACATACATGCTTTCAAGTAAACAGATTACAAGAGACTTAACAATATTTCAAGTTTGACATTGTTTTCAAAGGCAGAGATTCAAATATTACTTTCTAAGTAAAATGTCAACTCAAAAAGTGTAACGAGTATTACAAAACCTGCAAGGAAGTAGAGAGAATGACATTGATAATATCCAATGAAAGACCACAATCATGTGAACATAGGGAAACTTAAGGAGATATTATTCTAAGCAGGAATTTTTAATGAACCCAAAAGATGATCAGTGTTACTCACAATGAGGGAGAAAAATCTTTCAGATTATACAACCTTCTGTCAAACAGCTTTCTGTAAGTCAGATTACAAACAGAGACCATAAGACACATTCCATAAGGTACACTGAAACGTTTGTTTTACCTAAGGTACCTGTTTGAAAACTATTCAACTATACATTCTCAGGGAAATAAAATCAACTTCACTTCCTAAAGTAAAACACAGGTCATACAAAACAATGACATCTGTTATTAAAAGATGATGATGGGAAACCAAGTAGGTGAGAGAATAAAGAGCAAATATTGCTGAGGCAGACAGCAAGGCAAACAACAAACGTTGGATATACAAGTACCGAATTTTCTGGAATTTTTTGCAAAATTTTTAACAAAAGTAGATCTTTTCTCAGTATTGAGTTAAGACCATTGTACTATAAAGAGTCTAGATAAGTAAAAAATTAAATGATTAAAAACCAATAGTAAAAAATATACCCATTCTTTATTAATCTGTTTTTGTTTTTTTTTTTTACACAGGTAAGTCTTAATTTTCAAACACACAACACACAATTTAACTCATTTCTAAATAAGGAACGAGGGCTCTGGCTGTGTCAAAGGAATTTGGTCTAAGATGATTTTAGTCACACGGATGCTCAAAAAAGACCTCTATGACATAGTGTCAAAATGCAGCCACCATTTAGGAACACTGTTCCTACCATAAGTCACTTAAATGCCACCTGGGTGACTCAGTCGGTTGCGTGTCCAACTTTGGACACGCATGGTCATGATCTCATGGTTCATGGGTCAGGCCCCACATTGGGCTCTTTGCTGGCAGCTTAAAGCCTGGAGCCTGCTGAGGATTCTGTGTCTCCCTCTCTCTCTGTCCCTCCCCCATTCCCGCTCTTTCTCAAAAATAAACATTAAACTAACCTCTATGACATAATATCATAATGAAGCCACCATTTAGAAACACTGTTTCCACAACAAGCCACATTCTTAATGCCAAATAATTAATTACAAAATAAAAGCATATAAGACCAAACAATATTTGGGGGATCTTATCAATTGTTGAATTATACTAAAATATAAATGTTAGCAAATACGTTTGGGAATAGCAATATCATTTAAAATACTATCATTGCAAATTAGAATTATTTGCAGTACTGCCAGAGGGCCTCCATACTGATTATAAGTTTATTATTATAAGTCTCTTAAATATTACTGGATAGCTGGATGGATGGATTGATGGATGGATAGAAATTCTCAAACATGAGTAAAATCTACTTGGAGTATTTTAACTCCTATATAATAACTCATGACTGATCATTTTGCATAGCATAAAGTCTATCAAACCTGTTAATATTCTTCTAGTCTAAATTATCTCTGTTGCATTATGACTGAGTGATATGTTTCACCACATGATCATATCCAATACTTAAAAGGACAGTGATTACTTTAAAACAAGATACCGATTTGATTGAGAATCTAAAGCTGTTTGTTGAGTTTCTTATAAAAATAATAAAGCCTATGAAAGGCAAAATTCCAGGATTTCATCACAAGAAACCAAACTGAATGAATGTCTCCAAGCCCCTGCTCAAATGAAAATGTAGATTGTACATTTAATAAATATTTAATAAAGCAATTGCCAGTCCTATCAGACCCGAAATACCTCTGCTTGTACATAATCAGGGCCTGAACAGCCCCCTGGCCACTGGAACGAGGGGCCGTCTGCTGAGGCTAAGTGTTTGGGCTCCTGGTCGTATCCGAGGTGTCCTATGGGAAACCTGCAGCACACTCTTCTAGTTTAAAATGCAAGCAAACTACAGACAGCAAGGCTAGAATGTTTTAAAAATGCATCCAATGAAGATATTTTAAATATAATTAGAAAAGCTTTATGTTTTCAATTGGGCCAAATAAGAATAAATAGTATTTGATTATGACAAAAGCATTGGCTACACTGGCCACTTCATACATCTCAATTTGGGGTCTACATCCTCCTCTAACAAAGATATTGTCAAGCTCGCATAATAAAGCTGAAGTTTACTTGAATATTTCCAAATTCTAAAAACTTGATGCCTCCTGGAGCTCTTGTTTCTTTGTAAGGGGGTGTGTGTGTGTGTGTGTGGTTTTGTTTTGATTCCTGAGCAAGTAGTTTCTCAACCATTAACTTAATACTATGAATCAGAAATACAAATATGTCTCTAAATTCAAATATATTTTCTGGAGATAAAGATTACTTTTGATTTGATTTATATAAATTGTATTGTGTTATCTGTTAAGACCCTCCATGAACAGATTTTCCAATTAATTGTAATAAAATGTAGGAAAATACAAGCAATTAGTTGCCATCTTACCTTTGGTGAATTATTTATTTATTTGTTTTATTTTTTTTTTAATGTTTATTTATTTTTGAGGGAGAGAGAAAGAGAGAAGGCAAGTGAGCGAGAGAGACAGCGCGAGTGGGGGAGGGGCAGAAAGAGAGAGGGAGACACAGAATCTGAAGCAGGCTCCAGGCTCTGAGCTGTCAGCACAGAGCCTGATGCAGGGCTCAAACTCACAAGCTATGAGATTATGACCTGAGCTGACGTTGGACACTTAACTGACTGAGCCACCCAGGCACCCCTAATTTTTTTAATCACACTTCACAAAGGCAGTTAATAAGCAAGGAAAAGAAATAAAAGATAACTAGATTGGAAAGAAGAAATAAAGGTAATTCTATGTGCAGATATATGATTGTGTATATAGAAAATCCTAGGATAGTCACACACACACACACACACACACACACACACACACACACACAAAATGAACTAGTGAATTAGTTCAGCAAGGTGCAGGATACAAAATAGACATACACAAGGCATTGTATTTCTCTGACTTCTTTAACTAGCATAATCAAGTTTCATCCATGTTGTGGCAATTGGCAAGATTTGCTTATTTTTTACTGCTGAATAGCATTTCACTGTGTACACACACACACACACATACACACACACACACACACACACACACCACATACTCTTTATTTATTCACCCATCAATGGACACTTAGGTTGTTTCCATACCTTGGTTATTGTGAGTAAAACTCCAATGAACATAGGAGTGTGTATGTCTTTTTGAGTTAGTGTTTTCATTTTCTTTGTATAAATACCCAGAAGTGGAAAACCTAGATCATATGGTAGTTCTATTTTTTTTGAGAAATCTCCATACTGTATGATTGCATTTATATATGGAATCCATAAAGCAAAACAAAAGAACAAATAAAACCACACTTCTAAATACAGAGAACAGACTGGTGGTTAGCAGAGGAGAAGGGGGATGGGAAGTGGCAAAAATGGTGATGGGAGTCAATCATATGGTGACCGATGGTAACTAAACTTATTGTGGTGACCACTTTGTAGCATACATAAACTCAAAATATTGCACACCTGAAACCAATATAAGGCTATATATCAAATTTACCTCAGTTTAAAAAAAAGAATGGTAAAAGAATATGTTAAAACGACATACATTTTCCATAAATATCTCCTGAAAATCTTAGAAGGCCAAGTGAAGTACAAGGGTGTACCTTATCCAGTACCCAGATAACAGTGAAATTTTAGGGGGAAAACCCTTGTGTTGAAGTATTTCTTCCCAAGGTGACATTAAAAAGAGCAATTAAGTGGCAATCAGTACAGTTACGCTGAAGATTTATTGGGTGACTTCTGCAAACTGCTGGAACAAGTCACATCACGTGGCATCAAGCACACGTGACTTGTCAAAACTGAGGCAGGACCATGCAGCAAAAAGGCAGCATTTTCCCTTCTTGTCAGGAGAATAAACCAACTTGGGCCCTCACAGTTACCGAGAGGGGACAAGAGCAAATAAGATGAGCAACATGAACAAAAAATAAAATTTACATTGGAAACATATAATGACTCTCTCTCTCTCTCTCTCTCTCTCTCTCTCTCTCTCTCACACACACACACACACACACACACACACACACACACAATAATCCCAAGTACAGAACAAGGAGCAGGTATGTGACTTGTCTCGAAAAGGCTACCATGAAATGCTTCACAAAAGATAAAGCTCCTGGAACACAGCAGCTCAACCATAAGATGAGGTCTTTATAGTAAACACTTAAGACAACCTGTGACCAATGTCCTGTTATGACACTAATTGTCCACGAAAGCTGACCTGTAGCACAGCGGCACAGCTCAGTTCCAATAGTGTAGGCTCTTGAGTATTGACGTGACGGAAGATAACAAAAGATACTCACATCTCACCCAAGACCAGAGATGCTAAGGATCACTACACAGCACACAGTGAAAAGAGACACGTTTCAGACTTTACCCGTCTTAAATGGAAATCATAAAACTCGAGCACATCTTAGATTTTCTGGGTTTTTTTTCATAGCTTTTCTTATTTTAACAACGGGATGCAGAGAAAATGGAGTGGCAATTACATCTTTGAGAAATTAGATGTGGTTACCTTACCAATGAAAAAAGAAACTCTTATAATGAAAAAAAACCACACCACTTATACTTTTCTATGCACTGACAATGATGAACAATCTGAAAATGAAATTAAGAAAACAATTCTCTTTACAACAGCATCAAAAAGAATAAAACACTTAGGACCCAATGTAACAGAAGAAGAGTAAGGCTTGTGTGCTGAAAACTATAAAATACCACTGAAAGAAATTTTTAAAAATCTAAATACGTGGAAAGATGTTTCATATCTATGGATGACGAGATTTAATAATATTCTTAAGATGGCTTTCCTCCCCAAATTGATCTACAGATTCAACGCATTACCTATCAAAATCCCAGCTGCCATTTTTGCAGATATTGACAAGCTGATTCAAAAATTCATATGGAAATACAAGGGAACCCAAATAGGCAAAACGATCTTGAAAAATCAGAACAAAGTTGGAGGAGTCGCATTTTCCAATTTCAAGTCTTGTTATAAAACTACAGTAATCAAGACAATGCGGTACTGGCAAAAGGATGGTCAGAATAATGGGGCAGAATTGAGAATCCAGAAATAAATGCTTGCATTTATGGTCAATTGATTTTTTGACAAGGGTGCCAAGGCTATTCAGTGGGGGAAAAGACAGCCTTTTCAACATTGCGCTAGCACAAGCAGACATCCGCATACAAAAGAATGAAGTTGGACCCCTGCCTCACAGAGAACACAAGTGCTATCTGAAAGGGTATGGCTACAGGGGATGAGCCCTAAATATAAGAGCTAAAGCTCTAAAGAGCTTAGAAGGAAACATAAGAGTAAATATTTATGATCCTAGATTAAGCAACAGCTACTTTAATAGAACACCAAGAGCACAAGTGATGAAAGAAAAAAAGTGGATAAATCAAAGACCTCATCAAGATTTAAAACTTTTGTGCACCAAAAAACACTACCCAGAAAGTAAAAAGAGGGCCCACAGAATGGGAGAAAATATGCAAACCATATATCTGTTAAAGGGCTTGTATTCAGAATACATAAAGAATTCTGAGACCCCAAAATGGTTTTTTAAATCACCTAATTATAAAATGGTCAATGGATCTGAACAGACGTTTCTCCAAAGAAAATATGCAAATGGCCAAAAAGCACAGGAAAAGATGCTCAACATCATTAACCATGAAGGGGATGCAAATGAAAACCACAATTAGGTAGCCCTTCATAACCATTAGGCTGCCTGTATTCACAAGGACAAATAATACCAAATATTGTCAAAGATGTGGAAAATCAGAACCCTCACACATTGCTGGTAGAAATGTACCACAGCACAGTCACTTTGAAAAAAACTTAAGCAGTTTTCCAAATGGTTAACGTAGAGTCCCCTATGACCCAGCGATTTCACTCCTATACATATGTTCACACAAAAACTTGTACACAAATGTTCGTAGCAGCATTATTCATAATAGGCAAAGAGGAAAAACAAGGCACATGTCTATCAACTGATAAAGGTGAAAAAAATGGAGTGTCCACACAATGGAATATTATTGAGCGATAAAAAGTAATGGAATTCAGATATGTGATATAGCATGGGTGAACCTTGAACACACCAGGCTAAGTGGAAGAAAAAGTGCATTCATATGAAATGTCCAGAACAGAAAAGCCCGGAGACACAGCAGACTTGTGGGTGCCAGGTACTGGGAAAAGGGAGCAAAAGATATGACCACTCATGAGTATGCGGTTTCTTTTGAGAAGATGAACATGTTCTGTGAGGAATTAGTGGTAATCAATGGACAACTTTGCAAATATACTAAAGTCCATACAACTGTACACTTTAAGATGGTGAACTTTATTGTATTGTGTGAATTGTATCTCATTAAGACTGTTAATATATATACACTAAAAAAATTCACATGCACTGTTTTTTATTTCTTTTAAATTTATTTATTTATTTTGAGAGAGAGGGAGAGTGCACACATGTGTGTGCAAGAGAGGGAGAAACACATAGGAAGAGAGAAAAAGTCCCAAGCAGGCTCCACGCTGGCAGCACAGAGCCTGACAAGGGGCTCAATCTCATGAACTGGGAGATCATGACCTGAGCCAACATGGAAAGTCTAATGCTTAACCATCTGAGCCACCAGCCACCACATACCTGCTTTTAAACTCATACAGTAAAAGAAATCATTGTATTGCAAACCCTAGTTTATAGTATCCAGCTCATATTTCAATAATTTCAGCCACTAAGAAAATATAACCAAGATAAAAAGAATCATTACATTTAATTAAACATATCAAAACTATACCCTTTAAAGACATGTAAGTACTTCCGTGCTGCAAGTGACAGTAAAATTAAGGAAACAAACTCCCCCTAAATCAATGTGTATATATTACAGTTTAAAATGTTAATTAGTTTTCATGTAAGCATTAATGTCCCTTGGAGACACAGTGAGAAAAGCCACAGGTGGGAATAAAAGGAACACTGCTTATCACAAATGAGGAATAATGTCTATGTTGCCAAAGTAACAAAACTGCCTCATAAGAAATGTACGATTTGACATTCATTTATCAATATTTCTAAAATGCAACTCTTATCTCGCCTTTGTGTAAATTTCATTTCCTCGTAATGACTTCACAGATTCCCCCCCCCCTCATATGCATGTCTCATGTATTTCGGTTTCCAGAATAAATTAAACTGCAGAAACTTGGCCTGGGCTGTCTCTCACTCTCCATGGGAAATCCATCATTGTTTTCATCCAGAACACCACACTATATGATAATTGCTCACTCAGTTTTCGATCTTCCACCTGAACCCTCTCTTATAATACTCCCCAGATCACAGAAGTGCTGCTGGCAAAGGATCCTGCAGAAAAATCTAGCTTAGATTCCAAAATAGCAATCCATAAATATTTGCTGAATTAAATCCTCTACCTTTTGGTGCTACTTATCCCTCCCTAACTTACTAGTGAAGCAATGGCCCAAACTCCAGGGACGGGGAACTCACTACCTTATGCGTTTCTGCTTCCCACTGTCAGCAGCTCTAGCTGTTAGAAAGTTCTCCTGCTGTGGACGGCCAGCTTGGTCCGTACTTGGGTCTTCTGTAGCCACAGACAATCCCACCTGTGTGCTTTCCCTGTAAATAGTCAGTTATGTGGATCAGGTCTGATGTAGATCCGTCCTGTTTTTCTTCACGTTTGTTTCCAAGCTCAGAAGTGATACTTCTTCCTGCTATAATTGTCAGACTGAGCTCCCTATTCAAGTTTGAACAGAATTATTTTTGGATCCTGGTTCTTGGGTCCTTTTTTGGAACTATGCATGGGCTACCAAACTTACAGTTTTTGAACTTACGATAGATTCTTGACATATAATACTATTCCACCCCTCTTCCAAGCAGGTGTGCTCCTTTTAAGCAAAATGGAGCTTTATTCTGGGTGCAAGGTCTATCCTTCAAAGTCTAGATGTCATCTGGTTCAACTAGCCTCCAGGAAAATAATTTTTTATGGTTCCCTCACTCCAATAACTTAAGCTTCAGTTCTACAAGGAAAAATCTCCCTTTCTGGTATGTCTATGTAGGCAGCTATAGAACTGTTTTATATCCCCCTCTCTCTTTAAAGGTCCAACATACCTAAGGTTTAGTAGTCTTCAGAGGTATTTCCAAGATTATTTCCAAAGGTGTTATTTGTCCTTTGAAGTACCAACAGAACAGGCTGGGGTGCATAGTTTTGATAAGTTTTGGAAAGTTTGCCTCCATATTTCAGGCACACCTTACAGATGCATATCATGTTCCAACCAGCCATTTCATATAGATGAATCAAATCCTCCATGGATTTAATGGAAGTAACAGGACTTCCCCGTATTTGTCTAGCAACATCTCCCTTACATCTCTATCACCATGCCAACACTAGGTCATTCCAATGTGAAATTCTTCTTAGTGTCCTGTGGACCCAGAAGGTCTAGATAAACACTCTGAGAAAGAGGAGTTGTTTTGAATAACTGTGTCTCACCTCCAAAATTTACTTATGCAATCGTAATCCTTTTAGGATTTGTTCAGTAAATACAGAATGATACACCCTACTCTGTCTCAGACTGATTTGTAAATGGGAATTTCAAGGCTGTGTAAATGGGGATTTCACTCAACATGCCCTTCTTAAGCACATTTTGCATGTTAATCTCTGTTTGGGGCCCATAGAGGACTAAAGAATAAATGCCCTCAGTCCCTGAGTCCCATGGAATTAACTTTTATCACTGGAGACCACAACAGTGCCAGAAGTCAGAAGATGACAACACTAAGCCCATGCGTCAAGCATATTTAAAGTTTGGTTCTATGATTGGTAGGCTAAATTTTCTAAAAAGTGAAGTCATTTCTTGGCCAGGTTTAATCATTTCCAATGGCCAGCATATAATAAATGTCCCCAGGATGTTAAACTCATAAACGAGTTCTGGCTATTCTGTAAGTCTCCATTTTGGAAGTTGTAACAAGGAAAAAAAATTACATATTCACAAATCGACCACCCAAGTACCATTAAATATCTTACTTATTAACAATTCTAAACAAGCAGCTCATATACAGTAGCATGTTAAGATTAAAAGCCTTCCAACATTTTTTCTTACATTAAAAAGAGCACCTGCTGTTCAGACTGTACTTATTCTGTGCATAAGAAACAAATAGTTAAGGATGAAGTAATTAAAGGAACTCTCAAAATTTCAGCATCCTTGGAGAAAAAGAATTTAATGCAGAAATAAGTCAGATTTTACTTATACTTCTACTCCCAGCTCAATCCATGAGAATTGTCCTTAAAAGGGTACTGATTCTCAGTCCTATAAATTATATGCACATTCCCAAATGCTCCAATTATATCTTTCTTTTTTTTAAGTAAATAAACAATTTCATTGTGTACTATGTGCTTGTGATAGTTGAGTTCACTGGGTTTGGCAGTTCTTTAATAAGCATCAGGAACTTACTAACCCAGTCAGTCTCTTTAGTTTTCTTTGGATGCATGAAAGCATACTTAAACATCATAAAAATATGTCATTATCAGCCAAAACCAGAGGGGAGTTGCAAAAAAAAAACAAAACAAAACAAAACAAAAATATATATATATATATATATACTGCAGAGCAATGGGCTCTAGCATTTGAATGGCACACTAAAATCCCAGAAAGCAAGGAGGGATCTTCATTTTTCCCATTCACGGAAATAATGGCTAATATGCTTTAAGAACTAAAATAATTGGATTGCTTGAAGTAACCAAAACTGTCATTAATTCTGTGAGTTTACAAAAACCTTTTATTCTCCAAGAAAATGAAACTAATACTTTAAAATCTGGGATGCTCTAAAATATTGTTTTTGGTTTTCATAAATAAGCAAAACTTTAATGTAAATAATGTTAATTCTGAAATTATCTGGCAATGGGTCACAATCCCACAACAACGTGTATAGCTAGTCAGAAAATAAATGAGATATTATTTATCAAAACTTGCTCAGGATATCTAGATGTGGCTCTTATAGGTACCATATAATAATGAACATAGATTTCAGTTCATTTGGAAGCCCAAGGAGATGGTAGCATTCTGTTAACATGAAGATATTTACATTTTAAAATTTTCCTTATATTAATGGGATAGTCCTCAAGAAAGTAACCATGTTTTATAATCGCATGTTCATATTTCAAAACACTATATTTTTAATCTTCTATGTTTATAGAACCCAGTACTTTATTTACACATTGTAAGTGACCAAAACCAAAGATTTGCTATCTTTTAAAAATACAGTTTAATGTTGGATAACTGCCTTTAAGGGCATAATATAATAAAGGAAAGGCCCTCACGAATGAACGTGCCTTGAAAAATTATTTCTATTTTTCACATGCTATGTAGCAATATAGTAATACAGGTACCTAGAGTTTGGCAAAGCATTTACAGTAATCAACACTCGTGTATTAAAACTTTATCTGGGATCAAACTCAGGTGTGATGTAGCCAAATCCTATGAATGACTTTTGCATAAACTGTGTTGCTTTCTCAACTAATACAGCACAGAACACTAATATGGGTAATTATTTGAAAGAGCTTGGCTGGGGCACCTGGGGCTCAATAGGTTGGGCGTCCGACTTTGGCTCAGGTCATGATCTCACAGCTTGTGGGTTCGAGCCCCACGTCGGGCTCTGTGCTGACAGCTCAGAGCCTGGAGCCTGCTTCAGATTCTGTGTCTCCCTCTCTCTCTGCCCCTCCCCTGCTTGCACTCCGTCTCTCACTCTCTCTCAGAAATAAATAAATATTAACAAAAAAGAAAGAAAAAGAGCTTGGTCAATTGTCCATTGCTTATTACTACCATAAAAAGCTATTAATATGCCAATGGATGAGTACAAATGGGTTAAAATCAAAGAGAGGAACAATTCTTTTTAAGATCAATGCCTATATCTATATTGTTGGGTTGCATACAAAAAATAAAATTAAAGTAAAAACAAGGCATATTCATTCCCCTTCCAGAAAGTCCTAGAGTGGAAGTGTTCAGACAGACATCCTTTCAATATTTGTTTTTCTGTCATCAGTGATTTAGAATATACTGCTGAGTTATGATAATGTTCAAGGTGGCAAAATTCACATCAATATTCCTGTCTGGTTAGATTTTCCAAATAACAAAGAGACACCACATTATTATGACAAAATCTGCCAGGTAACTATCCCACATAGTTTAACAGTACATTTTATATATGTAAGAAGACATGAACAAGGGAATATTCCCTTGTAAAAAAAAAAAAATCTAGTCATTCTCAAAAGCATAACAAATAATTCTCCTAGACGATCTTATTAGCAACATCATGAATTATACAATAGAAATGTTTGTTCAAACTGTTTTTTTTCTGATAAGAAACACTGCATTTTAAAAAGCAACCTCTATTTTAATATTTAATACTTTAGCATATCTATATCTCCAAAAGTAGCAAGCTATTTAAGAAAGAAGTGCACTTCTTGTAATGTTAAAAGCATTTCTGGCATTTTATATTACCTACTTTTTAATGACTGTATTTTCCTAGCATTAAAAATGAATTAATCTCTTTCATCCTAAGTACTCTGTTGAACATGGTGGGAAAAAAAACAGTTCAACAGGTTACTTTCCCTTGTAAAAGCCATATAGATTGTTGCCTCTCTTTGTGTATTTGTATTAAAACAAAACATCTGACTGGATCCAACTCAAAGCTCATCTTTTATGGGGTTTCATAGATACAAGATTTACTTATTTTTCATTTAATCATATTGACTCTAGGGCAGAGTACTGAAAAACAACATAATTGAGGCACAGTCTATATAGTTTCATTCATCAGAAAAGTCTGAGTTTTACTCTACAGTCTAAAAGCATTTTGGGGGCACCTGGGTGGCTCAGTCGGTTAAGCATCTGACTCTAGGTTTCGGCTCAGGTCATGCATGAGCTTGTGGTTCGTGAGTTCACACTGTCAGTGCAGAGCCTGTGTGGGATTCTCTCTCTCTCTCCTCTCTCTCTGCCCCTCCGCCACTCAAACGCTCTGTTTCTCTCTTTCTCAAAATAAATAAACTGAAAAGAAATAAAAGTGAGAGTATCTTACAATAAATTAATGTTACTAAGTTGGAGAAGTCTATAAGAAATGCAACTGTCACATCAGTTTTCTAAAGGTACATTAGAGTTATTAAGTCAAGATGTCATACTCTTGGCATTCTGACATATTTTAATCATCATAGTATTTGCTGCATATTAATTTAAATTACATCAACTGAATAGGATCTTGATGGAAGATTGTTTAAAAAATGGAGTTAAAACTGCCCGTTCTGTGTAAAACAGTAGTAAACAGCTAACACCATGTCTCTCACTGAATGTAATGGGGCAGAATTCGAGCAGAATCTAAGGGTTCTGGAAAATAAATAGTAGCAGGCAGAATGAAGGACAAGACTGGGATTTGAAATACTGCCAAGCCAGTGGTAAGTTTACCATTTTTTCCCTCTGGTATACCCCAGTCTGAACACAACACACTGGCAGTAGGCAGTGGGGCACAGATGGAGAGAACTCCAGGAAGAAGCCTCAAGTTCTGGCTCATGAATGTGGAAAGGATACTCTGAATGGGAAGGGAGTGCAGAGATATCCCATTCTCCCTCCATTCTCCATTGCCCTGCACCTCAGGCCACAGCAATCTGTGAGGAATGACACAGCCTCCAGCAATGGGACGTTGCAGGAGCCAAACTCTGAGGGATACATACTGCCTTCTTCATATCAAGAAATTGGGTTTACAAGAGAGTGGGGCTAACCCTCTGCTTGTTAGTTTGTTTCTCTCTGCCCTCCTAAGGCTTGACCCTGATCCTGACCCAGCTGCAGAAGTGCATGCCAGAGAGAAGTAACTAAAGCCTCAGCACTCTGGATGGAGAAAAGAGAAGCATCAGCCAACAGAAAATTTCTGGGGAAATAACGAAAAGAGAGGAGCTTGAAGAGTGACATCATCAAGTTTTTATGAACACCTGGGCTCACCTCCAAATGCACAGGTACAGATTTGATCCTATTCAGCATGCCAAAAACGTTGAGAACTGTATTAATAAAAAAGCCATCACAGAAGTCTCAAGTTGGCCATTGAGAGGGGCACACATGTGACAGATGCAAACAGCACTGAAAAGATTTTCAAATGGAATGGCATTAGAATAGAAGGTGGGTTCAAAGTCATGACCTAAACCTAACCAGCCTGAAAACCAGAACTAGCAACAGTTTCTACAAAATTTAAACAAGATCTAGAGCTGCGTGTACTATTCACAATGTCCAGAATAAAACCCAAAATTACTCAGCACATGAAGAACAATAAAAATCTCAATTGTATAGGAGAAGATAATAAAGACACACCATTCATTCCAGGGGTGCCTGGGTGGCCCAGTCAGTTAAAGATCTCACCCTGGATTTCAACTTAGGTCATGATCTCATGGTTCATGAGGTCAGCACAGAGCCTATCAGGGATTCCCTCCCTACCCCTTCTCTGCCCCTCCTTCACTCAATCTCTAGCTCGCTCGCTCTCTCTCTCTCTCTCAAAATAAATAAATAAACTTAAAAAAAATTAAAGAGACATCATTCCATAACAATAAAAGGCCAAATCACCAAAATGACATAACCATCTTAATTGTGTATGCACCAAAAACAGAGCTAAATACAGACACCAAAGCCAACAATACTGAAAAGAGAAATAGACCAATCTACAAATGTCGCTGAAGATTTTAGCCCTCCTCCCTCAGCACAACTTGTAGCAGGACAGTCAGCAAGGACTGAGAAGAACTGAAAATTATAATGCCAATGACTGTAATTGAGATTTACAGGTTACTCAACCCAACAACAGGACAATATACATTCTATTCAAATTTACCTGGATAATTCCTCAAGATGGACCAATCCTGGTTCATAAAACAAATAATCACAAACCTGAAATATTTAAAAACATATACAGTATGTTCTCAGATCATAATTGTTTTAAACTAGACATTATTAACAGAAAAATAAGAGAAAATTTCCCTCAACACCTGGCAGTTTATTAACACACTTCTAAATAATCTATGAGTTGAAAAGAAAATCTCAAGGAAAGTTAGAGAATATTTCAAACCAAATGAAAATGAAAATAAAATATGTTAAAGTTGTGAGATATATCTAAGGTATAGGTATAGCATTAAATGTTTCTATTAGAAAGAAGAAATATCTCAAAATTTCCACCTTAGGTAACTAGCAAAAAAGGTCAAATAAGTATGAAGCAAAGAGAGGGAAGAAAATAAGAAAGATAAAAGCAGAAATCAATGGAATTGAAAAAAGAAAAACATTGGAGGTCAATAAATCCAAAAATTGATTTTTAAAAGGTCAATAAAATTGATAAGCCTTTGAAAAACAGAGGAGTGAAGACATAAATTACCATTATCAAGAACAAAAGTGGAAATATCACTACAAATCCTCCAGGCACGGAAAGGATAATGAGGTAACATATGAAAACTCTGTACACACATTTCCAACAATTTTGATGAAATGAACCAATTCCTCAAAATCTATGAAGGGTAAAAACTGACTGAAAATTAAACACATAACATTTATGATCCTATAACTATTAAAGAAATTGCCATTGGGAAAAATATTTTTTTGAAAAGAAATCTCCAAGTCCAGACAGTTTCACTAGCAATTTCTACACAACCTCTAAAAAGAAATGACACCAATTTTATACAAAATTTGTCCAAATATTCTCTCAATAAGCTAAAAGTAGAAGAGAACTTTCTTAACATTAATAAAAAGCATCCACAAAAATTCTACATCCAACATCTTACTTTACAAAGAAAGACTGAACATGGTCCTGAGTAATCCTAGCCAGTGCCGTAAGTCAAGACACAGAAATAAGTGTATACAGATGGAAAAGGAAAGAATAAATAAATCTGTCCCTAGTTGTTGATGGCATAACTGTCTACATAGAAAACCGCAACAAATGCACACAAAAAAACATTTCCTTAGAATTAACAAGTGTGTTTAGCAAGGTCACAGAGTACAAGATCAACACACAAAATTAACTGTACTTTTGCATTCTGGACATGTACAATTAAAAATCTAGGGATGCCTGGGTGGTTCAGTAGGTTAAGTGTCTGATTTCGGCTCAGATTATGATCTTGCAGTTCATGAGTTCGAGTCTCGCATCAGGCTCTGTGCTGACAGCTCAGAGCCTGGAGCCTGCTTTGGATTCTGCGTCTCCCTCTCTCTCTGCCCCTCACCTCTTGCACTCTGTCTCTCTCAAAAATAAACGTTTAAAATTTTAAAAAACAATACAATTCCAATCACACCATTGCAGTTTGTTTTTTGCATTTTGGGGTTTTTTGTAGATAGGGACAGGCTGATCCTAAAATTTATACGGAAAGGCATGGGTCTAGAAATACTAAAACATTCCAGACAAAAGGGCCACAACAGTCGGAGGAATTACATTATCCAATTGTACGACTTCCTACAAAACTACAGTTACCAAAAACCACATGAAGGTGGTGGAAAGCCAGACACACTGACCAACAGAACAGAATGGTGAACCCAGAAATAAACACACCTTGAGATGGCCATTAGATTTTTTGACAAAGATGCAAAAGTAATGAAAAGGATAAGGGGTTGCCTTTTAGGGAAAGGGTGTTAACATTCTCATGCCAAATATAAATACATTTAAAAAAAAAAAACCTTGATGAAAATCTCACTCCTTATGAAAAGTTAACATTGAAATATAAATCGAAACATAGTCTGCCAAATTATAAAATATTTAGATGAACATACAGGAGAAAATCTTTGTGACTTGGGGTTAGACAAAGATACGGAGGGAAAGGCATGATCCGTAAAAGAGTAACATTGATAAACTGGGCTTCATAAAAACTAACAACCTTTTGTTCTATGAAAGACACTCTTGAAAATCAAAGGACAGAGTACAAACTGGGAAAAAATCTCTATAATCACATGGCCAACAAAGAGCTTTTACCTATCTAGTTCCACATCCTCAGTGTAAGAAGTGATTGCCCAAATCAATACATGTTTTAACATTCATAGACATGCACACCAAAAAGGAAAAAAATCCCTTTAACTACAGAATAAGTTTAAGAAATGACAAAATAGGAAAAAAATGGAGTGCTGTATCAAAGTTCCAGTTATTATTTTTTAGTAAGAGCGGAGGTAATGCTACATAGTGCAAACTCTGGCCATCTTTACATTTTTTCAGATAACTTTTAAAATGATCTTAATTACCCTGGAGATTAGTCACAGAAAGTAACCAGGTTGAAGTCCCGAGCTAAGCCTAAGACCTCTGGCCTCTGAGAAAGCCAGAACCAAGACACACACACACACACAAAAATTTAAAAAAAGGCTAATTAGTGTCATTTGCAATGAAATATTGAGGCAGTTAAGTGTTACAATGGTTTTCTTTGACAATTTACAACAACGAAGCCAAACTTTTATTTTCATTTAATCTAATCAAACTGCCCTATGCTTGCAGGGTACAATTGCATTCATTAGAAATTGTCCCAGTTAGTTTATTTTAGATATTAGTACTTCTGTTAGTTTAACTTAAAGTCATTTTTTCAGTTGACCTGTATCTTATCCATGCGCTTCTGTAACAATGTGTACATTGGTGAACACACTCAGGACTCTTTTTTTCTGACTCCTGTGAATGCGAACATCACTCCATATTTTTAAAAAAACTACAACAGTATTCCCATAACAGTATTATGGGAAGCTAATTAACACTTAAAATAAAAAAATAAATAAAAATATATTCCATGTTCATTTCAAAATCCAGCCCCTAACCCAGAATTCCATTTTGTTTCTTTATTATAATAAGATATATAAGCAAATTAAATCTTTAGTTTCTATGGGGATGTCTTATCTCAGTGAATTTGCAACTGTTTCTCACAAAAGAAATAACATTCAACAGCCTCGTTTGGAGCATAGGGATAAGTGGATGAAAATTCTCATTTTTGAGGCATAAATTTGATTAAAGTAGGAGAGCTAGTCCAAACTACATCTTAAAAGTCAATATCCCAAATTCATTCATTACAGACCAATGACCATTAAAAGTCAAAGCTAATTATTGAAGATATTTGTCATGTATATGGAAGTACACGAAACAGTTTTACTTGTTACCCTCTTTAGGGTTTGGGAGCTCCATCACACATTCCAGCTGAGACTACCATAAGCCACACCGGGCACCGGGCACTTAGAATGTTTACAAATCTCCACCGCAGCTGGCACCCAGGGCTGCGTCAGGTATCCTTCTGCAAGATACTCTGCAGCAACGCACACGGCTGCTCAGGTGCAGGGAGACAAGATACGCATGCGTGGAAATGGGCGTGACCCTGATTAAAGGTCTGATGCCCAGTGGGAGTCCTTATCTGCTGTATCAACCCCACAAGCATAGCTTCCCGGGTACTCCTCACGACACATAGCATTTGTTAAGTCACCATACTCAGGGAAGCCCAATGTTACAGCAACTCTACCTGGTATTGTTATTTTTAATTTCTAAAAAAATATATTTTTTTAATTTAATAAAATTTAAAATTTATATAATTTTATAAAATTTGTACATTTAATAAATTTTATAATTTAACATATAATAAAATTTATAATTTATAAAATTAATAAATTATAAAATGTATTTAATTTCTTAAAAATTATATTTATTTTTAATTTCTCCCAGTACATGGGCAATCCAGGGTCATGGCAAAAGCAATCTTGCTTAGTAACTGGGTTGGTGTATTACCCTTAACAGGTTATCAGGCGATCAAAGAGAGGTTTAACCAGAGGTCAAATTCTCATGCAAAAGAGAAAGGCTTTGTTGACATTTTGCTCAAGAGTAAATGCAAGAAAGGCAATTTGCTCTAAGAAAAAAGTTCTGAACTCAGAGTGAGAACACATGGATCTAAAGCCTGGTGCTGCACCTTGCCCGCTGGAGACTATAGGGAAATTTATTTTACCTCTTTGACTTCACTTATTCTATTACTAAAATGCCGATGATGATTGGTCTCAACCATTTATTTTGAGGATGATGATGATATCATATGGCAGATTTTGATCTACTTAGAGGGTGGCCCAGAATTAGAGCTCAATTAATATTAAAAAAATTTTTAAACTGGTAAGACAGCAAACATACTGTTGCCAAGTCCACAGTACTACCTCAGCAGCTTGAGAGTTAGGGTTAGACCCTGACTCTACAATCAACCACTAGTCACTGTGCCCTTCCTATTCACCCATTCACTCCTCTTTTTACACACCCAGTTCTCCAGTAGATTACATACTCTTTGGGAAGCAAGGACCATATCGACTCTAAATATTCCCCTTAGAAATCAGTGCTCAATATCTTCTTGTTAAACAATCACACCCATCAAACAGAACTAACAGAAAACCAAACTGTACCCTCTTGTTTGGAAAATTAACTCTTCTATAACATAAATGATATAGACGACCCCATTTTTAGACTCATTCATTGAAACTCATTCAGTACATATTGGCTGAGCCCTCCCCAAGTATCAGAAATGATGTTAGGTTCTAGAAATACAACTCTTTTTTCTAAAGTCTTATTTAAGTAATCTCTACACCCAAAGTAGGGCTGGAACTCACAACCCTGAGATCAAGAGTTGCATGCTCCTCCAACTGAGCCAGCCAGGTGCCCCTAGAAATGAAACTCTTAACAGGCTAAACAGTCTTTGCCCTGGCACATAGCTTACATACAAGCTAGGAAAGCTATTGAAAAGTGAGCAAACACTCAAAAAATAATTGTATATTGCATCATCTTTGGAATGGACACAAAAGACTGAGGTAGAGTGTCTAAGCAAACCATTTCATATAAGGTAGCCAGGAATGGTCACTCATAAACAGAAACCTGAGAATTTATCCAGGCAAAGATGAGGGAGAGACGAGAGGTTAAGGCAGATGTCCTGAGCCAGGGGAAAAAACAAACAAGTAAACAAGCAAACAAACAAAAACATCTAGCATGCTTGACGATTGACGGAAGACCATCTTTGGATGACAGTGTCTCCGTTTCTTAGAGAAAAACAAAACAAAACAAAACAAACAAGATACAGCAGTTTACTTACAAGGCAACATTATTTCCAAAGGTGTTCCAGAGTATGGTTCAGGTTAATTAGAGTTTTTGTCATTCAGGTCTTAACATGGTGTCTCTATTTCAATCAACAAAGTTCAACATTGGTACAGTGGCATGCCAAAAATTACTAATGAGGTGTCTATAATAAATGATGATAAAGGTCTACTGTCAGAAAACAAATCACAACTCCCAAACATGGCAGTGGCCTAAGCTGTATTAAAAAAAAAAAACACACAAAAAACAAAAAAACATTTAACTTGAGGCAGAGCTGGTATTTCGATCATCCTAGGAACAGTACTTCATACCCAAACTGAATCTAGAACAAATGCTCAGCTCCTCCAAGCCTTAATATAATCTATGTCCATCTGGTCTTCTGGTCTACTAGATGAACTGTGGTAGCCATTGTGGCAAACTTCCAGTAAACACAGATCTTGAGACATTATTTCTTTCTCCTCTTCAGATAAGCACCAGTGCAGAGGTCTGGTCTGGCTACATGATAAAACATCCCACGTAGGAGATAATCAGGGATTTGCCTATAATAATAATAGATTATACAGCACATAATTTAATTTCTAATCTGAAAGTTGCCCTCAAAATGTGAAGGCCAGAGTGATTTATGCCACATCATATTTGGGTTGAAGCACAATGTATTTTTCATAATCACCCAAAATTGGAGCACAATTTATTCCACTTCAAACAAAAGATATTGTCCTAATTCTTAAATAAAATGATTCATACACAAACTGTCGTACATCACGAAGGCTTTAGAAATGTGTTGAGCAGTATTTTAGAACCTTAGGAGGCAAATAGCAGGCAAGTAGAGCAGAAGCGAGGCAGAGGGCAGGGAGAAAGGAAGGGAGGACATGGGTGAAATCCAGACACTGCCAGGACCAGTGAAGTTTGCTGTGTAGTGTTTTATTCTTTGATTCTTTTCTTCTTATATACACAGTAGGCTTGATGATTTTCCACTTGCGCCCAGGAGAGTTGATTACGTTCGGCGACCTCTTTACTGTAATATTTTATACAAGTTGTTCTTGTGCTCTTTCATTTATATGTACACAGCGTTTCTTTTTTTCTCCCTTAGTTTTTTTCAATTTTTATAAAATGCAAGTGGAGAGATATTGTTGTTGTTTTTTCTCACAATCCTTATCGAAATTGGAATCCATTGACAAATTTGTTTCTTAGCCTTTTTATCTTTAAGGGTAAAATCTCAAAATTGAAAAGAATGACCGCTTCTTAAGACTGTAACTGTAAAAACTGCCTTCCCATCGCACAGTAATGTTGGAGAAGAGTAATTCACAAGTCTTATCTATACCAGTGATTGCTTTAGGTCAATGGGATGTAAGTGTTTAAAAGTGTAGTGTCAGTAGAAAATTTGCATTTTTTCCCAGTAATTTTGTGTGATAGGTTGGCAATCCTGATTAGAGTCTGTCATTTTTAGGCATCTGAACCTCATCATTCTCCGTCTGGTTTCTATATGCTCTATGAGTTCTGAAGGATCTTTTCAAGGATGATGAGGGATGGAATCTTTCTTAAAGTGTATTTTGAATCTCATCCAACAGAGATGACACAATAAATCTTCAAGCTATTTTTGACCATATGTCACAACTCTTGAAGGCAAATGAAGACTCTCACAGCTTTAAGTGATTACTTAACATTGACAGCTGTTGAGGTATTTATCCTGAGGTTTCTTCTTTCTTTCCATCAAAAGTATCTACATAAGATGCTACGGCTTGTGGGTTAGATAATATGTAACATGCATGATGTGTTATGTGCAATAACATTCATTTCCTATATTCCTTCATGTTTATCCATTTCAGTTCATCCACAGATCTCCATGCCAACTGTGGGTCCAGGCCGTAGGAATGTAAAGATGAGATAATGTAAAAGGCCAGAGTGTAAAAAAGAGATAAAGCCAGCCATTGATGGTATGACATGAGGGTACTTTGTAAAAAATTATTACTGCGTCAGAATTAGAAAGTTGATTTGGACACATAAGGGTAGGAATAACGATCTCTAGTTTTTAACATGAGTGACTTGGGGATTTTGGTAGATTACCAAATCCTCTGGGCCTCAGTGCCTTCGGTTAGGCCTTCAGAAAGGTATGGCTTGAAATAGTTGATCTCTGACATTCTCTATAGATTTCAATTTTCCCTACATAGTTTTAAAAGAATATGTTAGACTGGATGTATTCTGTGCCATGGTTATATAGCTGAACAGTCTACACATACCCTTTTGGAAATCAGTGAGAGGTAACATTATGATAAAAGGACTAAATTCCTTAACACGATTAATAAATCCACTTGTAATTAAAGAGTCCTTTTTTATATCTAAAATTTCAAAAAGAAAAACTTGATTTCTCAATCAAGTCTCTAGGCACTAGAAGATTTTTTTTAATTTATTAAAAATTTTTTCAGATTCTAAAAATTCAGAGAAGGATCAATAGAAATGTTTGCACTGATACAGGGAAATAGGACTACTTCTTGACGGTGCTAACATGGGCATTCTGTCACTATAGTCTAAGTGTAGCTCTCTCCTTAGTAAGCAAAGCTGTAAGAATGATATCAGAGGTGGGCCGTACGACTCAACATGCAGAGCGAAGCGCGCTTGCAATGAGCTTCCCAGAGAATGTGCTGCTGAGGCCAGGTCACTCGTGTCATTTCTCCAGTAAACTGCACCAGCTCCTGAGACTTCCAAAGTTCTACCATGAATCAAGAGCAGACATAGGTAAAGGAGAAGGAGGAAGAGGAGGGGAGAAGTAGAGAGGGAGAGGGGAGTAGAAGAGGAAGAGGAGGAGGAGGAGGAGGAGGAGGGGGGAAAGAGTAAGAGGAGGGGAGGGGAGGAGGGGAGAAGGAGGAGGGGGAGCTGAGGAGGGGGGAGGAGGGGAGAAGGAGGAGAAGAAGAAGATTTGACTTTTGCAAAACTAAGAAAGGAAAAGCCTTTGCCTAATAAACAACCTCACTTAGTCTGTTTGGCTCCAAGCTAAATACTGGTTTCTAAACGTCAGACTTTCATTTGTCTGAACAGGAGTTACTCAGAGTTTAAAGAATTAACCACTCTCAGGGCATCTGGGTGGCTCTGTCGGTTAAACCTCTGACTCTTGACTTCAGCTCAGGTCATGATCTCATGGTTTGTGAGTTCAAGCCCCACATCAGGCTCTGACCTGACAGTGAGAAGCCTGATTTGGATTCTCTCCTTCTCTCTCTGCCTCTCCCCTGGTCATGCTCTCACTCTCGCTCTTACTCTCAAAATAAATAAACTTGAAAAAAATGTTAATTAAAAAAAAAAAAAAAAAAGAATGACCTCTGCCTGGCACAACTGTAATGCTTCCAGGCCAGTCTGTCAAGGGCGAGTGAGACCTAGCAATGTGTGTTCTGAACAACCTCCCTGGAAGATGCTAGCACACAGTCAGGTTGAAAAATGGAGGTGAGGTGCTGGTTGCATCCATGTTCTTGCAATTCTTCAGTGACAGAACCAAGGCTAGAGCTTAGTCCTTCCCAGTTATTAGGCCGCAGACTATGCTGTGTTTGAGTAAAAATCTAAGTTGTTGCACTAGTATACATTTTTCAGATAAGAGCTACTTGAGGACAAAACAATAAAACTGAAGTAAACTTTGAATCTGTCACTGTCGGATTCATTTGACAAGTGTTTACTAAGTGTTTTTTCCTTATCGGTGCTAGACTAAGTTTTAGGGATATTGAGGAATAAAAGACTAAGTACATGATGGCATATTCATTTTATAAAGTGTTCTATAAAACCAATTTCTAATCATAAATTCATATGCACATTTTAATATCAAAACCAGTCAATAAATGAGTTAATGTCAAGCTATACACAAACTATTTTAGAAGCCAGGCCACTCAATACTCAGTCTACAAAGAAATATAACACTAATGATTAACTGTAGAAAAGACATACATATTACAAGAGGGATAATATTATTTGGTTTATCTGATTAATATAAAAAACGATGTAATTTTGCCCCCAATTTTGTTTTCTGACTATAATCTTCCAAAGGAAAATGGACTCTGATTACTTTTACTTCTTGGTAATTATTAAAGTCTTCATTATGTTCTTCTAGTATACAGAGAGTCCTTCTTTTCATTGAAAGATTTAAATAATGTCATTAATATTTATGTATATTAGTGTCACACTATGGCACTCTATCATAGATTAGTTAGTGACTTCTAAATAATTATCACCATCATTAAATATATTAAATGCAGTGATCTCTATTGAGTAGATTTAATGTTTGTGCAATGTTAACCTAACTTTATTGTATAAAATTAACTGAGAAAGCATATGAAACTAAGCCTTTAACTTGAAAATATTATGGCCAAAGCTTCTCTATTTCCAAACTGTCAAGCATAAAAACTGATAATACTGCCAGAGTTTTCCCCAAGGTTGAAGAACCAGCAGTAATTAAAGAACATTTATCCAGCTGAAAAACAGAGACACAAAATACAGTATGACATCAGCTTGGCTGCCATAGCGTCTCAAGGTCAGGAAATCCATCACAGTGACAACAGTTCATAGCTAGACACTGGGCAGAGTGACTTTAATGAGTACGAAGCAAAGATAGTATTTTGTAAAGAAGCCAACTCTACACTGAACTGTAGCAAAGGTGCCACAGGAGACTCCCCGAAGTTATTTTAACTCTACCCCTAACCCCCGGTGGAGACAGACGACAATAAGGCTGATAACCAGGAACACACAGCAGAGGCCAAGGGAGCAGGGTCAGGCTCAAGGACTGCATGAATCATGAACAAATGTCACTGATTTAGAAGAGTGTATGTGGTTTACTCCCCACTCTCTTCATCATTTGAATATAAATTTAGATGTCACTTTGCACAACTTCAGGAGAAGTTCTCCCCTCCCTCACGCATTTACCTAGAATACAGTGTGATGATATTCTGTTAAACTGAAAAAACCAGTAACACCAATTCTAAAATTATAAAGGTGGAGCCTTCACTGTGTTAGAATATCTTAAGGTAAGAGCCAAGGTATGTCCTCTAAATGAAAAATCAGGAAAGGATATAGTACATACAAAAATCACAAAAAGTGACATTGAGCATCATTTTGCAGTAAAAGTAAGACATACTGACAATCACGGTTTAGAAACCCGCAGGACCAGTAATTTTCCTGAACTGCTCTATGTAAACAAAGTAGCATGGCGTGGAGATACTCGGGTGGATTGCAATGACAACTCTATTTCTTCAGTCAATTATTTTCGTTTGAGCAGTCAGTGATCTATTCATAATTATTTCAATTACAGTCTATAATTAGAGAAAAAAGTAAGAAAAAAGTATTCCTTTGGTATTTTATTAGACATCAAATAATACTCAAGTGTTCCTTTAAAAAGATGATTTTAATCCAGGTGTTTCCTGAAAATATCTATGCAAAACTTCTCCATTAAAAAATTATCAGCAACACAATTCAACACGTAAAGTCATTTAGAAAAGAATCACTTTTCTTAATGGTTTCTGTCCAAATTCATTTACCCCAAATTCCTCTACAAACATAGTGACAACGCGTATTAAACCATGGACCCTTTGGAATAACGCCATTGTGACTAGATGGCATGTATGTTTGGACAAAAATGTACTGTTTCTTGAAAATAGAGATAAATAAACATAATTTCACAATAAATAGAATGTAACCATAAGAGACCTCAAGAGAAATGTATCTAATATGGAATCTAGGAAAGAAAAATAAGTTGTTTTGAAAACATTGTAAATGTTCCCATTACCCAGATCTTAACAGTGATAGACTATCTTCCCCATCTTCTTGCCCTCTACCTTTAATGACATTATTTTAAATGCAACAGTTATTATATTTATTAGTTCAATGTATTATTTTCTTCAGTATCAGACAGACGTTATTCTCAACACTGGAGTTACAAATGAAAAAAAACAGAGCTAGGAATCTGTATTCATAGACTTACATTTGGATGGGAGGGAAAAGGGGGATGTTCAGCCCATGGCAGGGAATGTAAGAAACAAGCAAACAAACAAGAAAATGTCTGAGTGTGATAAAAGTTATGAAGGGGATAAATGCTATGAGGAGTGAGCTGACAGAGGGTAAGTAAGGGACATTTTGGGAAGGAAGGTTTGATAGGAAATTTATGCCATAACTCCTTCTAGATAAAAACCTTAGTTATTGTATATCTGTGTCTCCTCTGGGCAATTTGTGTGATCACAGTTCTGGTTCCTGTCACCTTGAAGACTCTCTACAAAAAATAAATTAGATCATTACGCCCCATGCACATGTTCCTCCTATCCCCTACCATGGTGATCTGTGCATGTGTATTGCTATAGTTTATCCAATAAACAATCTCCCCAATATAAACTAGTGTGGCATTGACCCCTATAGATGCACCTTCCATTTACATTGTAGGATGTATCATTCCTAGGTAAGGAGGAGGCAGAAAGGAAAACTAATTAATGGCTCAACATCTCAAGTCCTAGGAAAACAACCTTATTTAGCAAGACAGCTTCAAATCTTTCTAAGACTTCAAAATATGTCCAGTGTTTTCCAATATTAATCTATAAGTAAAATATGTGGATAAATGTATATCGCTTCTCATGAATCTCATGAACATTTACAGTTCCCTTCTTTCTTGCCACAAAGGAAGAATTGCATGTCTCCACCCCTTTAAATTTAGGGGAGCAAGGTGATTTATTTCAGTCAACAAAATTTGGCCTGGGGATCATGGAAGCATGTGCTACATGGGGGCTCAATACTGAGCCATCGCCTGATGGTGGAAGACACACCAGGATTCCCACTGGATTTTGAGAAAGAAGTAAAGCTCTGTTGTTTTAAGCCACTGGAATTTGGGAGTCACTTATTATCACATAATGGCCTATCCCATCTATTATGAGTGGACTCATGTCTCTCCAAAATTCATATGTTAAAGTCCTAACCCACAGTACCTCAGAATGTAACCTTATTTGGGTATGGGTTATGACAGATGTAATTAGTTAAGATAACATCATTCGGGAGGAGAGTGGGTCCCTAATCCAATCTGACCAGTGTCCTTATAAAAAGGGGACATTCGGATGCAGACACACATACAGGGAGAACAGCATGTGAAGATTAAGGCAGCCATGGACGTTACATAGCAGAAGCCATGGAACCCCATCCACGGAGAGCCACTAAACCACCAGAAGCTGAGAGCGAGAGGCCTGGAATAGATCTTCCTTCAATGCCCTCTGAAGGAACGAACTGTGCTGATACCTGAATCTCACACCCTGAGCCTTCAGAACTGTGTGTCAATACATTTCTGTTAAGCCACTCAGTTTGTGGTGCTTTTGAACCACATCCTTAGCAAACAGATACGCTATCTTAATGCAACTATATATTGTTTCAGACAGAAGATAATGCATGTGGGGAGGAAGGGGAGGGCACAACTAATAGTACAGTAACTAATGCCTTTAGAAGGGGAATCCAATCTACTTACATGAGATTATCTAGTAGAGGTAAAAATTTCTTTCATTCTCATCTTAAAAGTGGGTATAATTTTATATTTCTTTAAGAAAAAATGATCTTTGGTTTATTTTCCTTAAGTTTATTTATTTTGAGAGAGACAGAGAGAAGGTGAGCAGGGCAGGGGCAGAGAGTGGGAGAGAGAGAATCCTAAGCAGCCTCCATACAGTCAACGGCCTGACGTGGGGCTTGAACTCACGAAATCATGAGATCATAACCTGAGCTGACATCAAGAATTGGATGCTTAACTGACTGAGCCACCCAGGTGCCCTGGTTTATGTTGTTAATTGAAATATACTTGACACACAATGTTTACATTAATTTCAGGGATAGGGATTCAACGACTATATACATTAGGCTAATGTATATATTAGGCTACGCTCACCATGAGTCCCCATATGTCACCATCACAATACCAGTGACTACATTCCCTAGGCCATGGCTTTCATCCCCCTGACTTATTCATTTCATAACTGAGAACCTGTATTTCCCCCTCCCTTTCACCCATTTTGCACCCCTCCCCCTCCCCTCTGGCAACCACCAGTTTGTTACCTATATTAATAGGTCTGTAAAAAAAATAAATAAATAAGCTTCTATTCAAAATTAAAGTGCCCACACATAAATAAAGATAAAGAAAAAGTTTATTACATTTTCGGGGAGACCAGTTCCATATTTACATGGTTCTATTCTGTTGTCTCTTAATTATGAATGCTGAGGCTTTTAGCTTCAGAGGATTTGAT
Source organism: Cryptoprocta ferox (assembly GCA_028646485.1). Classification (NCBI taxonomy): domain Eukaryota; kingdom Metazoa; phylum Chordata; class Mammalia; order Carnivora; family Eupleridae; genus Cryptoprocta; species Cryptoprocta ferox. Next base: position 116,874,515 of record CM053574.1, on the reverse strand, counting down.
ATGTTTGCTATGAATGATTAAGGGTTCATAAAGTTTTTACTAGCACATTAATCTCCAGGTGCAAAGAAAGTCAAGACACTTGTTAAAATTCTCTAGTCCTCACACAAGTTTGCCTCGGGAAACACAGTAAATAACTACAGTGCTGGCTCCCCAAGATAGCACCTAAACACATCAACTTCAAAGAGACCTGTCTAGACAAAATAAGGATGCTACTTTCAGTGAGTTGGCCTAGAAAACGGAGAACTTTATTTTACAAGACTCTTTCTTTCTGAAATGAAACACTCCATGAAAGGCAAGCTCATGACGCAGAACTTAGAAACACAGGAGATGCTTGATATTTGAGAGGGTTGTGTCCCGAGTCCCTTGCAGAGTGCACCAGGGCTCTCCAGGGAAATGACGGGCAGCCTGGAAAAGGAGCGAAGAAAAGGGACACAATGGAATGGGCCTGGCAGGCCAGGGACTAGGTCCCTTCACAAGTTCCGTCTCCCATACCCAACTCAACCACACTGATGCTTCTTTCTGCTAAGAAGTCACACAGCCCATGGCTCTTACTGTTTACCTGTTATCCTTTGATCCCATCTTTGGCTGTCCTTCCTGCCTCCACTTTTTGAATATACATTCTAAGGAGGGATTTCTTCATGGCTTATTTCTTATCTTTCTTTTTTTTACATTTATTTATTTATTTATTTTAAGAGAGAGCGAGAGACAGAGAGAAAGCATGCGTGCATTGCACACGCACGTAGGAGGGGCAGAGAGCAAGGGAGAGAATCCCAAGCACTGACAGCGTGCAGCCCAATAGGGGGCTTGATCCAATGAACCCTGAGATCATGACCAAAGCCTAAATCAAGAGTCAGACGGTTCGCCAACTGAGCCACCAAGGTGTCCCTTGTTCCTTATCTTTCTATTCTCTGTATATATTTGCTCTCTCAGAGAGAATGACAGAAAGCGGGGGGGGGGGGGGGGGGGGGGGGGGT
>CM053574.1:116728969-116873441 GCA_028646485.1 Cryptoprocta ferox | reverse complement strand
AAGTCAAATGCCTTCCTCTTGAAGCTCTCACTCAATATCCTAATTTCAACTGTCTCTCATGCCCTAAGTCTGGAAAGGCTATTGAAAAGAAAGCTTGGAATAGGAGCAATGGTCAAAGACAAAAGCACGAAATATGGGAGTGGAGGGTAAGCAAAAAGACCCTTGCAGATTGCCGAACCCGAGAATGCGTCGGGAATGGCATAGGTCTCTGACAACCGGCTGTATTTAATAATTCAGGAACCAAGCAATGTCTATAAAGCTAAAGAAGAAATATCCTCCACCTATCGTCTGGGATACTGTACACAGGGCTCCATGAATTTATTAAGTTTTTGCCGATAGAATTTACCATCTTGGATTCACATAGCAAAGCAGCCATAATATACAAGCAGGGGACGTGGGATAGGCATACAAGACTGACTCACATGGAGAAAGATACTCCAAGTCAGAGAAGGGCTGGCACATTTCAGAGACAGGAGAAATTAACAAGTGGCATCACTGACAAGAGTTTTGGAATAGGGAGCTAAAGTTGGCTCACCTACAGCAGCTGTTCTCACTCTCTACTTTAGAGTCTGTTCTTTCTGAAGAAATGTAAATATGTCTTAGTTGCTCTGATGTTATTTGGAATTTCAATCTAAATAAAATAGTAAAACCAAAAGAATCAAAACAATAGGCCAAAGCATTGCTATAGCTGATCATCAGTAGAGAAAAAAACTAATTATAATTCTTCTAAAGGGTTTCTGAAACTTTCACCTGAGACTACGTCGTGGTCAATAACCTCAATATCCACAGACACCTTAGAATGATGTCACTCACGTAAATATGACAGAGCAATTCTTAAAGAAGCTCTGAAACAGAAGATACCATGTTTTGAAACAGATGTCAATTGATTTAAGTGTTATCAAATCAAATGCTTATTATATCACCTGCTTTAATTGGCTGAAGAAACGTGTTAAGAAAACGAATCAGCATCTGATATGCTTTCTTATATCTTATATTTGTTAAGCCGATTGAACAAGTATATATACAAGTGCTATACTTCGTATGCAGAAGAAAAATCTGCCTCACAGTATCAGGCTTTACTTATAATCCTGAAAATGGTATGCGATGCTACTTGAAAAATAGTTATTACTATGGTTGGTTGGATAAAGTTATTTTTTTCTAAAAGCAAATAGGCTGAAGCATGACTGCAAACCGATTTCAGCTATAACAGCTACCATGTAGCACACAGCATCATCTCACTACCTAACGCATTCTAATAAAGTTTACTGTAACATGAAATACTGCGGCAATAGCTAATGGGAGTGTAACTTGAAGATGCCCAGAGAAAGCATTTGCTATTATTTTTTTTGATGTTAGCGTAAAGATAAACCCGGCTAAGATGCCATCTCTATTTTTAAATTGCTCCTGGATTAACCATTCCGTTTCTGAAATACATTTCCATGTTGCTCTGGTACATAAATATTGGGGAAAGTCAATTCTAATTAAATGCATTAATAAGTTTTACATTGATGCATCTGGTGGCACGCACAGTCATAAATCTGCAAGCCCAGCCAGAGATGCTCGATCCCCCAACTAGAAGGCTCTTACATTTTTTAAAAGAAATGTTTGGCTTTGTTTTTTTTTTTTTTTTTTTAATTTAGGATCATCAAGTTAGAGAATGAAACAATCATGTAGCACAAAGGTGGGCATATATTTTTGTCAAGGGCCAGGAAGTAAAAACGTCAGGCTCTGCAAGTCAGAAGGTCCCCGTGCAACCACTGAAGTCTGAAGTTGAAATACAAAAGCAGTCACTTATAATATGTGAATGAAAGGGCGTGGCAGTGTTCCAAAAAGTTTTCATTTACGGAAACTAAAATTTATATTTTTATATAATTTCCACTTGTCATGAGCTATTCTCCTTTTTCAAAAATTTCCCCCAACCATTTCGAAATGTACAAATCATTGTTGACTTGTGGGGCGTTTATAACCCGGCAACAAGTCGCATCTGGCCTGCAGGTCACTGCTAATCGCTGCTTTAGCACATCATCAAAACACCTAAAGCAGGAATGGACCTAGATGAGAGGCTACACACACAGTGGGGCCCTTCTTGCTTCAGAGATAGGCAAAACATATTTTTTAACTTCAGAAACATCTTAAAATTCAACATGCACATTAAATATATGTACATATTTTATGAGTCATGTAAAATATTAGTCAGAAGAACTAAACTCATTTCCTTTCCCCACCAACCCAACTCTCCCCACATGCTCTCCATCCCAGTGTGATATCCAGATGCCCAGTTCTTCAATTAAGCATTAGCTTTGATTCCTTTCTCGCTCTTAAATTCCCCTTCAATCAATCACTCTGTTAAATAACTTACAAAACCATCTACAGAGCTCGACGCTCTGGTGACACCATCACTTAGCTCACTGTAGCCTTTTGGTCAGTCTGCATATGCTGGTACCTGCCTGACTCCAGGGCATTTTCTTCATCACAGCTGTCCTCTTTCCTTTTCTACCTCAACTCTGATCCTGTCAACTTTGCCACAGATGCCAATGGCTTCCTACAGTCCTCAGGATAAAGCCTTATCATGGCTTTCAAGGTCCTTCACAAAATCTCTCTTTCCTAAACATCCCTCCTTACCTTGTACTATATTTAATCAAACAGAGATACTAAAAAGTGGGAAATGGTGGAACTCCCAGCAGTTTCTAGTCCCTCCCCAAGGGTACCCATTCCCAAGCAGAATGCAGAAGAGGAAGGGACTACCACTTCTGCCTGCACTGAAGAAGCATCTGGAAGAAACATCTATACCATCCCCCACAACTGCCAAGAAGAGGATGGTGCTCTGTGGGAATGGAAGCTTCTGGAATGACCAAGTCCTGGACTGAGTTATTCTTGCTTTGCATTTTTTTGAATAACACCAAGTCCACTTATTTATAAAATAAGAACAAGCCGTATGGCCCAATTCCAAATTGACACAAATTTGGAGTACTTTGGGCTCATGGATGAGTCGCATATAATCAAAAGATGTGATGAAATTATACCATGAAATCAGGGTGTTGCTAAGAAAAAGAACAAAAGTCTGACTTGTTTCAGTGTTCTCACTGGCATTGTTAACTTTTTATGGTATTTTCTCTGGCTTGCTCAACAGTAAATATTTAGTTCTTGCACTAAAAAGGAACAAACATTAAATCTGAGAAGCTACTAATGGGAAGTGAGGAAAAACTCAAGTGATAGATAAAATAAATAATGGCTATGAGAGAACCATGGCCGAAGGAGAAGTGTGATCCAGGGGCCACAGCACACGAGGATAGGGGAGGGAAGGGGTGTTCTTTCCAGTCAGTGGAAAATGCAACCTACTTCATATTATCTCCTTAATGAAGTCACTCTTCTACTCAAAGAGGCAGTTAATGTACTCTGTGCATTCACAGAGAACAGGAGAAAGAATTTTCCTAGAGGAAACCATAAAACCCATTTCAACATCTGACCATGACCTCCACGACAAGGTACGTGCCTGCCTTGAGCCATCATTCTGTTTCATACGGCATGTCCCAGAACAAAACTGCCCCTAATTCCCCACCTGGCCATCCCATAATGCATGGCAGTTACCTTCCTCCTTTTCCTACTCTTTCTTTTTTATGTTTATTTATTTATTGAGAGAGTGAGAGAGAGAGAGAGAGAGAGAGAGAGAGAACGAACAGGGGAGGGGCAGAGAGAAAGAGAGAGTAAAGAGAATTCCAAAGCAAGCGTGCAAAGTCCAATGTGGGGATTGAACTCACGAACCATGAGATCATGACCTGAGCCAAAACCAAGAGTCAGAAGCTTAGCCAACTGAGCCAGGCACCCCTCCTACTCTTTCTTTATACTTTATCTCAATCCTTCCACAGGGGTTATGAAACCTACCTCATCCACCCATTTGTGTTTTCATTACAAGGTGCACAGGCACCCTTATCATTGTTTTGTGTTTGCTCACTTCACAAATCTTCAGCAGATGCCTATTCTGCATCTGGCCCACTTCTAGGCTATGGGTGTTCAGCATAAGAATTCAATGTCTTTATGGCTTTACATAGCATTATGCCTACTGCTACTTAAAAAGCTAGATTACATATCCTTGTACTTCTCTGTATGTAGTAGGAACTATTCAATAACTTCCCTGAATGAAGAAGCTAGGCATAGAAGTCTTATTCTGTTGTTGCTGTTGTTGTTGTTGTTGTTGTTGTTGTTGTTGTTGTTGTTTTAAGTATCTGGAGCCTAAATGTAGGAATCTCTCCTGGAGCTTGATAAAGGGATTCTTCCTTGAATCTTATAGAAGATTATTTATTACTGGAGAGAACAGAAGAACCTTGTCAAAAACACTGCTTCATTTATAAAAAACAATTCTGTTTAGATATAGAGGACCGAGTAAAATCAAGACCTAGAGCAGACTTCCAGATGATGTAACACTCAGTCTTGCTTGACAGTGAATATTTAAAGAAGCAACTCTCCTATTTAGATTCTTGCCTGAATATCTGAATAACGGTTCATTAGTCATCCTCCCCAATAGTACCTAACGTATATCATGCCATTCTAAGAAGCCCAAAACCCATATAATTATCTATTTATCATTAATTAAATCTTCCAAGGGGGGAGGCGTGGGTGAGTCACTGAGTTAAGCACCTGACTTTGGCTCAGGTCATGATCTTGTGGTTCGTGAGTTCAAGGCCCGCATCGGGCTCTGTGCTGACAGCTCACAGCCTGGAGCCTGCTTCAAGTTCTGCCTCTCTCTCTCTCTCTCTCTGCCACCCCCTTGCTCACACACACTCTCCTTCTCTCTCAAAAATACATAAACATTAAAAAAAATTGTTTTAATCTTCCACGTCCATCCTAAGGAAACTGATTATAACTAAAATCCATCATTCAGATGGTTAAGGGAGACATAGAAAAAAAGTACGTTAGAGAAGGTCACTGTTGTCTCAGTATCATGTACAGACCCGCATACCAGATTAAAGAAAAAAAATCTCTATATCCATTTTTTCTCAGTAATGAACAGATATTCTTTATGAAGAGAAGCATGTAAATGCCTGATTAGATCTATTTTTAGATTAGTTTATTAATGCCAGGGCTAATAGACTTAACTCTGTTCTGAAAAACCAGAGTTTGATAATGATGAGAGGTTCATAGACGCAATGAAAATCTACAAACAGGAACTGAGTTCTCCCAAGACACCCTGATAAAAATTGTACAGAGAATTTTACAAGCAATATCCAAGTAACCAAGACGCAAAATCATATAATTAAGAGAGCACGGGTAACTGAGACTATATGAAAACACTTCATGTACGTTTCTCAAATTGAAGATTTTGAGTTTTGCAACATAATTTTAAATTTGAATTTTGAACATTTCATGTGAAAGTTCATTTGGGGAGCATGGCCACTCATAATGCCTTGATCAAAGTAATATGCTCCCCACCTAGGAAAGGGATTGATTTCATTATCATGGAACTTTGGAGAGAAGGAACAGAATGCATAGAAGGAATCAACCTATGGTCTAATCCAATCTGCCAGTCATCCTTCTCATCAATTTAATGAAAATTTTACACTGTATGGGAAAAGGCATTGTACTTTTAAAAATTATATGTATATGCTTGTGATGAATAAAATTATAAATGAGATTTACTGATCATCTCCCAAATTTGTGATGAGAAGCTTTTCATGTTTTAGCTTTAATTTTGAATCTGAACAACTAAAAACTATAAATGCTACAGCTAAAAACAAAAGAAAATCTATAAAGAAGCCACAAATCCACAACTCTGTGCTGCAACTGTCCTGCCAAGCATCAGATTTTATGAATGTCATGGGTCACTTAATGGCATCTGGAATCAAGTTTCAGTGGCCCCTCAAATGGCAAAGCATCCTATAGCCATGCATTTTGCTACTATCAATGGATTCTACATGCAGGCTCCCAGTTAACTTTTGCTAACTCAGTGATGTAGGGAAGGTTCCTCAGCCTCTCAAAACCTATTTCCTTTTCTGAAAAATGATAATAACATTGGTACACTGGATTTGTTGTAAGAATTCACTGAGATAATCTATGCAAAGTTTTCAGCAACCTGACATAGAGCAAGCACCTTTAAAATATTAATGTTTACCATTTCCATTAATGGGCACTGAATTCAACACACACACACACGCACATGCACACATGCACACACACGCATGCACTTCTCTTCACACACATAAATTAGAACCTTGTCAAACAAAACATGGGAATGTAATGAAAGTTAAAAAATGGTAAATTTCAACAAGCTAAAAAATAAAGCTGGGTCAGTACCTTATCAAAGTTATCCCTAGTTAAGTATACATTTTTAAAGGAAAAATAAATACTGAATCAAATAGCAATCACATTTTCGCGGCCATAGAAATGTATCCTGAACCATCTCTGAGAGATCAGTTTTTGGGGTCATGGAGAAAATGTTTGAGGGGAATCAGGAAAACTGGATGGTAGCCATCACATTAAGTCTATTCCTGTGGATAGGCCACTTTTGCTGCTTCTTAATGTGCACAAAGGGCGGTTCTAATGGACCACAAAAATCCAACTTTGCTGTGAACCCCTATTCTAGTTTAACTGATGATTTTACGGGTTACTGATACCTTCCTCCCCAGAGGGACTGCCAAAGAATTCATGCTTGTAATATTTCTGAAGGCACACGCAAATGGTCTAACAAAGACAGCCTCAGAGGTGCCTTGAGCCAAGTGGTATGCAGTGCTTTGGACCATGGAACCAAACAAGGAAAGTGTGGAATAGGAGACGCAATCTGGGGTTCTAATCACAACAGCTCTGAGCAACTATGAGTGAAGGAAGACAGCTGGGAGAGGATGCATTCCAAACTAGCTACCACACCCTGATAGCTTATCTCCATCTTAGGTGGGTGGCATTTGACCATTAAGCCTTAGGAAGTGCTAACTCAACTTGTACAACTGAATTCTGAAACTCAAGCAAGCAGGTGTCTGGTTTACTCACAAATCCAAGAAGATTCCTTTAAATCCCTTCTATTCTCTTCTTTTACCATGATTATTAAATACACTATCTGTCCATATTCTGTTAGACAATCTTTCTATTCCTCTCCCTCCCACCCTGATATCTTTTCCTGTGAAGGAATATTTCCTCTAGTTCTACTCCCTGTGGAAATAAGGAAGAACATAGGTTTCCTGGAGAGTTCTTTGTGTAACCATCCACATTCATCTTCTATCCGTCTAGCAAATAAAATGCAGTAACATTCACTTATTTGTAGCCTTTCATTCTATCATTAATGCCTACTGAGTCATTGGCAATATGCGAGGTGCTGGGGAAGATGGACAGGACTCCATTAACAAGTTCCCAATCCAGAATGGGAAACATAAATGTACAGAATTAATTGCAAGGTAGTATGAATGATGCCACAACACATGTAACCATAGTATAGGGCAGTTGGGAGCATGAAGGAGGGCAAAAATTCACTCTGAAGAGGGGTAAAGGAAACAGTAGAGAACTTATAGTGGCTACTGGTCTACTGCTCTTGAAGTAGAGAAGGTGAAGCATCTTTCATACTAATTTGAATTTTTGTTCCCTCTAAAAATGAGAACAGACTTAGCTGTGTTCAATATTTCATTCTAACTAGAATTGTGACCTATGTTTAATATGCACATCACATAGCGAAATGATACTTAACAGGCCTGAGTATGGCAGCATTAGGAGCTGGGAGATACTCTTCATCTGTAACCTCCCATTACAGAAAATGAGGTTACATGCACTCAGATAACTACTCTGTAGAGATAATGATATTACATTCACTATTACCTAAACATAGGCTAGGAATTAAGGAAAAAATAAAACATAGAAATTCCTTACTAATTCAGAGAGCTGTACGGTGTATTTTCCCCACCTCTTGAAAACCATCTACACTCTAACTCTACTCCACAAGGAAATATAAATGGAAATAACAAGTGGGCTTAATGTAACAGAAATGTTTGCTTCTAACTCCCAGCAGGAAAGACCAAAAGAGGCGGTATAGTTGATACAAACAAGTTACATATTTTGAGGATGAAAAGACTAAACATCCTATTGTCTCAAATTGTAAAAGATAATGCTAAGTTCTACACTTAGTGAAACAGAAGTATCAAATTCTGAGTACGTGCAATTGTTCCTGAAAGCTATTATATTAACAAAAAATAGATGTATTTGGAAATAATAAAATGTGTGTATAATGCACTGCATATCATATGTATAAAGTAGGAAAAGTATAAAAGGAAATACTTATGTTGGCTGTCAGAACCGAAAAGTGAATTCAAAGCTTTAAATTAAACTTATATGAGTGCATCTGTCCTACTAAAGAGGAGACATTTTAAAAGAATTGCTATAAAGATTTATTGCTTCGGCTGTATTGCAGGTATGGCTTTGGGAGGACAGGTTAATTTTTCAATTTCTATGCTCTTAATAAAATGAACCTTGGAAATTAGGTAGCAGAACAGTCCTCCTGTCCTCCTTCCCACCCAACACCTATTCACAACAAAAAAAGAAAACGGATTGCAATTTGAGTTTTTATTGGAGACTTGATGTGGCAGGTCCTTTAAACAGTATCTTTGATAAAAGTTTTAACAACTGAAAATAATAAGCAGATTCACTAATAAATGTTTGGGATAATCTGAAAGAATTTTGAAAACCTAAAAAATAACATGCTGAAATAAAATTCTGTATATATCGTCACTGATTGAAAATGAAACCCCGCAACGCTTTCCAAGCATATGCAATGGTCATTGCTATCCTAAGTGGCTTCTGTTTCCAAAAAGCAGTGTTTTAGGGCACTGATAATATAATGTAGCCGGTTTGATCAGCCAGAACTGATGTTTCCTTAATGTCTTCAAAACCAAGTTCAAATTCCTTAGATCATGATTAAGACTATTCACATTCCACGTCCAATCTACAGCCCACGGTTTTCCTCCCACCAGCCCTCTCCTGAACTCCTTGACAGCCCAGTTCCTGGAAACACCGTGGGTGTCTGTAGTTCATCACCTCAGCCTGGAATATCCTTGATCTCCTTCGATCTTAACACTGAAATCTGTCATCCCCATTTTAAAAATAGGTTTTGCTGTTCCAAGTCTGACGTTCATTAAGTATGTTGTCAATATGCTTGGATTCCCCAAAGGGTTAAGTATCCCCAACAGATCGAGATTACTCACCTCTTTGTCACCCAATGATCAGCCAGCTCTGTGCTCCGCACTTAGTAGGTGCTTAACAAAACATGCTTAAATGAATTCAATAACCGTTCATTACCTAATGAACACTGTTAATCTAGCCAGAGTTCTTGTGCAGGTCTTAGTTTGCTACCGTTTATTTGGCCAAGCAGCTTCTCAAAAATGCTCTAATGATAGAAGAGTCCAGACAGAAAGACCATACTTATATTTATTCCTAGAGATGACTCTGAAACATGATTCAGATCATTAAAGCTTTTGAACATCTGATAAAATCCTCAAACAGTTTCTCATTGTTAAAACTGATTTTAAGTAGTGTTGGCTGTTTTACATAGTACGAAGAAGAAAAAAGGTGAGTAATCTAATGATAAATAATGGAACTGTAAGAAGATTGTGGATAGGAGTTAGGTTCTCTAAGTAGTAAGCATTGTTTAAATATTGTTCATCAAGCTATGTACAAACAGATGTTAATATAAAGGTTTCCAATTATTTCCTAGAAAGTTCTTAAAGCAATCGTCATAAAAACAAGCACACAAATGATATAACTAGCAGCTAAAACTGAAATGGTAATATTACAAATAAGTATCTAATTTCTACATAGGGATAGTTAGGGGATAAGGAATGGGTAGTTTTGCTGGCTGCTTTCTATCATAAATCATATGTACTTGGTAAGCAAATAAATGTCCAAAAAGAAAATGTCAGACATTGCTAACTCAAATATTATCTTAATGAGTCGTATTTTTTCCCAGAAAACCCATGCTGCTTTGGGACTTATCTGCAGAGTTTGTTGGAGCAGGGTGGTGGTAGAGGCAGAAGGCTGATAGAAAACTTTATAAAGAGATTATCATTCTAGGGAACATTCATTTACTCCAGTTTCACATGTAATCTTCCAAATGCACAAAATCTCTTAAATCAGAGTCCTTTCTGTTTCTACCAGCATCACCTGGCTTGGGATCTCATCACTGTAACCCAGTACTGCTGCAACAGCAATTTAACTGGCTTTCTTACTCAGAGTCTTTCTTGCTCCAATTCCACCTGCACAATGCTGCTAGAATAATCTTCCTAAACTCCTTTTCATTATGTCTTTCCTCGGTTTAGGAGCCTCTGGTGGGTCCTTTTCACTGATCAAATTAAATGTACTCTTTTCAGCCTGGATATCAGAGCCCCCCATTAATCTTTTTCCCTCTCCAAGAAGACGCCCCTTCCTCTCTCTAAAATCAGGTGGATTTTATGTTCTTCCTGCTTGAATGTCCACGCTTTCCTGTTTAAAATCCAGATCATTCCATCCAGCAGAGGACCACGATGTCTCTAGTTAGCCATTCCGGAGTTGCTCTTCCCTTCCCTGCTTCTTCTTCCCAGAGGAAATGTCTATTTCCAAAGATCATAACTTGTCTCCACCAGTTTCCTAAAAATGCCTCCCTGCTCTCTACCTAGTCCTTCAGCCAAACCAGAAGCACCACCCCCACCCCCAGGCCAGGTAGATGATCTTTGTTCATACCTTACTTAATATCTAGCAGATACGTGGGTACTTAGCAAAGACCTACTGAGGAATAAAGAGTTTTTGCTATTCCTATCCCATTTGGTTCAAGAAAAAATGTGAATTTTGACTATCCATAACAATGCAGAAAAACCTTTTAAACCCCAAAGCAATAAAACTCAGTAGGAAATCACCATGTCCATGTGCTTGATTGTGACAGAGAGTTCTAGGAGACATGAAAAAATATTCAAGTGGTTGAAGAAACAACATCTGTGAAGACCCTGATAATCAGAAGCTGATTATGAGAAAGCTTTTTACATGAAACTCCTTGGCCTTGACTATTAGGTTCCCAGAGATCATCTGGCCATCAAAGCAGTGCCTGGATTACTTGTTTTATAACTCACTCATCACTCAGCCAACGCGTGTTACACTATGCCGCAATATACATGAAATAATGTGTGTCTGTTGGCCATCAGAGCACTGCCTGGATTATTTGTTTATTAACTCACTCATTACTCAGCCAACCCGTGTTACACTATGCTATAATATACATACACTAATGTGTAGTTGTTGTTGACTGCCTGTTCCAAGCACTGTACTAAGCACTTCTGAAGCATTTGCTCATGAAAGTCTTACGATAAACCTATGAATTATATAGCGACATTATCATGATATTACAGATAATGAAACCGAGGCTCAGAGAGGTCACTCTCTAAGGACACGCAGAGGTGAACTCTGTGTTAAGAGGTTAATTAACTCCCCCAAAGACACACAGGCAGGAAATGGTGAAGAGGTGTTGCAAACCCGGTGCATACTATGAGAAGGTTCCTAATTTCCATACAAAAGCCTTATACAGAATATATTTCAGGTCTGAAGCCTGAGCTGGTACTCCCCCCAGTCCGATTTTCTTGAACACATTTTGTGCAGTTCTGTCCTAGAACATAACCCTTTGCTGTACAATGCTATACTAATCTGTAAATGTGTCCATCATCCCTAACAGGTAGGCAGCACATTTTTCGGGGGCAGGGGACTTTTTCATGGTTGTAAACTGTTCAGGATGCAGCACATAGAGAAAGACCTTCCTAAATATATATAGAATAGAAAGATATGTTTTGTGTTTACATAGTTATGCAGACATGTGACATTCAGATTTTTTGAACCTCTACTTACAGGTTTAAACTTCAAAGACTATAGCTAGCATTACTTCCCCTATGTCATTGCCACTAACATTGTAATGCTTGCCATTGCTTGTCAAACAGAATCTAACCACCCTTTGGAAAAGTTAAATACATATCAATTTACACTTTGGTCCTACAAGCATAGGGTGCTGGGATGGTACACAATGTATTCAATGTGGCCTGGGAAGAGCATTACAGAGCACAAGAAAATGCCTGATGTATCGTCCATACAGCTATAAATACAGTCCAAGACCTTCTTTTCCACTTTTACCACGGACAATTGATGTACAGATGCTTTCAATGTCTTATTCACAACGATATTTTTCCTCTGTATGTATTCCAGAGTGTTCTGTCTTTCAGGAAAGTTTCCATGATTGTTAGGGGCTGGGCCTCCATTCTATTTTTTGATATGGAATTGACATAGTCAGCTGGGAACTTCTATGTTATACCCAAACTCTTCAATTGGTCTTGATCATGGAGGCTTACGTAAGCAACACAATGTACATCGTGGCAGAACATACAGTAAAGGATCCTCTGGGAGTGTGATCAGCCTAATACGTAGATTTCTGGGAAAACCAAGGGCAGGTGTTATTAGTGAACCAACAAATATAGATCCTGGAGTCATTACTCTGTGTCCATCTTTCTACAAAGCCCTTTGGTGTTTGCAGCCCAAGAAGAAAATTTGCATATCTGAGAACATGTTAGCTATAAATTTCCCCCTCTGATCTTTGTATCTGACTTGCCTCTACAGTCTTACTTCACTGTAATTGTCCCGAAACCTCCCTCCGTTCATAACTGGGTTTGTAAGGTTAAGTAAATCAGACTACCGTGGATAATAGAATGTTTGAGGGAAGACTGGATGACTGCAGGTCTAACATCAGCCTACATAGGCTGTACTTTAATGAAACTGTTGCCAACTTCTATAGACGTGGCCAGTGTCTTCAAGTTTAGAGATGAGGCTCCATGAAAACAGATATATGGACAGAGGCGAGCCCAACAGTGACACTACACCACAATGCTACTTTGAGAGCCAACACAGTCCCTGCATGCCAGACAATTATCAAGCAGAGTACAAGAAGAATACATTTTAGACTCCTTTCATTTAATCTGTAGTTTCATGTAGTACTTACTATCCCATTTTATAGATGGGGAAACTGAGGCAGAGTACCTACCCCAAGGTCCCACTGCTGGAGACCTGACTCAACTTCCATCATCTGTACAAAGTATTAATTCATTTTCTCAGTTTGAGTCCTTCTCTCTGTTTGAGTGACACTTTTCTTGGTGTTCCTGCCCTCAGATCAGTACTAAATCCCCCATTCTTTGGTAGAATTTCATGTCTCCTATCTGCCACAGATGGGTAAAGTATCACGCAAACACTGTTATGATTATGTCCATCCCCCCTACCCTCTAGAAAACCCCCATAGCCCAGTAACCCCCACAAAATCTCTGTTTCTGTCTCCTGTCTCACCTTCTTTTATTTAGCACTATATGAGAGTATCTCCATTCTTGTATTTTACTTGTAGCAAAATAAAATCTGCTCTAAGCTTGGTAGTTCTGTATTTCTCAATCATCAGTACCATGTGTGGCACATTTATTATAATGTAAGATTTTGTAACAATCTTGCAAAGCTTGGAGAAGTCAAGTAAATTGCTCTAGAATTCAGATAATTGGCTGATTTTTAAAACCAAATTCGTCTAATTCCAAAGGCTCCGATCATTCCCACTGCCTCTTTTCTCACCTGTCTACCTGTAACTTGAGCTATTTCTCTGGGGCTCTAGAATAGATCTGACCTTGGTAAAACACCTTTTCAGGTCTGGCAGCAGCCAAAGTACACTGCCTAAAATCTCCCATGGCTTTGCCTCAGGTGCCCTCTGTACCAACAATAGGTATAATTTGTGCCAATATCCCCATGCATCTCATCGGACTAGATTTCAAAGACTGGAAGATTCCAGCACCACGACATTTTTCATAGTACATCACAATTTTGAATATATCAGCTCTTCGCTATTCAAAAACTATCTGAATTTTAATGCCACGCTACTGATAGCTAGCACAGATTTACTTCAATACGGAAATGCTTCACATGGTTCTCAGTAGAGTGTTGTTTGTGAAAACATAGTTATAGTCTAAGAGAAAAAAGAACAGTTTCTAAATTTAAGCTTTGAGCGATCTTGTGTCCCCCCCACCCCTTCACCAAAGCTCTCTTCATCTTTGTTCTTTGTACCCTAAGAACTTCAACAATTCTTTCTCACTCTCTTTGGGTTGATTACTTAAGAAATCTTAAAGGAGAATAATGGAGATAAATATCTTTAATTTTCTACCTCATTTTGTCTTCACAAAATATAGGCAAGCTGCATTTTGCTCTCATTTACTGCTTGCTCCTACTAGGTAGTAAATGAATACATCTTTTAGCAAGGGAACAACTTGGGACATTAGTAGTGCCATCCCACTTGAAACTACTCATTCTTGGAGCTCATTCCCTGGAAAAACACATTACAGTGCTTCAACAAGACTGCACCTTTGAAGATACTTTGTTTTTCTACAACATTACACCAAACCACCAAACTTCCAATCATAGTACCTGTGGTTCTTGGTCATGTTTTGTTCACTATTTACAGTCCTTCGTGGCCTGACTCAAACATCACCTTCCCTTAATGGCCTGACACTCTATCTGCTATGCTGTCGATACATTTCACTTATACCTTCTCGTTGCAGCTCCCACCAAACATTCGGTTGGACATACAGTCAGTCCTGCATAGATCTGTCAGTGATTCTCAGCCACGGCCACCCCCTCCCCAGGTTCGCAGAGTAGAATATGGACTTTCTAAAGGCGGTGCTTATATAACTCACTACCTGCAATATGTCTTTATTAAAGCTTGGCGGGGTGTGCTCAATAATTATTAGTTAAATAGAATTTAGGGAAATGCCTGGGGTCCCATTCTGCCTCAGTCTGGTTATACACTCCACCTAAGGATTCTGTATTTCATAGTGGCCTAGTGAAATTCTGTATTTCACAGTGATGTATGTAAGAATATAGCTTTTTTGGTAAACATCTAAGGGCATGTTTTAGGTATGAGAATACTGATTTTCACTGGAGTCCCGTGGTCCGTTAAAAAGACTGTAGAAAAACAGTATTTGGCTTTCTCTTCTCCAAACATTTTTACCATGACAATACCACTAGCATCATCCATTCAAGAAAAACAAATTTACTCCTTCTTAACTCCAGGAAGAAAAGCAACTCTTGAGGGTCTTCACCAACTACTATTTACTAGGTAGGGGGATAAATACTTCAATAAACTTTGCCTGGAATTATTTTCAAAGCCAACATTGACCATCTTTTTCTTCAAGCCAAATTTGTTTTGCCCTTCATTCAAAATCCTTAATGCCCAAATTCATAACATATACTTTTCCTTCTCAGATAATTCCACACGGATGGCTTTCACAAAGTGTGTGTAGGATTTTAAGACTTGAAGAATGTGAGTTGTGTATGTAATAAAAACAAACTGCAATTGGCTTTTTGAATTATGCTGGATTTTCTTCTCCTGATTGCTAGGGCTTTAGTTAATTTTCACTTACGTTTCACTTATCGTGCTATCTGAAATAGCGCATAAAACTGTATGTGTTCTATCTTAATTTGCTTTTATCTGTTATGTGTAAGAGAATTCAAAAACATTCATCATCTTAGTTATTCAATTTGTAAAGTACATAAGGACTTTATGGACACTTTATATAGCCAAATGTTATATTTCCCCTTTGCTTTACAGGTAAATGTGTCCTTTCTGATAAGGAAGCTCTCCTCCGACCCTGGCTCAAAACACACATGAATTCCTTAAGGGTATAAATCATGCACTGCATAGAACTTCATTCCATGGCCAACACACATGCTTCATAAGAAATGGTACGTTGGCAGTGGAATACTACTTGGCAATGAGAAAGAATGAAATTATGCCATTTGCAGCAACGTGGATGCAACTGGAAGGTATTATGCTAAGTGAAATACGTCAGTCAGAGGAAGGTTTTCATTCATGTGTGGATCTTGAGAAACTTAACAGAAGACCATGGTGGAAGGGAAGGGGGAAAAATAGTTACAAACAGAGAGGAAGGGAGGCAAACCATAAGAGACTCTTAAATACAGAGAACAAAATGAGGGTTGATGGCGGGGGGGGGGGGAAGGAAAATGGGTGATGGGCATTAAGGAGAGCACTTGTTGGGATGAGCACTGGGTGTTGTATGTAAGCAATGAATCACAGGAATCTACCCCAAAAACCAGTAGCACACTTTACATACTGTATGTTAGCCAATTTGACAATAAATTATATTAGAAACAGAAAAGAAATGGTAGGTTGGTGTAATAATTACAAATATGTTTAAAAATGTATTAAAACTGTTAATACCCCAAAATCGTGACAATCAAAATACTGCTTGCTTTGAAAAGTATCCACAGAATTTCCCTGGATTCAGTATATTACAACAGCAAAATAACTTTTTTTCTCATTTAAAAGAAAATAAGAAATATTAAAAAATAATCATTTTATTCCTTAAATACTTAATGGTGAAGTTTGAAACACAAAAGTCTAGTAGTACGATACAGGCTTAATTTTTGTACTACCAGCCTTCT
The DNA here is from genome assembly GCA_028646485.1 of Cryptoprocta ferox. Taxonomy (NCBI): domain Eukaryota; kingdom Metazoa; phylum Chordata; class Mammalia; order Carnivora; family Eupleridae; genus Cryptoprocta; species Cryptoprocta ferox. The sequence continues at coordinate 116,856,983 of CM053574.1, read as the reverse complement.
TTTTTTTTTATTTTTTTTTTTTACTTTAAATAAATTCTACACCACATATGGGACCCGAACTCACAACTCCAATCAAGAGTCACATGCTCTACTGACTGAGCCAGGCAGGCGCCCCTCACTACCAGCCTTCTAATATCTGTGCCCATTATTACCAGTTTGAGAGTTATCAGCTGAACGTTTTCAAACTGTAGAACACTGAGCAATTATTTCCTGTCAATACTCTTCCATAAAGGAATAAACTATTTCCTCCTTCGTTTCAAATGCAGAATAGCTTGGTGATGACACAGCTCTTTCCTATAAACATAAAATTGTATAAATCTCTAAACTCCGTAAAAGGAATATGTTGCAGGATATTCCTGAGACATCAAGAGCAAATAGGCAGGACTTTTATGGTGTCAGAGTAATGTTGAGTGTGATTATCCCTACAATCTGCCAAGCAAATTCTGTGCTCAGTATGACTGCTATAGTCCTTGTTCCTATTTACACCCCATCCTCAGACTCAGATCTGTTGGGTTCTCCACAAGTTTTTTCAGCCTGTGTTATCTCTCTCCATCTTCCATCTGCCGTGTCATCTTCTCCCGCCTACTGCTTCCTGCTAATGGAGCCTCCCCACCATCTTCCCCTCTCTTCCTTCAGCCACAGTTCACCAAACTAATTCTACAAATGTCGAAGCGGTGCCTTCTCTCCACTTACGTAATTTCCGAACTTCTCGCAATTTGCACTTTCAAAATCAATATTATGCTAATGATACAGAGTATAATAATAGCACAGATAAAAATGAACTCTCCATTCCTAATTTTATATTCCATATTCTGCTTGCTATACATTAGGAAGAAGCATTCTCAAGGACTGTTTACAAAATCTATCATTTCATTTACACGGCATGTGACTAAGAAGAGTATTAATTACTATTTGATCAATTATCTTACTCCACCTTAAGTTTGGGGTGTTTTTATTTTTTTGCTTACTTTTCTACCACAAGCATTTTCCTTCCCCAAAAGAATTCTTCATGCTACAATTAAGTACTACAGTAAAACTGTCACAGCATTCTTGACTGCAGCCTTCGCCCAAGGCACACCGGAGTAAGGAATATTTATTAGCAAGCTAGCGATCCAGTATTGCTCAGAAGAAAAAGCATCCCTGGAGTTTTCACATATTGATCAAATCCTAAGCCTGCGGATAATGTGTCCTATCCAACAATTGTTTCCATTGGTAATCCAGAATTCCCGAGGACACACAATCCAAGCCCACAGATGTTCCTATTTGTCATTCCTCTTGTGTGGGTCGGGGTACCTGCACACTTCTGACAGCCTGTCCGTCAGTCCACAGAAGATGCACTTCCTTACCCACCACAGACTTAACAGTATAATGGAGACCAGAAGAAAAAGGCAATGCACTGAGAATTCACTACAAGGTAATTGGTTGTCCCTTTCCTTAAAACAGAAACCAATACAGAGATTGAGACCCTCGTTCCAGAATGCCTAGGGGCTACTATCCTGAGGTTCTCCTGAATAACAAACAAGTGTTTTAATCAGCTGCCTAGTTAAACCAACGGCTACGGGGACTAGCAGCGAGTCTAGAGATGCGGAGCAAAGGGAGGGATGGAAGCAATTATCAGGAGTGAAGAAAAATAATCAGGGGCTGAAATGTTTGCCTTGGTCACTGGGCTATCCGTTAACAAAGTCTCCCAGACAGTCCCCCCCCATCCCTCACCAATGGTCCCCATTACTAATCCAAGTACTAATGTCAAGTTTCCACTTCACTCCGAGTAGAAATAAACTTGATAGCCTGGGGGTGGTGATGAAATTGATGGAGTAAATAAACACGAAATCTCATAAAGTTCTCTTTTGAGGAGGCGCTGAGAAACAAAGTTTATGGAAGTATGCATGAGTATTACAGCCCATCAAAGGTATTGAAATTAACTTTAGGAGGGTGTTCAGCTTGTTTACTGGCAGAATAAAGGATTTCAGGTCATGTTAGCAAAAATGTTATGCCCCTCTTTTATCTTTGTAATGGCGATGCCTGCAATTCCAGTCAATTCAGCACTTAGTGAGAGCACAGCCACTGTCCAGAAAATGGTTAGGTTTCGTTGAAGGATTCTGGGCTGAAGGGAGAAGACAATCTCCAGGAGCAAAAGGCTCCTTTGAAAAGACTGCTTCTTGTGCCACTGGCATTCAAAAGTATGGCTTCTGAGCCTCAGTTTTCTTATCTGGAAAACAGGTGGAATATGATTAGACATGTGATTTTCAAAACAGCAGATTTTTGTCTAACACCTCAAGATCTCATTCCAACCAATATCACACAGAATTTCATGCTATAAAACTATATGGGGAGGGGGGAGGGAAGGGTTCATGCCTGAGAAACAGCTGCTAACATTCCCCTCCCTGGGAGATTCCCTGGGTATCTCAGAACAACGCTAGAGGAAAGGCCCTAAGAGATGATCTAATATCACTATGAATCTCAGAGGCCCTAATGCAGAACGTATTTAAGAATATAAGTAGGAGATAAAAAAAAAAAAAACTCCGGGTGATAATCATTACACATTAATAGTTTTCCTCTATTTGTCTCCAAGGCCAGGAAATAAAAAATCCACCTCCAGAGTGGAGAAGTTTTTAATCTTCAGACAGTGAACATTTTCAACAGATGATATTATAGTGGAGAGAATATAGATTTTCATCCCTGGGAGATGGAAAGAAAAGCCGATGCCTGAGCTCTTTGGATAAATTGTAATAGCAGGAGGTAGACTGCTGTTTGTTTGATGCTCCCAGGCAGACAGCATTTTTTCTTTAATATATCTATACTCTAATACCTGCTTTCTATGAAATAAGCAAACCCAATTTTTTTTTTTCCAAAGGATTACCCTACACTAGTTTGTAAAGTCTTATTGACTGGGTGATTAATAATACCTTACTATATACCCATAAATCCTCAGTAGATTTAATTGCCAAATACATTCTTTTCCTCCTGATCAAAATAACGGAAATAAAACCTTGACACTTGAAAAAAGTATCAGGGCCTCAATTTAATAAAGATGTCAGAATTCCTCAAAACTAGGATGGTAGGGAATTTGGACTTTGCTAATTTAGTTAGCTATTTCTGAGTTAAAGTCCATTAGAACACTGGTAAAGCTATCACGGGTTGAGTTATAACGATTTTGCAAAAGAAAATTCATTACATCTATCTAAAAATTTTACTCGCAAGGAATACTGACTGCAGAAAACGTATTAAAAATAAGAGGACCACTAATCTGCATGTGTATATGTCTATGTATAAACATTAGTGGAATGCACAAAAGATCTGTGTTTCCACTTTGCCTGGCTGGCCACAACCATCCGTGCCTTTTATTTTTCACTCACTGAATTGTTGTGTCTGCCTCATGAGACTACTGTTGTGTTAGGGGCTGGTGGTACACAGATGATCGTAAGCTTCATGCAGCGTTGAAGGCTCCCCTAAGCTTTAATTCATTTATTGATAAAATGGCAATAGTGTGAAACATTATGGTACGAACTGATAGTGTAATGGTATGAAATTTATTAAGATGGAACAAATATATGTAAAGCACTTGCACACTGCCTAGACTACAGGAAGTACCATACAGTTTCTGTGATCGGAATTTTCCATGAGAACTAACCCTATTACCAAATAACAATAAAGGCCTATGGGGAGACAGTCACGTAAACATATGATTGTATGTCAATGCACAGGGCTCAGTGTGAGGAAGAAGTTCCTGTTTTTAACCCAACCTGAGAGAGGCAGTTAAGGCTTCAAAGAGGAAGTGATATTCAATGAAGTCTTGCCTTTGGAGTAGTCATTTCTCCAGAAGGAGAAATCAGAGAAGGAAATAAAGAAGCAGGGGGCTGCTAGCATGCATGCCTAAGACTGGGAGATGCAGAGGATTGTGACGGGAGCTAAGGCTGTTTATATTTGTGACTTCTGGTAAAGCTTTTTTGTAAGGGAAAGTTAGGGAAAAGATGAGACACATAACACTGCCAGATTGTGTGAAGGGCTGTGGATGCCTTTTTGAGAAGTCAGGAATTTATTCCATAGGGAACAAGAGAGAAGTCTGCAGTTTTTAAGTTTGGAATTGGCCAGAGCAGTCACAGGAAAGGGGGGAAAAAAAAAAAAGCAACAGTGATTTTACAACATACTCTTTGGGGAGGACTGGAGCCTGGAGAGCTTGCCACTATCCCCACTTGCCTGTGACCCCAGAACTCAGCCTCAGATTTGAACGCCTCAGTGCGTCTAGGATTTGACCACTGGCCGTGTCCTGGAATTGATTATTTGGTGAAACCCATTTAATCCTCTGATCCTCTTCTTATTTCTGTGGTATTCAGCCCCGATGCCAGCTCCCAACTCCCAGGGGTCTGCCTCAGGCTGTGATTCGTGTACACCGACCTCATACATTTAAACATATTCCTCCTATCATGTTTTCAGAATTGCTAAGGAATATCTGCATTGAGTCCATTGGAGGTATTTATGGAACTGTTCATTCAATCAGGTCCATGGAATTGGGAATAGGTTTGTCAGATTACTCCTGACAGCCCAGCCACCCACGGTGGAAAACAAGGCAAAAGGGAAAAATAAGTCCTGCTGATCTGGTCTCTCCATAGATTGTGTAATTTGTTCATCATAGATTTTTTGCATTAATTTTGATTTTTTTTTAATTCAATTAAATTTTTTTTTCCTATTATTCCTTAAATTTTGCACCTTGGGTGAATGCCCCATTATGCCCTACTCTGCTTCCCACCCAGAAAGTAGCAGATCTACCTCAAACACTCAGCACTGGGATCAGGTGGACCATGTCTTGGGGGGATGGGTGCACAAGAATTGGAATTGCAGTGCACCCCATGACCAAACAGTCCTAGGGAAAGGATAGAATTTCCCTGGAGAAGGGCCCAGTGTTTCCAGTAGCTTCACAGATCCGCCTCACACAACCCCATTTCCAAATCATCTCCCTTGAAATACAGGACACACAAGTCAAGTCTTTGTCATTGTAAGTTTCAACCACAGAGCTACACCAGAATAAAATCATTCAATGACAATGTTTGACTAATAAGACCAAAAACTTCTATCCCACACATTTTTCTTTAACCTGGAGACAACAGAACAAATGTAACCTCAGTATTACCTCTATGTTTAAACTTAACAACAACAACAACAACAACAACAACAATGTCTGGTTACCATTTTTACTAATAAGATCAGAATTTCTAGGACTTTTAGAATTGAGTGGAGATTTAAAAGCTCCCAAGCCAACTCCCTCAGGCCACACTGTGTAGTAGGTATGACGGTGGGCCCCCCAAAACCCCCTGCAGGATGGAGGAATGGAGGGGACAGATGATGCCTTGGTTGTCAGTAGTGTTGGTGGTCACAAACAACAACTCACAGTCTCTTTCCAGGACTTGAACTTAGCTGAGGAGAGCTGCTCTGCCAAAGGTCATTCCCTAACTCTGGGGCAGACTGCATCCAATGACTGGGGATGCAACAGGGCAAAGGCTTGGCCGTCTGGCCTCAGCCTGGGGCAGCTCTCAAGAGCCATTTCAGCTGCAGTCAGCCTCTGGGATGAGACCTACAGAGGGCCTTGAGTCAACTTTGGGGAAGTTCAACCTTTCTGTCTGCCCAGTGCTGCTTCCTGCATTTCCCCATAGGTGATGCTCTCAAGATAAACTTCCTGCAAGCGAATATCCATCCCGGAGAACCCAGCATACAACACATTGAAATCCCTAACATGCATCGGGGGGCGGAGGGGGCAGGAAGGACAGGTCCAGCTGTGAGTGAAAGAAAAGAAAGACAGGATCACCCATCTGGTGGTGGGGAGTGGTGGTTTCTACCAGTCGTTGAAGCTCTACTTTGTCTCAAGTGTCACTATGGTCATGGGTCATCCACCCCTTTAATACAGGCAGGTGCTTTGTGCGTCAGCTACATAAACTGCCCCAAGTTTGCCATTAAGCATCTCTATTAACAAGATATTATACACTGGAGCACTTTCTATTGATTTAACTAAAAGGGCACTGCAGCAGCTCTCATTATGTTATAAGGTCAAAAGAGAAAATGACCACACTTCTATCAGTCAGGGAAATATCAGAAATCTGTTGGTGGTGATGTGGTAGAGGTGGTAGAATTGTCTGGGTAGAGAAAACGACACTCAGGAAGAAAAAATTCCCAGAGACACGACCAATTCCAACTACAATAATTTAGCAATCGATCAAAAAATTTTTTTCTATGAATTTGAAAACAACAGAAAGCATTAACTGCTTGGAATTGACGTTACTCCTTCATGGATTAACCAAAACAGTTTCATTTTATGTAATTTCTGGATCCAAACAGAAGGGAATATTTTTTTGAAATTTTGTGTATCTGAGTCATCTTTCCAGTCTTAAGCAATGAAAAATGTATTTATTACTCAATATTCAGAGATGTTGAACTTTTATAAACATGCTCTCCTAAGATATTTTTTAGCCCTTTCTCAAGTTTCTGTCCTGCTTAGATAACATATTCTCCAGTGTATTATTCATAATTACATGGTTAGATATACCCAGCCTGACAGGGAAGGCTTCTGTCCTGACCAATGGCTATTGTCATTCATCTCATATCGTAGAAACCTACAAGACATGCATTATCTCATCAAATCCTTACGAGAACCATATGAGGCAGATCTTACTACTGGTGTGTTTACAGATAAATATCCGAGACTCTTAAAAAGGCTAGATAATTTGCCCCACACCTCTCGGCCAATAAATGGGGATCTGGATGGAACTGACCACCATGTCTGTGCTTCTCACCAGGGCCCAGCATGGACTTCTGACAGTAACATAAGACGGATCCCAGGCAGCCAACACTGCCTTTTTCGCACAAATGTCTACGGAAAACAGTCTTTAATTAAATCTCTAGTCTGCACTTTTTAAGGCCTTCGCTTAATTTGTGTGAGCATATTCTCTCGCTCATGTTGCTAACTAGATCCTTCAAGTCAAGGGCAGACGGCTTCTTACTGAGAATGCCTTTGAGGGCTCTTTAAAAATTTTGGCCATATTTTGGACAGTTAATTCAGTGCAGGAATATTATTTTCTATACATAGTGTTTAAATACTAGTTAATTGTCACCTTAAATATGAATAATCTGCCCCCTAAATCTGCTTGTCTTTTTTCCGAGCAAATGTTGGTATCCATTCACTCCTCTTCAAAACTTCTTATATTGAAATTGAGTTCAAATAGTATTTATTACACACAGAAAAAAGACTGAAAGGAAACACACCATATAGTTCCTTTACAGGCTGCAGGTGACTTTGATCTTAATAACTATTTTCTTATTTTATCTCTTCAAATTAAAACAATAATAACCATGATTCTAAACATACGCCATATCCCCACAGTGGCAAAGAAATGATCCGGAAAGTAATTATGTGTCTGTTAATCTGTGTTTGATTTAGAAAAGGAGGCAATTTAATTTTAAAGGCAAACTATACATTAAGAGCTTAAAGTCAGGAAATCTTGCTTGTGAACACAGTATGTCATTATGATCATTTCTCTGAATGAAAAATCTCAAGTAATGAATTTTGTGGTTGATTTCATATTTTGAGGATGTTGCTTAGAATTTTTTTTCCCATGGCATGAAAAGAGCTTGGGTTTTTTTTTTTGTTTTTTTTTTTTTTGAAGCAGAACAACTCTAGGGAAGAAGTGTCAATCTGATTCAACAAATGGGTATTTACTGCTTACTCCACACGGAGCAATGATGGGAAGGAAATATGATATGAAGCCTTCCCCTTTTTTTTTTTTTTTGGAAGAGTGATAAGGTGAATATTTCTGTAGAGATTTTCATTTCTGATTCTATTTAACTTTATTAATAACAAAGAGACTCCAATATTCTCTTAAAATGTAATGTTGAAAATTGCAACTATAATGCAATTGCACCAAGGTTGGTAGAAAAATCTTCTATTAGTGGGGCTGAGGAAATCCATCATCCACTGTGCATACAAAGCAAATGGCACGTACCCCACTTAACATCCACTTTCATAACAGTACTGGAACAGGTCTTCCAGCTAATGAAGAATAACTTTCTTTTCCAATGATTTTCACTTTCCAGTCCGAACAACTACATGTTCAAAGATTAGCCAAGACAACCATTTTAGCCATTTGTCTTTCAAGTTTTCCACTGGATACCAACAAAAAGAATGTTAACTGGAGCAAACTAGACACTGGGGTAATTTCAAATACATCTGTGCATTAGGGATTTTTAAAGAGTACAGTAAATGCTGTATTATACACCACTTAGCACAATACTGCTTTGAACAGTGGGAGAAATATTGCCACTGTGTATGGCTCATTTTGTTCCTTGTAGAAAGGAAGTTTCTGTTTGCCTCTAAGCAATAGTCATTTCAGAATGTAGCAAGTACTAAGCAGGAAATCAAATTCCTAACAACCACGGAGACTAAGTTTTTTAAAACAACTAAATGGCAATGATGTCAACAGCCAGTACCCCCATTTTAATAAAGTAACAGAAAAGAGACAAAAATAACGTTCATGAATTAATTACTTTGCACGCGAATGACTTTGTGAGGAATGCGGAGCTCCAAACCAGTTGAACACATCCTGTCCTTGTCCCAAAGAGAAATTAATGGCTGACACCACATTATAAACTCCTCTTCAATCTACCTCATTCTCTGTCTCCATGCTCACTTGCCCAAAACTCTCACAAGAACCTACTTCCTATTCTATGTGATGAGATCTCAGATGACCTTCTCCAGGGCTGTGAAACCCTTTCACTCTGTCTCTCCATCCACAATGGTGTTTTTTATTTGTTTGTTTGTTTGCTTTTTGTTTATGCCAAACTTGTTCCCCTCTTAGGTCCTTTGCACTGTCTCTTTGGTTGGAAGTTCTCACACACGCCTAGCTTCTATTCACCCAGGCTCCAAGACGATCATGACACTCTATTTAAATAGAAACACCTCCACTACTGCATTACCTTATTTTCTTATTTTATGGGACTTAACACTACCTGTATCTTTCACTAGAATCATAGCTTAGTGGGAGTAGAGTCCTTACCTCTCTTAAAAATTCTTTTATGCCCAGGATTTACTATAGGGTCCTAGCATGCAGTTGGAGTTCAATGGTTTTTGTTGTATGGATAAATAAATAAATAAATATCTGAACCAGCATCTTTTGCTCAAAAGCTGTCAAGGTCGCTCCCTCTTTTCTCCCCATATTCCATTCTCCACAGAAACACAAGGATAACCGTTTCAAATGGAACATCAAATGTCATTTTCCTGCTTAAAACATTCCAATGGATTCCCTCTATATTCAAAAATCTAAACTCCTTTTCATAGTGTTCAAGGTCCAGCAAAATCCGTCTCCTGCCTCAATTTCATCTCACTCCCACCCTTCTCCACCCCACCCCACCCCCATCCCCATACTAAGCTCAGTCTCTATGAGGCCTTTTGTATTTGGCATGCCTTCTTCTTCGAAAGGCATTCTCCCAGCCTTGGCATGGACACCTGCTTCGCCTAGTGGTCCCATCAGGTCTCCAGCACTCTCTGGAGAAGCCTTCCCCAACTATCTCAACTAAACCAGAATCAGACAAACAACTAGGGCTATGGTCTTCATTTGAATGTGTATATTTATAAAAGATCAGGCTAAGTCAATTTGACTAGGATAGAAGAACAGCTTCCATGCATTTACAAGGATGGTTAAAACTCAGCTTAAATTTGACAACACTGTCAGTGCTACTTACACATTAGTCATTTTAGAATGTTATTCTCCAACTCAGTAATTATAAATATTTCTCTACAGCAGTAATTTGGGCAAAAACAGTATTCTTTCACTGGGGGATGTTGATGAGGGGGGATATTATTAGGTATTATTCAATGAGTCTGAGTTACCGTTTTCTCCTTTTTTTGCCTTTAATTTTAAAAATTAACCCTTTCTTCTTATAATCTGTTCTACAACTCTCCTTATCAACATAATACACACACAGAGTGGAGGTGCTTCATAGCTTCAATTTCACTTACGTTTATACTTACTGTAATACTGAATGTTTAACATAAAACTTAGTGTCATCTGTAAACACAGCTTTTACTATTCTTAACAATTAAGACACATAAACACAATAAAAGGAGCACTGTCATCAAAGCAGGATGGCTGACAGGAATGAACTATTCCCTACCAGAAGGCAGGTAAGCCCTCAAAAGAGCCTCACAGAACTGTCCCAACGGAGTTTCACTACATGAAAGACTGGATTCAATCCTCACAGAGAACATGTCATACTAAATATCAACTGGAATACAAATATAAAAATGCATGTCTTCATTAGGTTTCACTATTTTTCACATAAATTCTCACCTTGATAAAAATTCCAAGCACTCAGCTCCATAATGGCAAAGTGGATAAGGGAACAGATTTCAAAATGGCGTCTAAACACAGCCAAACAACCTTTTTATGTTGTTCCCAGTGGTACAGTACTTTACTTATAATAAATGTTCCTGATATAGGAAGACTGATACTTTTTAAATACTTTTATATCTCAAGGTGAACCATAAAAAGCTCAAAGATATACACTCAAAGTCAGTAGAACTGAATCCATTTTTTTTAATTTGGTGACCTACATCCCAAATAATTACACAAAGAATATGTCTGCATATCATTCTTATATCTACCTTTTAATTCAGATTTTCACCTTTATATAAGAACCAGGGTCCAATGTTTCTTCACAGACCACTCTATAAGTATTCTATGTTCAGATTTACTAAAATATATACAGTGTTCAATCTTTAATTTTTTATATATTTTTGCTCCACTATGCTGTTAATTAATAAAAAGGGGGGCAACTGGGTGGCTGAGTTGGTTAAGCTTCTGACCCTTGATTTTGGCTCAGGTCATGATCTCACCGTTTGTGGGATCAAGACCCACATCAGGCTCTGCACTAAAAGGCACAGAGCCACCTGCTTGGGATTCTCTCTCTCCCTCTCTCTGCCCTTCCCCCACACTCTCCCTCTCTTGTTCAAACTAAGAAAAGATTTTAAAAAATTTTTTAAAAAGGACTCTGGAATCCTCTGATAATCAGGCATATTTTGAATAGTTTCATTTCTAAGTATAATATAATTGTGTTTTGCAAATAAATATCTATTCTTATAAATAAGAAAGCTAATCAGGAGTCTATAAATCAGCAAGTAAAAGTGAATAGTGGAAAACAAAACAAACAACCATCAGAGACACTGTTCTCTTCCAAGAGATGTCTGAAAGGGAAGAAGGGAAGTCTTTTGCCAAAAAAACAAGCATATAATAATAGTATAGAGGATTTATATACATATATAGATCTTTAACTTAAATCCGTCTCAGTCCCAATCTGTTCTTGCAAGCATTATTTCTTAACTAGTTATATATTTAACAACATTGCCCATGAACAAGAGCTTTATAAAATCATAATGACTCATATACAGCTTGCCATATTTTCTCCTTGATTTTGTTTAAATTTTCAATCTTTCCATAAAACGTTTCATGAAATACTGAGACTCTGCCCCAATCCTGCCTCCTACCCCATTTCAGTTAGCTCATGAAGGAAATCTTTCAGCACAGGAAAACGCAGACTGGAACAGTAACTCACAGAACAAATATATTCTCCCACAAGGGCATTGGTCGTCTGCATGATGGTTTCTAGGTATGAGAGCTCAAAAAAGAATTGAGACTAGTGATGGAAAACTGATTCAGTATCACGTTGTGCTCCAGAGACTTGCTATAGAATTTAGTTAGTGAAAGAAAGGCACCAGAAACAAATGAGGAGGAGAGTACCTTCCATGGGTATTCATTAAAATCCCTTCTTTATGAGTAACTTGACATTACCCCAAGGCTATGTAGCTAAAAAAAAATATATATATATATATATCCCACACAAACAAACAAACTGTGAAATCAATTGGAAGTGAAACAAGGCCTTGTGAATGCCACACATATTAAATAAAATAAACATTTTCCCATGCCATTGTTTTCACTTTCCACTGTAAAATTGAAACCGGCATTTACACAGCAAATTCTGAAACATATGTTTCTAAAATAAGACAGACACAACAAAAACAGAGCAGTGGAACTTGGGAGCTTCACATTATTACTTCGCACTAGGAGTCGAATCCCACTGGCTTTATTTTTCTGACAAAGGTGAAGGCACATATTTCCAGGTCAAGTGATTCAATGATCAAGGAATATAGGGGGGAAATAAACACGCTAGATTCAAAGCCAGAAGCCTTGGGTTCGAGGCCAGTTTCAGCAGTTTATTAGCTGTCTGACCTCTGGGCATTACTTAACCCCTCCACACCTCAGTGTTCACTTTTATAATAAAAGGGGAGGGTTACCCTGTGTCCCTCACCAGGCCATGGTCAGAATCAAATGAGATGATGTTACTCAAGTCCCATGAAAACTGTAAAACACTAGGAAATAGAAGTATTTATAAAATGAAGCTGCATTGCTTCCATCACTTGAAATGTTTGCAATCCAAAATGTGGTAATAGGACAATGTCATTCACAAGTTACTGAAAAATTAAATTCGATCATATGTTGTAAGTTAGGACTGTATCCCAAACCTTTTGTCATTGCAATGAAGAAACAATATTCAATCATTTAGAAGTAGGTGCTCAATAACACCAATTTTTTCAAGCAAAAAAAATGGTTGAAAATAGTTTAATAAGGCTGCATAAATCAAATGACAAAATTTAGTTATTAGTCTGAGGAAATCTGCTCAATTGCTTGACAGTTTCACTCAGTGTTAAATTATTAGGTTAAGCCATATAAAGCTGCTATTCTGTAAGTCAAAAATTATATACTATTGTCAATTTCATGTTGATAGACTGGATATTATCAAATACTTAATGCAGTCGTTGTGGACTCTTGAACTCCCTCACCTTCCCAAATTAATCTAACAAAAATTACATTCCTGTGAAATTATCAATACAAAACTGATGCACATACCAATATGAAAACTGGAGAAAGATATAGATAAGTAGTTAACAAAAAGAAAAATACTAAAGATCTAAAAGACTATTGATGATGTTCATCTTAGTTCCCATACACATGTAAGCTTAAACAAGAATCTTTTTTTCTCACCTACTAAATTGGCCCAGACAAAAGAGAGACTATAATACTCAGTGCCAGAAAGAGTGGTATTCTGGAAGGCAAACCGGTATTTGTATCAAAAGTTTAAAAATATTCATATTAGTTGATCTAGTAACTCCTCTTCCAGAAATTAATCAAAGGGAAACAGTCTTGGCTTCACCCAAAGCTTCAACTCTGCAATGATAATTCTATCTTTATTTTTAAAAGTAAAATATGATACAATTTTAACTAAATGAGGATTTGTCCTATGAATATTATTCAGTAACTAAATAGATGTTGTAGAAAATTATGGGAAGGTGCTCAATAATGCTATGAAGAAGGCAGAAAGTCTAGAGTTTGTAACTTGATACATTTACTATTCATACGAACAGTATATAAATTTACAGATAGCATGTGTGGTAGGGACTGGACATAGGTCTTCAAGTTCATTAGCTTCCATAATCCTCAGCACAACAATCCCACATAATAAATACAATTATTAAGATCCTTACTATATACATGACTAAAGTGGAACACACTTTGTCAAAAATAACATTGCAGATGGAAGAGCCAGAATCTGGATGTAGAATTCAGTTTAGGATGACAACCTCTCTACCAGAGGGTCTCCCAGTCTTAGGAAAAGATGTCTCAAAGTCAGCAAACCAAATGTTCACCGTGATTATTTCTCACAAATGGAAAGGCTGATGTAGGTTTTTCTTACCTGTCAACCTTTTTGTTCCTTTGAACTTATCGCCACTTGTTATTCAATACAGATATATTATAATGGGCCAAAAAGTGGGACTGGGTTTAATGTGCCTAAAGAAATCATCATATCACAAAGTAAAAAGACAAGTTTTTAGAAAATGTCTATGAAATACATATTTCTGCTTTTATCTCCACCTTTCCATCCCTACCATCACCACTTTGGCAAACCCTTCATGATTCCTTATAGTTATTACCTATTTAATCCGCTGTCTGCAGTTTGTCCTTTGTATCCTTCACATTCCCACCAGGAGTCTTTTCCTAAAATACATCTGGCAATCCCAGACGATCCACTATTTGTTTGGGAAGCATTTCCTGAGCACCCACGGCATGCTAAATCCTGGATATATAAAGCTAAGTAATGGTCCCCATCCTCAAAGTTCTGAGAAACATACCATTGTACTGCTGAAATTATGCAACTTTGCAGTGATGGAAAAAGAGCCAACCAAACATCTGCAATAAAGAAGTGACCAATCACAACAGAGCAGAGTACAAAAGCACTATGAAAGCATAGAGAAGTGACAAAAATAATTCTGCCTTAGTGTGAACAACTGGGTAGAAGTCACAGAGATTAAAGAATCACAGCTAGTATCAGGATGAACAGGGCTGAGGAAATTAAGAGTATTTTAAACAACCTATATAGGGAAAACACAAAGAAAAAAGGAGCAAAAGTACATGGATGACGTGGTTACCTGACCAAGTAACCACTCAAAGGTTATTAGTCAAGTCCACCCCACTGCAGGTTGGATGGTTTATAATTAGCATAGGTAAAATAATGTGGTCCTTGATCATCTTTTAATTTAGATAGGGGAAGGGGTTGTTGGGGGGAGGTGGGGGTAATGGGAAATTGTCAACATCAATATTTTTTCCAGCAAATTCTTTTTTCTGTGTCGCAATAAAATTAAATGAAATGAAATGAATCCCAAAAGAATGAAACCCAAATTAATTAATTTTTATTATAAAAGACTTCGTAGAAAGAGGTTTGAAAATATGACAAGGGAAATTTTTTCCTCTCATTTATGTATAGAATTATTCAACATATACCATTTTTTATTATATTTAAACCATGTATATTTTGAAAAAAAAAATCAAGGAGTAAATTTATGGGCAACAATTAGAACAGAGGAAATTTGCAAAAGAATTACCCCCATCAATTATTCTGTAATTAATATTGTTGAAAAAAGGTGAAAAAGATCCTGTATTCATCTATAATTAGTATTAAAATCATAGTATTTCCCCAAAATACGTCAGATGGTTACAGTCTTAGATAAGAGCATAAGACCATTAATTTCCTTCCCCATTTTACACTTCTCTCCCCAGGTAAAAAGCACTATTTTATACAAGAACCAAAAGATGACAGTTAAATAAACGTCCAATAACTTCTATGATGGCCCAATTTTTTACATCCAGTAGATCTGCTATGAAATAACATAATAGGATTATTAACCTGGTTCTGCTACTGATTCATATCTCAGATACATACAATGCTTGGTCAGTACTGAATAAGTGCTAATGTAATTGGTTCCCTCAGATGGTTACACATAGCCATTCACTTAAACCTAATTAAAACAGGCTCAGTTGTAGAGATATTGATTATTAAGTCTGTCAACAATCACTGCTATAAGATATTCACCAAGTATTTCTTTCTAACGTAAAATAAGCATTTGAAGGTTTAACATCGGTTAAGATCACCTTAAGTATAGAGAGAAAATTCATATGTTTTTTTTTCATAGTACTCACTGGACAAATCCATCACCTAACATTTTCCTGTGTAAGTAATTTTTCGCTTAAAAAACTCGAACCAATAAGACATGGATTCATTTTATCACTGATTATCATATTTTCTTTTATCTGTCTCTTGTGAACAACATAATATCCATCACCAATCCCCACACAAGTAAATTCCATGCTTGTGTGAAGATGGAAATAAAGGAACCAGCTAACTTTGTGTTGGATCAAGGCAGGTTTCCACATATAATTTATTAAAGGACCATTAATTTATGAGAGAAGGTGAAAGCGGCACTGAGATTCACACACAATAAAAAATAATGATACTGCTAGGTCCTACCTAGGTGCTGTGACTGCACTAGCGACCCTCCCTGCTGGGTTTGCTTTATTTTACACATGAGCCTTGCTTTTGTTTTCAAAACACATTTCTTAGGGTGCCTGGGTGGCTCAGTCGGTTAAGCATCTGACTCTTGATTTCAGCTCAGGTCATGATCTCAAGGTTGGTGGGTCTGAGGCTTGCGTTGGACTCCATGCTGATATCACAGAGTCTGCTTGGGATATATTCTCTCTCTCTCTCTCTTCCCCTCCCTCATTCCCTCTCTCTCTCTCTCTCTCTTCCCCTCCCTCATTCCCTCTCTCTCTCTCTCTCTCTCAAAATAAATGAACTTTTAAAAAACACAAAGAAATAAACCATATTGTTTCTTAAAAAACACTATCTTGGGGTGCCTGGGTGGCTTAGTCGGTTAAGCATCCAACTTCAGCTCAGGTCATAATCTCAGCGTTCGTGGGTTTGAGCCTCACATCGAGCTCTGTGCTGACAGTTCAGAGCCTGGAGCCTGCTTTGGATTCTGTGTCTCCCTCTCTCTCTGCCCCTCCCCTGCTCACACTCTGTCTCTCCATCTCTCAAAAATGAATAAATGTTTAAAAAATTATAATAAAAAAATTAGTTAAGAAATAAAAAACACATGTCTTTGGGGTAAATTTGTTTCTACTTTATGAGCCAGAAATAAATCAATTAATGATCTGGCATGTTTTATGAAAACATTTCCTAATCAGTACCTCTGATAGTTAGAAGCAGAACTAAAAATCACGATTGTTCTTGAAAAGATGGTAGCCCTACCACTTCTAACTGGGCACTAAAAATGCAGTTGATTGGCATGACTCGAGCATCACACATACAACGATGCTGATACTAGTCACCCATTCCTTTTCTAAAAGAAGACTTCTAGCCTCTTATCATTTCTGTCTCTCTTCTCCACATAAGGAGTGTATCAGATATCACAGCAGTGTGTGCCGGCTTCTTAGTCGTTATGTCTCAATAAGGAAGAAAAGAAGGCAATGACTTTTCAGTTACACGGGTGCATAGAAGCTTTGTCGACAAATTTTTATTACAGACGCAAGATACAGCTGTCCTGATTTTTTTTTCCTCCTGTAGAACTCTATTAAAGAATGAACTTCGAGAAATGAACCTTAGGAACCACACTGATTAGAGAACAACAAGAATAATAGTAATAATCACAGAATGTGCTTCCTTCCATTGCCTGGGAACTTCTTCTCTGACCACTTCTGTCTGACTGCACTAAGTGGGTCCTTCTCAATGAGCATTTGAAAATTTTCACGCTCTGCTCCATGTCTCCAGCCACTAAGATAATCAAACTGACATGCAGCGCAGCCGAAAAGCCTGCCTTGGGTGCTGGGAATAAATGGATGTGGACAGACACTGTCATAGTAATCCTCGCATCCAAACTCTGTGGGACATTGTCTTGACAGTGTGGGCAGTGATGAGGCAAGCAGGTCATGAACAGAGACCCAGCATCTCCTTACACCCAGCAGATTTTGTGTCTTTTGATGACGACCCCAACCAAGGTAACACCATATTAGCAGCCAGATTAATTTCTTAGCAACACTTCAGGTAATCAAATGGTGGCGAGCTTTGGGCTTTGCCAGGTGGTGGGGAGGAACTTGTAATAGTTCTGTATCTGGTATGTAGGGCTATGGGGCAGAAGATGGCAAAGTGTGCTATATAGGAACCACTAGAAGTTGGTGAAGTCTTAATGGCAGAGGATGTCACTGACATATATGGATGCAATCACTGCACATTTGGGCCGGGTAAAATTTCCATAGCTTACTTTTGCCTAGAACTATTTTGGATGCTGCTAAGTATCATTTCCCCTGAGAAAAGAGATGCTTTCTAAAGGAAGAATCCAGTGACAGTCGCTCCAGAGAGATTTGTCATTGAAAGAAGTTTAAGATGAAAGTTATAATTGCTTTTTAGAAGCTACATTATGAACCAGAAATTCAATGAATGTCCTGGAGTTCTAGGGTAGCACTCCACAAGTCTTTTTTTCTTCCTTCAGCTGAAAAATAAAATCCATTAACTTAATATACTGTGTAGGTCCATTTGTAATACAGTAGTCCTAGAAACCAAAAGGAAAATTGACTTGTCATAATAAATTGGTATCTCGACTGTCAGAATTCACGAATACTGTCTTCCCCTGACGTTCTCTTCAAAGTATTAACAGGTGAAACTATGTATAATTTATTTAAATAATTGGCCTGTATCCTTTAAGGCAAGGCAGTCCTAATGCAGGCATGATGTTCCTATTAGGACCTGTGATCATGCCATTTACCTTATAACAGTTTCGGCAGAAGCCCCTTCACTTGCTGCACACCCAACACCTTAGCTCAAAGAAGAATCATAATGAACGTAGACTTTATTTTCTAGTAATGATAAACGAATACTGATGGAAATGCTTTCCAAAATCTCTTTGTGTATAGCCATTGAAAACAAGTATATAGTCTGTAGTTGATGGTTGTGTATTAGAAGAACGCAACATATAAATCATCAATTGGGCCTTATTTTAGGAATCGACAGCCTGTAGTGGAGAGAATCAACTGAAACACTATAGAATAAAGCTATTAACAGTTTAGCAGATGTTCGACCCAACAATTAAAAAAAAAGAAACGAAAGAAAAAGAGGTTGACTCCATGGGTCAAGGGCAATCCTTGCTCCTTCACCAAGTCATTAATTGTCTCAGTCAAACACAAACTGGTGTTTTATCAAGTCAGGCGTCAACTCAAGGAAATGGAAAAGTGAGTCTTACTTTCATTTAACATTATACTTCTGGCCATTTTCTCAAATTCTTTCAACTAATTTCAGTACTCTACCCCATAGTTTGAGCCTGAAATTTTACCTGCTTAACTCCCTCACCCTCTTAATTGAAAACACTTACATTTATATAACTCTTAAGGTATTACATGCAAAGTGCTTACCACAGAACCTGACACAAAGTAAAAGTTCAACAAATGTTCACCGTGGCTATGATTCACTATCCTGTGGACAACAAAAGGTATCTGGTCACGTGCCAACTGGTACCGAGTACAAACTGTGACTCCTCATCCTCAAGCAAAGGAGAGCAGGGCCGTGTTTGGTTTGCATGCAGGATAGAAGAGGTGCAACACGCACTTGCCCTCCCAATTTGAGACAACATCTTCCCTTTTTTATCTATGGAACTCCTCCCCGGGGGGTGGGGAATGTGATCCTGTAAGCTAAAGACAGAACCACATACAACTCAATTCCAGGCACACCTTCCAATGGTGTTGTCTTGAAATTCAGTTTCCTCCTTGTTGTAACTATTAAGTTTCAACGACTGTTGCCTATAATTCCTAAAAGATTACTTTAGGCAGAATAACAACACTGTGTTCTTTGTCCATCTTAATCACTAATGATTGGAGAAGTGCAGCTGCCGGCTGACTGACAGTCCTACACGGTGACTATATGCCAAAATGCCACCTGAATTCACTAGGGTGTATAGAACTCTGTAATCCAGTGTAAGAAAATTCATGTGGGTATAAATGGGCAGCTTAGTAATGTATATTGTTTAGTCATTTGACCTCCAAAAAGAGTTCTATCTCCTATACTGTTTCTACTCTGATCACCTCTCTCTCTAAGAAGTCTATCAAAGCTAATGGCAAGAACTAGCAACTGTGAGCCCCCCCCCCCAATGTACTTAATGTGTTGTCCTCAAATTGAAGTGTAATGAAACTAGATCATCAACTTTCTTCCAAACCAGTTTCCAGTTCTTTTTCTCATCACATCGGTTGGAATTTTTGGTTTATTTCTCTCTAGCTAAGAAATGGCAAATACATGACACATGTATTTTACGGTTCCACTCTGGCCCTCAGCAGACATCACTAATCAATCACAACCCTCATTATCTCCGACTTCCATGGAAACTAACTCCTCTCACGCTCTCCTAATGGCACTTGGCTAGAGCCTCTATTTCAGAGCTGAACATGCATCTCCATCCAAAACTCCCAAGGGAAAGTTCTTTGCTGGTCTTTTCCTACATAATGCTACCATGTCTTACTTAGTTTCCAGTGTAATCACCCCACTGCCCACCCCCTATTCAGGAATGGCTGGTATCTCCTTGCTGCCTACTACGTGTTAACACCAATGAGTTTTGCAATCCTTTAGCAGCATCTATCCAACCAGGTTGTTGGGTTTCCTCCAATTATATCTCCCTACTGTCAGCACCTGAGAATTGCTCCTGCGTACGTCTGTGCATGTAACGAATGCGATTACAGGACTATTCTCAGGACCCCTTCATCCAGCCAATGCCTTCTCAATCCTGTTACACCCAGACTATGGCTCACCTTTTCTACTCTCAGTCCACAGAAGACCCAGCCTTCTCTCAAAAGAGCTGTATTTTTATAAGTTATGAAACAGGTTAGAGAGGCTACTTATGTCATATGCTCTCAACCACCTACACTCCTAGAGCACATAGAGTCGACACAATTCTCTCACAGATGACAAAGGCAGGGGTCATTTTCTACCTAAATCTCCTCTTCCAAATCCAATCTTGTTTCAGAAGGAAACAAGTATTATAGTATTATAAAGGATTCTTATAAAGGATAAAACCTTAACCAGGATCCTATAAGAACAATCTATAAACAAGTGCAGAATCAATAAACATTGCCTTAGCTCCTCAGCATGTCAAGTCTCTATATGTTTCCAAGGCTGAACATTTAGATGGGGAAAGCTGTTTACCAAACTCTGCAGTTGATTGTTAATCCTTACGCAAGCTCTACAATGTAAACCAAAATTAGTTTCTGCATTTTATAGGAGGACTGAGTTCCACGCAAGTTAAAATGACTTGCTCAAAGTCATCCACACATTCTGAGCAGAAAGAGATGACACCCTTGTCATCAAGGGCTTCTGGCATAATATAGAACTCTGTGAGCCATAATGCCCACATAACCTATAGGCAAATCTCAACATCTTTTATGATGACACATTACAGTTTTCTACTTGGTCAACTTTTCTATCAATTACCATATTCAAACAAATGCATGTACTTGAGATTTTTTTCTCCTTGTGTATGTCTGTAAGTAAAGAAAATGTGCCTTTCTAGAAATGCAGTATTCTGAAATTGAATTCCTTAGAAATTAATCACATAGTTGGCATTGGATATTTTATCATAATAGCTCAAAGTCCAGAGCTGGTTTCAACCACAAAACGCAAGTTGGTAACAAGTTTTTCCCAACTTTTTAATTTGAAATTTTTCTAACCTTCAAAGAGTTAAAAAGTATAATGAGGATATATAGATCTATTACTTAGATTTGCTAATTAATTCTTTACCCTATTTGCTTTCTCTCTTTCTTTCTAGTGTTAAATGAAAATATACACATAGTCATACATATAAACATACACTGTGCATATACATGTAAATGTATTACAGTCATTTTTTGCTGATCCATTTGAAAATAAATTGCACATACCTTGATTCTTTCCTTCTAAATACATCTCATTTTTCTCTAGGAATAAGAATATTTTCCTCCGTAACTGCCAAAGTATTTATCACATATAGAATATTTAACATTAATACAATAACACTCCCTGACTTTCCCAATAAGGTACTTTATAACCTTTAAAGTCCAAAATACAATATAGAATCAAGAACTGAATTTTGTTACATGTCTTTTTATAGCCATGTATGTATATGAATACGTATGTTTATCTCATGAAAGTCACATCTTTTTCAGATGTCAGGCTTGTTATTTTGTGAAATAGCTCATGTTCTGTATTTATCTAATTATCTCTTAATCATTAGATTCCACGAGAACGCTACACAGGAGATGCTGTATCCTTCTCACTGCATCATTTTAAGACCCATGTAATATTCCATTGCTACACTGCTAATCGAAATGTGATCATGTGTATTGATCCAAATATATCATTGGTTACAGGGGTATCCAAATTGATGCACCTAAACTGGTGGTTCATGTCATAATCTACAAAGAAAACACATAATACATGATATTGTTCCAAATCTCAAGTATGTACATTGTTAGAAAGTTTAGTGGAAAAATAAGTGACTTTTCTAACATAACCTGAGAAACGCTGAAAAATGTACCAGAAGGAAGGAGAAACAGTGAGCGGGAAAGAAAGGAACCTAGACCAACAGCAAGAAATTCTGAACTTTCCATTCAGGCTCCATTGACACAACTCACTGTGGAGTCCAGATGGCAGATAAATTTCATTTCTTGTGGCAGTTCTGATTGATTTGTGGTGGCTGCCTAGAGCACTGTATTAAAAAGGATTTTAAGGCTGCATAATGACTTGGCCCAAAAAGTGCCTTAACCAATCATATGGCATGGGTTTTGGAAGAAGGAGTAATAGTCTATGTGTGGTAGATTACATATGGTCACAGATTCTTTGCCACTCCATCCATCAAGAGATGGATTCCATTTCCCCAACCCTAGAATCTGGGCTGCCCTTGGACTTACTCTGACCGGTAGAATGTAGGAAGTGACACCATGCAAACTCCAGAACCTAAGCTTCAAAAAGACTTAACAACTTCTGTCGTCACCTTCTTAGAATGCTGTTCTGAGACTGCTCTTAAGAAAACCTGCCCAACAATATTGCAGGAAACAATACATTTGTGATATTTCAAAAGGCACAGAGTTTGGGGATACTTTGTTTCATAGCAGTAGAGAGTTTATAGAACATGCTTCTATTTTTTGACCCTCATATCTATCTCCTTTAACTCTGCCAGTCATCAGTTTACTCGCCTATGAGGCAAAAGGATTCCAGCAAGATTAAGGTGTCTTTCAGTGGTAAGATTCAAGGCTGGAACATAATCGCCCGTCTCAGTTCCATTCAAGGGGACCCACCCCAGTGTTCATGGACAAGATGATAAAAAGAAAAGGATTGCAGTAGAAACTGAGATTGTTTTGTTTAGAAAGAACAGTAGAAAGTATTGGTCCAAACCCTTCATTATGAAGACGAGGGAACCAATGGTCCCAGTTGTGGAATAATTTGTCTAGTGCCACAGCAAGTTAGCAGCAAATTCTGGTACTGCAATTTCCTCAGAACAGTGCCAGAATAGGGCTGGATCTTATTCATTTCTGATCCCCATATCTTGTGTTCATCCTGATGGTGTCTCAACCCAATACCTTAGCTCCCCAGTGAAATGGTATGTGCCAGGAGACAGAGCCCAAGATGAGAACAAGTCAAAGGAGGGGATGGGTTAAGACATAGTAACGAATGATATGCATCTTTAGGTAGCTTTCTTTTTTAGCATATTTTTTAGGTGTTCATTTATTTATTTTGAGAGGGGCAGGAGGAGAGGGAGAGAGCACAAGCAGGAAAGGGGCAGAGAGAGAGAGACTCCCAATCAGGTTCCTTGCTGTCAGTGTGGCTCAAACTCATGAACTGTGAGATCGTGACCTGAGCCAAAACCAACAGTCAGACGTTTAACCAACTGAGCCACCCAGGAGCCCCACAGTTGCTTCTTTATTTCTAAAGCCTGTTGTCTTGAGAACTCCTTTGGTTCTAAATGAAAACAAATACTATTGATAAATGAAAAAAATTCACACTGAAATTCAAATAGAAGAACTGGCTTCTCTCAATATTTATTAATTTTGATATTCCTTTAAAGAACTTCCAGTGCTTAGTATTTGTCTTGCCATTTTCCTTTTTAAGTATCTGATAAACGAGGTGATTAACCAGAATGGGCCTTGTATCTTCTATGCAACAGCATTTTTTTAAAAAAACCAAGACTTCAGAAATATTATTGTTTTTAATAAAATGAATGAATTAATTAATAATCACAATTATTGAATCCCACCAAACTAAGAAATTCTAACCCCAGTTCTGTTATCATATTTTAAAAAGCTTTATACGGTAGAGGAATTTTTATACCTCCATCAGAAAGATTATCTGACAAAAGATTTCAGTGCTTCTTGAAATTTTTCCTGAAAATGATTAATCATTGAGGTGGTCACAAATATGTCCAAAAGGATATAAGGCTGATTAAAAAATATAACTATGGAAGGCAATTAAGCAAGCAAACAATACCAAAAATTTGCCTTTCTACACAAAAGGTAATGAGATACTTATCTCTACTTTAAATAAGCCCCTTCTAATAAAATCTAATTTAGCAAAACGAATCGGAATAACACACCTTAGCCAATGTGGAGAATTAGAAAAATGGGAGAAGGGACATTTCTGCTGATGGCACCATTGTGATGGGTCAAAGCCTAATTCAGAACTTGCTGTGGCCTGTGTCAAGCCTACAGTTGCCGTTACTAATAGGTTCTTCTTGATAACTCTAGTTTGGGTTGTTTGCTTTTTCCTCTTAGACCTACTGCGCTTTCTAAAGCTCCCACAAAAGATATCAAATTTAGCACTCCAGTCTTCATTGTGTGTGTGTCTTTTAATATCTGTTAGGTTAATAACATTCAAAAACAAAATAAAGTTAAATTGTTGCAAAGAGGCAGGAAAAGTCTAAACGGAAATGTTCTAGAGCCACAAAGTTGTCATTTGTGATATCAGGAAATAATCCTACCTCCTTAGCTCACAGGAGAAATCTCAGCCATCTCCCAGGGAAACACTTCCCCTTTTCCAAATATGACAACTTTATAATATCTAGATGATTCTATGGAAACATAAAGTATTCTACTATGTATTAAAATTTCTAAAAAGAAAGATATATTAAGATAAAAGTCTGTTTAGCAAAAAGGGAAATTTTTTAAACACATATTGTTTTCTACTGAAAAACTCTAGTTAACAAAATACGTACCTCATAAAAGAGCAAGCTTTAGAGACAGAGAAAGAACAATGAGTATGATCAAGCTGATAAAGAAGGCTCCAACTGCCTTTAAAAAAACATTATCTCTAAGCAATGGTCTTTCTTTTGTTACGACAGGTATATTTGTAAGTACACAATGTCCAGAGCCCAATCAAATTATTGGGGAGGCCAGGGGTAGGAAGTGACCAAGTCCTCTATTTATTTCTATTTATTTCTATTTCTAGTTATTTATTTCTATTACATTGGAAAAATAAAATCCAACAAGTAAGCTTAGATTTACTTTTCACAGAGTAAGTTTTGTGTGAAGCACTGACCCCCGAAAAAGATCAAGAGGAAGAAACAGAGAAGGGCTCGTCTCACAAGCATTTTAAGACTGTTCATTGACTAGTATACAAGAAGCCGTCTGGGTCGGGGGAGCTTTCCAGGGGGGAATCAAGGCCCATGTTGGCTACAGTAGAGTCTAGTGTTAAGAACATGAGCCTGATTTCTGACTGACCTGGACACTCCACTTTCTCCAACGTTGCCCAGGTTCAATATATTTTGTGCAGCAAATACAGTTAACTTTAAATGTCATTAAATATTAGAGATAAAAGGGTCCCCAGAGAACATCTCATCCAGGACCCGTCTTCCTCAGAGTAAAAAAATGATCCTGTAAGAACAAGAAGGTGAAAGGACTGGAGCATTCCAGCACACTTGATGTCCACTTTGAGGGTTCTCTCCCTGCATTGCCCTGCACTTATGAAGTAGGCTCAGCATTTGGAGAATTAATTATAAGCAGTAACTGATGCATTACCTTATAGTGAAAAAAAAAAAAAGCAGAAACAGCTCAAAGTCAGAGGACCTATGTTTCATACATACTTGAGCTTCTTATTAGCACTGCTATTTCAGCAAGTTGTTAAAAATTCCCTAGGAGCTGTAAAATATAACGGCAAAGATCATCCAGACTCTTCTTTTTCCTTGTCCTGTGACACTAGAACTCATCGTTAACCTATCTTGGATTCATTCTCTCATCTTAATCAGAAGAGAAATAATGCTCCCTTTCTCGAAGGGTTTCCTGAGGATTAAATGAGATAAATGTGTAAAATGCCGGATGCATAGTAGACACTCAGATGCTAGTTTCCTTCCATCCACCTTATTGTTCATTTATTCATGTGCAAAACAAGGATAAAGCCTGCTTTATATGATTAGCTGTTTCTTGTTAATAGGTATTAACCCAAGGGCAGGTACATAAATAAATAACTGGATACACATAATCACTTAAAACATACACACACAGTAAACTAGCCAATGCTCTTTAAAAGCTCATAATGGGATGCCTTTCCTTACACACATACACACACACACACACACACACACACACACGTAACCATTCATTGACGAAGAGGCAAAAATATTCCTCAGAAGTTGACTTCTCTGCCGCTCTTTCCTGCATGGGTTGGGATTCATGGTAAAACCTTTCTAATGATCTCTTCTGATTTCTAAGTGTTAGAGAGTAGAAGCTAGTGTTTGAAACTATAAATGCAACCTAGCATAAGCTGACTTAATAGAGGAGAAATTGTGTGAATTCTCTATTAGAAACAACAACAACAACAAAAAAGATGGTGGTACTATGTAACACTTATGCAACATTTCATGCAATGTTGTCTACTGCACTTTGGACAAAATCCTAAATCCAGAGCATGACCTAAATCAACCCCATGTAATCCAGATTCCAGCCTCTTCTCCTACTAACATATGCTGTGCTCTCTTTGGCTCATTGTACTCACAGTGGCCCAGTGCCACTGGATTTGAACAATATTGGGCACCTACTGTTTGTCAGGTGCTATTCTAGGTACCAGAGATCTAGCAATGAAAATATAAAACAGACACACACTAAATAGACAAATATGTCTGCCCTCATAATGCTTAAATTCTATGGGAAAAGGTAGCAAACAAGAGAAAGAATTCCAATTTATGTTAGAGGGTGAATAATACTATTAAGAAAAAAGCAGGTGTGTTTGGAGGTGGTCTTCATTGGATTACCACCAGAAGCCAACCTCTTCCCATCTCAAGTGCCTTTACAGGCATGTCCTCCACCCACTCTCTCACTTACTTCCAACCATGTCAAACTGGGACCCAACCTTCGGCCCTCAACATCCCACATCAGTATCAATCCTTGTTAGTGTCTTTCACTGAAAACCATCTTTTTGACCTCAGGCCATTATCACAATTTTGAATTATTTCTATGATTATCTTTTTAATATGTGGTGTCCTCCATGGACTATAAAATGCTATTAAAACCAGGTCCCTGTCTATATTTTCTTTTAGCATTTGCCTAACACCAAGCTTTCCTGGCACGCAGTAAAATGTGTTGAGTGGTTGAAGGAAGAAAAACAGAGAGCAAGGAAAGAAAAGAGAAGAAGGAAAATAAAAAAAGAACAAGGAAAGGAAGGAAAATTCTTTGCAACCAGGGAAAGGCCTCAGACTCTCATCTCAATGGCTGCAACAAACCAGCCAGCATCCAAGAACAGACCAGGAGCATTTCAGCTGATTACAAAGCACATAAAGGAATCAGAACTCAGGATCTGCTTACCAAGACAGGATTTGTTATCACAGAGAATCAAGATTCAGGTTCAGTACAAACTACCGAAAATAAGATGGTCAAATTAAAGTCAGCAACACCTGACAAACCCATAAGATGAACATTTTGAACCCCAACGTGAGAAAATGTAATTAGGGATCATAGCTTAGGTTGGAAGAAATGAGCTTAAAAAAATAGCCAAAAGGAAGCAGTGGGTCCAAGATATATTGTCCGACACCAAATTTAGGCTTATAGGTCAATCCTTCCCTTAGTCAGCCCTGAAATGTTTAATTAGAACATGTTTTCATGTAGACTGGTTTTATGTGGTTATTACAACTCACTGAGATTTAGAAGCATAAAACTATGGCAGAATCTTCTAAACTTTTAGCCAGGATCCTATTCACCTGAAACTCCCCATAGTTCCAGCCACTTATTTATCTCCTTTGGAACTAAAGAAAGCTTGTGGAATACACACCTGGGCCTCTCCCAGAGAGAGAGATCCATACACCCATGCACAAAGGCCTCCAGGAAATCCAGACTGGGAAAGTTGGGCAGGTGTGACATTCTCTCTTCTTCTCACCTAAAACTGACTCTTCACTTTAGCACTTACTGTATATGGAGGAAATATGAATAATGATTTTTGCATGGACCTAGATTCCTGTGTTCTAGGCCGTTGGAGAGAACTCACACATTCCTTTATTGATTCTTTCACTTGATGTGGATTTATTAAGTACTTGCCATACATGAGGCAGCACGTCTAGGAGTGGGTCTATGGTAGAAAACCAATCAGATGTGGTCTCTGCACACAGTACGGAGGAAAGAAAGACAGTATCAAAAGCATAAACAAAAAGAGTAAAATTACAAAATGCAACGAGAGTCATGAAGAACAGCAGCACACGCACTTTGTGGGGCTCATTCCCAGTGTCTGGCGGTTGTCATGTCTTCTAATCAAAACAAGCATCACCAAAGAGAGTCCTCCCGGGCATGTCAAATCACGCACACAAAATGAGGAGGAAGAATGACAGACCATGGTAGACACGAGGGGAATTTCTCACTTGGGTGCCTGCTGGGGGCTAGCGATGAGAAGAGAGAATTGGCCAAGGTAATAACTGAAGACCTCTCTTTCTTGCCTAAGGTGCTTACTTCCAACAACGGCCAAAAAATGATCAGCAATATGGAATACCATCAGTGGCCAGCGGGGGCAGATATGGCAATAGATAAAAGCATTTTGTACACATTCAAGTGCCCAATCTTTCCTCTGAGATATCATACTCGGTTTCGAATCCTAACCCTACCATCCACTAAACTCGTGATGTTGGGAACACTGTTTAGTCACTCTGGTACTCTCCATGTCTTTAAAATGCAGGTGGTAACTGTCAGCCTCTTAAGATTGATAGACTTAAGTGAGATAATTCATGCCAAGCCTTTAGCATAGTGCCTGGATTAACCCCCAGCAAGAGCTCAGCAAGAAGAGTGTGAGTGGCCATTGGTTAATGATGCCACACATCGCACACACCTGTGTGCAGGCCTAGCCCCTGATCTCATGCTCTGCTTGATATCAACTCCTGCACTCACCTGGCCTGTTACTCTAGCTCAGGGCATTAGGTGATGACTCACGGACTAAATCAGACTTTGGATACTTTATGTACCAACAAAATTACCCTTGTCCTCAACACTCTTCTCTTGCACAGCCAGACGACAAGAGTGAAGAAAACCAAGATGCTGGATAGTCGGCTTCTGAAAAACCATGTGGAGGCTGCAGAACGTGAAAGGAAACACGCCACTTCTCAAATCACCATTACTCATTCTGAGCAGATGTACCTCCTTAGGGCTCAGTCCAGCCCAGACCCGACCCAAATTAGACTCCTTAGCTGGAAAACGCTTCAAGCAAGCTTAATGGGGAAGAACTGCAGATGAGATTTTTAAAATAAAAGATACATACATGTTTTTGCTTCACTGGACTTGGTCTTTCTTGTGGGTGGTTCTCTTAATATGTTATCTTTCCCTCTGGTTATATTATTTCAATATCGCTCTATGCTCTGGTGTGTTTTGGGACTGATTCAGGTGTATTGAAAGCTATTGCCTCAATGTAGTTTCAAAGTGCTGAAATGGGAATTGGAACAGAGCAAGCCAGGAAAGAAACCCAGAACAAATTTACTATTGACAGAATCAACATTGGATCCAAAGTATTAAAACTCTCCCTTGGTTTCATATAATCCCTTTCAGATACTTTAGCAGCATCTTACAGTGTTAGGGAATGCTGTCAGTTTGTGCTAAGAATATACATTTCACATTCTGTACAGGGTCAAAATACTATATATAGTAGTTATACTTGGTAAAGGACATGCTTTCAAGCAGAGGAAGTCTTTTTGATAAAGAAGTAACTTCTGGGCAGGAAAAACTTAGTAAGAATATCTAGCTAACAAACCATACATATGTGTGTGCCCAGCAATCCAACACTATGCCTGGCATAGAGTTACACTCATCACATAAAGGAAGGTATCTGATGAACTTGAGTTCCACTCTCAAAAGAGATTACAAATCCAAATTTTAAGGAGCCTAACATATCTTATTCATGGTAAATATTTACAAGCACAAAATAAGAAAGTAATTTCTTAAAAGATAAATTAACAACAAAATTTCAAACAATCCAGTTTTTTAAAATGGACGTAAGGCTTGATAGTCATTTCTCCAAAGAACATACCCAAATGGTAAATACGCCCCTGCAAGATGTTCAGCACCATTAATCACTAGTGAAATGTAAATAAAAATCACAATGAGACACCCCTTCACGCATGCCAGAGACCTGCACAAAGAGAAAAAATAACAAAGGTTTACCCTCGTGTGGAAAATTTGATCCCTCTTATATTGCTGGTGGGATGCAAAATGGTGGCCTTGCTGTGGAAAACAGTTCAATGGTTCTTCGAAAAGCTAACCACAGAGTTCCCATGAGACCCAGGAGTACTTCCTCTCCTAGGTATACACTCAAAAGAACTGAAAACAGGAACTTAACCAGATAATTTAATGACAACGTTCACTGCACTATTATTCAAACCAAATGTCCATCGATAGATGAATGGACAAATAAAATGCAGTCTAAACATACAATGGAGTATTGTTCGGCCATAAAAAATAAAGTTCTACTACATGCTACATCATGGATGAATCTCGACAGCATCATGCCACGTGAAATGAGACAGACACAAAAGGACAGACACTGTATGACTCCATTTTTATGAAGTATCTAAAACACGCAAATTGGCAGAGACAGAAGGTAAAGAAGAGGTTCCCAGTGGAAAGGGGAAGAAGGGACTAAAAGCTACTGCTTAATGCTTCCTGTTTGAGGTAATGAAAAGCTTTGGAATGCAGTGATAGTTGAATAACACTGTGACTGCAATTAATACCACTAAAGTGTACACTTGAAAATGATAAAGATGATAAATTTTATGTCATCTGTAGTTTATGTTTTTAAATGTAATATACCAAAACCACTGAATTTTAAACCTTAACTGTGTGAAGTGCATGGCATGTAAATTACATATCAATAAAACTGATTGAAAACGAGGTTGATAACTCAAAATCTTTAAAAGAATTATACCCTTTTATCCATTAGTTCATTTTCTAGGAATCTATCCCAAGAAATTCATCAGGCCAATGCATATAGATATATAACATAACTGTATGTCAAAGCATAATATAATAGTCAAAGATTAGAAACAATTAGGGACTGGTTAGATCAATAAGCACAGGATGAAATGATGGTATAAAACAACCAATAAATTAATATTCTAAGAGAATATTTAAATATGTGGAAAAGTGTTTATGTTATATTAAGCAGGAAATGTAGGATAAAATGTTATACTTTAATGTACAATCCAGACTCTTTTTTAAGTTTTTTTATTTATTTTGAGAGAGCACAGAGCCTAATGTGGGGCTGAAACTCACAAACCATGAGACCATGATCTGAGCCAAAATCGAGAGTCGGACACTTAACCAACTGAGCCACCCAGGCAACCTACAGTCCAGATTTTTAAAAAGAAAATGACTAGAGGTATAATAATAGTTCAATTAAGTGGGTATATTATACTCTGTGATCAGGTACCATTCAAAGTGCTTTACACTTTAAATTCATGCACTCCTCACAAGAACCTTCTGATATAAGCAATATTATTGCTCCCATTTTATGAATAAGTATACTTAGACCCAGAAAGATGAGGTTAATTTCCATTACCCTTAACTAGTAAGTGGCAGAACCAGGATCTAACCCAAGCAACCTAATTTCAGAGTTAACAGTGGATGTCAATGTTCAGAGTAGATTCCTAGTGATAGACTACGGATATTTTTAACTTTTTTCTTTATATTTTTCTAAGTTTTCTAAAACATTTATAATAAATATGTATTACATTTGATAACAAAAAATAAAAACAAACCAAACACACCAAAACTTTTATGACCTTCATCATTTTGTGTTAAGCTCTGGAAATGAGGAAGGTTCAACTTCACTTCTACCTCAATTTCTATTCCCAGGATGTACAGCGGGACCTAAAGGCTGAACTTCCTCCCCTAAACCATCAAAGACAAACTCCTCCAGGCATTTTTTTCCCCAGGGATAGTTCAACACATGATTCTTTTCTTTCAGCTAAAAGTTGTGCTTTTCCAACAAGACATCTGCAACAGCTTAATGCCACATGGAGAAACAAGACCAGGGTCATAGTCCAACTTCCAATGATGGCTGAATGACCCATGGAGGGTTAGAGTAAGACAGGTCTTAATTCAAGTGTTTTCCTTTCCTTCTATGACCTTGGTTGAGTCCCGTAAGCCTTTTGCCCTTTATCTGGGGGAAATAATTCTGGCCCTGTGAATCTCATGAACCTGAAGAAGGTAAAAGTATGTTGAAAACAAAAAGCACTACATAAACAGATTTTTCATTAAATTTTTAGTTTTTAGTTCCTGTTCAAAGAGCAGGAAACCAATAATGCACAAGGTACTATCAGGTACTAATAATGACATTGTGATAATTACCAAATAAATGCTTTGAGTGACAATGTTTTTTCTCACTCATAAAATAATAAAGGCATTACCTAGATAACCTCCAAGGTTTATTTCATTTCAGTCCTGTTTCTTCAAAAGCATCTGTTGAGCATTTACTATGTATAAGGCACAAAGCCAGATATAAGGAATCCAAAAAAGGAATCCAAAAAGAATTCTTGACCCAATGTGGAAGATGTGCATGTAGATGCACTCTGTTGATCATATGTGACGAGTTCTAGAACAATTGCAAATATAAATTACTGCCTGGGTAATATTTTCTAGTGAAGCCAAATCATAGGTAGAAATAAAACTTCACAGAGGTAGTAACCATTGAAAAGATTGTTAGAGGAGTAATGTCAACGTTTGGGTAAGTTAGGGGAAAGGTTTCATTCAGAACAGAGAGACAGCGTGAATGTAGGCTGGAAACTGGTGATTACCAAAATGGAAAGGGCATCATAGATGAATCAGCAGAGATCGGAGAGGGACTGGAAGACAGTGTTTCCATAGGCAGGAGTACAGCATGGGGTCTTGTAAGCCATTCCCTACGAACAATGGAGAGTACTGAAGATCTTAGGTGAGACAAGAACATGTTAAACTGAGGTCGAAAAATGAGGAAACCTAGGGGTGGTCAAAAATAGGAGAGAGTTAAAACATGGCTAAGTCATTCTTATTTGTGCATCAGGGCTTTAATATCTTAAATATATTTTTTCAAGCTTTGGAATTAATCACAAGCAAACTAGCCATTTGAGAAGACATCAAAACCACATGTTGTGCTACTAAGATACTTAATACTCTGGCAATTCTAATGTTCACCAAATGGATCACAAAGCTATAACAAAGTTTTAGTTAGCAATAAGTGATAAGGCAGCCTGGAAGCTTATGTTCTAATCTCCATGAAATTTCTCTATTAGAACTCCAGACCAAGGCAATTTTGATTATTACAAAAACCAGTTAACTTTCGTTTAAAATCTATGGGTTTACATTTTAAGCCATGGAAGAGTGTAACAGTTAATCCCACATATCTTCCCAAAAGGATTTAATGAAACTTGACCTTAGTCTTTCCTGTTTTTGGGTGTGGGTTTAAAGTAAGTACTGAAATACTTTATGTAAACAATATTTCAATACGGTTGTTGAAATGTGCCACTTCCAATCCAAGCCAGGAGATATTCCTCGGAAACAGCGCCAGAGCCTGGAAAATAAGGAAGCGCTGTCCATTTATTTGTCTTGGTGTTTTCTTCTTCTCTCCCAGGTCACCCAGTCCCAGTACTTCTGACAGGGAGGCTGATGCTGAGTCATCGATATGTGCAGAACCTGGGAGTCTCCTGCGACTTCGTCTCATAATTTTCTAACTGTTAACAATCGTGCATGGGGGTATTTCTGCAAACTAGGAGATCTATTAGCCAGACTGGAAAATCGATAGTTAAGGGGACCCCTTAAGACAATGCTGATGAGTTTATAGAAGAAACGGCAAGTGCACTTTGTGTGAATATGTTTTAAGAAAAGGAAGGATGAAGTTTCATTTTTCTGCATAAGGTCCATAAATTAAAAAAACAATTAGGGAGACCAAAAACCATTGGTAACGATTGGTTGTAGTTGCCAGGCTAATGGTGCAATTGGAGCTGAAACTTTCCATCCAGTCTCCGAGCAGGCGATACCATGAAAATTGCTAAGAATGTGCCCTTCAGTTATTGAATCGCAGTGCAGACATTTTGTTATCAGCCTAATTGAATAGGAAGCAATGAAGACAGAGAGAAAGGACAGGTATTTGAGGCTGTAAGACTTCCAGAGAAACCTAAGTCTTCCATATCTAAGTGTTATTCTATTTTACTATAAATCCTGATTTAAGAAAACTAAGAAGTTGTTTCCTGCAGAGTACCATCTGGCAACAGAACACCTTCTGTAAGAGAGCTGGGTAATTTTGCTGATATATAGCTCAAAAAATACAGCTGAGCAGCTGAGAAACTAGACGCTCAATAACCCCCCATCCTTTTTAACTGTCAAAACACTATGAGGGTCCATCCATAGGAAAAAAGAAAAATATATATATTAAAGAATCTGCTATAACTCATGTGCCAGAGTAAATGTAGCCAATGAAACATGCTAGCCAGTAGCAACATAAGTGCCTTTTAGTATAAGCCATTAAACCTAAAAGCTAAGAAAAAGAAACCCAAGAAATGAAAACCCACTCTAAACGGTGGCAGAATCACAAGAAAAGTTGAAATTTAGAAAGGGCGACTGCAAGAGGTGCAAATTAAATTATCCTCTAAATGTTTCCCCTCTAACAAAAATAAATACATATGCATGTGTGTTTATCTTAGTATCTGAAGCAGAGATCAAATTCTAAAAACCTGTATTATACAAAGTAATATTTCCTCTGAAAGTCTTTTACATTAGTATAAAATCCAGTAATGGATTTTTTTTGATAGCCAAAGCATACTTGAGAAATACTGTCTTTCTCTAGTGGCCAAAGGTAGCTGGCATTTGTCATCAAGACTCACAATCAATCTGATACAGGTACACATCATTTATGTGGAGTGACACTAGTTGTAATTGTATCATTTAAAATTTCTCCACCATGTCCCTGAACAAGGACAAGTTAAATTTATACTAAAGTCATGACTTACAAGACAGTTATCAGGGTTGTAGCAGCGAGGATGGTCCCTCTCGTAATAACATTCCCATATTCTGTATGTTTCTAAATTCAGCCACTACCTATTTCCAGTATACCAATGCATTGCTCTAAAGTGAACCACACTTTGCCTATATTATTACAATACACCTGGTGATCCGGCACCTGGGAGAGTTGGTAAAAGTTCCACCTCAATTACCAGGCACACTGCCCATAATAAAACA
This sequence comes from Cryptoprocta ferox, assembly GCA_028646485.1. NCBI lineage: Eukaryota > Metazoa > Chordata > Mammalia > Carnivora > Eupleridae > Cryptoprocta > Cryptoprocta ferox. Next base: position 116,821,884 of record CM053574.1, on the reverse strand, counting down.
GATCCCTCCCTGGAAAGAAAGAAGCCACAGTTTCTATCTAAGGAATCACAAAACAAACCCGAGGAGGAAACCAAGAGAAGTGTGATGTCTAGTGATTTTCCAGAGTTTATACGAAAATAGTAAATAAAGACAGTAGTGACCTGACTAATTCCGAATGCAACAAGCATGATAAGAGGACAAAGAAAACTAAGACATAATGTGCCGAGATTTTTAAAAAATCACCATAATCCAAGAAAGGTGCAAAATAAAAAATAGTACACATGTAAAGTGATAAAAGATTATTTTTGAAGAACAGATACATATCATTACAAAATAACAAAAATTCAATATTCTGAAGAAAATAATTAATAAATAATGGCTTAGCTGACACCCTTAGAAATGGAAAGTAATTGCTTGTAAAGGGGTGAAGCCCACACACAAAAATCTTGAAGCTATTCTTGGGTGCACTGCCAGTCTTTTTCCACTCCCTTCCACATTGCACTGAAAGGCAGTGAACTTGATCCATTTTAGTGTGTTTTGTAAGCCTTAGGAGCTACTTTAGCACCTCAGCCAGGGCTCCAGAATATACTATATTGATGGCTCTATTACCTTTTTCATTGTCTCCATAAGTTCCACTACTGAAAAGAAGAAAGTGGTAATGGAATAGAAATTCACTAGCAGCGGAGACACCGAGCTGAGCTCTAAGTAAATGTCTCCTTTCGCTTCCAGCAGCCACCGCCAATGCTTTGACCCTCCTTCACCATTACTATTCCCAAAACTGGTTATCAATAACCTCCACTCGGTCCTGTAAGGCAATTTGGAAAGGTAAGACTTGGAGTCAAGGGAAGAAGAAAAAAAATAGAATTCACATCTCCTGCCTCCTCCCTCTTCTTCTCAACCAAATATGTCTTCTTCTTCCCTATGTTCATCACCCACCAATCCCTCCTGAAACTTCCCATGTCCCTTCCTAAGGGACTCAAGCATCAGGTGGAGAAAAGAAATGCCAGAATCTCTTATCATGTTAGGGCTCCCACTGGATTTACACACATACCCCCAACTCTTGAAATCCACTAACAGTAAAAGCAAACAAGGTCATCATTCTTTTTTTCGTCCTTTTCCCAGTAAAAATCATGTACAGATTCATATGTTGTGGCAATCGATCGTTAAATGTAAATAAATATTCCCAGCCTGTACTGTATCTTAGAAGAGTTAATTTATCCCAAGTGGAGTTTTTGGTTATAGACATTTATCAATAATAATATGCTGATTTTCCTTTAGTAAAGGAAAAATAAGAAATTAAAGGATATATACATCTATATATATTTAATATACATTAAGGACAGTGTATATATATATATATGCAGTATACATATGCTTTCATTACAAGCAGCATATATTTATGTCCATCATTGCTGTTTCCTGCATATCTACCCACTCAGTCTTTTTACTAATTTAGCTCTAAGATTTTTTTTAGCTCTCTTGTTGACTCCTACCCAGTAGTAATCACATCCTTCACCCCACATCATTATACCACACAAGAATACTGCTGACCACTAAATATCTTAATACCAACAACATTTCATCAGTGTTTAGGGCTCCGTGAAGCCCTGTGCTTTCCTAAAAATCAGCAAAGGAACAGAATAACTATGGCAACATGGCATGTTCTCACTCATTCACTCACTCATACATTCACTCCTTGCTCACACAGTCTCTGTGCCAAGTCCTGTCCTATCCACTGGGGATATAAAAGCAAAGAAGACAAAGCTGTTACCTTCATGAAGTTTACATTCCAGGCGCAGGCAAAAAATTAAGGAAGGAATAAACATAAAACGTATCAAGTAGCAATAAGTGCTATAGTGGCAATACAGTAAAATAAGCAGGCAGGAGTGACAGGGAGGGAGGGAAGAGGCTTTGTTCCTTACAGTGGGCAGGAAGACAGCTCTGAGGAGGCATCATTTGAGTATCAAGCTATGTTCCAATCTGGCAGACACACCCGAGATTGGTGGGATGCCCTTTAGTCACCTCGCTTGGTGACCAAAGTTTGCATCCAAACAGGTACGGCTTCCTGAAGAAAATCTGAGCTGAAAAGGGAAAGGTGCCCCAAAGGCAAATAATCTCTGCTCCTCACCCGGTATTGCCGCTGAACTTGAAGCTGCCAGTCAGGACTCTGGAGAAACAAAGTGAACCCCCACCCCAACAGCCCCCATATGATACAACTAGCACACTGAGACCCAGCAAGACAAGTGAGGTTTCAGGAAGCCAAGTGCAAGGTGACATTGGAGTAACAGCAGATAAATGTACAGACTTCCTTCTACACCCAGGATGGAGGTACTTAGAGAGAAGCATTGGGCAGTGGCAAAAAGTCTGTACCCTGGAACCAGACACAATGGATTAGAAAACCAGTTCTTCCGCTGACACCTTGAACATCCTTGGGCAAGCCATTTAAGCTTCGTTCCACCATCTATAAACCCAGGCCAATAAAAACTACTCCGGAGGGCTGTTGTGATGCATTGTTGCTTTAGATACTGGATGGGAACCTTGCAGCCTTCCTGTCCCATGGTTAAGAGCTGCATGGGACCATGATTATCAGAACTGAGGGAAAAATTGATAATATAAATAGAACTTAGGAACCAGAACTTTAAATAAATACATGACAAGCAAATATTCCTCAAGCTAGAACCTAATCCTATGTCCAAGAAGCAATACTCCAAGCCCAGTTAAATAAAAAGGTCATAAATTAGAACCATATTTGGAAATGTATTTCTTTCAAAATCTCCAAGAGTTCAGTTGTGAAAATTTTTAATAACATTTTACAATCAGATGAAATCCTTCCTTGTTCAATTCTATTCCCTTACTAAACATATATAGAGAATCTTAGTAATTTGATCTTCTGGGAATCCTATGAATTAATCTTTTAACTCCATTCCAGGGAAAGCATTGAGAACAAGTAGTTTCTTTAAAAGTTGATAAAATTGAGATTGGAAAATATAACCCCCAACTCACGTCTCTTTGCTTTGTGTTCTGAGTCAGTGATTACAGTGGATTGAATGGTGTCATGCCCTTCCAAATTCATGTCCACCTGGAACTTCAGGATGTCACCTTCTTTGGAAACAGGGTCTTTGCAGATGTATTTAAGTTGAAAATGAAATTGAGAGCATGCCAGATTTGGGTGGGTCCTAAATCTAATGAGAAATGTCCTTATGAGAGACAGAATAGGACTCACAGAGATGCAGGGAAGACAGCCACATGAAGAGAGAGTCAGAGAACAAATTGAAGCAAAAGCCAAGAATCCCTGGAGCCACCATTACCGGGAAGAATCAAGAAAGGATACTCCCTCTATAGCCTTAGGAGGGAGTCTGCCAGGTCAACACCTTGATTTGGGGCTTCTGACCTCCAGAACCGTGAGAAAATTCATTCTGTTAAGACATCAAGTTTGAGATAATCCACCATAGCTGCTAGAGGAAAATAAAAGTGTGATTTTCTGAAAAATTCATTTCGTTCTCTGCATTATGATGGCCTCCAACAGCCATATTTTTACCCTCAAAAGACAAAGATAAGAATAAAGAGGAGAGGATGGCAGAGGCCTTTTCTGGAACTTTTCCCCTTTGAAGATTTGGGTGGATTTAACCATGTTTTCCAGAAGTTACTATTGACCCCAGCTGTGTACTATTAGTGTAGACACTAACATGAAACTACGACAAAATAAGATTGGTTCCCATGGGCCATGCTTCCTCCATAAATTTTATTCTAGACAAAGGGAAAAAGGCAAGATCACCATTGCGAGTGTTAGAAAGGTCCGGGGTGATGTCATGGGAAACAATAAACATCATTTTAAAAAGCTCAAAGAGGAGAAATATCTACATCGAAGCAATGCTGCTCCTGCAGTAATGTTTCTACCTTCCATTTAAAGACAGATAAATTTTCTATGACAGCTCTTAATAGCCTCTATAGTTATTCACTGAACTTGCCCTCAAAATTACAGAGTAATAAAAGGATAATAGCATTTGACTGACTACAGCGAAAAAGTGGGCTTTTCTAATAAAGTGGCCATTTCATTCCCCCCTCTATCTTGGCCTGTCCAGTGAGGGTGCTCTGTGTGCCTAAGGACTGACGGATAGCCATAATAATACATCTTTCATCAAGCAATGCTATTTGGACTCTCCATCTATTTATCCATAGGAATAAAGAATATTTCCCTTGCTACAGACCACATCCACATAAGCCAAATGTTTCAATGAGAACAGTCAGATCTAAGTCTGTTGGATTAAGCCATATGAACTGGCCCATATTCAACCATTTTAACCCACAACTTATACATAAGTTATCATCTAAAACCATACTTTACTTATTACTATGTAAACTATACTAGGAGGATTTCTCTTAGAACCAAACTCGGGGTCAGGGGGAACCATTAGTTACAAGTGCACAGTTGAATGTTGGATGTTTGAGAACGAAAAAAGCTACAACAGGGAGAATAAAGTGAAAAACATATTCTGAAACATTCATAGATGCCTATTTTTGAGGTTGTAGAGTTCAACATTCATGAACTCAGAACCTTGGTCACTTCTTCCTGTCCTCACTGCCACCTCTACTGTTCAGGCCCCTGGTGGATCAGATCAGCAACTGTTTAACATTGTCTCTACTTCCTCCTTTAGCCTTTTTTTTTTTCACAGCTGCTGGAGGGATGGAGGGATCTTTTCAAAGCCAAGACCAAACGGATCAAGTCACTCCTTGCTTAAAATCCATCAGTGGCTGTGTACACACTCTAAGGACCTTCGTATGGCTTATGAAAACCTGCATGCTATGGTCCCTGCCAACCTCTCCCATTTCATTCCCTTCCCCTCCCCACCCTCCAGTCATACTGTCCAGTTCTCGGCTCCTGGAGTGTGCCAACCTCACAGCTACCTACAGGACCCCCAGCTCTCTGCAAGCCTGGCTCCATGTTCTTCAAATTTCATGACCTTTGATCCCACGACCATCAAAGAGTAATATTTTTATCTATCACAGCATCCTCTTTCTTCCTTAAATTTTCCTGAATTTGTTTATGTACGTAAATGCTACTTTGGATTACTTGTTTATTTTCTGGGTTTCTCCACTAGAATAGAATCTCCCTGGAGGCAAGGATCATGTCCATTTCTCTTAACCTGGTTTATCTTGTGCCTAACTAAGGCTGGCACTCAGCAAATATTTTATGAATGAATGATTCAAATTACAAAAATAAGAAAAGACCATTTTTCTCAACCACAGAAGGGTACCACATTCCACAGAAACAACACAATAGACTTGTTTGCTGTGTTGTGTCATCAAAAGCTCCCGCGTGTATATATTCACACCTCTTCCTCTCTCACAAATCAGAGCTTCAAAAACTTAATACACAATTAGTAACTTTTTATTAAGTCTAATACTCAATTCAGTTCAACGTTTTAAAGAATCATGTTTTCCACCAATCTTTCTGCATAGGACTGTGTTGACCTTGTATTCACACATTTTTGTGTAGACAAAGATCATTTTGATGAGTTTCACCTCATACCCCCATCTTGAGCCCATTAATTCTATTATGAATTCTTTATAATTACCATCACATAAGCATTCATGATCCAATCATGTAATTGATCTAGTCTCCCATCAGAATTAATTTTTTTTGCCTTTAAAACAACTTTAAAAGAAAAAAGAAAAGGCTTTCAGATTCAAACTCATGATAGTAAAATACCTAATATGAAATATCCCCACACGTCTCAGACCAAAACAAAGCTGAATCAGGACCAGTCCCTTCCCATAGGCCACCCACCCTCTTCCCTTTTTTCTCATTTTAGTTTTTAAAGCAAGACCTAGTGACCTTTTTAGAACTCTCATAGCTATTTGAGTAAATATGGCTTGTAAATATTTTTTCAAATTTTTATTTAAATTCTAGTTAGTTAATATACAGGGCAATATTGGATTCAGGAGTAGAATTCAGTGATTCATCACTTACATACAACACCCAGTGCTCATCACAAGTACCCTCCCTAATACCCATCACCCATCTAGCCCATCCCCCACCCACTTCCCTCATCAGCCCTCAGTTTGTTCTGTACCTTTATGAGTTTCTCATGGGTGGTTCCCCTCTTTTTTTTCACACCCCTCCCCTATGTTCATCTGTTTTGTTTCTTAAATTCCTCATAAGTTAAATCATGTGATATTTGTCTTTCTCTGACAGACTTATTTTGCTCAGCATAATACATTCTAGCTTCATTAATGATGTTGCAAGTGGCAAGATGTCATTCTTTTTTGATGGCTCAGTAATAGTCCATTGTGTATATATACCACATCTTCTTTGTCCATTCATCAGTTGATGGACATTTGGGCTCTCTCCATAGCTTAGGTATAGTTGATAATGCTGTTATAAGCATTAGGATGCATCTACCCCCTCAAATCTGTACTTTTGTATCTTTGGGGTAAATGCCTAGTAGTGTCATTGCTGGATCATAGGGTAGTTCTATTTTTAACCTTCTGAGGAACCTCCATACTGTTCTTCAGAGTGGCTGCACCAGTTTGCATTCCATCAACAGTGCAAGAGCATTCTCCCTTTTCCGCATCCTCACTAACACCTGTTGTTTCTTCTGTTAATTTTTCTCTTGTAAATATTTTAATAATATAAGTAAGACTAAAAAGTACTTTGGAGTGCTAAAGCACTTTTCATGTAAATTAACTTTATCAACATTGTCTTTGTTTTTCTCAGTTAACAATGTCTGAATCTAAGAAATGTCATAAAATAACCGATAACTTCTGTGGTATCCTTCCCGCCTTTTATAAATGAGAGGAAACACCAAAACAAGATTGGCAACTGTCCGCTAGCATTAGCTACCAAAAAGTACAGTGATCCCCACGGGATATGTTCCAAGATGCCCAATGGATGCCTGGAACCATGGATAGTACCGAACCCTACATATAGTATGTTTTTTCCTCCACATACCCACCAATAATAAAGTTTAATTTATAAATTAGACCCAGTAAGAGATAAACAATAATAACTAATAATAAATGGAATTATAAAAATGTACTGTAATAAAAGCTATGTGAATGTCATCCCTCTCCCTCTCAAAAATACCTTACTGTACTGTACTCGTTCCTCTTGTGATGATGTGACAGGATCAAATGCCTATGTGATGAGATGAAGTGAGGAGAATGACGTAGGCATCGTGACTGAGAAGCAGGCTACTACTGACCTTCTGACAATACACAGGAAGAGTATCCTGTGCTTCTGGATCATGGTTGACAAAGGGTAACTGAAACTACAGAAAGCAAAACCATGGGAAAGGGCAAAGTACTGTGTAAATTATATATTAATATTGCTTAGGCACCACCATCAGAATAACCAAAAAGAAGATATGATGCTGGAACATTCAGAGAGAATGAAAACATAAACATCCAGCATGATTAAATAACCCTCCATAGAAAACACTAAGCGCCAAGGGGAAAAAATATCAGAAAATTCAAAGTATATCCAGACATAACATTAAAAATATATATATATATTTGGTCTGAATAATACCAAAAGTAAAATCTACAGGCTCAAAAAGCAAATTTTCCTCAAGTGAGCATGATTGGGGGAAATTCAATTTCCCAGCACTAAGCAAAAACAGGTTAAAAAGCAAATAGGTAATATGGTCCTCACAAGGTCACTATTAAACTATTCACAAGCCATGGTAACTAGGAGAGAAATGATAAACTGGGAGCCAACTTCTCTCAGTACATTAATAAAGATTTCTTTTTCAGATTAGTTAGTTGAAAAGATCTTAAATAGCAAATACACTAGTAAGATGGTCACAGGACATGCTGGAAAAGTCTAGCACTCCTCAAGCCCACACTCAAGTCAGACATCACCATATGATCATGGCAGTCTTTCACATTGATCTGAGCTGTAATCTCAAATCTTTCTCAACACAGCACTCCACACAGCATTTACGAATTCATCTGAACCTTTGGAAATATGATACCAACTTTAGTGTCAGAGGAATCTGAGAGAGAGAGAGAACGAGAGTACTCTGTGGGGCAAGAGAGACGAAGTACAGGATGAGAAAACGAAGGAAACATTCTGCTTCAGGAAAAGTAGGGACAAAGTACCAAGTGTCCAAAAGGAAATGGGATAATCCTGAAGACCAGCTTAGCTTCCTTCACCATGTCTTTTGGAAATAGTTCTGGACACAGAAACTTAAACTGCTTCTAGAAACATGAAAGATATTCCCTGTAATAAGAGTAATAAGATGATATGGCATTGTTACGATGTACAAATGCACAGAATCCTTTATGTCTTTATAAGGTGATTTTATGGGCAACATAGCTCAAGAAACCTAATGGTTCATAAGCTGGATATTTTCTTTTCTCTAGCACTATTTAAAAAATTATGACAACATAACTGCCAACAACTTTTTCACAGAATCACAGGCTAAATTACAGACACTAAATTATTCTGTGGTACTAGATTCATTAATTCAAATATAGAAGACATCTACATCAACGATTATGAAGAATTACATTAAATCAATGGAAAAAAAGCTGAAGTCAATTTTTAAGTTAAATGTGACAGAGTTCTAATTTGAAATAAAAATTGTGAATCATGCATATTCAATCAGTAATTAATCACAACATTCAATAAGGAATGAAAAATAATGGTCCCTTATATCATTTCTAGGGTTCAAGATAATTAGAAAGCATTATAGTCAAATGTCTGTTATGGTTCACTGAAAATATGTGCATGCTGATGTCACGTTAGATTACAATACTGATCAACATCAGCGTTAGCAAGCAATCAGTCAAAACATCAACTAGAAGACTGCCGGATGGTCTCATCCAAACGTTGGGAAGTAGAATCTTTTCCTTCGATGTGACTTTCTAAATAAGGCTTTATAATATACACATATCGACCAAAAATATATATTCATTCAAACAAATTCAAGTTGACAGTATGTCTTTGCTTCCATAAAACTGAAGTACTTCAAATACTTTCACTGAAGATCTGAGAAAATAACAAATTCTAAGTAATTAATTAAGCTCTGGGCACAATGACTGACAAATGGTATGTTTCAGTGGGCTGAGTGAAGGGGTGAAAGAAAGAATGAAACAGGGTGATGTGGTTAGAAAAATCCCAGGATGAGAATTAAGAAAGCCTGCATTCTCGTGCCACCTCTGTAATGAATCCTATGGAATGACACCAGGAATGTTCGTGAAATCCATTACACTCCCATTTCTTCATCTATGGAATTAGAAAACTGAACAAGGCAATGTATACAATCTCTTCCGTCATTATGATTTCATGATATGTTCCCAGACAGAAGGCAAGTTTCATCTTATAAACACCTCAGTGAAAGATATCACTCATAAGCAATCCTGACCAAGGCAATGAAAAAAATGCTCAATTTTTATTTCAGTGAGTTATGTATCAGACAATAGCCATACTGGCCCTCTGAAAATTATTTTAAAGACTTGATAGTCATGATTTAAAATTTAGCTTATTAGACAATGCCTTCTTAGAATTCTTCCCTTTTTGAACGTATAGAATGCCCAGTTCACAAACAACTCCACCCTAAACTCTTTATGTAAAGATTTTGCCTTAAGCAATGACACTATCAGTTATGAGTAAACAGGATAATAGTATCCACAGTGTGGAGAAAATACAATATCACAAACACTAAAGAATAGGATAAACCATGACCTCAGGTACAAAAGATGATTCCAGCATTCTTTGTCAATATATTTCCCTCTTAATGTGAAATGACTTAAGGCTGATAAAAAAATTTTGTTTTCTAGTTATCTTCCTTATAAAAAAAAAAAGTCATGAATTTTACCATTAGCATCTTATAAATACAAATCTTAAGACTAGCATATAAGATACACTTTCATATTAAGAATTTTCAGTGAGACACTTGAGATAAAATCTGGATTGGGGTGCCTGGGTGGCTTAGTCTGTTAAGTTACCAACTCTTGATTTTGGCTCAGGTCATGATCTCACCATCAGGAGATTGAGCCCCACATCAGACTCCATGAGCTGAGTGTGCTCGTGCTCTCGCTCTCTCTCTCTCTCTCAAAAATAAACATTTTTTTAAAAAAAGGTAAGATCTGGATCATAGATAGTTCAGTAGAATACTAGCCTGTGTGTGAAGCGACTTTAAGAGATTATCTTGAGTTAATCTGGACTAATCCTCTACCTGGAGACAAATTAATGAGCATAGAGGCAGCAACCAATAAACATCTGTTGAATGAATGAATGCATGATCCAGTATTTCATGATGTACATTTAGCAGAGTCAGTGGAGCACAATTACCTCACCTAACAATGAATAAGAAACGAGACAAATAAAGAGAAGAAAAGGAAAGGACAAAAAGAAGCAAGTTAAAGGCATAGAGTACAAGCCATTAATGTCACCAACAATTGCCGTGACTGCCGTTCCATGGCAGGAACACCCAGGGCCCCTACTTTCAACTACAGACCATAACTGGCTATCTATCTTCTTCTAAAACATTTCTTCCTATTGCTGCTTCTTAAAGGGTAGCTACATCTAAGGCAAATCACTATTTTTTTTTTAAGTATTTGATATGATTATCCTGAAAGTCAAAAGGAATTTGACTTCCTATTTTCTAGATCTTTGAGAACACGAAGAATAATTTAGTGAGGAAGCTTCTCTTTACACATCTCCCTGGGATGTATTCTAGAATATTTTATGACCCTACACATTCTTATGTTGGTATCTTTATTTCTAAATGTACAAAAAACATTAATTTATTCATAATTTGTCCTAGGTGCATTTCCCCAATATTCCCTGATCTTCAATGCACTTCAGGGCTGAGCTGCAAAATTTATGTCTCGGTATTTAATGAAACCAATCTTTATAACACTCCTACAATGGGTTTTCCTTACAATTTCTTATGCTGCTAATTTAATTAGCTGAAATCATTTCTGTGATTTAAAACTTACCTATAATTTTTTTTCCATTTTCCTCAACAGCAAATTTTAAGCTTAAGTTGATAAACATAGGCAATAAAAAGGATTATTTCTCTTGAATATCACGAGGACAAAGAACAGGTAAATACTCCTTGCCAACATTTTCCACTTAAAAATATCATCCACGGGCATGTGGGTGGCTCAGTCAGTTAAGTGTCTGACTTTGGCTCAGGTCATGATCTCAAGGCTGATGAGTCTAAGCCCTGCATAGGGCTTTGTGCTGACAGCTCAGAGTCTGGAGCTTTCAAATACTGTGTCTCCCTCTCTCTCTCCCTTCCCCCACAGGCTCAATCTCTCTCTCTCTTTTTCTCTCTCTCTCAAAAATAAACATTAATTTTTAAAATTTTTTTAAAATATCATCCAACATTACCTTACCCTTACTAGGAGATGAACAAAGGGATATTTGCAAAACTCTTTTTTTGAGGAAGAATTTAAGCTGTTCAACTATTCTATAACCAAAAGCAAAATTCTTGACTGCTTCTCTAATTACTAAAGCCTATTATTTTAGGAACTTATGGCAGCATATTGTTTCATTAATTACACCCTACACCAAATTGTCATGCTCTATGGGCAATGTATGGGGTTAATAAAAGCTGCATGATTTTCCCAATGCTCAAAAATTGGAGGGATAAGCAAGTGAACTAAAAAGACAATCTATTTGGCTATTCTTCATGGTTTTATGGTATTCAACAGCCTTATGAGGGGCAACCTATCCCGTATTTTAGGAAAGTAAGGAAACTGACTCAGAAAAATTAGATTCTAGGTTCTCTAAACTCCAGGGGTAAGAGTATCAATAATGACAATTCAACATGTATATTCTGACTTTTTCACTTACTCTTACTTCATTGAAAAAGTTAGTATAAGAAATTTAAGTGTATGTATTGATATTTGGATACAAACTGGTCACTCATTTTTGTCCATGCAGTTATTTTAAGTTAACAGATTTCTGATACAGATCAATCTAACACTTTAGGACACACTCGGTGGAAACTAGTGAAAACTATACATTTGGGATGCAAAAGTAATATGACATATTAACTACTCATTTTCAGGTAACTCCCAGTCTAATGTCACAGACATGTTCATTTACTCACTGTGTTAGTAGTGGGGTAAATGGTAAACTACACAGTTATAGTCTGGGCTATAATGGAGCTCATAGTCTATCTCAATGTTTCTCAGTGGGGAAGATACTGTCCCCTAGGGTGCATTTTGAAAGTTTGCAGGGATTATTTCTACCTTATAGTCAAATTACTCCTGAGCACTAAATGCTGAAAATCTTACTTTATAAGTAAAATATAAGTTTTATTTTATTTCCCTATATGTTACAGTTGGGGACATATATTGATCATTAAAAATAAGATAGGCAGGTCACATAACTAAGGATTCCATGTCAAGATAATAACAGGGCAATGCAAAATGTTTATTATAAAGAGGAATGTATGGTCTAGGAGTAAGAAGGGCAGACATGTAAACACATAAAAATACAGTAGCAACCAGACTGTGTACTAAAACATCATTATGTGCAAACTGCCAAATGGACACAAAATATGGAGTAATTAAGAAATGCACTGCAGGGAAAAGACAGACCAAAAGTGGGCTTCAAAAGGCAAATGGGGCGGGGCACTTGGGTGGCTCAGCCTCAGGTCATGATCTCATGGTTTATGAGTTCAAGCCCTGAGTCATGCTTTGTGCTGACACCTGGAAGCCTGGAGCCTGCTTCAGACTCTGTGTCTCCCTCTCTCTCTGCCCCTCTCTATGTCTCTCTCCCTCTCACAAATAAACAAACATTAAAAAAAAATTTTTTAAGGCAAATGGGTCTTTCCAGCTAGCCAAGTACAAAAGCCAGCCTCGACTGGGTTAAGAACCACAGAGGCACCAAGTTGTAGAAGGAGAAACACAAAGAGCAAACAACTGAGCCAGAGGATGAAGTTAATATGTTGGCCTGGAGCTGGTGCCTGTATTTCATACTAAGGAGTTTCATGCTTATCAAGTAAGCAGTAGGAAGCCATCAAATTGCAGAATAATTTCTCTGGTCATTTCTGATTTCAAAAATATACAATTATGTTCAATCCTCTGCCTAGAGAAATAATTATTAGAGTCTTGATATTTATATTTTGCTTACCATTTTATTTCAAAGGGTTAGTTATTCTGCTACCGGCTTCTAAAATACATTAAAATGTTCAAAGCAAGACCATGATTTTGAATGCAAATAAAAAGGAAATCAGAAAAGGAATATTGAGTTTAAATTTACAGCGTTATTTCCAAAATGTATCTGTGAAAATGCTATGCCACGTGAAAATGCAACCAATTTACTTGAGTTAAAATACACATTTGTTTGATTAAGTTTTCAAGTTTACCTTGTTGTTTCCTTTGTAGCCAAATACAGACTTCATTTTGGAAGTTTCCAGAGGAAAGTGTTTATTAAAAATTCTTACTTTAGATCACATAGATGTTTTATTTATCTCCTATTTTGGATCAGAGTGTGGGGTAAGGACCCAACAGAGGATTTAAAATCAGTTTCTTCGTAAGGAAATACACATGTGGAAATTGACCTGCATCGAGCCACACTAAAGCCAAGGAGCTATGGTATTAACAAAAGAACCTCTCTTTGCTTCACAGGATTTCAGCCTAGATCTGCTACTGGGGACACTCCGCTCACAAAGGGAGCTCTAAAGTTCCTTTCTGCTTTATTACTGTTTTCTCAAACAAGACCAATGAACTCTCCAGCCCTGACCCTTTACCCCAGGCTGACCCTCCCACAAACTAATCTCTGTAGGGCTCATAAAAGCGAGTTGTAAACTCCAACAGTTGTCCAGTCTAGGGGAATAGCTCAGCACGCCCCCCCCCCCATTATCTTGCCCCTTTCCTGACACTAAACACTTCCATTCTTTTCTCATCCACCTTCGCCAGTACACAGAGCTCAGTACCCTCCATGATTTGGTTCATCACAAGTTTCCACTACTGACTTCCTGAACTTTTTGGCTTAGGAAGTCATGGGAGATTCGCTTTAGAGCTCTGATGTATCTACGGCCCATCCCAACCCTAAACAGAAAGTGTCCTTCCACACTCCAGAGCTACCAGAAAATATTCATTGGTCTTTCCTGCAACTCGTAGCCTGTTCTGAGGTTTATGGGAGATGGTGTGTGTGCGTGTGTGTGTGTGTAAGTAAATATATATTTGCACAATGCTCTGAGAATAAGAAGCTTTATTTGAAGGCTATGTTTTAGAATGGAAATTTAAGTGGAAAAAAAGACAGCAAAGACATAAAAGACAGCCTTCTGACAATATTAAATTAAAATTGTTCATATTTGCAATGATCATTCACACATTTGGCTATTCATTTTATGTGCATTTATAAAATGAAGCTGAAAATAGCTGCTGTGCACATGGGCATGTTTGGAAATGCCTAAAATAATCACAGCCTGAACAATATTTTACACATACACATGCACATATATATATATATATACATATATATAGCCATATATATAGGGATATATATCCATTCAACTGAGAGTGTTCCCATAGAAAGAGTGAGCAGAAACACACACACACACACGCACACGTACACAGTTCAAACAGAAAATGAAAAACAATATAGAAATGAGTTTTCCTATGGAGAGTTGCCAGCCATAAAATATAAACCGAAACTACACAGTAGCTAGATCTGCAAGTAAAGACGTTTAACCAACATTCATAAAGTTGTCGAGTGCTCTTCCATTTTGCCAAAGCTCGCCCATATTGCTTTATCCTAACGGCACAGAAGACTACCATACAAAGCACACACAGCACAGACCAAAGGGCCTGGCACGAGCTCAATAACTGTGATGTTCGTCCTCACAGACCAAGGCAGTATTTGAGTAGAATTAACCTCCTTGATGTTCAGTATGTAAATTTTAACTTCCACCATGATGTAGGCAAAACCCAATCGTGAATGTGTTCTTAAAATTAATTTCCTATGTCTATTACCGTACTCACTTTTTTTTATGATTACATGCCTTATACTATGAATATTATGATTAAAAATGTTGTTGGGTTACATGAGCCCAATGAAAGCAGCCCAGAATATTTTGACCCCATGACCTCCCGAAGCTCGGGGGCTTTCTCACAATAACAACACCCAAGGCAGAGACCAGTGTTCCACGGAACGGTCTCTGTTCTTGCCCCTTCTGCACATGTGTGGACAATATCTGCAAACAGGCCCAGACAAGCACTGCTGGTTTACTCTGTACCTTCTTCCCCTCACCAACCTCCTCCCTCGCCACCAAAATAAAATGCCAAATACCTCAGCTACTCCTTAAATAACCAGGGATGAAGTCAGCTGTAGTCTGAGGTAGCCAACCGCCTATTACATATTCATAATGTACAAACAATTGTTCACAGCTATGATTGTTATTGTTCTAATTTTCACTCTCAGGAATGAATAGGAGGGATCCTCGGATTCATCCATTATATTTCGCTTTTACTTTAGGGAGTCTGCAAAGAGGGCACACCTATTTCTGCACTCCTCCCCATTTTATCCAACTCCCGCTATCAGTTGCAGGGAAGTTGTGAGATCAACTGGCCGGGCCCAGGAAGCTTCTATGAAAGAGGAACCAGGAGAAGCAGACAGAGCCTCCAGGAGCCCCTGCTCACCATCACTCCCCTCGAACACTGTACAGGTGGTACACCCATGATGGCCATCGGGCAAAGAACCCTCTCAAGCTGCCATGGGGAAAGGCAGGGGATGAGAAGGAGTCATTCATCCCTGCAATTCTCCACCAGTAGCAGGAGTACACTAGAGGATTTACAATGACCCACATTGCTCTCATCCTTGTATATGTCGGTGGGGGTGGCAGACAGCGCAGGGGAAGACCCAGATTCACTTAGTCAGCCACATACCAGTGCTTAACCATACCCACCATCTAATATTCAAGTTCGACTGAGATAAAAAGAAATTCTCCTTCCGCATTTTGGAAAATACCAGTTCTTGAAGCAGTGCTCGGTGTTAGTGGGATAATCTCTCCCCCACTCTTGGCTTTACTTTGTTACTACATTACTGCACACAAAGAGAGCATCTGGTTCACCTCCCTTAAAGCCATTGTTTTCTTTGCTCTTCTGTATTCCAAAAATAGAGTCTAGACTTTTAGTGTCATTTAAATCTGAGTCAGAAGAATAATCAAGAAAATAATTTATGAATAATTAATCAGGGCTGATACCATATTAGAGAGGAGCTATTTTTAATTTGCAAAGGCCAGGATACCATGGATATTTCCCAGTGAGAAGGAGCGTGCAGCATTTAAAGGGGCTGAACCGATGGACAGATTGCTTATCATCACTGATTGGACTCCACTCTACTCCTCAAAAACAGAACAAATAGAGATTCAATCGCAGACCAAAGGCATCATAACATGATACATGTCTCAGGACACAGGGTTAACTGTAGGAAACATGTTTCTATTCATGGGAAGACAGAATTACCCCTAAACTCACCTTCATTTTAAGCTTACCACACCAACAATGACATGAAAAATGTGACCACCATATGCATACTAAACCGATGAAGGAGACAGGAAACCTAGAGCGGTACTGCTTAATATTTTTTATTTCATTATATTTTCCCCTTATTTTTATTCAACCTACTTCTAAAGTTATGGAGGAGGAGACTAGAAGAAGTAGAATAATTGAGGGGTAGTGACATTAACTCCGAGTTTCCAAAAGCAGCAAAGGGCACATTAATAATGTTTAAGCTAAGCCACCTGTGAGCTCCCTATTGCCCTTCCTCTCCCCTCTTTCATGACTTAATCCTTGATCCCTGGGGTTGCCACCACCCCCAAGGCAGAGAAAAAACTCTCTGTTCAAAATGACGACACCCTGGTCAGATGCCTAGAGAGGTAGAATCATGAATGACCTTATTACTCATGGACTTCCCCACTACCCCAGAGATGGGAATTGTATTTGAACATGGGGGACATTCTTAATCAGGGCTCCTAATTCTAGTTTAGCTTCTTCCATCAGCTCTGGCATTCTTAGGCTTCCATTATAACGAAGGTGTTGGAATAGATCAATGTTTTCTAAAGTCTTTGCCAGATCTAAAGTATTTTATTTATTTCAGAAGTACCCAATTCTTTACTCCAACCACAAAAAATGATAATTATGAAACATGAGAAAGGTGCTAATTATTGCTACAATGGCATCATATTAAAATATTTAATTAAATGGATAAAATTAACACATACACCTTAAATTTACACAATGTCGTACGTCAAATAAATTTACAGTTTTTTAATGAAGCTCCGAATCCTGAGTGTTTATTGAAATCTGTAGGGAAACTCTGCAAAAGATTGATTTCAGAATTCTAATGCAGACTCACTGAATCAGAACTTCCTGGTATGAACACCCCAATGATCCCCACGTGATATGGGTAATTCACCAGGTGATCCTGATTATGTCAGCCACCGCAATGGATCCCTAGATTATAAACTCCTTGAGGGTGGCAAGGCTATCCTGTGCATCCTGAAATCTCTGTAACTCAGTAACTCAGTACTCAAATCTCGGTAACATAACTGGATGATTACGTATCTACTGAGTTGTGCTGAAAGAGAAAAAGGCTGTAAAATAAAGGCAAAAAGGTATGTTTATTTAATATCTCATATTTATAAATACACAAAACTGACCTCAGCTTTAACTATGCAGAGATATAAATCAGGAATTAACTATGCATTAACATAAACATTTTTAGTTCATCATATTTTCTGAATGGCTCATTCTTATAGGCAATGGTTCTAGCATTTATTTTATTAATCTGACCTACATTGTTAGCTGTGGAGTTTACCGTCACAGAGGACATATTAATCTAAGTAAAATGGAATTTTGAAGAGATATATTCTCATGGATTAAACACATGGGTCATTCTGATTTATTTTCATTAAGTCATTTGTTATTTTCTCTTGATTTGTTTGCTTTCAGTTGCCAGAGGAATGAAAAGTCAAAATATAAGCTGATGTAAATCTGCCTCTGAATTAGATCCCTGTTTAGAGTGTAGCAACAATGTCAAACATTCCCTACGAGGAAGCTATTAATTCTGCAAGCAGAGGCTCAGAATGAAGAGAGGACGTTGTGTATTAGTGTTTATTTCCTTATGATGTGAAATGCGCTCCTTTGCATTTAAATGGATAGAAAAAGACTGAAGCATTAACTTGGGGTTCATTAAAAGTAAGCCTGCCCATTCATGACATTCCCCCCAAAAATCTCCTCCGGTGGAAAACAAAATCACTAGCACAAACAGCTGGGTTTGTGTGACGCCATGCTGCCTGAATACCATTGTTTGATCGGTTTAATGTCACTTTTGTACTATTATACACCACAGAGAGAGACACTGAGTTGTCTCCAGCAGGGTGGCTAACATTCTGTAGCTAATTGCATACAGCTCCATGACAGCACTGACGGAAGGACGACCCTGTCTATGTCTCAGAAGGGAATAGAAAGATACTTTGTTTATAGTCACCCATCTGTCTGGTCACAATAGAATTGCACATGAATACAAGCCATAGTTTAGTGTGTCCTTCAAGAATGATTTTCTCATTATTTGCAGTCTCTCAGCTACCCTCTCGGTACAGGCTACCAGACACCGTTTCTATCTTCTTCACGAATAATATATCTGTTATTCTAAGGCTCCAAACAAAGTGAAGTCTTTCTAATACACTTCATAATCATACAGAAAATATTGCTTTGTAGGATAAAGGCTAAATTCAGGTTAAGGGAAGAAAAAAGTTGCAGGAGAGCAAAATGAAAAATCAAATATCAAAGACTCTTCCGCGCCTGTTTTGTTCTATGGATGAAATAACAGAATAACAGAATGCACACTAACCTGCATTGCAAAGGACCTAAAACAGCATCTACCCCATAATCATCCCTTTGTAGCTGAGTGAGTGAGGTTGAGAGGTTAAATGTCTTTGCCTAAAGTTCAAAGAGTGAATGATAAAACCTAGGTCTCCTGAAAACTAGGGTCTAGATATCAATAAGCAAGCCGGTTCAGCTGAGAAACCCTTCAAGGCATTTCTTCTCACTGATACTACTGAAATATTTATAGAGCCTTATAGACCCAGAAAGAATGACATAAAAACAAGAGCAAGCACACAAATGGTAGATACTCCTTCAGAGTAACAGAATCTCTAACTCTCTTAAGGCATCTGAACCTCTCTGCCTTGTTACTACAAATCTTTCCTTACATATTGTATCTTACCTATTCAACACCAATGCCTATATCCAAATCACTGGTCTACCATAAACTTCGTGTGCTCAATAGGTGTCTGGCATACATATAAATTGAAAGGATGAAAGAACAAATGAATTAATGAAAGCAAAACCCATCAGAGTTAAGCTAACATCAAGGTAAATCTTTATTTCCATCAAGCCAGAAACCAGCCAACAAATAACCCAATGAATGTTTTACTAAAGTGAAACTAAAGTAGCCCAAAGTCCCATAGTCAAACTTGGCTACTTGTAGAATATAGCAAGGGGAATAGAAATCATTAATTATAGGCTCTGGTCTAATAGAGATAAAGGTGAATATGAGTTCTTAATGACATTAGGTTTTACCCAGGTCTCTGTTCTTGAGAGTCTTTTTGTCTATGCACAGAAGTGCCCAATCAGTTCTTGGTTTTCCTCATGGACTTATTACTAAGCCTTACGTTTTTCTCTACCTATACACATTAGCATTCCAGTTTCCCTCATAGCCTTATTGCTACCAGATACTTAATTATATTTTATGTGGTAATCTGTTCATTGTACAGAAGATAAGCCGTGAAAGCAAAGAGTTATCTTGTTCTGTTTGTGTACTCAGTTCCTAGTATCTTACACATGAGTTGAATGAAGGAATCAGACTGAAATGGTTCGTTGAGAGGTTGAATTATAAGAAACTGCCAAACTACTTATAATACTTTATAACTGTGGAATAATTTGTTTCTATACCATCTAAAGTATATTATATGATAATAAGAACCAATATTATCTCTTATTATTGCACAAAGAGTTTAACCCAAAATCTAAGCTAACTAGATCTGGCTGATAAAGTCCATTTTATATAAATCTTCATAATCTGCCTGCTATTTATAGCAGGCTCTATGACATCCACCCAAAGGCTATTCTATCCCCAACCCCTGCGTCAAGCTTCTTCCTCAAACAAGATATATTCTGAATCATTACACTCCCTACCAATGAAACTAGATCCCTGTTATCTTTGGAATAGGTCGTAAAAATGCCAAGAATCATTTTAAATGTCAACCTAGATTTGAAAAATAGAATAACACATCCGTTGCAACCATCCATATAGCTGCAGACTCTGCTCTATCAGCTTTACAAAAGAAATTATCTATTATCTGTTAGGGTTCACTTGAATTACTTATTTTCACAAACCCTCTTTTCAGTTTATCAAAGGGAGAGTCATTTTGATTGGCCACCTACACACGTTAATACAGTGGGAATAAATGCCACCTCTCTAAATGAACATAGGAGGGCAAGATATTGACCCATTCCGAATGTTTTTCCTAAAAGAGGAATTACAGCTTAAATGATACCTGCATGTGAAACACTTTGTTAAACAAGAACCAAGACTCTCCTTCATTATTACTTTAAAAATTTGTCCATAATGTAAGTGAATCAGATTTGGCTGTTTAAATCCCTTTAAACATAATCCTTGGTAATTTGCCTGGTACGTGTGGCAGGCTTTGTAAGCACCCATCCAAAGTGGATTCCAGTCACCCACAAGCCTCATCCTCAATGCAAGAAGCCCGACTGTTCAAAAACCTGGCTTTTTAATGAAGTTATACATGATTCAACTGACCCTAGAACTCTACTACAGATAGATTTCTAACAATTGAACAATCAACCCCCTGAAGAAGTTTGATCCTCTGTGCTGAAAAATCTGGCATTGTTTTCTTTTGCTGAAATACAGCTATTTTTGATCAGTGTTTCTACTGAGCTAAGATGAATTCATATTATAAGATGATTTTATAAGTCTGCCTTATTTGAGGAATAAAAGGGAAACATCGAGGGGAGAATGTTTTTTTTTTTTTATATTTGACATATATAATGAATAAATCATGGCAGGACATTCTGTTTGAAACCTATTTCTATACTGGTATATTTATCTATTGGTATATAAATATACTTCCATATTTCTGTTTGCACTAATTTCCAGATAGTCCATGATTCTGTATATTATCTAGAAACCCAAAGGACATGACAATTCTGGGATTTTAATTAAAAGTTTAAAAAGAATTTTCATTGTAGTGTGATGACAACTGTCTAGAATAACAAATGCAACACTGTACCTCATCTCCTCTAGAATTTAAAGGCATCTACCCCTAAAGCTCTGGGCAGAACTGAAGAGCTGCCAGAGAAAGACAGAATAATGTATGTCATTTAAGTGAATTTGAAAAGCAGTTCCTTGTTGCTTTGGAGGGACTGTCTATTGGCATTTCAAAAAAATAATAATAATACAATAATGACACAATCTGCATAATCGCTTGTCAGTTAGCTTGGGTATAACAGGATATAACAGGCCATGAAGCAAACTGAATGTTTGAAATACACTGTCTTGATAGATACAGATTTAATGATGATAATTTTAAAGCTAAGAATATTAACAAAAAGGTTGATTGAAGCTTTTGAACATTTCTTTTTATAGTTCTGGTATTTTCATTCCTTCTTGTATAGTACTGACAGTTTCCTCAAGTGGCAAAACCATTTAAATAGTTACTTCAAATACCATTAAAACAATAGCAAATGTGAACAAAATGAACATATTTTTAGGTTTGTAATTCTACTCAGACTAGAATATCCGAACATGATTATCGCCAACTAGTATTTTATAAATTAATGACCTTACATGCTGGCACTATCAATAGTATTGCAATAAAACATGAGAGACTACAGTGGCAAAACTCCATTTTTTTTAATGTTTGTTGTAATGTTTAATGTTTGTTTTTGAGAGAGACAGAGTGCAAGCAGGGGAGGGGCAGAAGAGAGAAAGGCACAGAATCCAAAGCAGACTCCAGGCTCTGAGCTGTCAGCACAGAGCCTGACACAGGGCTTGAACCCACAAACTGTGAGATCATGATCTGAGCCAAAGTTGGTCGCTTAACCGACTGAGCCACCCAGGAGCCCTGCAAAACTCCATTTTTATTCTTGCTTTTGAAAAGTAAAACATAATTTAAACCACAATGTAAAAATATAAGTTGTCTGTTGCATGCACATTTCGATTGCTACGTTTTCTTGGTTGATTTATTTCTTGTTTAATTTTGATTAATGTTTGCATAATATATCTTTTTTCATCATTTTATTTTAGTGAATTTCTTGCAAACAGCATCAAGTTGGATTATGTTTTGAAATTAATTCTAACAATTTCTGTCCCTTAAATAATATATTTAGACCATGTACATTTAATGTAGT
This sequence comes from Cryptoprocta ferox, assembly GCA_028646485.1. NCBI lineage: Eukaryota > Metazoa > Chordata > Mammalia > Carnivora > Eupleridae > Cryptoprocta > Cryptoprocta ferox. The sequence continues at coordinate 116,799,495 of CM053574.1, read as the reverse complement.
TATTGATATATCAGGGCTTAAACTATTATATAAGTGGAAAACATATAAGGAACCTGTACTTCTACGCCATACCACTATTAATAACACACACCTCCTCTTCTCCACTGGGGTGGTGTCAGAGGAGGCCAGTAAAGAGTAGGCATTCCACCACCACCCACCAGTAAGGAGGCAACCCCTCCTTGGACAGTGTCAGTGGAGGCCATATGGGGACCTGGAACCCCCAGTTATCATATACTATGCAAATACTAATCAAAAGAAAGCAAGAGTATATATTTTAATGTCAGTGAAAGTAGAGTTCACAGCAAAAAAAGAATTACCAAAGACAGAGAAACACATTACATAATTTTAAAAGGGCCAGTCCACCAATAAGACCTAGCAGTCTTAAATGTGTGTGTACCAAACAACAGAGGTACAAAACATGTGAAGCAAAAACAGAATGGAAAAGGAAAATAGACAAACTGACAATCACAGTTGGAGATTCCAAAAAACAGTGTCTCAACAGTTAGTAGAACAACTAGACAGAAATTTAGCAAGGATACAGATGAACTCAAAAACACTCTTAAACAAAGGTATTTGTTGACATCAATGAAACACTTCACCCAACAACAGAATATACATTCTTTTCAAGTGTCCACAGAACATATTCTGGGACATAAAACAAATCTGAAAAAAAATTAAACAATTGAAAACATACAGAATATATTCTCCAACTACAATGAAATCAAAGTAGATATCAATAATAGAAAGATAGCAGGAAAAAAATCTCAAAACACTTAAAACTAAGCAACACACCTTTAAACAACTCTCAGGTCAAAAAGGAAGTTTCAAAGTAATCTTTTTAAATGCATTAATCTGAATAAAAATCAAAACAGAACATACCAAAATTTGTGGCACACAGCTAAAGCAGTGCTGGTAGGAAAATTTATACCATTAAATATAGCACTGGAAAAAAAGGAAACCTCAAATAATACTCTAAGCTCCCACCTCAAGAATTTAAAATATAAGGGTAATATAAACCCATTGTAAACTGAAGAAACGAAATAATAAAGATAACAGCAGAAATCAATGAAATAGAGGGGGCACCTGAGTAGCTCAGTCAGTTAAGCGTCTGACTCTTGATTTCAACTCAGTTCATGATCTCATGGTTCATGACATCAAACTCTGCATCAGGCTTTGTGCTGACAGCATATATTTTAATGTCAGTTAAAGTAGAGTATACAGCAAAAAAAAAAAAGAAAAAAAAATGCCGTCTATACTGACAGCACAGAGCCTGCTTAGGATTCTCTCTCTCTCTTCCTTTCTCTTTGCCCCTGCTTGTGTGTGTGTGTGCTCTCTCTCTCAAAATAAATAAATAAACATTTTTTAAAATAAGAAATCAATGAAATAGAACACAGAAATAGAATGGAAACTATCCGTGAGAGAATGAGCTAGATCTCCGGAAAGACCAATAAAATGCACAAACTTCTAGCAAGATTACCAAGGGAAAATTTCTTAGAAGAAATTTTGTTAGAGAAGATACAAATTGCCAATATCAGGAATGAAACAGGACACACACATGAGAGTTTTGTTAGAGAAGATACAAATTGCCAATATCAGGAATGAAACAGGACACACACATGAGAGTTTTGTTAGAGAAGATACAAATTGCCAATATCAGGAATGAAACAGGACACACACATGAGACATTCTTGCTTCGCTTCGTGGTAGTTAATCCCTAGATTAAACCCTGATTTCATCAGGGTAACTGCTGCACAATTAATGCTATTCTTCGACAGCAGTAGAATTTCTTTCTGATAGCAGTTTAAAACGTTTAAGCTCCAATGGTAGAAATTCTGAATATGCAGTTCTTTTTACTCAGATCCCATTACTACAACTTCAACTAAGCAACAAAATGCTTGTTGGTAATGGTGAAACTTTAAGGTTGAGAAGTACAAAAAATGAATAAGCTCCCTAAGGGCTGAGACATTGTTTCTTTTGTAATCATCAGCACATTCCCAGAATCAAGAATACTGTCCACTGTATCTTGGAGACAGTCAATATTTGCTAAATGAATAAGTGAAGGAATTAAAAATTGGAATAGGTACAATTTAAATTTAAAAACAGACTAGGAGTTTAGATAAATGTTTGATTTACTTGATTTTAGTAAAAAAAAATCCACAAATCAGAGCAAAAGACACAGGAAGGGCAGAAAAGTTGGGGATGAAATTTGGCTTACGAATAAATATGACACAAATTCTGCTCAAACTTTTCAACGCCCCTCCAGTATTTCAAGCCCACTCAAATATATGGATTGCAGGTCATTGGCAATCTGCTCTATTTGAATGAGACTCTTTCCCCTAACATTTCCCCAAAATAGTATTACAAGACTTACCGAAAATAACTGTAAGCAAACTAATGTTGGTGAAAAGTGGAACGGAATATTGAATAAAAAGACGGGAGAAATGCAGGAAGCTTTTTTTTTTTTTAAAGAAAGTTAAGTGATTTAATACAGTGATAATTTCCAAAACGGAAATTGAGCTTCAATGAAGTATGCATGTCCTCTTCTACATTTTCTGCAACAGTGCATGTAATTTGCACACATTTAATTAACTAATAAAACCTCTATCAGTAACATCAGGTTTGGAAATGTCATTGTTTATGACATGCTGCTCCATCAGGAATAGCTGATTGTTTTTTGTTTTGTTAACACTAAACTGCAAAGGTGCTACCTAGCACTTCTACTTGCTTTCAAATATTTCTTGATTTATTTAAAATTTGTTGGGGGTTTTCCACGTAGGACAGAAATGCAGAATTCTGTAATTACAATGCCCCTACAAAATCATGATCCAAAGAAAAAGTGAGGCATATAAAGGAAGCACAACTACAAATAGGGATTCACGAGTGCCTGGGTGACTCAGTCAGTTGAGCTCCTGACCGGACTTCGGCTCAGGTCATGATCTTGTAGGTCACGAGTTCAAGCACCATGTCGGGCTCCGTGCTGATGGTCCAGAGCTTGAGGCGTGCTTTGGAATCCGTCTCTCCATCTTTCTCTGCTCCTCCTCCACTCATGGGCACTCTCTCTTTCTCTCTCACTCTCTCTCAAAAATAAATAAACATTAAAAATTAAAAAAAAAAATCAAAGGTATTCACTCAACCACAGATTGTGTTCTGCTGCAGACAAATCAGATTGCTAATATGATCAGAGATATATAGTGTTTCTCCCATTCCACCACTTCAATTATTTTTATACTCATTCTCTGATACAGAACCCTGACAAGACCTTGTAAAATACTGCCATAAAACTAAATCTTAAAGACAGAAGATAAAGTATAAACAATATTTTTCTACCTATGTTTTACACAACATAGTAAGTTTTTATTATATATTGAATCCTATTTTTCCCTGGAACTGAAGGAATCCAGGGAAGAGACACTTGTTCTCTATCATGTCACATGGAGGTAGTGTCAACTTTGCCCAGAAAGAAATTTGAGTTGGAGTCTGCTCAGTGAAGAGATGGCAGACAATGTCACTAGTAGTCATCTGTTAAGAGAGACCAGTTATTTCGACTGCCAAGTCGGAGGCACAATAACTGTTCACATAAGGTTCAAAGTTCCTCTAAAATTTGGGGAGTATGCTTCATTAAAACACATGTACACGATGATGGTATTTACACTAACAAATATGACACTTCTCTGAATCATCATACATGTGTATAAAGTATGGTTTTGTTGTTGTTTATGGGTAACATACTCGACTACCAGCATTGAAGCACTGAGAAGAGGCTTGGAAATGAGACACTGAAGGTCATACAAAGGATCTGGAAAACCAGGTCAATAGAACTTGACACATGACCAGATATGAAGAAGAATTATCCAGGAGAATTCTGTTGCCCCTAACAGAGATTACAAACTCCCCAGCACTTATTTCAGGATAGGTGTCGGGGAGGGTGGAAGAGAAATCACAAGTTCCCCTACGGAGGCATGAACTTTGCAGGTGACTACAGGAGGTCCTAATGAAGGTGGGCTGCAGGAAGTCAAACATGTTGGTCCACAGCTTAACAGAAAAGCCAGAAACTCGAGTTCAGCATGGGGGTGCTTATCACTGACATCTCTATATACAGTGTATATATATGTCAGGTTATGTGTGTGTTCATCTCTGTGTATTCGGAACACTGACATATATACACAGAGATAATATCAGTATCGATATGCAAATACAGATGTGGATATACACACACATTTATATACCGAACCCCGCTACAAGGAGAAGCGAGATACACTAAGTTGTTATTTCAGAGGTAGTTGGTTTATGTCAAACAAGATTCACTTAATTCATAGTGTTTACTATCCCATCACTTGCTAATGGAATAAAAACGGGGAAAAATGCTACTAAATGTCATGCCACTGCAACGTGTAGCACCAATAATTAACCCTGAACAGCAGTTTTATTAGTATATTTCCTTCATGAAAAGTGGAAACATTAAAATTGTCGTAGTGTTTTGAAAATTATGAACTTACCATGCATCACTGTGATTTTCTCACTAGCTGCTCTAGCTGTATGATATAAATTCTCCATGAACTTTACTTTTCAGCTCTAATTCCTGCACATGGTGATTAAACCAAAAATCATTCTTTTTCTTCATTCAACAAGAATTATCTGTTTGGCAATTTTATTAGCAATATTTACTAAGGCACAAAACCCACTGACATCATTCAGCACTTATGAAATGTCTTGGTAGAGATGCTAATAAATTTTGCAACCATTTAGGAAATAGCCACTCATCAGTATAACTTTGATTTCTAACTGTCCTGACCTCTCTTTTTTTACCAAAATAATGAATACTTACACTCTTAGGCAGAAGTCCATGGGGTGAAGGGATCTGGGAAACTCACATTTGTACTTGCTAAGCAATGCATTTATTTAAAAAGATGCAGGGCGCTTAAAATTTTAATAGCCACTTGAGTACTCCCTTCAGAAATATTTATTTAGGACAAAACGTACCACAGTTGTGGCCTGAATATTAGTAAAGCAAGGTAGAACATTAGAAAATCCTTTCTCCCATGGAAGACTGCAAACCCTTCTTCGCTGATAAAGTCACTTCTAAGTTTCTGTTACCTCTCCTTTCAATAGACCCAATTCCACCCAAATGTATTTGGAATTTACTACATACCTAACAGTACTCCCAGCTGAACTCCATCATGTAGTTTTTCTATTTTTTTAAATAAAAGTCACTGAGACAATATTTTATATATTTTGGCACCTCTCCCTTAAGGTTGTTTGGTTCTGATGTAGCAGGAAATGCTTCCTCCAACCCTTTAGCTCTCCCCTTCATCCGGGTTCACAGCTTTTAATGATCACAAAGGGTCGGTCACAGCTAATGTCTTTCTGGGCACCAACACCATAGGCACACATATATTGGATCTTCCACTTGGAAACTTAAAAGCGAATGAGTTGTGTGAGAAGAACCAAAACACTCTAGATAAACAGTGGCAGCTCCAGAATTTCTCTCTCAGAAGAGCCCAGCAGAGGTAATCTGATGGATGCAGGAGCCAGGGGAAGCCAATGAACTTGCCCCAACAAGCACAGAAGTTTCCTTCTGATTACTTGGAGTAGCCTGGGAAAGGGAACTGACAGAGTTATTATGGAGCTAATAAACCCCCAAAATACCCCCACAGTACCCCAAGAGCAGAGATTATGGAAGTTATTTATAACGAAAACAAGACTCCTTTAACTACTAATTCGCCACGTATTGAGCCTTGAGACTTGGTATGAACATCTAGCCACAGGTAGAAGATCAACAACTCTCAGTAGCAATTCTACAAGCAAACAATGTTGAACAAAGTTTGTTTGTCTTCTCTTGGAAATCTACCAGTTGCAGTCTCTGCTTTGACTGGCAACATCTCTGAAAGAAGACACACCCAGAGACTGCACACTCCTCTTGCCCCTACTGAAGCTGGGTTTTTTTTTTTTTTATTGTTTATTTATTTTTGAGAGAGAGAGAGAGAGAGAGACAGAGCATGAGTGAGGAAGGGGCAGAGAGAGAGGGAGACAAAGAATCCAGAACAGGCTCCAGGCTCAGAGCTGTCAGCACAGAACCCGATGCGGGGCTCGAATCCACAGACCATGAGATCATGACCTGAGCCAAAGTCGGACGCTTAACCAGTTGAGCCACCGAGGCACCCCTGAAGCTGGGTTTTTAATGCCCAAGGTTTTCTGCCTGACTGCTACTGCGGTTCCAGTATGTTCTATCCATCCCAGTGTATTAGCACTTGCACCATCTTACATCTCAGAGTAGAACAGGCAGCCAATTCACGATTCTTTTTAGTTATATTTTTTGGAATTTTTAAATCCTGTTTTTCATGTTCTGAATATATGTAGTACTTGTCCATTGTAGAAGGTTTGTCGGGGGGTGGTAAAAAGATTTTTTTTTAAGTGTATTTATTTATTTTGAGAGAGGGAGCACATGAGCAGGGTAGGGGCAGGAAGAGAGGGAGAGAGAGAGAATCCAAGCACTGTCAGTGCAGAGCCTGACGTGGGGCTTGAATTCACAAACTGCAAGACCTTGACCTGAGCTGAAATCAAGACTCGGAAGCTCAACCAAAGGAGCCACCCAGGCACCCCTGGGGAAAAAATTTTTAAACATAAAAAAAAGGATATATTCAGCCTCCTGTATCCCACAACCCAAGGACAATGATTGTCAACATCTGGTCTACATCTCATGACTATCTGCAACACTGTGCTTATTTCCTTGGGTAAGACAGTTCTTAAGTCACAGACCAAGGTCCATATGGGACTTTCCTTTCTTCAGGAAAAGAGATACCTTGGTCTCACAAGTCTGTGGGTAGGAAACAGAGACATAAGCAGAAGAATCAGGCTGCCAGGATCTTCCTCACTTTGGCCTGATATCTTGGAAATGAGGTGGGAACAGACAGAAGCCATTTACATGTGAACATTTCCCATGTTTGAAACTCTACGTGGAAAACTCCCGGCTCCTATGGCCCAAGCATGACAGGAAAGTTTCAGAAGGTCAAGCAAGCTGAAAGGGGTATCCATAGGTCTGAACACAAGTAAAAACAAGGGCAGTGCAGACGAGGCTTAAGGGATAGGCCACCTGAGCCAATGAACAGACACATGTCACACGCAGATTCCAGAGAGGATCTATAGAGCGAAGCCAGAGGTGGTCAGCAAGAGAGCAACACCATTTGCAGATTTCAAGAAAAAAATGAAAGTAAGATTGCAGAGGATAGAATCAGATGGAACATTCCACACTGGGTGGAGCACCCACACCCCAGAACCAAAGCACCAGTCCTACAGAGAGGTCAACATAATCAAGGGACCTCCACATCCCTTCCTAGACACTCCTAATTCTTCCCCCATACAATAGATCTTGGGAAGGGAAGAAAGGGAGGAGGATCTATGCTAGGGAGTTAAACTTCAAATTTCCCATATATGTATCCAATACCGAGAGTTTTGGAATCAAAAGCTACCTGATTCACTTACTAAAGACAAGCTCCAACCCTCTTTCACCATCTCTACTGGCAGGGCAGCAGACTCTAGAGATTAATACCAATTACCAAAAACTCAAAAGATTCTATTTTCCTACATATCTAAGTGTAAGTGTTCAATTTTTTTAAAAATTAATTTATTTATATATAGAGAGAACATGAGCAGGGGAGAAGGACAGAGGGAGTGAGGGAAAGGGTAGGGGAGAATCCCGAGCAAGGTCCATGTTCAGCACAGAGTCCCATGCAGGGCTCAATTCCACAACGCTGGGATCACAACCTGAGCCAAAATCAAGAGGTGGACACTCCACCAACTGAGCCACCCAGGTGTCCAGTGTTCAATTTTTATTCACACACACACACACATGTACCCTGCATACTAGCAATCTCATATTTCACAAATTCATTATATTATCTTATCTGTACTCATGTCCTTAAAATGTACTGACTATAAGGCCAAACTGATCTCTCATTCTGTGTTAATCTTTGTGTCTGCTTTCTTTGTGATGTGCTTTTGTCACCTACTCTCAGGCCCTGGACCCATGTCCTGAGGACCAATGCCATTAATACCACCCCCCCAGGGCCTGTCGTCCCTTGCCCTCCACTTTGATTATACAGATCGAGTGTTCTAGCCCAGTCTCCAAATCCCTACCACAACCTTATGCTTCACTATTCTGATTCTCTAAGTGGTGTTCACTCTGGGGTTTCAATGAACCTTCTGGTCTCTACTTCTGCTCATTGGAAGATACTCTTTATCCTGCTGTGATGTTTTTAAATTTAAGACAGTAGCTTCTGAAATGAGACTCTTTGCAGACTCTCTCTAGAAGCAAGAAATTTTCTGTACAATAATGTTTCTAAATTTCTTTGAAAAATTTTCCTCTTTTCCCAATGACTTGGGGTAAGCAGTAAAAATTCTGTGTAATATAGGAATAGGGGAGGGAGAACAGCTTGCATTTTGACAGTTTCTTTTCAAAAACATGTTTAAAGTTTTAAAAATATATATTTTCTTGCCCAATTACCTATCATTTATTCAATCTAGTAAAGCATACACATCAAGAAATCAAATGTTTAAAATGTTCAGCATCTATCTGCATCAGACAGAATGACATGCTACAGTGGGGCCCCGGGGTGCTTCAGTCAGCTGGGCATCAGATTCTGCTCAGGTCATGATCTCACGGTTCATGGGTTTGAGCCCCTCATCCGGGCTCTGGGCTGACAGCCTGGAGCTTGCTTCAGATTCTGTGTCTTCCTCTCTCTCTGCCCTTCTCCCACAAGTTCTCTCTCTCTCTCTCTCTTAAAAATAAACATTAAAAAAAATTTTTAAATGACATGCTATAGAAATACCCACATGTTCTTTTTTTAAAATTTTTTTATTATGTTTATTTTGAGAGAGAAAGAGAGAGACAGAGTGGGGTGGGGGAGGGACAGAGAGAGAGATACAGCATCCAAGGTAGGCTCCAGGCTCGGAGCTGTCAGCACAGAGCCCAAAGTGGGGCTCGAACACACGAGCTGTGAGATCAGGACCTGAGCTGAAGTCAGACGCTTAACCAACTGAGCCACCCAGGCGCCCCGAGACCCACATGTTCTATGTTTGCTATGCCTTAGACTTACATTACCTTCCTCCAGGTAAATAACTGTCTAGCTAACACCTGCCTCAGACCTATCAAGGCACCTTGAACTGTTTACTCACAGTAGCAGTTAACTTTTGAATTCATGCCTCCATTGCCTCAGAAATACTCCCCAGGTTTCAAAAGCACAAAATGTATTTACTATTATTTAAACTCCAGACATAGTGATACCTTTCATGCACTTAACCCTACTGCAGTTTGCACACTTTATATATCAAATATATATATATATATATATATATATATACCTTCACATCCGTATTATACACACATACCTTAGTATACATATATACATATAAAACTTCATTTTTTTCCTGTATTCTCACAATTCCACAAACTGCATTTTCACAAGGAAACCACTCTGACTGATATAGTACCTATCACACAGTAACACACTAGACAACGGTTGTAGGGGGGGAGGAACAGACACATGATTTGATATGAAAAATCAAAACCCATACTCTAAGGACGTGTTCACACTTGCGGGAGCCACATGATATAAAAGGAAGAAACAGCTCAATGATTTTCCCAAATGTCATGGAAACTACAACAGAAGAAACCCATCTTCCAGAATGTTGCCTCTTACACGGAAAAAACAGGTCAATTAACATCAGGACCTCAAGAAATGTGTGGTGCATCTTCCTCCAGGATGAAATCAATGGTTCACATCTCTATGCATTGTTTCAGGATGGAGACTTCCAAGCAAACTTCAGAGTCAAACTGCTGCCATTCAAAGCTTTGGGATGGTCTTTAACTCCTCTGTCTCCCCCTTTTCTCACGCATAAAAAGAGGATGATAATGTTGACAACCTCATAGCACTGTAAGGATTAAATGAGAGAATGTGAGGAAGCATTTACAGTGGTCTCTGGCACACCGTAAGCACCCCATATGTGTTCAGTGTCACCATGAGGACTGCCATTGTGGATGTCTTTCTGAGAATGAGAATGTTTACTGGTGTCATGTGTCCCATGAGGAAGCCACTAGAAGGTCACTTCCAACCAGTCACTGTCTGGTTCTTCTAAGATACACATGGGTAAGACTTCATAGATTCTCAGATAACACCAACACATAAGTTCAAATTTTTGTGTCCAAAATGTGTGAAGTCAGTTGGTGAGGGTCTGACTTCAGCTCAGGTCACGATCTCCCGGTTCGTGAGTTTGAGCCCCACGTTGGGCTCTGTGCTGACAGCTCGGAGCCTGGAGCCTGCTTCGGATTCTGTGTCTCCCTCTCTCTCTCTGCTCCTCCCCTGCTTGCACTCTGTTTCTCTCTGTCTCTCTCTCCAAAATGAATAAACATAAAAAAAAATTAAACCAGGCAGACACACAGGCAGCCTCTACAAACCACCCAAGGGCAACTTTAAACTCCTTCCAGCTCAGGCTGCAGAAATTCCACACACAATGAAGGGGATTCGCTCTGTTTGAAGGAAATGGAATGACTGGTCTTGATTTCACAGCCAGCAGATTATCCACACAGTAGAAGAAGCCGGTGAGATGCTGCACATGCAAATAACAGGAGGAAATTTACTTTCTCATTTCTTTGTTTCCTAAAACTTCAGATTTGGATTTGCCACTCAGAGATCCGCCTGAAGGATTCATCCAATTCTCCCAGTGCTGCCTCCTGACGTAGCCTGGCGACCTGGATCTCACATACAAACTCAGCTCTATATAATAATCAGGTACACATTTCATCCTTGCATCTGTGTCCAGCTCCCAACAAGTCAATTCCATGCACTGGTCTCAACACGATTACATTATTGACATTTCTCAGCTGAAAGGCTCCTGCAAATACCATCCAATTTTCCAGCTCTTTCTGAAAAGATCAAAAGATACACCTTGCATAGTAGACAAGAATTTACACTGATGGCTGTCTTTTGTCTTGAATACTAATGCTGCTGGCTGCATCTGCCTGGAGCGAACAGGTAAGTCTCTATGATAAGTAACTGCATTCAGTCAACTAGAGTGACTTTTACTGGACATAAAATATGTTTGTGCTTGTGAATGCTTTTTCAGCTTGAACAACCTTGAGGCAATGATCTTCAAGGCCTCCTAATTAGGGAGGTTGGCAATCAAATGAGAAACCTTGCCCTTGGAAATCAAACACATGTCATGCCTGAAAGGAAAAAGCCTTCCTCACTGGATCATGGCTCACATTTCTGGAAGAATCTGCTATTATAGGCACAAAGACTGAAGCTCTTTTCAACAGAGTTCTTGCTACAAACCTTGTTCAAGGAAATTATCTTGAACTCTTGCTCTACGGGAGACAAAAGAAGTATGTTGTGTTTTACAATGTATTGTTTAGTTCACGTCTGAGGTTTCCTTTAACGAGCCAGAAGATTAATTGTACGAAATCACCTAAAAGGATGATGTTATTTCATCCAACTTCACTTATTATCTTGCAACAAATAAGGACCAAATCTCTTTCTGTACCTCTGGTTTCTCTGCCAAACCCAGGATTATACTTGCAAATGGTTCCAGGACGTTTCCTCCTTCATGTGCTTCAGGTACAAACCCACAAGTAAACATACCTTCCTCCTCGTCAACCCACACTTCCTCATGGCATCTCTACTGTTAGACGCCGCCATTTTCTTAGTCACCTGTGTGCATTCCCACTGCCCCAGGACCCTTCCCTTTGGCTGACCCTTAACCTAACCACTGACCAGTCCTATTTCTCTCCCACAGTCCCCTCCCCAGTGTTATCACATCCACCCCCAGTTTCTTCCTGTTTCCCTCCAGGACCACCCTTCCTCAGGACCTCACTGCTTTCACACTGGACTGCTACCACACTGTCCCTACTTCCCAGTTCTCAACACCAGACTCCATTCTCTAAACTACTGGCTGCTTATCTTCTTAAAACATAGTTGTGGTTATACCACTTTTGGGCTCAAAGGCTTCCAAAACAATCCCATCCTCTGGAGTTAAGAAACATTACACCTGGGAAGAACTTCTAGCAACATCCTTGTCTGGCTACCCAAATCCCAAACACTTCTTCTATCGGTGACCTCTTGATGTCAGTTCATTTGCTCTTCTGATGCAGCTACCTAAATGCTCACCTCTCTTCTCTTCTTTAGCTCCAAAATCCTATTTAACCTTTCAGTCCAATCCAAGGGCTGCCTCTTCAATGAAAATCCCATCCAGATTGACCCAAATTAACATGGTTGCCCTCCTTTGAATCTATCACTTTGCTTCTATCACATCATATTTTGTATTGTGTCACATATGTTCTTCCCCTATTGCCTTAGTATGGCCTCATACACCTTTTCCTTCCAAGCTATAGTCATCCATGTCTGCTGAAAATGGCTTTTTAACTACTAAAGATGCTTTCATCTTGAGAACAGTATCTCCTTATGTCAACTCAAATTATGAAGGAGAAGAGATAAGAAACGGAGAAAAATGGGGGGAAGTGATAATATTTCTCAAGATGTGAATACTGGCTGCTTATTTTTGGATACATTCACTTGCCTCTCCTGCCTATAATCAGCCTGAAGCCAGGTATTGTAAGGAACGAATCCTTCATAGCTCCCATGGCCTTCACAACCTTGTGAACAAAAGAGCTCATCAAAAATTATTTTTTTAATTTGTTGAATACAACTGTTTTCATTCGCTTTTTTCTAATTTGTAAAAACATACAGGGGTTAAGCTGGTCCTCGGATTTCTCTCTTTCCAAAAAGTTCCCATGTGCCTCTTCTGGCTGCCCCCTCAGATCCTCTGGCTCCTCACAGAGTTTACACACACACACACACACACACACACACACCCAATGGCTGGATGGAGAAATGCCAGTGTAGCCCTCTTCACAAACTGAATGTCCTCAAACTCTTCATTCTAAACAAACCTTGCTTAGTTAACATAGAACACATGTTGGGATTTTTCTTTTCTACTTTGTATCCCACCAACAAAAGAACTTCTCATGGTAACTTGCCTTTGAAATTACATTAAGATGATAGTGGTAAACAAAGCTGAGAGCCCCAGTTCCCCTTGGACCGTTTAGTTCTGAATCTGTATATCATCCTGTATTTCTCATCACCAATGTCCCTGAGACCAAATCTGTCAGACCCAGAACCTTAAACTTAAATCTCACGAAAGTAAAGTAATGGTCAAAGCAAACACTCTTCAAATAAAGGCCTAGGGTTTGACTTACGAGTCGTGCTTCTCAATTCTTGTCTGGTTTTTAGAAAAACAGATCACAATACAGTAAATCTGAATTACCAAATAAGTTCCTTGGAAAACATCAAGAGTTCCATTCATTTCTTCTTAGATTATCTTTCAAGAAACACACCTTTGTGACTAAACGCTATTATTTGATAAAATATTCTTTCTTTGTACAGACGTACATGGATTTTGTCAGAGATGGATGAGAAGACACTACAAGAAAAGGGAGGATTGTGAGTATTTACATCCAAACAGCAAAGAGGGAACTATAAAGGAGTGAAAATGGCAGGGGACATTAAACATGAAAGATTTCCACCCAAGTTACCTATAGCACTGAAGTGAGTAAACATGTGCAAAAAAGCAGATGACCCAGTGCCTGACGTGCTGCAGAATCACATAAACCTAGAAGTCCTAAAAATTCCAAGTACTATACTAACCCAAAACAAGCGATTATTGTTCATTTAGCCAGAGATTTATTTCTGAACACCTTCTGAACACCAGGCACTTTTCTGACATTGTTTTGAACAGCTTGGAGTGCAACAGGGGAAATGAATAAGCAAACCAATCATTTCATGAGAGATTTATAAGTACTCTGATGTTGTCTACACTTGGTGGCAAGTAACATCAGGCCACCCCAAGTTAGGAACCACGTGTTCCTAATTATTGCCCTATGGCCTCACCTGGGACTCACAATTAGTTGTCCTTGGATGTTCCTCCTCCTCCTCCAGTGCTGGAGTGTTTCAGACCAGAGTCTTCAGACTCACTCTTCTCTAACTGTTCCTTGTCTGGGTGATCTCCTCTAGTCCCATGGTTTTACATACCTTCTCAGGCTAACCACTTCCAAGTTTATAGTTCTAGCCCCTATCTCCAGACTCCTCCCTTGTATGTCTAAAGGCACCTCAAGCCAGATTCCAGATTTCCAGTGCCTTCAAGAAATCTCTGCAGCTCTCTGGTTTTTCTTTTGCAGTAAAAGGCAACCCATTCATCCTTCTTTTGTTTCACACCCATATACTGTATCTCAACAGATCATGACTGACAGTTATATCCAAAAAAAGAAAAAAGAAAAAAAGTTACATCCCGTATCCCACCATTTGCTAACATCCTTGCCTAGACTTCTCTACCCCAAGCCAACCCCATTTCTCATCTAAATCAGTTCTTCACAAACTTTTGTACAAACCACTTGGGGGCACTGAAGTAAGCCTGGGGTGGGGCCTGAGAGTCTGCCTTTTTTTTTTTTTTCTTTTTAAGTAGGTTCCACACCCAACATGGGGCCTGAACCCACGACTCAGAGATCAAGACCAGAGATCAAGAGTCAGGTGCCCCAAGAGTCTGCATTCCTAAGATAGTCCCAGGTGATGCCAGTGCAGAGAACACACTCAGGGTAAGAAGGCCTATAAGACATTCCTAATTGCCTTCTTTACTCCATCTGCACCCCCAGCTCCCTAGTCTACTCATCACACAACAGTGAAAGCAACTGTATTTATGATGTAAATCTGATTACGACCCTCCTCTGCTCACTCTGAAGGCTTGCTATATTGCTTAGAATAAAATCTAAAGGCCTTAGCAGGTCTTCAAGCCTCTGAAAAATCTGGCACTTACTTACTTCGATGAATTCACTTCCTTCCACTCCTCCTTCCCTCATTCCGAACCAGACAAACCAGTCCTTTGCTGATTTGCAGAAATGCCAAGCACAATCCTTCCTCCGGTCATGTGAATACTGTGCTTCAAATGCCTGAAATGTTCTTTCCCCAGATACCCACATGACCTGTTCAGTTACTTTCTTCATGTCTCTAGCCAATCTTCTCTCAACAAGCTCTACCCTGACCATCCTATATTAAACTGGGCATGCAGCACACAACGTACACACACCTATACTTTCCCGATCTTACCTTATTGTCTCCATAAACTCACCACAACCTAATAGCCTAATAAATATTTACTTATCATGTGTCTTCTCAGATCTGAGATCTCACTGAAGGCAAGGACTTTATGTTATTCAACATATTGGGCACTCTGTAAATATTTACTGAATAAATTAATATACTCAAGTACGATGTAAACTGATTAATTTTAGAAGATATTCACAGGCACATACTATAGTCTATCATTTTTGTCAAGCTCCCTTGTACATTTAATGCTTTAATTATATAATGAGACTGAAACACGTTCCCAAACATACCACTGAATGAATTTCAGCATGATGCTTAGCAAATCCAGTAACACTTTTCCCCCCTTAAGACTAATTAATTTTTCACTTGCTTCTCTGTTGGGGCTGAAGTTAGGGACTGTGAGTCCACTGAGACTAACTCATTTTTGTGAGATGAATCTCATTAGGGGGAAAAAAAAGTAATGGTTACATAACAAGTTTTGGGATCAGTCCCAAATCAGTCAAATACAAACCTTGGCTTCCTCAACTATTCAACAGGTAAAATAGCATTACTTCATAAAGCTGTGTTCAGGAATAAATTGGATAACACATGGAAAGAACTTGGCTCTACCAGCCAAGAGATACTGTGTGCAACAGCAGACAAACATATGCAGATAATGTGTGCTAATTGTGAAACTCCCATGGAGGCTGGAAATGCAACAGATTCAAGTCAGACTAAAAAGTTTATAAAATGTAAATTGTCAGAATTCACTAGGCTAAATAATATCTCAATTGCTTGAAATGGTAACTACTTTGTTTAAGAAATAGTAAATTACTGAATCTAAATAACCTTAAATAATCCCCAGTGGTGCATTAATTTTTGAAATGTTTTGAAATGCCCATTTCAAAAACAATAAGCATTTTGTAAATAAAATTTTATTAGGATAATGACACACCTGTTCTCTTTAAAAATAATTTGAGGTGAAATTTACGTAACATAAAATTAACCATTTAAAATTTTTTTAATGTTTATTTTTCAGAGAGAGAGAGAGAGAGAGAGAGAGAGAGACAGAATGTGAGCAGGGTAGGGGCAGAGACAGGTAGACACAGCACCCAAAGCAGGGTCCGGGCTCCGAGCTGTCAGCACAGAGCCCGACACGGGACTCGAGCTCACAGGCTGAGAGATCATTACCTAAGCCAAAGATGGCTGCCCAACCGACTGAGCAACCCAGGCGCCCCGAAATTAACCATTTTAAAGTGAACAATTCAGTGGCATTTAGCATATTCACAATGCTGTGCAACCACCACTCTATCTAGTTTCAAACTATTTTCATCACCTCAAAAGAAAATTACATACCATTAAGCAATTACTGCTCATTGCCTTTTCCCCTAACTCTTGGCCACCACCAATCTGCGTTCTGTCTCTATGGATTTATTTGTTCTAGATATTTCATCTGAATGGACTCATATATGACCTTTCGCATCTGGCTACTTTCACTTAGCACAAAGTTTTCAAGGTTTATCATTTTACATTTCACATTTGAGCATGTATCAGTATTTTTTATGTCCAAATAATATTCCACTGAATGGATATACCACAATTGGTTTATCCATTCATCCACTAATGGACATTTGGTTTGTTTCCATCTTTTGGCTACTGTCAATTGTACTGTTAGGAACATGGAAGTCCATGTATGAGTGTGAGTATCTATTTTCAGGTCTTTTGGGTATGTATCCAGTAAAGGAATTTCTAAGCCATACAGTAGTAATTCTATGTTAAACTCTGAGAAACAGCCAAACAAGAATAAGGTTTTGAACTACAATGAGTACCTATCACTATCAACTGTAGTTGCCTCAGAGACATATTTTTTAAAAAGTTAGAAGTGTTATAAGTTACTAAAGAAAAAAAATGGCATATTAAGTCTACCTAGTTTTAATCTAGGTGTAAATGTGTGTGGGGGGGGTGTATATATATATATAGTGTGTGTGTGTATATATATATATATATTAATGTTCTTAAAAAGGAACTTGGCAAGTGTAAATCCAGAGTATTAACAATAATTATTTGAGGCACATTTGGAAACTGAGTTGACAAAGAGGTAACGACATGGCTTGGTGTTTCCAGAAGTTGGGAAACATACAAAGTAGTCATGCACAAGGAACATAATCCTTAGAATACTGTGAATGTCAGTTTCTTTTTCTGCAAAAATCTGATGAATGTATAATTCTACAGCCTTAGTTTAAAATGTATGCTCTTTTAGTCAAATGGCTGAGAATATAAAATGGGAAATTAATTATCGTCATCCGAACGTACACGTACACTGTTTGTGAGAGAAAGGGAAATATAGATAGCAACTATTGTTGACCACCAAAACACGTCTAACAAAGTCACAGTAAAATAATCACTTTTTTATAGTCATCATCCACTTTACAGGGTAACAAAATGTTTCAAAAATACTGTCTTATAAATATTATTTATATATTATGATTCATCTTATATTTTTACTTTATAGCAAAACATCTGAGTTACTAATCACTGAGACCGTAATATTCATTAGTTTAACTGCAACCATTATACATGCAAGATAAAATTGATACTCTGCCTGTTGGGAATGCCACTGGCTATGTTTCACACTAGTTTAACATAGTGGTGTTTTAATTTTTTTGAGGTATAATGACATTGTTTAATTATAGAAAATGTCTTTCTACTTTCTATATCCAATTCTGCTGCTACCAAATATTTCATTAAGATATATGTTTATTGACATATATTGACATCTTCAAGTTCCTGATCCAAATGTCTAGGATTCAGCTACATTCCAGACTTCATTTGCATGCCATCTATTTGTGCCTCTGTGAACGTTTGCCTATAAGTTAATGTATGTATGTGACTTTGTGTCTTCATCTGAAAAGCAATAAAGAGAATATATTAAACACAACTCAAAAATCAATGGGGCACTTCTCACCTAATGGGTTCATTCAAAGTCACTGTGATAGACAAGGCCATGAAGATTGTTAATGTCTTCTTAATACTTGTTTTAGTCTTTCTCATTAGGTTTAAAGCCCAAACATCCCAAATATATAAACACATTTCACTCTACCTGAGGTTCTCTGGGTCTTAACACAAAATATTTTACAGTGCAGGTGTGATTACTATAGAACAATGAGGAATACACTGAAATGAAAGCTTAGGCCCTAAAGATCCAGGACCACTTTGAGATCTCAAAAATACTGTAGGTTGGTCCTTTGCAATTTTATATCCAAGAAAGTCACTATGTGCACTAAAGAGTGTGTGTTGGAAACTTTAACCAAAAATATTTAATTGCATCAAAGCTATTAAGACATTTGAGGATTTATTTCCTTTTAAAACCAAAATTAATCAATTATATGATACTCTCATGTTTTAATTCACTGAATTTGGCCTATTTCCTCATCTACAAAATGGTCAATTAGAATAAATACTATCTCATTAAGTTCTTGTTAAAATTAAGAAAGAAAAAGTAAAAGCACTGCAAACTACAAAATTTCAAGAGTACTAATTAGCATCTTTACACCAGCATTTAACCCAACATTTGACATAAATTATATACTTACCTAATGTCTACTGAATATAGTTCACTAATATTTATTTTATATTGAATTTTATAGTTTGTATTTATTTGTATAAACACGCATATATTTTTATTTTATTTATACATAGAGATTGACTTAGATTGAGTGCAAGTCATTTTTGGCACAAAAATATTTGTACTATATTAGTACAGAGGACAAAAATTAAAGCTGATGTCTAATATAAGGAACATTAGTACTCAGATGAGAAAGGTCACTCAATTTAAAATACTTATTTTGCTGTACAAAGTAAAGAAGCACCATTCAGTACTAATGTAAGTCTTCTTAAAAGATTGGTGTATAGCAAAATATTTAACCGAAACTTTCCAAACATGTTCCCTTGAAAGTTTTAAACTTTAGAATATCTCCAGATCAGATGGGTTAGTATAAACAGTCTGCCTGGCAAGTTAGTCACACACAGAATTTATATTAAAATAATCATCTGAGATGCTTTTTCTAGGGCATTACACAATTTGATATTCAACATTTAGGGAAAGAACCAATCTATCTAATGAATAAGGCTCTTCAGAGTTTGTGCACAAAGCAAAATTAATTTTTCTGAAACTAATTAGTACATAAAACAGGTTGGATTCTTGCAAACCTTCTACATATCATATTTGATATGTGCCAGTGGCACAATTTCGTGACTTCATGGGGAAAAAAGATCCTAATATGTTCTACAAGAGTGCAAAGATCAACAACATACTCCCTAAATTTTGGCAAAAGATTCAGAGAACTTGTTAAATCAGCTCCTAAGTTGAGAACAATTATCAATACACATTAGATAGGACTTTGTTCATTTCTCTTCTGAACTAATAAAATCCCAAATTATGTTGGTGCCGAGAACATAACATACTGAGCAAATGTAACACCACATCTTAGTACATTACTCCACCAAAAACTCAGTCACTGCAAAATTGAGGGTAACGTCTGATGGTGACTGCCTGGGAGCATATTCAAGCAGCATGTTATTTCAGACACAAAACAGTGACATTAGTGACCTATATGTTCTCTACAGAGGAAAAAAAATCCCCTCTGTATTTGTCACTCTACTCATTTATATTAAGCCTAAGGGAGAGAATAAAAGACCAAACTAAGAAGAAATGTGATTCCAACTTCTATTCATTAAATTTGTATGTACTTTCCTTACTGCTGGAGGAAAAAATAGTATCACAGAATGTTTTCTCCAGCCAAGATCTGCGTAACTTTGTATTTTTTTGTAGTCTATCAGAAATATCACTAACAGACCAAATATTTTCTAAAATGTTTTGGTCAGTAATGGAAGGAGCGGCTTTTTGTTTCTGAAATTGCTTCTGGGCACCAGGGAGCAAAATGTACCTAATCATGGGATTGCTGCTGATTTGGAGAGCCTGACACTTTAATCAGAGGGGAGGTCACCACTAACCTCATATTCCACATCTATGAACAAAATCTTTACAAATAAGTCCATAAAGCAAGTAAGATGTCAGGAGGATCAGAGAGGGTAAATTAAAAATAAGCTGTTGAAAACGAAGCATACAACTACAACCTAATTATAATGGGCTTTTATCTATCACAAAAAAAATCACCATTTCTTTGACAAAATATTCAAGAAATTCTTTTTTTTTCATTCTAAAACTTAACTTTCTTTGGTTTATAATGGTCCATCGCCATCATGTACATGTTGAGATTTTATGTTTATTTGCCACTAGAAAAACAAAACCCAGACCGCTCCATTGGCCAACCAGTACCTACAAGCTGAAGAATACCACTGGAACTCGGCTCACTGCCTTAGGTCCATAATCCAATTTCTTTTTTGGATCATTCCCAGAAGAGAGTTCTCCAAATTACGGTATATTTTTAAAAATTATGAAAGATTAAAAGCAATTCCATGGTCAATAAAGCTGTACAAAGATTGGCTGAACAGTCAAAAGGCTTTACAGCCGCAGAGCATCTCAGAACCTTTACTTGGTGAGGGCACTGCACATCCCACAGAGAAAAGCCTGCCACTCTCCCCACGCGAGTTTATCCCCGGGACTTTGCTTTTGTATGGTGCATCTTGGTATGGCTCATAAAAGCACTGGAAAGGCTGCTCTGCTATCTTCCCAGAGAAGTTTCTGGCAGGCCTCAGTCCCTCAAAGCATTTACAACCTTCATATAACCAGCTCTGTCTGGAGTGAGCCTGAAGTGCAACAGGGAACTTGAGTTAGGATCAGAGAACTGAAAAAGAAAGATCAAAGCTCCCAGGCTGCAGTATACAAGGCAAGTGCATCAGTTAAAGAAAAAGAAGAACAAAGGAAACTGCTAAGGCCCAGCACGTTTATTCAGATGAGCACTGGTATGGAGGAGCGCCAGACTGGACACTGGGACACCCCCATGTTCAGTAAGCACTGCCCCTCTAATGACAGAACTCAAACATTTCTTTGCTCACTGTCATATCAAAGAAGTGCTAAAATCCTTTCTCTCCCCACATGATTTATGGTGAAAATAATGCATTCGCATTAGAAAGTCTTTGCTAATGCATCTGTAATATCTTGAAACATCACAAGACAATGAAACTCCAGCAATATGCCATCACAGAACTTGAAGATGGTTGAGCATGATGAAATTCTTTCTCGCCGGCCCGGCTATATCAGCATTAGTAAGTCCAAACACAGGTCAGTTATTTTGTCTAATACAATAGAAGGCTATTTCCTAATTAGTTGGGTAGTAAAGCATTCATTTTGTTCACATATATTTTCAGAAAAACTTGATGTGGACTCTTCTCTCATTGATTTGATGCTTCTGTAAATCCTCTTCCATTCAAAAAGAGCATGACCAGGTAAGTAACATTTTCTAACTATGTCATTTTGTCCCTTTTTAGCCACGGTATGCATCGCTAGTGGAAAAATTAGGATACTAAATTAGCTTTAATCTACCATGAATCTATGACTAGTCAAGTAAATGGATAAATTGAAGGTGTTAACAATGGTGACAATATTAACAAAGTTACAGAAATGGACCGATGGTACTGGTCAGCCCTAGAAGAATCAATGATGAGTAATAGTCTTATTCTGGTTCTGTGAGGAAGCAAGCTTCAGGTTTATAGCTAAAGCATTAGAATGGTACCCAGAGGGGCACCTGGGTGGCTCAGTCGGTTGAGCGTCCGACTTCAGCTCAGCTCATGATCTCGTGGTTCGTGGGTTTGAGCCCCGCATTGGGTTCTGTGCTGACAGCTAGCTCAGAGCCTGAAGACTGTCTTCGGATTCTGTATCTCCCTCTCTCTCTGACCCTCCCCTGCTCACGCTTAAAAAAAAAAAAAATTGGTACCCAGATTTATAGATTTAGTTCTAAGTTTAACACAGGTTTCATTGTAACCTCGAATGGGGCAATTTAATAGATGTTTGTTGATTTTAACATCTGAAATAGATCATTACTTACTATATGTTAAATGAGTGTTATAAATGGGTTTTTTACCCAAAAAATACAGGAAAAAAACCACTAATTCAAAGGGATACATTCAAGCCTATGTTTACTGTAGCACTATCTACAATAGGTAAATTATGGAAGCAGCCCTAGTGTCCACTGACAGGTGAATGGATGAAGAAGATGCGGTAAATATATTCAATGAAATATTATTCAGCCATAAAAAAGAATGGAATCTTGCCATTTGCAATGACACAGATGGTGCTAGTGAAATAAGGCAGAGAGAGAAAGGCAAATACCATATGATATTACTCACATGTGGAATTTAAGAAACAAAATAAACGATCAAAGAAAAAAGAGAGGGACTAACCAAGAAACAGACCCCTAACTATAGAAAACAAACTGATGGTTACCAGAGGGGAGGTAGATGGGGGATGGGTGAAATCGGTGCTGGGAATTAAGGAATGCACTTATGATGAACACCAGGTAATGTAAGGAAGTACTGAATCGAGATAATGTACATGTGAAACTAATATAATACAGTATATTAACTATAGTGGAATAAGATAAAATAAAATAAAATAATAAATAAACAGATTTTTAGAGTTGTCCTAGAAGGTACTAAAATACACATGGCAAAACATGAGTTCTTCCCAAAGCTGCATTTATCATACCACTAAATACACCTACTTAATGCTACCCACTATGGAAACAAATTGCAACACAGCATTGCCTGAACTTTTCACAAGTAAAAATCACACTATGGAACTGACACCCACACGGAATTCTTATGGTAGATTCAATGTCCATTTTCACTCCACTCTCTCTCTCAGTCCTCTTTCTTGCTTCTGTCTTCACTGCCATCCTAGTCAGCAAAACACATGCTCTCGCATTCACTTAATCCATCCAAACTTCTTCCTACACTGCTTCAGGCACTGGACAATCAAGAGCGACAACATACATGCTGCAGCCTTCAGAGAGCATCAGAAGCAAAAACCTCATCCCTCAGATCACAGGGTAACACTTAATGGTCTCCTGTACACTTAATGCTGACATGACTGGCAGTAGGGATTTTATACCATGGACAAGCCAAACATGTGCTTCTCCAGTTCCCCGGGAGCACCTGAAGGCTTCTCTCCATGCAGACTGATGATCTCTTAATGGCTAGAAAGGACCTGGACAATTATAAATAGAAACCAATTATTAATTGAGATTTCCATTTACCCATTTAGGGTTTGGTGCACTACCTGGCCAGTTGCTCAGATTATATGCTTAGAGAAGTGTACAAAAGTAAATAAACATCATCGACGTCAAATTTGGTGTGTTTCATTCTTCAACCCTTCACCTTCATTCTAAAACGAAATAAAAATAAATAAAAAATAACTGCAGTACTCTGACCACACAACACTTTGATCTATAGCGATTTACTTAGCAACAATTCAGCTTCATTTGTATGACGCTAAAAGCAGTAAGGCTTTCTTAATCAACTAGCCCAGCAGCTTTCAATAAAGAGATTAACTACGGAATTTTAAAAGGGCATGCTGGTCAGTCCATTCTTATAAATTCCACATGAACCAGTCTTGCAAACTATGGTGAACTTTTCTTTACCTCGCTGAAGAATTCTCTTACATCCTCAGATCTCAGCAAACACACCAGATAAATGCATAATAAGCTTATTATTCTTTAAGACATCTTGTACCAGAACATCACTTTAAAACCATACCTGCTGTGGCAACATTCAATAAAAGGTAAGCTTATGATAAACTTTATCTAAAAGAGTCTAATTTCGAAAATACCAAAGGAAAATCATCAGAAGCTAACGTTACCAACTAAATGACCCTACTGAATATATTATGGATTCAGTGTTTTTTAAAGCTCTAGTGAATTACTTTGCTCCATCTCTTACAAAAGTTATGCAAATATATTACAAAACCTATTTATATTATTAATGTTAAGGGAGGAAAGTATGTGAGTATAGTTTTTAAAATTCTAATTTTTATTCATTCATTCACATTTTTCAATGTGTTCAATAGGAGATGCTTTATTATTATTTGACATGGAAAGTAGGCCCAGTTCCTCTGCTATTATAAAAGTGGTGAAATACTAGAACAGGGGGAAACATAACAGACAACAGTAACGTCAATAAAAACTATGAATGCCCAGAGTAAACAGTACGCACTCCGCTCTGGGTACTCACTAACTTCTTCACTTGCGTTACCTCAAAGAATCCTCTCAACAACCTAAGAGATGGTTTTGCTTTCAATCAGCAGGTAAGGACAATAAGACCCAAAGAGACTACATAAGCTGATGCAAGGTCATGAAACTAGCAAGGGGGAAGGCAAGGAGCTGGCAGATGGTCTGAAAGCCAAGAGTCCCCCAAACATCCTTATCACACATTCCTATCAGTGAAATCATCTTGAGCATGTAACATCGACAGATGCATTTTTATAAATTATGTCCATGCCCTACTACGCTAATATATCATGCATACTTAAAAACAGGAATAAAAAGGCATGATGTCAAAATAAATTTAATAGGATATCTAATGCAGAAGGGTGTGCATACTCCCCTTTAAAGATAATTCCTCTGGGGGCGCCTGGGTGGCTCAGTCAGTTGGGTGTCTGACTTTAACTCGGGTCGTGATCTCAGTCTATGAGTTGGAGCCCCACTCGAGCCCCAGCTCAGAGCCTGGAGCCTGCTTCGGATTGTCTTCCTCTCTCTCTGCCCCTCCCCTGCTCACTCTCTCAAAAATAAACTTAATTAATTAATAAATTATTTAATTAATGAAAAAAAATAAAGATACTGCCTCTGGTATCAAACAAGTAAGGGTCTTTATAATTTTTCCCAAATTCCTAGAATATTGTCTTTATGTGATAAATGAAATAAACCCATTAATCATTACCACTGAGGAAGTGAAGGTGGCGATTCATTAGTAATTCTGAGTGATGCTGTTGGTCACTCAGCTTATTCAGCTCAAAGTCAGTGTGGGGACCAGAAGAGCAATGAGGTGAAAACACCATACAAAAGGCTCAGAGATTGTCAGGCTTTTATACTCCCAGCAATTACTGAATTAAATGGTCCCATTCAAGAGTGGGAATAGGAAGTGGGAACACAGCCAAAAATGGATGGGGCGGGCTGTAGAAGGAATAAACCACAATATGGATCAAGAGAACAAGGTTATGGAGGAGGTAATGGAGCTCAAAAAAGATGCGACCTACTTTATTGATGAAACCAGAGACCTGGAAAATAGGGGCCGTCAGGCTAATCTTAGATTAACTAGCTGTCCTCGGGGAGATAAGGAAGAAAACACCTGACAGGTTATGGAGAATTCCAAGGGAAACAATACCATCCAGGAGCACATGTGCCCCGGGATGTAACAAGTCCATCGTGCTCTCTAATGGCCACCAGGCAGCACGTACCACCGGCATCTCCCCGGGCTGGCCCACTCAGCAGGGCATTCCCTCTTTGGATTTATTTTCCACTCAGAAAACAAAAGAGAGCCAGGCCACTCTGACCATAAAAGAACAACAAAGATTAAAGGTTAGAATGGCCTTGATGGCAGCCTGATCCCTTCCAGGGTGGGAGTGAGAACTGGAAAATCTCACCCTCGGCTGGGTTATTTCAGCACTTTGCCTTGAGAGGATTCTGGTTTTTTCTGTTGCTTAGAGTTAGGACCATCGTTAGATACTAAGAATTCAACTGAAGTCAGCAAATCCTAATTGGCAACATGCTACATATAAGGCCCTCGGCTGGCACGAACAGAAAAATGTGAAGAGTCGGCAGGGAAGGGGCAATAAAACCCTGAAGATATACAGCTAGGACAAGAGATAAGCGGTAAAATATCAAAAGAGAGGAACAAACAAATTATGGGGCGATCAAAGGATGGAGCATTAGGCAGGCATCTGAAATGAGTATAATTTGCGACAGGCGGGGATTAAGGGGGTGAAAAAGCGATTTCAAACGGAAAGAACTCAAGGGGCAAAGACGCAAAGTATAGAAACAAAGGGTTTGTTGAGGAAATGCCAAGTGGTTGAGTTCAACTGGCACAGAGATCCTCCAGGAGATTAGGGGATGATAAGTCTATGGGAGGTCCTGGGAAGTCATTATGAGGGTCTTGGAGCGGAGCTCCGTGGTTTGTGGGCAAGACAGACGTCATCTTTGAGTTCTAAAATCGACATGATGCAAAAGAGGGAAAATGCGGGAAGAAGTGTGTTGGCTCTTGCAACCACCTGAGTACGTTAGTAACAGGCAGGTATCCTAGTTTTAGAATAATTGCCACTTACATTGGTACTAATTAACAATGCTCCTGGTGAGTATCTGGGGCACCCTAAACCAATTATGAAGCACTGAGCATCCGCAATAAGAAATTTCAATGCTCACAGGCACAATGGTCTCTGGCCAGGAGCTGAGCAGATGGGAGCACAGGAAACGCATGGGGACCAGCCAATCTAAATGAACGTGTTAAACTTGATCCACACACTATATCTCCTTGAGTTTGCCGGCCAAATTATTCCGGGTTATGTAAATGAACTGTCTTATCTTTGTAAAACCTTGCACTGTTTTGGAAAGCGAAGCAAATTTAGACATGCGCAGGTTAAACACTGGCCAGCAGTAGAGAAGAGTTGTCACTATCTCACGAACCAAGGAACAACAAATATCAGATATGTTTATATTTGTAATGGATTAAGTAAAGGTAGGGAGACCTGTGAAACAAACAAAAAAAAAAGGACTCCAGTGTGTATCGCTGATGGACTACATTATTCTACATTATTCCTTTACACGGATATAGGAGGAGACTATGAAGATTTAGAATAGGCAAGTAAGAAGACATTGCTGAGAATTTCAGTACATGCATCCAAATGCCTTCCTTCATGGCTGTGCCTCAGAGGGCAAACATGTCTTCATGAACCCCGAAGTCCACTTGTATAAAATAATAACACTGATAATTGCAGGAGCTGGATTTATTGCAGTTTTTCCTTAACATCCTGTCATTACATGGTAAGTGCCATCCTTATTTCCTCCCTTGCTTCTACACCCTCTACACCCTCCCTACATTCATACTGTACACCCTACACCCATACTGTAGGACCAGATCCTACAGTATGACTTGTCATGCTGCCTCCAACACCTGTCTCAAATCCATCCACTTCTCGTCATCACCCCTGGCTGCTGCTAGTCTGACCCACCATCTCTTCTCTCCTGGCTTACTTTCAACCCCTCCCGTGGGTCTCCCGGCTTATCCTATCTCCCTAGAATACACGATCCATCCACCTGCACAATCCGTCAAACTTCTCGCCACAGCCCGTAAGGACTTCATAATGAGACCTGTACATGTCCAACCTCACCCCAAATATACTCAGGCTACCATTCTCCTGCTATTGGTCACCCAGCTTGCTGCTGCTTTAGTGCACTGAGCTTTCTCCCACACCAGGACCCTCGCATTCCTACCCTCAGCTGAAAGGGCAAGCAGTCATCATTTCACTGGGCCACCACCTCACTGTTGTTCTTTAAGCACATTGCTCTGGAGATTTTAACTTATTATCAAAAATTACCTCATCCGTCTTATTTGTTTAATTGCAAGTTGTCTGTCTTCCTCAGGTAAAATAGAAGATGCATAGAAGCATGACTTTGTCCATGATATTACAACTCAAGAGCCTTGAAAAAGGCTCAGCATGAATGACATTTAAATAAATACCTGCTTTTGAAAGGATTATTATTAACTAAACCACATATCACATTTACCCAATAAACATTGTCACTGAAGTGTCTAATTTTAATTTTCCAACAGACGTTTTACTCCATTTATTCTTTTTGGACTAACATTCCTTTCAAAATCCATTTTTTTATACTCCTAACTTCATAAATTAAGAAGGGGGAGAGGTATGTAGTATACTATATATACAGTATTGGACTACAACATTACTGCTTTGAGTGTGCAGAACATTCTGATAGTCAGTTTAAGCCTAGAAAAAAAACAGAAGCAGCTGAAACAAACAATATAAACACCCAACTTGCAAAGTTTTTTTTTTAAAGCATTATGCAAAATTGACCACTTTCCCAAGCTCTGAAACTCACTCCACATCCGACTGCCAAATTGACTGCCAGGTGCCAACCCCAGGGTGAGGAGAGGGGACTCATTCATTCAACAATTATTTAGTAAGTCACTACTGTGTACAACGCACTGTGCATGGAGTTGGGATTCAATAAAAAACAGGGCCGGATCCTGCCTGCCTAGAGCTTCTGGTCTATTCAGACAAAAATGAGAACATAATGAGAGGTCTGTGTCTGCCAGTTTCACTATGAGCATGAAACAAACAAACACATAAACACATAGCAAGCACTTGGTAAGCCAGAAAGGGCTATACATGTATGCAGGATTATGGTGTTTCTTTCTGGAATACAATGTCCATTTTAACATGCACAAGAGACAGAGAACCACGATCATGAGAGATTTTCAAAATATGGAACATGGGAAATCATGGCATGACCCAATGTACATAAGAATAATCACAGGAATATTAAGATGGCTCCAGGTATTTCAAAGATCATCAGATACAAAAGGAATAGATTTGTTTGTGTCATCTTAAAGATCAGAATTAGGAACCAGAGAATGCAATGAGTCACTCTGCTGGACAAAAGGAAAAATTTCTAAATGACTCCCAAAATGTAATGGGCTATTTTCCAAAAGACAATGAATGAACTGTTCATTACTAGGAAAGTTCAAGCCTAAAGTACTGGTTCTCATCTTTGAAGAAGTAAACTTTTTGAAATCTCCTGGGAAGCTTAAACTATAAAATGGTTCCAAGACCGGATTCCTTAGTCACCCAATTGCTCTCTCTACCCAATGAGGGGAGAAGGGTTCCCCTCTACCACCAAGGTCGAATATTCTAATGGTTAATCTCAGCTTTAAAAACATATATATTGGCATAGTAAAATATGGAATGATATCTAATCCCTAATGAGAAATGTAACATGCATTAAATTCTAACATGCTTATAAAATTCAGAGAGATAATCATTCATGGACAGCCACTAATGATGGTGATTAAGGAAGATGACTTTAGTTCAAACAAGCAAATGATTAAGCATGAGAATACAAAATGTTAGAGGGCTCTAATTAATAAAGTAGCAAATTTTTCTTTTCAGCCTACTTTCTAGAACATAAATATATGAATCATCCTTCCAGGATATAGATGAATGACCTTCATATTCTAAAATTCAGCTAGGGCAGAAATCGCTGCCTGAAAACCAAAGTGCAACTCAAAAGGTCTACTGGAAGCGTGTCAGAGATACATGTAAGAAGTCTTTGCAAAGGCACTAAACAACAAAGGAAGTTGAGAAACTGATTAGGATGGAGTGAAAAATCCCAACTTCCTGATTTCCTAGTCTGGCTTCCTGTCATACGTTTCAGTTTCAAATATCTTATTGAGAAAATTATTACTGTTATATGTTCATCTTTAAAATCTACGTTTTCATTCTTCCTCTTGATCCATTCAGTCATCAGCTACTGGTGAATTATAATGCCCATATTCAACTCAACTGGGGATAATAACTTCACAGTTGGAATCACTCTTTTTGTTACTTGCTGATTTATATTTATAGAATAAAAAAAGGAAAACAAAACATGAATCCCAACTCTTAAAATCAGTAGTTTCCTCAAAATATTATAAAATATTAATGTTTAAGTTAGCAAAACCAAACAAACAAAAAGAATCTTTGGTGAGTCCTTTGCAAAAGGATGCCCTACAGTTATTAAGGGTAGCAGCTGAAATTCAATTCTATTTTGAATGTGGCACCGTCTGAGTGTGCAGTAGTGCTTTGGAAGATGAAAGATCCATGATAAAGAGAAGGCAAATGGAACCCAGAAGTGTCCACTGGTTCTGCTCCAACTGTTCTCCATTTTCAGCCTTGGAAATTGTGACCAGGAGGGTAATCTAAACTCTACAATCCTACACTACATGTAATGGAAGAAATCTGTTCTCTTTGTTAACTGTAAAAAAATAAATAAATAACAAAAAAAAAAAAAAAACACCACACACACACACACACACACATCTCCATGAGACCAGTAGACTTTCAGTATGTGTGCTCCCTTTCAATGCCAAGAGTGTATTTCATTTCAGTTGATTTGAAGTGTTAGTTTTGATTAAGTGGACAAACTTTGGAACCAGAGTATCTGGGTGCCAACAGAGGTTCTACCATATCCTGTCTATGGTCTCAGATTAATTGTTTAATCTCTCGTACCTTAGTTTTTCTTATTCTATTAAATGAGGACATGACACCCAATAAATAGGTTTCTTGTGAAGATTAAGTAAATACACATATGTTAAGGATTCAGAACAACACATGGGACAGAATAAGCCCAATGCATGTGTTAATTAGTGGTACTGGTGAGCCAGTATTAAGTAGCTGTATAAACTTGAACCCTGAACCCTGAGCCACATATGGCATCTCATTAAAAACCTTCAAAGAATTAGCATTTTTAGCTTAAACCTTAGTCTCTCTGATAAATTCATATCCAACATTATACACTGAAAATCAAACTAAGCGACCTCGATGATTTAACAGCAGGTATTTTACTTCTGGGGGGAAATGAATTGTTAAGAGTCCGCATAACTCCACAGCTTTTAATTGAAGAATTTCACCACCGATGGTCCCTGGAATGGGACAGTGCCTGTACTCTGTGGCTAACAGGATGGCTCTGGAGAGCACACTGTGCGTTGAACAAACAACAACTGGTGTGTGTTTTGGCATCGCTAAAATAAAAGGCACCACGTTAAACACAGCAGAAAATCTTTGCATTGAAGGAGCTTTGACAGCCTTTGTCGGCTTGAACAATTTATGGCACCAGTACAGCCTGTTAACAGGCAATGAAAGACAGCACTAGTAAGCGCAGGGTGGTGCGGAATTCATTTCACGCGACCCATACTCATTTTCCCTACCACCAAGTGAGGGTGCCTGTTGGGAAAGGCCTTCCTGTATAGGAGGTCTCCACAATTCACTGGTATTGATTGTAATGAGGAAGACATTTTATTGCCACCTGGTGTCAGAGTCTACCTAGCAACCCGCACAGCTGTTTTTATTAATACATGGATTTAGATTTTTAAAAAAAGCACGTGTGCAGCAGTTTTACCTAACAGAACTTCCATTAGAAATTCCAAGTAAAATGGAGCCTCCTGCAAATAGAGAAAGGATTACATTGACTTCCATTGTTTACAATTCAAAAGCCAACCATGAAGGCGGCTATGGATCAAAGCAGCCTACCTTTCTGGAGTTAGCGGGGCATCATTTGCATCAGTAGTTACTCCTCTTAATTGCAACTCAATTAATTTTTGGTGCTAAGTAAAGCTCTGAACTACTGGAAAACATCCAAATCTGGAGGGACAAATATTGCTCTGGCAAAGACCACAAGAGTCCTCTAAGGGGAGGACAAAGAGAATCAACTGCACGTGGAAGAAAAGTGGCATCAGTATAAAAATATGGCATGTCAAACATAGGTCGTGTGACGATCTTTCCAACACATAGGTTTTTTTTTAAGTCCGTTTATTTATTTTTGAGAGAGACAGAGAGAATGTGAGCAGGGGAGGGGCAGAGAGAGAAGGAGAGAGAGAACCGCCCAGCTGGCTCCCCACAGTCAGTGAAGACCCCAACGCGGGGCTAGATCCCAGGATCCGTGAGATCATGACCTGAGCTGAAATCAAGAGTGGGATGCTGAACCAAGTGAGCCACCCAGGCACCTCAACCAGTGCCTAGGTTTTATACAACATTTCTGCCAACAGTAGCACCATACTCCAAGCCTTTCCTGATAAAGTTCCACACAGTAACGGGCACAGAGCAACTTTGGTTTTATGAACTGGTAACATTTTATCTGCCGAACTGAGCCACATTCTCTCACAATGAGATGAAGTGACTTCAACAAAATTAGATTTTGATAGATAACTACAAAATCTTATTATTTAAAGGAAGACTTAAATCTTTTCCATCATCAATTAATGTTTAGTAAGCACACATTGAGTGTAAGGCACTGTATTATTATGCGTTCTGTGCCTATTCTTATGAGAATAATAATTTACCTATCTTTTCATAATAGAATTGCAAAGCAGTCTATAAGATCTGTCTGGTGATAAGTAATCAGAACAAGTACAAGGTAGTAACAAGTACAAGGAAGAAAAAAATTCAAACACACAAAAGGGAATGCCAGGCTTATTCTAGGGCGAAGGTCACAAACTCAAATGCCTATAAGGACTGGGAAGGCAAGCAGGTAAAAATTGAGTTGGGTAAAATGCTAGACAGAGGCAGGAAGCCTCCCAAGGACTATAGTTGGCAAGCACCAACTAAGGCTTTCTCACATTAGATAAACGAATAACAATTACAAACTAGCCTGGAGGGCCTACTCAGTCAATGGTCCCACAGTCTCTAAGACCACCATCCCTGCATACAGAGACAGGAACACGGGCTCTGATGTCAGAACCTGAGATTGAGGCTTATCTCTACTAGAGACCAACTATGTAATCTTTTTTTTTAATGTTTTTTATGTTTTATTTATTTTTTGAGAGAGAGAGACAGTGCGAACAGGGGAGGGACAGAGAGAGAGGGAGACACAGAATCCGAAGACAGCTCCAGGCTCTAAGCTAGCTATAAGCACAGAGCCCAACACAGGGCTCGAACCCATGAACCGTGAGATCATGACCTGAGCTGAAGTCGGACGCTCAACTGACTGAGCCACCCAGGTGCCCCTAGAGACAAACTATGTAACCTTGGGGTAATTACTCTTTCCAAATTTCCCTTTGCTCCTCTTCAAAATGAAAAAAATAACACACACACTCTGCCTTGATAATATTCTTGGGGAATCCGAAAGAAGCATTGAAGTTGAAAGAACATGGTAGAGTTGAAGGTAGCTCCACAATGTGAGGGATAGTATTATGCTAATAAGCCAGAGAACTGTGTAGAGTTAACATCAGCTAAGTATGAAATATAGTGGTAGCTATTTATTGTACAAATATGATGGGGTATTTGGTCTGTATATGACATACATTTTAGAAAGGCTAATTGAATATGCAGCTAATTATTACTATCTTGGAGAAACACCTGCCTCCTACTGGCATGTAGAATGAAGACGGTAATAGAGTTGAGTGATTCCCAAGATGGCTCGATGGTGGAAGAAACATTTGCCCTGTGCGGGGGGAAGAAAGAATGCCATGTAACCAGTTACCCATTTACTTTGAGTCACCATCTTTACTTTTTGGTGGTCAAATAACATTAAAGTGAAATATATAATTTTTCAACATGAATATCTGAAAATACAATGAGAAGCATAACTGATTTTAATCGTTGGGATTTGGGAGCAAGCCATTTATTTATTTATTTATTTATGCAGTATCTTTGTGTTTATTTTTGAGAGAGAGATAGAGCATGAGCAGGGGAGGGTAGAGTGAGAGGGAGGCAAAGATTCCAAAGCAGGCTCCAGGCTCCTAGCTGTCAGCACAGAGCTCGACGCAGGGTTTGAACCCACGAATCATGAAGTCATGATTTGAGCTGAAGTCAGAGGCTAAACTGACTAAGCCACCCAGGCGCTCCTGTGAAAGCCTTTTCTGAAGAAATTAATAAAAAATGGATTGAAAGGCATTTTTAAAAAATCAATGGTGAGTTATACATATTCAATAGCAAAAGATGTCAATTCTTCCTAGATTAATATATGGATTTAATGTAATTCCAACCTTAATCTCAGTAGGGGTTTCCCTGGATTGTGATTAGCTGATTCTAAAATGTATATGGAAGAGTAAACGGCCATGAAAACCTAAGACACTTCAGAAAAACCAGGTTAACAGAACACTAAGATTTTTACATAGAACTGTAGTTAATTAAAATAATGTGCTTTTGCTACACACTCAGATAAACAGACTAATAGGATAGAATAAAGTCCAGAAATTAACAGGCAGTATAAGAAAATTTTACTTATGACAGAGCAGGCACTGCAGATGGATTAGTCAATAAATGGCGAGAAATATTGGTTATACATATAGAAATAAAATGGATTCAACTTTACAAACAACAGAAAAATTGCAATGGAATATCTTTATAATCATATGACAGGGAAAATTTTCTTAATACACAAAAAATTTATTGTAGAAGGAACAGTCTGATGAATATGATTACAATAAATGAAGGATATCCTCTTGTTAAAAATAAAAAGAGGGGCAGCTGGGT
This sequence comes from Cryptoprocta ferox, assembly GCA_028646485.1. NCBI lineage: Eukaryota > Metazoa > Chordata > Mammalia > Carnivora > Eupleridae > Cryptoprocta > Cryptoprocta ferox. Next base: position 116,765,172 of record CM053574.1, on the reverse strand, counting down.
GGCTCAGTGGGTTGAGCGTCTGACTTCAGCTCAGGTCATGATCTCACAGTTTATGAGTTCAAGCCCCAAGTCAGGCTCTGTGCTGACAGCTCAGAGCCTGGAGACTGCTTAAGATTCTGTCTCCCTCTGTCTCTCTACCCCTCTCCTGCCTTATGCTCTGTCTCTCTCTCTCTCTCTCTCAAAAATAAAATAAAACATTAAAATAAATAATATAAGATAAATAAATAATAAATAGATAAAGGGACAAGCCACAAACTGAGATATTTGTAGCCTAAAACACCCAACAAAGGATTCTTAACCAGAATATATGAAAACCACAACAAATCAGTAGAACAAGGTAAAAACCAAGGAGAAAAATGTTCAAATACATGAACAAGAATTTTGTGGAAAAGTAAATATAAATAACCCCCACATTTTATTCACATCCAGTATTTTGGCAAAAATTGAAACCTATGGCATCAACAACAAGGTGGTGTGCAAACTGGTACAACCACTTGGGAAATAACAGCATTTTCTAGTAAAGTTGAGCACATGCACATCCTGTGATCCAGCAATTGTAACCCACAGGAAAACCCTACAAATCACTCTTGCATTTGTTAACCAGGAGACATATAAAAGAATATCCATAGAGGCAGTGTTTATAACATCAAATATGTGAGATTCATAACCCATAGGCCAATCAAGGTACACCACATAGATAAGAGATGGTGGATCCATTCAATGAAACCCTCTAGAGCTGAGAACATGAGCAAACTAACTATGAGCATCAGAATGGACGAATCTTGCAACCATGACACTGAGTAAAAAATCTTAAAATCATTAAATGACATTATACTCTAAAGTTCAAAAACAAGCAAAACAGAATATTATTTCCAGATATATACATAGGTAGTAAAGCTATAAATAAAGCATAGGAGTGTGTTACCAAATTCAGTATTAAGTCAACCTCCATAGAGCAGGGTAAGAAGAACTAATCAGCGAGGGGGCACCGGACGCTTATACAGTTCTGATGATGATTTTGTCTTAACCAGCAGGGCGGGAGCATATAGTGTTTGTCTTCCTATTACTATTAAACCATACGTGCACACTAAATAATTTATCTATATCATAAATTTTATAATAAACAATTTTTAAAGAAGTGATTATCAAAGGACGTAAGGTTGTGGTAGATGAAGAAATTACTATAAAATAGTGAGTTGGGCAGGAGCATATTTTTAAGCAGCAGAGTGAGGTGCAGAATAAATACTATGAGTTACAACTCCGTTGCTTCATGAAATTTAAATAATGAAAGAGAAAAAGGAGGAAAGAACACTACTTTGGGGGGGTGGATGGATGATGGTTTAAAATGTCTTCCATAATACAAAAGTGCTCATTATTCAAATAAATTCTCCAGATATGTGCGTATATTAGAAAAGAAAAACAAATACATTTGCTCCAAAAGGTGATAAAAATCAACTGGTATTTCTCATGTAAATTATACTATAACAAACCTTTTCCAAGTTGATGATGAATCATCCTCTACCAAGCTTCTTAAGAAAGTGATCTAAAGGGCACCATCTTTTCTTTTAATTCACGTTAAAAAATATAAGAGAAAGGAAATTTTCAATTTGGGAGATGCCAGTGAGAATGGATAATTTTCATTTACACAAAAAGATAAGTAAAATTCCTTCCAAAGGACAGAAGTGATGGATATATAATTAAGCTTAGGCTAAGTGAGACCTGAGAACAATGTAATACAAAAGTATTTTTAGAAAGAAAGAACGAGAAGGAAGGAAGGAAGGGAAGGAAGAATTTCAAAGTAAACATTTCATTATTAATAGCATAACACACTACAGAGTAACAAATAAGATTGAAACAAAGCCAAAAAATCTAATCTCCAAATAGTTATTCCCAAGACCTTCTGAAAATACAATGAGCATATGGGTCTTCTCAGAGTTATTAGTGCTACATTCATTTGCCCATTAAACAGAACAATTTCTTCTTTACATTTTATTATGAGGCCTATGAAAATCAGGCTTAATGCCACAAGTTTACAACCTAAAAAATGTGATAAAAGCATAAAAATATACAATTTGGGGATGCAAAGTTTTGTTTGAATGGTAACTGTTTTATTTGTATTTACGTATGATTGGACACACAAGATTATGTCCATATGTTGACAGAAAGAAGCCAGTAGAGAAAGAAAAATGAAAGATGCAAGAAAATCTTTAGTCAGTAAAGCAAGCCCTAGAATGAGGTGTTGGTAGGCAATGATACCAAGATCAAGAAACAAGCTGGGGTACCCACGTGAGAAAATGATGGAAGATCACTTAAGTAACAACAATCAAGTCTTTACGATAAAGCAGTGACTTTCAGTGGATGAATTAGCAGCCCCACTGGAAACATTTGGAAATCTATGAAGGCAGTTTTGGTTATCACAATGACAGATGGGGTCAACTGGAATTCAGTGAGTGGGAACATGAGCTACTAAACGTCGCCTGATATGTGAGACACTCTGGCACAATGAAGAATTACATCACTCCCAATGCAAAAACCTCCCATCTTAAAACACACTCCGAACCTTTGTCTCTCTTTACACTTAGGTTAACTTATGCTAACTTTGGTCTTAACTGGTACTGTAGGATAATTAAAGTACAACTTCCCAGACTCATAAAAGCTTCCACCTGTGAAGTAGATAATTTTAGTTTTAATAAAATATGACCTAGGCTTTTTCGAATCTTCCTAAACAATGGATTTATTTATAATTTCATTATTATGCAGATTTAAATGTTAGGAAACTTTTGTAACTAAGGTTTTATTTGTTCATTCCTTTACCTGTTGGGTTTAAGAAAACCAGGAAAAAGGATAGTAGACTGATGGTGTCTGAAGGACACTTAACACTTCCAGGAAACTCATTTTCATTTAAACATTTGCCTCTTTTGGTAGCTATTCAGCAAAAAAGCCTGTAAGATACCAGTAAGGAAGCCCTAAAAATATCAACAACCTACTCCATTCTTCCCTGCAAGACCCATAATACAGACTCTCTAGGCCCTTTATTTTTTAAAGTGCATTTATTTATTTGAGAAGGACAGAGAGACAGAGAGAGTGCTTGAGCCAGAGGCGGAAGGGCAAAGAGAGAGAGAGAGAGAAAGAGAGAGAGAGAGAGAGAGAGAGAGAGAGAGAGAATCCTAAGCAGACACAGGGCTCAAACTCACAAACAGTGAGATCATGACCTGAGCCTAAACCAAGAGTTGGAGCCACCCAGGTACCCAAGCGCATTAAAAAAGAGACAACAGATCCAAAATGGAGTCACTTATGCTAAGCCCACATAACCAAAGCAAGACTATACTTTAATTAGTGTCAACCTCTCCCAGGAGTGGTACCTTAAACCAGTCAATCTGGAATTACCTGGCCAGCCCTAGAGAGGTAATGTGATAAACCCCTATCAACTCCCAGAGGAAGGTGACCTTGCCTGAAACAACCTACTAGTTTGCTAGCAACTTCTTTGTCCCACCTACTTCTTCCTATAAAATCTCTCATCCTGTATAGCTCTTCAGAGCTCCTTTCTATCTACTAGATAAAATGCTGCCCAATTCATGAGTCATGGAAGAAAACCAATAAGATCTTTAAAGTTTACTCAGTTGAATTTTGGGTTTTGTTTTTGTTTTTATTTTTAACCAGCTATTTTTCACAATTAACCATAGAAACAGAGACAATCCACTGATAAAGTCTAATCTTACAAACTTTAGGAAATAACATAAATCCCTATTAGCAATCAAACCTAATTTAAATATGCAACTGAGCTTTTTATCCTGTAGCTGATCAACAGATCAAGAAGTAGGGAGAACATATTTTCAAAGTAGGCAACCCCTGTTTTTAACTGAATTGCAAAGGTAAAGGTAAACTTTTTTTACATAATGAAGAACATTTAATCCATTAATGATTTCTAGTAGATGCTAACAGTGACTAGTAAGCTGGTTTGTACTTTATTACCCAAGTGTACATGCCATAAATTATCTCATTTATACTGAGGATCAGAATCTAAAGAGAAATTTAAAAAAATTTCTCAGTGGGAAGTTAGGTGAACCACAAAACACAATGAATCTGAGCTTCTGAGTTTCCCTGGAGCCAATGTATTAATAGAAATAAACTCCTTGGTACCTCTTTTTAGTTAGTATGGGTCAGGGTACAAAGTTCCATGGGGCACCAGGGGAGGAAATGTTATAAGGGATTTTACACAGATAATTCTGGTAGAAATTTCCTCTCATATTTAAAGGCATACACAAATTTACCCTGGTCTTTGATCTCTGTACAAAACCAGATTCTGTAGCTCTTGAGTTCTGATGACTATCACTGAATGTAAAATCTCCTTCCTGGCATTTCAGTGCTGTCAACAGAGAGCATAGGTGAACATTCAAGGAGAAATCTTTAATTTTTCCAATATTCAATAGTCTTCTATAATACGAATTCAGCACTTAGTAAACATATGACAAAAGCACATACTTCACTTTTCCCATCATATTTTATAAATTCTGGCTGATGGTCAGGAAAATTTCAAAATTTTATATTTATTTCAGTCTGAGCAATATTTGTTTCTGTGAAAGAAGAGAAACAAACAAAATAATCTTTGTAGACTCCAGATCATTATTTTGCTTTTCAGATATGGAACACACACACACACACACACACACACACACACACATTTTAACCTTAGTGGAAAAACAAGCTAGAGTTTTTTAGTATCTAAAAGTATTAAACATTAGTGGCTATAAGCTTTATGTACATAAGGGCACCTAGGAATTTGCTTGATATCTTATATGATTTAATTAAATTATATATAACATGATTCCAAGCAAAAATAAAAATGTCTTCTGGAAAAAAGTGTGCAGATACTAAGTTTAGTGAAATCATGCTGGAGGAAAAAAAAAAAAAAAAGACTTAATAAGGGGGCCTGGATGGCTCAGTTGAGCGTCTGACTTCAGCGCAGGTCATGATCTCGCAGTTCATGAGTCTAGCCCTGAATCAGTCTCTCTGTTGACAGCTCGGACCCTGGAGCCAGGTTCAGATTCTGTGTCTCCCTCTCTCTCTGCCCCTCCCCTTCTCACACTCTGATTCTGTCCCTCTCAAAACTAAATAAAAATTTAAAAAAAAATTTTAAGACTTAATAGTTTGGGAGGATTATAAATATGAATGTATAAAAAAGATATTTTATGATCAAAATGGCCATTTTTCAAAGTTTATTTTTGTTATTTACACATTTCGTCAAAGCTCTACATCACTTCCCCCGAATCCATAGATCATAAGTTCTACAAATATTTCGTCAGGGCATTGACATACATATTAACACCAATTTCAAAGCTGAAAACAAAAACTTTAAAATATGGACTTGACTTTTTGTGCATTTGTATTCCCTGCCATTAGCTGTTAAATACTTGTCATTCATTTTATTATTGACTCCCTTTTCAATCTGAGGCACTAGATTATGAGCACTGCCTCTGTGAGACTTTCCTCATGGCGCACATAGGACTATATTATAAATGCATTTTGCCTGTACAGCCTTCTGTGCTGAGGCGGCCGAGGCTCTGAGATGGTTTCTAAACTGGCAAGGAACGGAGCCAGGATTTTAATCCAGGTTTTCTGACATTAAGCACCTTTCATTATACAACAGTCATCTCCCTAATGAGGTGTTGGTCTATTAATGAGACTGAAACATCTCTATCTTCCTCTATGCAATTGATTTTTTTTTCTCCTGTTAAATGAGAGTAAAGTCAATGAACAAGTGTAAGAGGAAATAAAACTACAAATTCAACCAAAAACTAGGAAGTCTGACTCCTAGAACATCTTCAGTGTCACACTGACCATGCCATCCCAGCAGTTACAGGAAACAAACAGGTCCCCAGAGAAATATGCCCATTAATAGGAAGGTAATATTTGCTTAATTTCTCCTAATAATTTATATAGGCAATGCTCAGAGTATTGAGAACATTCATTAGTGACTGCAAGAGTAAGTAACGTTTATGAAAAGATATATTTAAGTCAAATGACTACTTACTACACAAACATTGATTGGATTTCAACACATCAAAAACCGTTAAAAGGAATCCAACCTCCTGGTTATTTGCCATATCACAGAAAAGCCCTGTTCTGTATTCTCATCCTTGTTTTGATATAAGATGCAAAGAATAAAAGGCTGAGGATTTCATCTTAACTGTCTTGCCTTGTGAGACAACCAAAAAGTGAAAAACCAATAGCATCTACTGTTTTTTAGTGCAGGCTCAGAATAGGACATACAATTATATATATTTATTCCACAAATGACATTTGGTATCTTCTTCTCCCAATGCAACAAACACTACACAGTATTTGCCTCATAGAAACACATTCCTTATCAATATTAGCTGGACATTTTGTTTTCTCTTTTGTACCGCCTTTCAGATTTTATGGATTAGAGTTGAAAAGTCAACACTTAAAAAATAAAGTGTGGTTTGGAAATGGTTATCTGTAAATATGAGTTCATTATTCCCCTCTGACAAGCACAAGTAAAGTCAACAAAATATGTTCTGTCCATGTTTGACATAAAGAAATATTTTCCAGATGACCTGGAGATTATGGACTTTCTGCAAAAGCAACTTCACTGTAAATGAATGTACACGTACACATATGTAGGCATTCCCCAGTCTGCAAACGCGTCCACTCACAAAGAGTGCTTATAAATTTCTCAAGCTTGAAGTTTGTGTATATGAGTGTGTGTGTGTGTGTGTGTGTGTGTGTGTGCGCTCCCATGTGCAGAGAAAGAGAAACAAAGAGTAATACGGTGGATATTCTCCCAGAGTAGGGAATTATCTATCCTGTTTTCCACTATTTAACTATTTTTAACCAGCTTCTGAACTACACTTCTGGGGCGTTGATTATGTTCCATGAACAGGCAGCATCAGCCCCACACAAGAGGTTGTTAAAACTGAAGAATCCCCATCTCCACCTCAGACCTACTGCATCAACATTTGCATTTTAATTAGACCCCCCGCCAAAGTCTCCCAACTACTTCCCAAGTACTTTTACCTCAGCCCTTCCAACACTGAATGCCATCCACGACTGCTGAGATACCTCAACTCACACACACAGGTCCCTCCCCCACCACCCCCAACCTGTGCCTCACAGTTCCTATGGATGCTGAGAGCATCAGCCTCCATCAGGTCACCTGAGCGGAGACTGGAAGCAGTCTTAGATTTCTTGTGCTCCAGGAAGGCAAGAACCACATCTGTGTTGCTCTCTATTATGTCCCAGCACCTTGTGACTACTTGGAACTTCACGATTATCTACTGAATGAATAAAACTAGTAACCATTTAGATGTGTCCCTGCATCTCTCCTCTGTATCCACATCGCTAGAGTCTCTTAATTAGTCTCCTGGGCTCTGATCTCTTCCCTTATCAGTATAGTTTAGTTTTCATGAAACACAAATACTGAGTGGTGTTTCACTGAAATAAAATAAATGTATCTTATATTACTACTACATCTATATGTCTAATACATAAATCAGATGCTCCTCTTCCCCACACATCCTCCATAATGCTTTAAAACTGTTTAAGGTCTCTAATAGCCTAAAAACAAAGTTCAGTGCCTTAGTGTGCCACTAAGTGCCACAGTGGCAGTGCCACTGCCTATTCCTCCAGCATTACTGCTCCCTGTCCCACTCATCTGTCTCAACCACAACCCATGTTCCACCCTTATTGAAGTATAAGCCACTCCTTGTTCCCATCTGAATTCTTAACTCCTCAAGTTGGTATAACTCGAATCCTTATTGCCTATAAGTACAAAGCAATGTATCAGGTTTCCACTTTTGGAAAGTTATATTTGGGCTTAAAAATAACAAAATTAATCATGAAAATTTAAAATATATGCCAATATACTTTCATAAACAGTCATGAAGTATGAAAATCAAACACCTAATATAAAAACTACCTCTTAATTTTATGGGGAGGTGTGTCTCTGCATGGGCTAATTGGCTGAAAAAAAATTTTTTTAAGTCTACTTATTTATTTTGAGAGACAGGGGAAGGAAGAGAGAGAGAGAGAGAGAGAGAGAGAGAGAGAGAGAGAGAGAATCCCAAGCAGGTTCTGCACTGTCAACCTGTCATCGAGCCCGATGTGGAGCTCGAACTCACAAACCATGAGATCATGACCTGAACTGAAACCAAGGGTCAGATGCTTAACCAACTGAGCTACCCAGGTGCTCCTGAAAATTCTAAATCTACAAATTCAAATAAAGTAAGACTAAGGACACCTGTTTAGTTTCTAGTGTATTACCTGAGCATTGACATTTTTATTTCACCAAAGATCATCCTAAATCTTTCAAAATATAGACACATATCTACAAATCTTTAACTGCCCATTTGCTGTGCACGAATCCTTGCAATAATTTTCTCCAGGTAATACTGCAAAGAGGTAGCTTTCACTCAGACCCCTCTTGAATCTTAAAAATGAATACCACTTTTGGTTCTCATGACCGGGGTCTCAAAAAAAAGCATAAAACATGGAGCTACCACTCAAGCTGAATAAATTGGGGGTGCCTAACCATGTAGTTCCAAAACCCAAATCTCATACCATTTTCACATCTAAAAAAGGGCCTTTTTTAGATTCATCAGCCCCAGAATGTATTACACACCCAAGCACCTACACGGAACATGCATATCATCCACCACTAACTCACCTTAACTCAGGAAAGCACTTTAGTAAAGGTTTTCTTAACTTATCCCCAAAGTAAATTACCTAATCTCTCTTTTAGGTCTGCATCCCCCCATATAAAGACTTCTATCACAGCTTCTGTTAACAAGTTATTTACATGTCTATCTCCTACTAAACTCTAAAGCCCTTGCTTGGGTGCAGTATTCCTATCTTCTGCTTTTTTCTCAAATAGTTAGCATGGTGCCTCACATTGAATAAACAAACCTCTGATATAGTTAAAATAGTATTAAGAGCCACAGATGCACAGTCCTGTTGAGGGTGTGCAACTTTCTGACCCCTAAGGGTTCTGATCTGAAATCAAGAATTGAAACTCTCTGGGACCTGAGATCAACCCCAGTGAACCATGAGCTGGACACAAAAGATGACTTGGACTTGGAGAACAGGTGGAACTGGCAACTGAGGCATACCCATGACAACACGGTGAAAAGGCTTACACAGCAATGAGGTGGAGGAATGTTGGCAAAGGAGAATGGAAAAGAAGGAAAGAGAAAATAGCAGCCCAGACCATTCTAATGAGAGGTCTTTGGTAAAATAAGTGCTGAGAAGCTATTATTATATATATGTTTATATATGTGACATATATTATATACATATATTTATAAATAATCTCACACACACATCACATATTTTCTCTATTATAAATTTGTCAACATGTGATATGCCGTCAATAATGCTATCACAGATCTCTTAAGTATATAATGGTCATTATAACAGAAATATTAATAAGGCAACTGTTGATGAGTTGGCTACTAAGAAATTTACATCACAAAATGAACTTAACATGTATAACCTGACATAAAAGGGCATAAAAATGTATGTGATAATAGTCACAAAAACAGATGTAATATATGGAGCAGTCATTTGTGTTGCTGGACCAATATTTAAGATGTATCCAATTCCAGAGCAAAGAAAATGGAAGTTCACCACACAACATCAGGCCTCGCAGAGCACAGCAGTGCTTCTCAGACTGAACTGCTTTTTTACCAGACTCTACTGAGATCTGCAGGAGCGTCAAGAGCAACAGTTAGACATTTTTATAACACGCTAACATTTTCATATCTACTGAATTTAATAATAGACTTGTGTTTTGTTTCTTAATTAAATTTTAGAAAATAATTGTATTGTATTTTATGAAAGAAGCAATCTGGATTGGAAGAGGAAGGGAGAGGAGCAAGAGGAGGAGGAGGAGGTATAGAAGGAGGACTGGTCCTTTCTCGCCCAGCGTTTGAGAAGCACTGCTCTACAAGATATAATTCCACCAAAAGCCCACCCCGTTAGTGCTAATACTGGTCTCACACTAGAGGTTGAAATGAGCTGACAATTCCAGATAAAAGATCAGAGACAACTTTGATTTTGCTATTTAAGCTGCTCATAGATGTGGAGCACCGGGGGCAGTGCCTTCGTGAGGCAACTTCTTTTATTTATTAGATGAGTGTATTTGGCACTGTTTTCTAGGAGGAACTGAAAACATCCCTGCTTTAAGGAAAATAATCTCTTTGGATGGATTTAGAATAAATACTTTCTAGAGTCCATTTCAACCCTAAAATTCTCTGATTTGCTGATTCTATTATTGGCTTAATGCTGAGAAATGTGCTAGCCTGAGGTTTGAAAAATAGTTTATTTGACAATGGAATCAAAAAAGGAGTTATCAGTTAAACTTATATTCTGTACTGTGTACAACACGATATAAGATTGGAGCCCTCAATCCAAGAAATAATAGAGGAAGGCATTACCTGGGAGAGTGAAGTCATTCCTTTACTTGTAGGATTGTATTAAGAAAAGGAAGTAAGGAAGAAAGAGGGGTGGAAGGCGGGAGAAAGCAAAGGAAGGAAAGAAAGGACAAAGGGAAGGGGGAGCAATGTGATTTGCCTCGAGGAATGAGACACACAATTAATAAAATGTGAACTGCTACTGATAAATTGGATCGTGAGAAGGTTGAAGTTTTATGTAATGAAACACCGTCATTAAAGATGGGAAACTAGCAAACTAAAGTGATGTGATTCTGAGTTAAGTGAGAGAGTAGGATTCACTATTTCAGCTGCTTTAGCTGGGGTGACCTCACCATAGTTCTAAATAGACTGTCCATTATAAGCATAAATTATCACCCCATGAAATTTTGATAGACTGGATACTGACCTGGAAATTAACAATCAAGCATACTGCAGAAAAAATTTATATAAGTGAACCTTTCTGCTTATAACCAGCATGGTGCTGATTAGAGAAAAAAAGCAAAACCATGGCAATTTTTAAAATTGCTATTGTTAAAATAGAATTAGCTTAACTAGTAATGAGAAATATGAAGCTTCACCTGTCCTAGAAATCACTCCCTCCTGTGCCATAAAGAATTGTTGATGAATGGGATGCCTGGGTGGCTCAGTCGGTTAAGCAGCTGACTTCGGCTCAGGTCATGATCTCACAGTTCGTGGGTTGGAGCCCCGCATCGGGCTCTGTACTGACAGCTCAGAGCCAGGAGCCTGCTTCGGATTCTGTGTCTCCCTCTCTCTCTGACCCTCCCCTGCTCACACTCTGGGTCTCTCTCTCTCTCTCAAAAATAAATAAATAAATTTTTAAAAAAGTTAAGAATTGTTGATGGAAAGTAATTCTTAGCGGTAAGGTGATAGTAGCTGAGTAGGAAAGAATGCTCAGGAATTTGGTTTTCCTATTTAATAAACTACTCATCGATGAATTGCTCTCTCAAAAACACATTTAAAAAAAACTGTGGCATATTTCCCAAAGTGAATCTGGTGGGGTTTTTTTTTTTTTCTTCCTAACCCATAATATGTCACCAAAAATAATCATCAAGTTTGGGTATATATATGACCCTTCTAGAAATATTTTTCCAATATAGTTATTATTTGTGAAAGTCACAATATTCTCATTTAAACAATACTTTTAGTCTGTATTTTTAATACTATTTAAAATTTTGAAATATCTGAAGCAACAAAATAAGAATTATAATAATTTGTTGCTGTCAAAACAACCTGACTCCAACAGCTCAATATTGTTTGTTGTCTTGTGAATTAAATCCCTTTCCCTTACACATGTTTTCTTTAATAGACAGCTAAATTCAAAAAAGTTCATGCTTTTTTTAATTAATTTATTTATTTTTGAGAGAGAGACGAGACAGAGAGAGAGAGAGAGAGAGAGCGCGAGTGCGTGTGAGCAGGGGAGGGGCAAAGAGAGAGGGAGAGAGAATCTCAGGCAGGCTCTGTGCTTGATCTCCCAAACCACGAGATCATAACCTGAACAGAAAGCAAGAGTTCAACACTTAACAGACTGAGCCACCCAGGTGCCCCAAAAAAGTTTATGTTTTTAAGGGAATCACTTTAAAATATGGTTAAAACAGGGGCACCTGGGTGGCTCAATCGGTTAAGCGTATGACCTCAGCTCAGGTCATGATCTCACGGTTTGTGAATTCAAGCCCCAAGCCAGGCTCTGTGCTGACAGCCCGAGCCTAGAGCCTGCTTCAGATTCTGTGTCTCCCTTTCTCTTTGCCCTTCCCCCGCTCACAAAAATAAACAAACATTTAAAAAAATTTCAATATAGTTGAAACAAAAAACTAAAAAACTATGGTTATTCTTTCATGAGAGTAAAGGAAGGCACAATTCCTAAGAGTTCATTTTTGTGTAACACGTATATATAACCACTTTTTGCTAAGGTATTGGGCAATATTTACACTACTATGAGTACATATATTTTCTCTGATGAGCTACATAGTGCACTGTGATATTTCCTTTTCTGTAAAATTTTGTTTTTCCAAGATTTAATTGTTGCCTCTCTTTTTCCCTTTGCTTAACCTCTTCCCAAACTCTCCAACACTAAAATAACTTAAAATACAGGTTTTCCTATGCTCAAAGGTATCAGGTAATCCACAGTCTTGAAGCCCTCAATTCTCCTGCTCTAATCTGAGTTGGTTGATCCAACTGTCAAATGGCTACTATCCTGTGATTTTCCTTCACTACTTCTAGTTTCTATATTGCTGCAGGGGCATCCAGTGCCACTTGGACTCTTAATCTTTTGTACACAACAAAGGATTTATTTTTCTCACTTAACGACCTTTAGGATCTGGTCTTCATGCCTAGAGTTCTGATATTTCATGATGATGTTCTTGGCTCTTTTTCAATAATTTCATTATGAAATGGAATGTAGAAGCTTGCGCCCTTCAGTTCTGGGACAACTTTTTTTCATTACTTTGTGAATGTCTTTTCTTTCATTTATGCCACTCTTTTAATGAAAACACTATCAGGTAGATATTATGTAATCTGCTTGTTATATTTTCTAGGCGATTTCCTTAACGGTCAGACTCTTCTATTAATTTTATTCTGCTTTCAAGTCTTAAAATTTCACAAGATCTCTCTTAGTTGTTTAATTATCCTGATTGCAATAGCATTACGTTCTTTTCCCTAGATGCAAAGTCTTCTCTCATTTCTCTAAGTTACTTTCCTTTTTCATGGGAGTCATTTTTTCTGCTTCATAACTATTAATTGAGTTTCTCCAAGCTCCTTTCTGGTAGTTCTTGCCTCCTGCTGTGGCCCCTTTCTTTCTTTTTGGAGTGTACTCCAAATACATGGGGATCCATGGATATCTTTAAGAGTGAGAAAATAAAATCATGCCTGGGAATGCTATGGGTAAGGGCTGCAGCTTATCAACAAATGGATTTCACTGCAGGGTGAGCAAGCAGGGACTTGGTCTTTCAAACATCAAAGATATGTAGATCTTTTCTGTAGAACTAGCTTCTCCAGGAAATAAGCTTTCACTAATCTCCTGTCTGAGAGTTACAAGCCTGCCTACCAATGCTCATGGGGATAGATACATGGCAGGAGAGAGCTAGGACTCTACACTGGTAATCATGCAGACTCCCTTTAGCTGTGCATGGAGTTACCGTGTTTAGAATCACTCTAGCTCAGTGTCTCTAAGTAGGGGTGCTCTAGTAATCAGTTGTTGGTTCCTACAGAGGAAGGACGCCTAAGAAGCTAAAACATACCTTATTCAAACTTTCCCTAAAACTCCCTGTTATTGTCCCATCCCCCCCCCCACCTTCTACAGTATCTACCATTGCCAATTCCAGTATTTTCCAGGATTCTAAAGTGTAAATTTGCTTCCTGCTTATTGGTACCTCCCTCTGCAAGCACTAGGTATTCAACTCTCTCTGCTCTAGTAATGCTTCCTTTCAATTTATATTACCCAGAAACTCAGGACATTTCCAATCTATTATCTCCCATCCAATTCTTTTTGCTCAGGTGTGTTTCTATCCTTTTTGTTCTGATCATTTCGGTGAGGTGTTCAGGACGGAGTAGAGGCAAACGTATTTACCCAGGTTGCCATGTTTTACCGTCATCTTCAGATCTTTTTTCTATGTCAGAAAATATGCTACTCCTAACATAATCAAGTTGTCTGAATTTTATTAAAGAATAACTTGGTCATATTATTTGTTCACCTTCCTGACTTAAGAATTTTACATCTTTGCAGAGGGTGGTCCATCAGCATCAAGCAACAAAAACCAACAAATGAAATCTGGCACATATTTATGAACAATTCAACTACCTAGAATGATTCTTGTGCTCACTTTGGCAGCATATGTACTAAACCACCTAGAATGAGTCTTATAATTTCCTTAGTTATCGGGGAAGGAAGGAAGCCTCAAATGACCACTCTCACCTACGTGTTCACTTTCTACAATTCAGGAGACCAAATCTATCAGTCACATACAAAATACAGAGTGCTATGCCATCTCCTTGGCATCCATCAGAAACTTCCCAGCTAGTCCTCCCTCAAAGAATGACAATCCCACATAATAACAGCTGAACTCACTGGTGGAAAGGCATGTATGATGGGACAAGAGGACATGACTATGACAAAAAGCATTACGAACAAGTGGCTTTCCTTGCTATTTGTCATTCCTCCTGCATCCTCCATACTGGCATAAAGAAATCTCTTACTGTGTGCTGAAATAGCAGACGGGTTTATCATAGCGTGATAACAGCCAAAGAAAAGTCCAGAATGAAAAAAAGACTGACTTTATAACAAGAAGAAATATTTGATGTTGGATTTCAATCAAGGTTTGAACCTACTTCATGCATTTCACTCTCCACTGGCAATTTTAATAAAACCAATTGAGAATTCACCATGATCCAGTCAGTTTCCTGTAAGAATCAATAAAAAAGAAAATATAAGGGCCATAGACAGTTAGCACTGCTTCTGCAGAGATTCATCTTCCTTCAAATTAAAAGCTTTCATAAATCTAACTAAGAAAACAAAAAAAGAAAAACAAGAAAAAGAAAAACATGTCTCTCATAAAAACATAGGGTTACCATTGACCAAAACATACTGTGAGTTCTAAAGACGGCCTAGTTATCAAAAAAGTTAAGGCAACTTTGAGTAACATACAGCAACCTGGAGAATTGTGAGAGGTCCCCAGCTAATCAAACCTACTTATAAAGGTTAAGTCATTTTCTTCCTGTTCAGAAAAACATCAAGATGCCCAATGAGTTTACCAACTACTTTTAATTATAATGGATGGTTAGGCAGTATTAAATATCTTAGTATGTGTGAATTCTGTCTTTCATGGAAAAAAATGCTAATAAAAGGATTGTTAAAACCTGAATTTGATTTCTAAAAGCAGGACCACATATAAACCATCCCATGAATATGTTAAAAGTCAGCCAATTTTTAATAACAGGGAGGATAAGAGCAGGGACCACCTCACTCATTACATTTCTAAACCTCCCCTAACGTTTATAATACAGGTCTATACACTTGGAAATGCTGTCAAAATTGCCTTGCTAATGAGAATGGCTCAAAGTACTAACATAGCTTGCTCCTCAAATGTAGATCAGATAATGAGAGTTTAAGCACTTAGTGCACACGCTGTAGAAATTAAAAATGAAAACAAGGTATGACACCTTCTCAGAATAGTAAAGTACATTAAAGTATATGCTGAACAATGAAATAAGCATTGAAGCCATGAGTTCCTAGTAACAGTGTAAGATGTTGATTTACTGATTTGGGGGAAAAGGCTTATAACTCTGATTTAACAAGATGAAATGTTTTAGAATATTGTGAATGTTAAAGAGATGTTCAACAATTACTTATTTGCAGGTGCCGAGCATGTAATGAGAGCTAAAATGATGGTGCCTTTATTTTAATTCTTATTTAGCGATCACTAAAGAAATCATTCCGTTTAAAGGATGCTGTTTTCCAGTGAAGACAGAGGTTTAGATATGGGTTGAGTCTAGCTGGTTCTTTCCCTCTATGCTCTAGAGTATGTTTTTAAATTATCCTTCACAGCAATCATTCCCCACATGATAATTTATTTATATGTCCTCCTGCAACACTTGATCATGAGCCCTTTGAGATCAGGGAAATATTAGGCTTCTTTGTGTCTCAAGCACTAGGCTTGGTCTATGAAAAGTACACCATGAATGGATAATGACAGGAACCCATACTGAAGGCAACCCAGGTGTGAATGGTGATTTCATTCCTCTCTTCAGACAATGGACCTACCTAAAGCCATTTCCTTTGTAATGGTCTAGGGCATGAATAAAAAATTGTCTACCATTCAAATAATAATTTTAATCAACTGGGAATTGTAGCCTGGAGCCTTGTGTTAAAAAGGATTCTAATAATGAATTTAGGTGTAACAGCAAAGGTTGCAACACACTATGAATGCAGAAAGAGAATAAACCAAGTATACTCAACATTCCAAGGCTAGATTTAAAAATGTGATGGTCTTGGGGTGCCTGGGTGGCTCAGTTCAGTGTCCGACTCTTGATTTCGACTCAGGTCATGATCTCACAGTTTGTGAGATCCAGCACGGCATTGGGCTCTGAGCTGACAGTGTGGAGCTGACTAGGGATTCTCCTTTTCCCTCTCTCTCAGCCCCTTCCCCAATCGCTCTGTCTCTCAAACATTTTTAAAAAATGTGATGGTCTCAAGTATGTGAAGAAGGATGTCCTTATAAAAAGTCATCACTGGAATCGCTTTGGTCATGAATAAACAACAGAACACGATGAGTGTTACTAATTTCTTTTTGTTTTCTAATGTGTAAACACATCAGCTAGAGGACCAGGCAAAAGCAATTTGTACAAATACCTCACTCACACATGTCATCAACAAAATGTCTTCATTAAAAGTAGTACACACAGAGAAAGAGGAGAGGGAGACTCTCAAATCCCTCAAACAGTGGTTAGTAATGATTATATAAATGGTGAAGGCGAAAAACAAATGGAGAAATATCTTCTCAAATAAATATCTTAATTACATATTATAAAAAAATATGCATTCTTATAATTTCCTAACTGCCAATCTTAGGTACATTTCTGGTGAAATAATGTTGAAATCTATAAAGAATATTAATATTCAATGGTTAACTTAAATTTCCAAAAATGAATAATTTGCTTGTCAAATGCTTCTGAAAAAAAATATAGCTAATCATTAATTATATGATTTCATATGTACAACCTTATCTATTAATTGCTGGTAATTTTAATTTTCAAAAGCTAATAATTTAGTAATTTTAAAAGCAAAATAATTAATAAATATAATTGCACTATGGTGATTTTATATACTTTTTGTCTTCCAGGAATATATTTTATCATGTCCTTGGGAAACAGACCATAATTAGTTATGACAATTCTCCACAATATGACCATATTCATTTTTGATGGCAAGAAAAAAATTAGTCTTCAGAAAATTCCTGACCAGAATTATACTGATAATAAACTACACAGTTCTTTTTTAAACGAGAAAAAACTAAAATTTTTGTTTTAAGCGTATATAATATTTTAAAATTCGGGTATCGAAATATCAAATAACCTTTTTTAAAAAGGACATAATCATTTGATAAAGAAGTCTCCTCCCTCCCATGACCCCTAAAAATAACCAGGAAATGAACGTACCTTAATCCTACAAACTGACAATATGCTGGTTTTCAACTTTTATTTATAACTCTCTCCAACTCTTCCTTTCCTTTTTCTACTGTCACTGGACATGAGTCTCAATTCTCATCAACATCCGATGCAGGTTACCCAAAACAGCAACGGAGCCATGTAATCCTTTGGCTTTACAATCTACTTACATGACATCATTATTTCGCTGCATCACTACCAGCCTCCTCATTTCTCTGTACACATACATCCACCCTTCCGCGTTTCCTGTCTAAACAGGTCCAAGTTTCTGCATGGAACTCCACCACCTGCATGATCTGGGGCAGTCACGTCCATCCGGCATTCTGTACCCTTCCCAGCAGCTAACGTACAAGAGAACCAAGGTCTCTTGAACTACAGTCTAATTCTCAAACCAAAGACAAAATAGATGGCTCCCACTTTATACACTGGGTCATGAAAAACACAAGAATGCCGTGTGGGAACTAGAAGATAGTAGGTGTAAACCCCAGGCTTGGTCTTGTGATCTTAATCCTCAACTCCACCATGTTTCACCCTTCCTACTCATGAACTGCTAAAGTCTATGTTTACTGTAAGAGGGTGGGTTCATGTGCTTAACTGATGTGATCACTTTGATTCTGGATTTGTTTTCCAGACCAGGCTCACCTACAATGGCTAGGTTCAAAAGCACATATCATCGGCTTATCTGACTCTTTACATTGCATTGCGTCAAAGAGTAAAATAAATCACTGGGTGAAAAATTAAGCCAAAAAAGAGAAAAATCTTACTTCTATGCAATTCAGCTTATCTGCAAGTTTTCTTTGTCCATCTCTGATGACATCAGAACCCACCACAAAAGACATTTTAGAGCAAAGAAAACCAGAAGAGAATTCTCTTGAAAACTCCTACACAGAGAATGGCTGTGTTTCATCTAATTGCATCAAATTTACAACTGGGAAAATAATCTAGAACAATCTAAAGATGAGCATGAAAATCACATTTATAAAGTAATGCAAGGCATGCTTTAGAAAGAATGAAGTATGGTCAATACAGAAAAATTCCCACTGTATAATGTTTGTGAGAAAGCCATTTGGAGAACAGTATATGTAGCATGCACAGAAAGGTATGCACAAGAAGCTATTTACATGGGTTACAAGGGAGTGGAGAGAAAACTTCCATTTTAACACTGAAATGCTTTGACATGTAGTAACTATTCAGTAAGAGCATGTTTGGAAAAGAGCACACAAGTGCTGAAAGGCACACTGCGGGTCATCTCAAGTGCTTCATGTTATGGTCACGCTTTAAAGTGATGTCTCATGGGGCACCTGGGTGGCTCAGTTGGTTAAGCATCTGACTTTGGCTCAGGTCATGACTTCACGGTTCGTGGGTTTGAGCCCTGCATCGGGCTGTATGCTGACAGCTCAGAGCCTGGAGCCTGTCTTCTGATTCTGTATCTCCCTCTCTCTCTCTGACTCTCCTCTGCTCACGCTGTCTCTCTTAAAAATAAATTAAAAAACATTAAAAAATTTAAAGTGATGTCTCAGGATGCCTGGGTGGCTCAGTTAGTTGCGTGTCTGACTCATGGTTTCAGCTCAGGTCATGGTCTTGCAGTTCATGAGTTTGAGCCCCGCATCCAGGGTCTGTGCTGACAGTGTAGAGCCTGTTTGAGATTCTCTCTCTCTCTCCCTTTCTCTGCCCCTCCTCCACGTGTTTCTGTATCTCTTGAAATGAATAAACTTGAAAGTTTTTAAAAAATAAAGTTATCTCTTGTATTCCAACCAAAAGTTGAGAAAGTGTTGAAAAACATTCCCACCTTATTTCAAAAGAAAGTATACAAAATGGTGCTAGCCATCTGGCATTCAAAGAATGGATTGGCTTTACTTATCCAGGGAGAAGAAACACTACTTTATTTCTACAGTTTCAAGCCTTACTGGTTCTAAGTTTTTGTTTGTTTGACTTGGGTTGTTTTCATTCTTGGGCTGTGTCAAATAAATGATCCAAGATGCTACTGTGTCAAAAATGTGATAGCAAACATCTAACATAAGGAGTATAGGAACATTACAGAATTCTATTTACTTAGATCTAAAAAAGGATCTCTAAAACAAAGTTAACATGTGCTGACAATGGCAGGTTAGAGTCCTAACTTCATTACTTAGAACACATTGCTTCTCTATTAAATATGAAAATTGTAATGTCTCTAATATCTCTTTCATTATCACCTAATAGCATCATAGACTAAATTACATTACTAACTGCATGGCAAAGATGGCTTCAGTACGGTTTATAGAGCCAAATAGGACATCATTAAAATCAAATCAGCCACTGATGGGGCAAATCTTCTTGGGAACATCAGATTTTTGAGAAGGCAAAATCATACACCAGCATGTGGAACAAGTGTTGAGTTCCTACAGTATTCTAAGCAAGGTAAAGATTTCAAGGTGCTCAACTAAATAAATTATTCTTCATGTAATTGACTATGCTATTCACAATGAACACCTCCTTAATAAATGGCCCAGTGTAGGAATATTGACTTGAGAATTTAAAGCAGATAACCAAATTAGAGAAGGAAATTGTTATCCTTCTAATGATGGATAGTTGCAGGCTTGTCACCGTAATCAGAGGCTGCATGACATTATGTCAAATCTTTGTAAAAGAGAAAAAGAAAGCAGGATATGGATTAAGCTATAGGATTATAAAATAATAACAATAATAATAATATAATAACAATAAGACAAATAAGCCACTGGTATTCCCAGTTTCAGTCTTTCTTGCTTAGTTAAAAACTCAAAGTAGGAAGCAAGAGGTATGTATACGCAACTCACAGTGCCAAAGAAAAGTGACTTGGAAATAAGATCCTTTGGCCACACATCAGATAAACAGGGATGTGAGTGTACCCTGTCCTTGGGATCTATTGACACTTAATATAGAAACAAATAATAAGGAAATATGCTGAAGAATGAAAAACAGTAAAAAAAAATGTATTTCAACAAAAGAAATCTACCAGATGTTAAAAATGATAATTTTCAAGAGACCCTGCAACCAGCAAAGAAAAAAAAGAAAAGCTATTTGGTTTGGTAATGCTTTCAAAGGTACTGCCAATTTCACATAAGATAGATGTGAAATGACAATACAATTTGGATGCTTAGGTATCTTCAAAGCCAAAGGAACTTTCTGAATGAATTATTTATCACTCACATGCAATCGACATGTATTCCACATAACTTTCTTCAAGCATTCCAATAGGATACCCATTTTCTCCTTGGCTTCTCTTTCTTTTTCACTCCTGAATATCAGAGGCTAAAAATCCCTCTTCTACCTGACTGCCCCAAAGACCTTCCTGCCAGGGAACCTTCAACAGGTAACAGACCATCCAGGTGAGTATTTCGTAAGGGCACATTCTTAGACTGTGCCTGAACCGCGAGTTTGCATCCAATTTGGATTTTGTCACAATGTCTATCACCACCTTGTTAGCAATCCAGCTTAGAATACAGGCCAGACAGCTGATGCAAAACAGGAGCTGGAGACTACATGTCCCTCTATTTATGTTGCTATTTGTTTACAAAGGGACTATCTCTACAGGCTGCTAGGACATTCCAGGCATAATAAAATTAACCCTACAGATTTAAAGGAAGTATAGCACAACCACAGTAATTCCAAGAGACTTTGTAGACCTTGGCTGCTTTTAAGAGCAATACTGCCAACCCTATTATTGTATGACCAGAGCAAATCAACACGTGGTGTTGTCTTTGCGAGCAATAATGGAAGTACAATGTCCTGTTAACAGGAATAGTCTCCCTCTATGACTGAGATGCGCAGGGCCTTCCAAGCATTCACAGGAAGGTTAGGAGAAGAAACTGGATGCCAGCCATATGAAAATATCTAAAGAATCATCTCCTGGAAGCAAATCTTGGATTCTTCTGCATGCCTTCATAGGGAAAATGTAAAATAAATGGATGGAAGATGCAGCCAGCCATATCTCATCCCTGGCAAAAGAATTATCTGAAAATCAGAGCCTTCCAGAGCTAGAAAGGGTGTGTGATTTTCTTTCATAGATACAGTGAGGGGTAGCTGGCCCTGCACTATCCTGCCGGATGCTGGAAGTCTAGGTTTAAAGGCCACGGTCAAGGCAGTATCTGGATTCCTAAGGCAGTGATGATTCGGTAGCACTTAACTCTCTTGAGACTCAATCCCTTTTTAGATCAGAAATGAAATTCACAGACAATATAACCTATCTCACATATATATTTTTCTTAATAAAAAGTACTAACTATAACACAAAAGGATTTTTCAACTTTTAAAAGTTGTTTGTAATAAAATAATAGTAGTTCACTATGTAAATGCTTAGGCCAGACTTCACAAGGAGGCCATGACAGTAATGAGAGGGCAGACACAATGTGTTGTCATATCAGTCATTCAAGTACCAAAGGCAGCTGAGTCATCAGTAGCATGATTTGTTACAATAGTAAATAATGTCCGGTAAAAGATGGAACACAAGCATAGTCTTTTCTCAAATTTACATGACAGCTGTATTTCTGAAAAATTCCCTCCATAATAAAACCATGGGAAATTATTTTTTGTAATGCATAATAGAGTTAGCTTCCAAACTCAGAAAATTATACACAGGTTTTTCATTTGCAGAATGTCTTCAAGAACATCTGAAGGGCTTGCAGAAGAAGAGACGGCTTGGCACTGAGGGTAGCCAGGCCGCTCTATTCCCCAGTCACTACAAACCAGTGGCATCTACTTAACAGCTGTGACACAGATATGACAAAGACATAAAAGTGCCCCTTTGGATGATCCTACTTTTGCTCACTGTGATGGTTAATTTTATGGATCTCCTCACTAGGCTAAGGGATGCCCAGATATCTAGCCAGTAAAACATGATTTCTAGGTGTGCCTGCAAGGGTGTTTCTGGAGAGGTCAGCAGACTGAGTAAAGAGATTTGCCCTCTCTCTCCAACACAGGTGGGTATCACCCAATCTGCTGAGAGCCAACATAGAACAAAAAGGCAGAGGAAGGGCGAATTCCTCATTTCCCTTCTTGACTTGGGACATCCACCTTCCCCTGTCCTCAGATATCAGAGCTCCCGATTCTCAGGCCTTCAGACTCAGAGACTTAAAATCAAGTCTCAGACCCTTGGATTTGGACTAAATTACAGCACTGGGTCTCCAGCTTGCAGACAGCAGACTGTGGAACTTCTCCGTCTCCATAACCACGTGAGTCAATTCCTATAATGAATCCCCTCTTCATACATATATTTTCTTTCTGTTTTCTGTTTGTTTGGAGAACTCTAATACCCCTCCCCCATTGACCTGGACCTGCATCTGGAAATTTTTCAATAATAAAGAGAAGCTCAAAACCCAAAGCTGAGAAGAAAGTAATGCAGAATAAAGGAAGGAAGGAAGATGAAGCCTGGAGGAGCTCCTTGACTGGAAGAACAACTGGTTGCATAGTTTTTGGTACGGTTCTGCCACGGCGCCCTTCTGAGCCTTTAAGGGGACAGTTCAGAAGCAGAAGGAACTTGTACTTCCTAGCTGGTCACAGATGGTATGCAAGCAGAGGCCAGATGACTATACACAAGGAAGACAGAAGTGGGGAGATGGACATCTATGAGTCGGTAAGACTGTGCAAAATGTTTATTCACCATGGTAACTAGTTGAGCCAGGCTTCCTAGGAATCTAAGGTAGTGCTGTCAACTTTCACAGCTAGTTCACAAAGAAACAACCTTTCTCACAATGTGCTCTGTGAAAGGGACCCTGTCGTCATCATCCAAACCAGGTCACTTTTGACAGTGCAGGTAGATATTTTTAATAAATATGGTGCAAGTATAAACCGGAGCTATCCCAGGCAAAGCTGGACCTGGTTTCACCACATATACATTTGAATTTATGTTTGAGTAAGAAGAACCACCAAGGACCATTACTCAATAAATAAAATCCCCACATGACTGTCTAACCATTCAGGGCTTTTTTTTCCTATCTTTATTTTTAAAATTAAAAACCCCAAATTATGGCATCATGAAAATAATTATAGCTTACTACATTCCTGTATATTTCTCTCAAGTCATATATTTTCTATATGACTATGTTTGTACTAAAGTATATATATTCCAAATTGCCTATACCAATTATAGTTTAAAATATGTCATATCATTAAATTAAAGGCTTCATTTGTAGAAAAATACATATATAAATATATCATATTGCATACTATAATATATTATGTTAACAGAGTGGTTTCAAAGTGATTTGATATATGTAATCTTATTAAAATCAGTCCTCTAAAAATGAAAACAAGCATGAAGGGGTATATTCATATCAACCAAAAAAACAGCAATATCATGAATTACCCTTATGTTTATATTTCAAGTCATACAGTGAAATGGCTGTTCTTAAAATCATTCTTTATGGAAAACAGAGGTATTTACATATTAATATATTGGTTCTATGATTTTTAAAAAGTCACCATTTATAACATTCAGACCCTTTAAAATCTTTTCTAAAAGCATGGTTAATGTTATAAATAAGAATTTTTGTGTATTATTTGCCTATAAACTGCATAGTCTTCTGGAAAGAAACTAAGATGTCTTTGAAAGGAGAAAAATACCTGAATCCATCCATTGTTTCAGGATAGTACTTTGCTCACAATAGTACCTACTTAATAAATGCTCAGATACTGGGTGAACATTAGTTCAGATGAATGAATGAATGAACTAACGAACAAACCAGCAACCTCTCACAGGGGAATGTTTAGGAAGATAACTGCTCAGTGATCATCAGTATTCCCGGTGGAAATGCATCTAAAACACAGTATTGCAATTTTCCTCCCTATATTTCTTAGCCAAATACCATAAAGAAACATTAAGATTATAAATTAATTAAGATTACAAATGAAGTCAAGGTTTATTTATCTGTGCCATAGTTTCAGAAATTAAATTATATCTAGTTATAGATTTATTTAAATTTGGTCTAAAAACTTCTACCAACATCAGAAGATTTACTACGAGCAATTACGTCTCAGCCACTGTGGATGCAAGGCATAACTTATACCCTCCAGCAACTTTTTGTCTGACAATAACACTTCTCAACTAAAATAAGTATTATTATAAAATTTTTCTTACCCAAGCCTCATGACTTGTAATAATCAATCAGGAGGTAAGTTTGGTTTATAACATCTGTACAGTGATTTTTAAAACCATCTTCAATAATATACACAAACTCATTCTGGGTTCATGTAATACTGCTAAGAGAAAGAGCTCTTCACACTTCACCCTCATCTCTTTTTTTGCACAGGTATAAAAGGATTTCTAGTTAGCAAATTTATTATAATGACTATTTTTAAAGTATCCTAAATATTTTAACTTTTCCCCTTGCACTTTAATCACTGATTGAACTTCCTATGTGGTCAAGATTACTAAGCAAAGATAAATTTCATCACACTTCCTATATGATTCATCAATAAATCTGAATTAGCTGAAGAGCCAGATTATGATATATTAATGCATAACTGTGAAATAACAAGGAGAATTCCCAATTTTGGGAACAATGGTCCCAAAAATGACCACTTTGGGAAGGCAAGTTGTAGGTTGATCAGGCAAACGTACGGCTGTATTTCTATCCATACAATGAATTACATTTCTACTGGTGCCATCTATTTAATATCTTGTTAAAAATATGTATCTGTCAAATCTTTCTTTTCCTGCAATTCCGAAGGAATTAAGTATAATTCAAAATTAGGTTAGGTTAGGTGAAAACAATATTCCACACCTGGTTACCAAGAGAAGCTAGGGTGAGTCTTTCACGGGCAATATTTTAAGACAGAAATAAAAAATAAAACTTGAAAATGATGTATTGCTCTTCTAAGGACCAGTATAAGCACTAGGGATACAAAGGCACATGCCCCCTGCCCTACTGGAACTTGAAGTTTGACATTTTATTTATTTTTGAGAGAGAGAGAGAGAGAGAGAGACAGAGCACAAGCGGGGGAGGGGCAGAAAGAGAGGGAGACACAGAATCCGGAGCAGGCTCCAGGGTCTGAGCTGTCAGCACAGAGCCCGAAGTGGGGCTAGATCTCACAGACCGTGAGATCATGACCTGAGCCGAAGTCGGCCACTTAACCAAACGAGCCACCCAGGCGCCCCTGGAACTTGAAGTCTGAAAGGGGAAATACATATTTCAAAAGAGGAACAAATATGTACTGTGCAATATGTAATGAGAACTCAGTCGTATATGATCAGAGAAAATAACTTCTCAAATATATAGTATACTTTTCATGTATAACTTTAAAAAACGATGGGTAGACTAAATGACTTGACAAGATGCCTTTTAATCCCATAACTCAATGAATTGAGCTGCCCTTGAACCTTAAGTAAATTAAATTGTTTTATAATACCAGTTTCACACCCTCTAGGAGAAAGGATTTATTTGAAATGAAACTTTAGATGGATCAGCTACATGAAATATTTAACAACTTTATTTCCAGTGGTAAGGTATCAAATCTGTTTACCCTTCCTCTTAAAATTTAAAGTTATGGGGGCGCCTGGGTGGCTCAATCTGTTAAGCGTCTAACTTCGGCTCAGGTCATGGGTTCGCAGTCAGTGGGTTCAAGTCCCGCATCCGGCTCTGTGCTGACAGCTGAGAGCCTGGAGCCTGCTTCAGATTCTGTGTCTCCCTCTCTCTCTGCCACTCCCCTACGCTCTCTCATAAATATCAATAAACATAAAAAGATGTAAAAAAATTTAAAGTTAGGTATTCCATTGTCCTCCTGGAAATCTTTTCCAAGAAGACAGGTCATCAGATCCATCAAGCAGTTAAATAAAAGATTTTTCTGAATATATTCAAAGTCTAACTAAATAGTTGGTAAAAGAAGTTGGTTCTATTTTAATTACATGTTGTCTAATAAGTACAATTCTCTCACTCGTAACTATCGGAAATTGCTAAGAAAATATCTAGGAAATAAAAAAACCTTTGAAACTCAGAATTTAAACCATCATCATCAGTTGATTCCATCACATACTGAACCTGTGACCATTAGTATCCACATTTTAACTTTCTCCCACAAAATGAAAACCAATTTGATATTTCCACTTTGTACATTTTAACAAAAGGCATTCAAAAAACTAGATATTGAAATGTGACTGATACTCAACTACATGATTACTTCAAGTTATGTACTATGCACAGCATAGTCTGAACCCCATTTGTTAATATTCAAAACATATCCCATGAACTGAATATGCTAACCCTCCTTTCATTTACATGGGAAACAAGCACATTTATGAGTACCTTAATCTTTTGGTAATCTGTACTTTCTGCTCTTTGGTTTTAATATTTTATTTTCTAATATAGTTCAGTGCATATGGGATACAGAAAGTTGATTGCTTGATAAGCACATTTAGAAAAATATGAGAAAAATATAAACAAATCTGGAAAGTAGATTGCTTGATAAAGTCATTTAGGAAATATGAGAAAACTAAAATCGAATCTGGAGCACTTTTCTATATGAAATGCAATCTGAAAAGTTTAGAAGAACGGAGCTGTTAAGTCATCCATAACACATCTGTGGGTCCTAATGTAACACTACGTGACTAGAAGAAGAGAAAAGACATATGTAAAAAAGAACAGTCATTTAGGATGAAGTAATATTCAAGAAATAAGGAGAGGCATAATGCGCTCTATCTTCAGTAGTGACTGTGGCTTTTTCACGGACAGACATGGCATGACTTTGGACATCAGAAAGGAAGGGTTTCCACTCCCTCACTTATTCTGTCTCTTTGAATAAATCATGTAACGTCTCTAACAACAGAATAATAATGCCCACCTCACAAGACTGTTGGGAAGGTTAAGTTAAATGATATCCTACTGATGAGTTCACGTGACTTACAATATATATGATAAGGAATTTACTTTCTGTTCCCTCATCTAAAAGTTTCAGGAGGTGATTAATGCTACAGTCACCTACAGATCATCAAATTGAGACTCACTTTACAGAGCAGGGGCTTCAAGCACAGAAGGAATAAAGGACTCAGCAGAGTATCCCAACGGGTCTGAGACAGTGCCAGTTTCTTGTCAAGAGTGTCCTAACAATAAGCACCAGCTGTGGTCCCAAAATGATAGCAAGCTGAGATCCACACAGATGCTTGTATCTTCGTGTCTTTGGTCTTCAACCCGGCTGTTCATCAGGATCACCAGAGAAGTTCAACAAAAAGTACTGGTGCCTAAGACCCACTCCAGAGATTTAATTGGCCTGGGGTGAGGTCAGGTATATATTTGGGGGGGAGGGGGTTCATATTTGCTGGCTTTGTTTTGAGGTGCCCCAGGAGTTTCTCATGGACAGCAACTGTTAAGAACCACTGCCTCACTCAAATGTAAGTAATCTGAATTCCATCCCCATGACCTACTCCAACCCCATGATCTCAAACAGGGAGTGGGGACTAATCCTTTTGTGTGTTTCCAGGATCCAAAGATCAGTAATGAAGGACAGATGGTGGAATGATGAGGTGGGTGAGGAGTTCTCAGTCACTAAAAAGGTAAGTTGCCAAAACCTAGAGGGCAGAACCTCTCTAAAGTGACAAGAACTCCTTTCTTGACAAAACTGATCTCTTTTGAGCCCTCTTCTAGATTACACCTTGTCTTTGGCTTGCTGGACCCAATTTAGCAGGAATCAACTACCCATCCTTGATATCTAATCAAGTTCCTCTTAGTAATTTTCCATCCACTGACCCCCTCCCTCTGCCCACTGGCTACAAATCCCCATCTATCTTTGCTGTATTTGGAGTTGAGCTCAGTTCTATAATTAAGTTTCTCTCCCCTCCTGCAGTAGCTCTAATAAAATCTGTCTTGCTGTTTTAACAAGTGCCAGAATAATTTCTCTTTAACAGTCCCTATATTCTCCAAATTACAGCCAAAACTACAATGCATGTAGAAGGTTTAAATATAGAGCCAGAGATTCCTTGAATCAGAGAAGGAAGAGCAAAAGGAGGCAAAGCAGTCAAGTAGGGAAGACACTAGAGAGATTTTCTAGAAGATTTTCTAGAAGGTATGTGAATAGGGCCCTGTGAAAGCCAGGAAGAGTACCTAAAGATAAGGCTATCAACTGCCATCTGCCAAAAGATAAACCAGTAGAAATTATTTGAAAGCCATGCACAGGTTGCCATGACTATGCCTCACAGCTCTTGGTCACATCTGAGATGTAAATCCAATGATGGCATTTATTCTGATGGTAGTATTGTCTCTCCTCTGAACAAGTACCAACAAACACCTTCCCTTCCATTGTGCATTTCAGAATCCCTTTCAATGGTATTAAATTGTTTCACCTACATTTTCAAATCCCTTTTAATGTAAAATCCATCTTTCACCTTAATTGAAAATCCTATAGACACTGCCCCAATCAGTAATGAAGGGGCATTACTTTGCCCCAATGTCTCAACTGTTCTTCTTTCACCCAAGTTGGACCCTAAGAAAATGGGGTTAGCATCCTCCCAACTCTACACTATTAATTCCATTATTATATTATCTAAGAATTTTTCTAATAGTATGAAATTCAGCCATTCCACTTAGGAACTTTTTCCTCCTCCACATTGTATCAACTACTAACCTCAGGGTCACTCTGATTCCTTGAAAACTAGACCCATACACTTTTCATCAACCTACAGAGTGTCATCACCTGAGCTTTATGCTGGAACGCTATTGGCAAGGGCTGGGTATTTATGTTTGATATGCTCAAAAACTCACAAGAATTTATGTTTATAGATATCACCATTAATAATAATAATAATAACATACACTTTTTGTGTCCATTACTGTCCTAAATACTTTATCTGTATTAACTTACATAATTTTCCTAATAATCACATGAGATAGGTATTATTAAAAGCCAAGGTTCAACAGGACTGACTCTAGCTGCCGAAGTTCACAAGCTCGCAAATGGAATAATCAGATTTTGAACCAAAATCTATGTGATGTCAAAGCCTGGGTTTTCCCACTACAGCATTCTGCCTTTCCTTCACCAAATTCTATTCCCTGGCTGCACTAGGAGGAATAGCATCGGGCAGATGCCACAGCCATTCAATCCACAGAGTACATTGTTTTTTTAATTTTTTAATGTTTTTTTTATGTTTATTATTGAGACAGAAACAGAGTATGAGTGGGGGAGGGGCAGAGAGAGAGGGAGACACAGAATCTGAAGCAGGCTCCACGCTCTGAACTGTCAGCACAGAGGCCGACACAGGGCTCAAACCCACGAACTGTGAGACAATGACCTGAGCCAAAATCAGCCGCTTAACCGACTGAGCCACCCAGGTGCCCCTCCACAGAGTAGATTTTAATGGCAGACAAGTTCAACTTCAGAAATCCGATTCAATCGTGTATACTTTCTAGCTTGCCAAAGACGTCTCTGATCCTACGAGAAGCATAGGACTCTTCTCTGACATTCAGTCCCACAGTAATCAAGTTCTCCTTTTGTAACTTACACTACACACAAAATATATCAACATTTCACTATCTAAATCACTCTACTCCTCACTGAATACAAAATGCTAGTCTGAAAGAACACTCCAAAGATTGAGAACTATCTTCCAACCCATATGGAAGTCCACTGGGGAAGGAAAATAGAGCCAAAGGGTTACCAGACCACTTGAATAGTATTCCAGAAATAGATGAGCCATATGCTTTTTCATCATTTTTACCAGTACAAATTAAAGATTTTTTTACAATCAAAAAGACTGAAGTCGATTAATATACATTATCTCAGGCAGGAAACATACCAGATCCCACACATTTCAGAATGCAGTTTTTAAAATAGTAACATCCCATTAGCCAGAAAAGAAAGTGTTCCCAGAGCATTCCTACATCCCATTCCCATTTATAAACAGGCCTTCATAACACTTTGCTTAACACTTTCTATATTCACAGAGGGAAATATACAGTGACCTAATTTTGATCTCCTTTTCAGAAGTCTGAATAAATTATATTTTATTTTTGTATGACTAAACTAAGTTCATAAGAGGAAGCTTTGCAGGGTTGTTAAATTTGCTAATATATTCTTATTCCTTACACTAGAAATTTCTGGTCAGTTTGCTAAATGAACAGTCTGTGAGGGCTAATATTAATGTGATGCCCCAAGAAAATCTGCTGCCATTTATAGACATCAAGGGAAGTACTAGTGAGTGTCAGATCTGGCTAAAGGAACCATGCCATTGGCCAACGAAGGACATCCCACTGGCCGAAACGTGTCTCGGCATCTTTCTCTCCCTAAGGCCACGTTTTTGCTGGGAAGGACACACTGTGGGGGAGGGGCAGAGAGAATTGTTGTAACATTCTCCCAGTTATCCACAAGCTATAAAGAGGTACGTGACCCCTGAAGTTGACAGGAACAAATTAAACAAGTCAATGTTCAAACACCTCCCAGTGCAAAGTGGACACATCTTATTCAAAGCTATGAAGGAAACATACTCCCATCCGTACTTCCTCTTGCCCTTCCTCACCCCTCATCAATACAAGCTGCAGAAAATATTAACAAGGACACCAAGCTCAGCAGAGCAAATGCGTGAGGAGAGTAACTCTAGCAACTATGAAGAGCAACTAACATGGTGTTCCCATTCCACAATATTCTTCTCACCCCTACTAGTCAAGCACATATATATCAGTCATTCTAAACTATGTTCTTTCTGTGAAACCTCCTCAAGATCCCCTCAGTAAGTAGCATTATTACATCTCCAAGTGTCACCATTTTAGGGCATAAATTGTCAAGCTAATAATTTGTTTGCATAAAATACCAAGTTTCAGACTCTGGGAACTCTGAAAGCAACGATCTTCAGGTTTGCATTCCCACTACCAAAGATGGTAACAGTAGGCTACTAGGCTCACAGTAACATTTGTTGAGTGAACAAATGAATAAATGGAGGACTCAATAAAGCTGAAATTAAGCAAATGTCTGCTGGCTGAACAGGGTTGTTTTTGATAGGGGAACAAGAATTTAAGCAAGTAAAGGTTGAATCAGATATAAATTTGGAGAGAAGAATTGGTCTCTATATATTCTCTGCCCTACTGTCCTCATTCCTATTCTTATCCCTCCATTCAGAAAAAGAACTTGCTAGAATTTACAAATAATTAAATGGGACTAAATAAATATCAATACTGATTTTCAGTAATACTGTGCTAAGACACAGAATCTCAATGCATTGCTAAAATATAAACAACTGGAAAAGCCCGTAAGGCTCACGCTAACTGGCTTTGCACTCGTCACATTTTCCTGGATGTGCCCCTCCTTTAGAGTCATGCATCACAGTGATTTGGTCCCATGTTGTCACTCGTGTTATGTAAATGGTGACCTTGGTGTGTATTTGGAGATAGAATCCCTCTCTACTCTGCAGACTCACTACCTTCTTTCACTGGGAGTGATGGTTTTCCCAGGTGCTGCTTTGCTGCAGCGTGGTGTAACTGTTGACGTTAATTAGTTTATGCAGATCAGCTAGAAACCATCCCTGATTAATGTCTTCACTGCTTTATTAATTTTGAATACTTTAAGAGGCTGTTGGACATGTATGATGCAATATCTGCTTAGAGAAGAACTACTCATATGATTAATTTAGACCCTGAAGAACAGTACTTGATCTCTTCTCGTTGATACTACTAATCACATAAAATTTATAACTAAAAAAAAAAAAGTAGTTTCACCAGAAACGAAACTAGGTTTTACAAATTCTCTACAAGTGACATTGGCATGTAACACCCTAAAATAAGCTGCATGAATTTGCCATCTAAAATTAATAACAGAGAAAGTATAATGGGTGCCTGTTCTGTGCTGGGCTCCGTGCTCAGGGCTTCACATGCTTTAACAATCTTAATAGAATAATCTAGCCAGGTGGATGTGAGCAGCAGTTCTGGGAGTCTAACCTTGACCACAGGCACCAGAGCCCAATTCTTAACGATGATGACATGTGGACCAAAATAGCTCACACATTCAACAAAATTCATATAGAATTCATGAAGTCATTTTTGTTATCACTGTTCCTTCCAAATGTTCATGTTTTCTGACTTTATTTGTATTAGTTCCTCCACTAAGCACTCGGTGTCCACGAAGGCTGAATTTATATCTCACACTGCTCTGCATTAACCACAAACATAAAAAAAAAAAAAAAAAAACAGTGGCTTGTACTGAAAACAGGTTTTACTGATTGAATTTTATGGTGAAAATTATTTTTCATCATTCTGTTAAAAGTCACAATCATTTCATTTTCCTCAGATATCTTTCTAAGTAGTAAATACTCACTTAAAGATATTTCTAATATAAATGGGAAGTGTTCATTACTAGGGACCCCCTGACTGTTACGGAGATGGGTAGAAGCAAGATGTTGAAAGAAATGAACGATCCTATGAGATCATTTATTCAATAAATGCTTACTCAGTTCCAGACACTGTAATCGAAATGGTTGGATGCAATATCTACCACCATGAGTGCACGGTCTAATAGATGAAATAACAGAAGTGTAAAAATAACTCTAATATGAGGCATCCTGTAACTAATTCCAATTTAAAAAAAAAAACCTACAAGAAAAGAGCAGTTGGGGTACCAAGGAGATGATTACATATGTTTGGAAGTATCAGAGGAAGCTTCTTGAGAGACTCCTCATCTAGACTCACAGAGACCAAGAAACTCTGTCTCAGGCAATTGGAAGGTGATAATAAAAAGGAAACAAACCAGAGCACTAGGCACGTGCCTGAAAGAGGGCCGAGGAGTCCTCCAGCACGAGCACAGATCCGGGATGAAAAACAACTGGGAAGGTCAACTGAAGTAAAATCCTGAAACCCCTAAAGGCTAGGCCAAGGGACTGGGTTCTTACTGGAATGTATTACTTATTTATAATAACTCTCAGCATACAAAAGGTCTGGGGGATGGAGAAAGGTTGTCATTGTTGATGTCTGTTTCTCAAAAACTCTTTTACTTGAATATGAGATCATCAGGTTTGTCCTTTCTGATGAGTGCCCATGTCAGCATTATGGAAAGAGACTTTGATTTCTGGTCTGGCAATCTTACTATCTACTGAGATGCATTCCTGCTGGAAAACTACTTTCCCTCTTTCTCTCATCTCCAGATACCTTATTGTTAAAAAAGGACAGTTAGGTCAGGTGCTTGTAGCCTTGAATCCTCTCTATTTTATCAAGCCAAAACTGGTGGCAGCCATATTAGTGTAAGACATCGGGATTGCTTTTAGCAAGGCCCAGCCCAAATATCACCACCTCATAAAGGCCCCATCCACCACCACCCCCCTTACGCTCCACACCATTTTCTTCATTTATACAATTCATTTCATTGACAGAAACCCTAGTCTCAAGTTGTGCCCTATCCAAACAGAAGACCATAAAAGCTAAATTATAACTTAATAGGTAAAGATAAAGAGCGACAGTAGCAAACAGTTGGTACAACTGAATCCATATTTAGTGGTAGAATAAGGAATTCCTGGAGGAGGTGACATCTTGATGGAAGTAAAGGAGGTAGGATAGGGAAAACCATTTTATTTAGGACCTCTTAGCTGTGAAGAACACTCCCATTAAAGTAATTTTAAGACAGGGAGGTGAAGTAAGGATACATATACCAAGGAACCCAACACTAAACAAGCAAACAAAGAATTCAACCTCAAGGAAACTAAATGGCACAAGGAAGCTATGTCACAGGAGCCTCCATTCTAAGTGAGATGTATATGACTCAGCCTCTGTTCAGATGTCTCCAAGTGTCTCTCCTCACTGATAGCTAAATTTCAAACCCTTTATTCTGCCTCTTTTGTCTACCTCCCAGCCCTTCTTTCATGTTTGTAGCC
This sequence comes from Cryptoprocta ferox, assembly GCA_028646485.1. Taxonomy (NCBI): domain Eukaryota; kingdom Metazoa; phylum Chordata; class Mammalia; order Carnivora; family Eupleridae; genus Cryptoprocta; species Cryptoprocta ferox. The sequence goes on along the minus strand of CM053574.1, from coordinate 116,730,753 downwards.
CCCCATAACCTTGACTTGCCAGGACTCAGGAAGGATCCAAGTCTATCTCATTCTGTCTCAGTGTACTGTAAGTCATGGTTCTCTCAGGATAGGATCTCTCAGTTAAAAGTTTTAAGATCTGGGGCACCTGGGAGGCTCAGTCAGTTGAGCCTCTGACTTCGGCTCAGGTCATGATCTCACAGTTTGTGAGTTTGAGCCCCATGCCAGGCTCTGCACTGACAGCTCAGAGCATGGAATCTGCTTCTGATTCTGTGTCTCTGTCTCTGTCTCTCTCTCAAAAATAAACAAACATTAAAAAAAAATGTTTTAAGATCTGAGGTATCCAATTTGCCCAGTTCATCTTTTTATGCCTATGTACTGGCTCCTCATAGCTCAAATGCCACACTTTGTCTAATTAGTTGTTTCTGAAGGTAGAAGAGAAGGGGTGGGGACTATGAGAAGCAGAGCTGTGCCACCCACTTCAGTAGGGACCATGAGAAAGGCAGTGCTTTAAGAGAATGTAGGTATGGGGGGGGGAGGGCAAGATGGCGGAGAAGTAAGGCACTCTGTAATTTTCGCCCGCCCCACCTATTAAACTGAGAAGGACTGAAGAGACAATATTCGGATCTGCAAGAGGGGGAGGAGAACACACAGACTCCAGAAAGAAGACAACCTCAAAGATGCCTGAGTGAGTGAGTGTGAACTGGGAAATTGGAGGACGGGCGGCCCCGGAGGGGCAGGGGGTAGGAGCCCCAACCCAACACAGGGAGAGCGTGCTGTGCCCCCGAGAGACAAGGGGAAGAGAAAGACTGAAAACGCTCATAGAACTGTCTCTAAAGAAGAGATAAAAAACTCGCCCCAGGACAGAGACAGACATTGTCTCCCCATATATAACCGCTGGGCACCGGGAGAGAAATCCATCCCATCTGGCTTCCGAATTCTTCCTTGGGCACATAGGCAGCGGCGCCCATTCCAGGCGGCACCAAGAAAAACCGCCCCCTCCCCCTGCGCGATCCCGGCTGGGAGGCCGGACGCCAGCGTGAGCGCATCTCATCTCCAGTGGTAGCATTAAGGTGCATGGACTGGGATTTGGAAGCGAGGTGGGGCTTGGAAAATACAACTTGGTTCACCCGAGGCACAGGGAGATCGGACTCAGAAGAGCAGCTTGCAATGCTTGGTTCGAGCAGAGCTTGGGGCGCCTCCATTCATCTTCCTCCCCTCCCCCGCCGCCACCAAGGTGGGGCCTCGGAGAGCAGCCCCCAGACCCACCAACCTGCGCCAAACCACGCCCATCCACTTGGGAGACCTGCCCTTTTTTTTTTTTTCCTTTTTTCTTTTCTTCTCCTTTTTTCCTCGTGCCATGCAGATATATTTCCTTTATCTCATTCTTATCTCTCCCCTGGGCTAGTTAGATGCTTTTAGACTGTCCATAGTCTTTTGCTACCTCTGCACCCCCCCCTTTTTATTTTTCTTTTCTTCTTTTCTTTACTTCCTTTCCCCTTTTGGTTTCCTTGTTTGTTTGATTTGTCCCTGAGTTGGCATGCTTTTGTTCCCTGTGTGTTTGTCTGTTTTCCTTTTCATGGCTACCTCAAGAAACAAGCCAAAGTACACGTGGAGGAGAGTCCCAAATATCACTGAGTAGGGAAATAAAATAATCAAAGGCACAACAAGAGAAACCGAGACACACCATTAAAAGAACACTTCCTGAAACGACAGGCCCTGGACAGTCAATGAACCTCCGTTAATAGAGCAATACTCACAGGTGCACAGTGCATAACGTGCCTTTAAAACTGACAAGAGACAGA
>CM053574.1:116701795-116728469 GCA_028646485.1 Cryptoprocta ferox | reverse complement strand
GGAATACTACATGGCCATGAGAAAGAATGAAATCTGGCCATTCGTAGCAAAGTGGATGGACCTCGAGGGTGTCATGCTCAGCGAAATAAGTCAGGCAGAGAAGGACAGATACCAAATGTTTGCACTCATAGGTCTAACAGGAGAAACCCAACAGAGGACCATGGGGAGGGGAAGGAGGAAAAAGAGTTAGGGAGAGGGAGGGAGACAAAACACGAGAGACTCTTGAATACAGAAAACAAACTGAGGGGGGAAGGGGAAGGGGGAAAGGTAATGGGGGGTGATGGTCTTGGTGGAGGTCACTTGTGGGGAAGAGCACTGGGTGTTATATGGAAACCACCTTGACAATAAACTATAAAAATAAAATAAAATAAAAAAATAAAAAATAAAAAGAAGAGAGTGCAGGTAAGATCATGTCCGGATGGCAGCATTCCAGGCAGAAAGAGACCAAGTATAATGCACGACGGTGAGAAAGAGAATGGCATGGGTGAGGAAAACAAGTTCGAAACAGTCAAGGCACAGCACATGACAAGAGATCACAGGCACCCATGGAAGACACTGTATTGACAGAAGTTAAATTAAGGCACGAAGAGTCTTGATGAGCCTGCTGCCACGGTCCAAGGGGGAGAAGGTGAGAACCAATGATGACAGTGACGGTGATACTAGAGGGTACATGATGCGTTTCAGAGGAATTTGAGAGTTGTATTTACTAACCTACCACATCAACGATGTCTACAAAATGAGGGAGAACTCAAATAGGACTCCCAAGTTTCTAATTTAGACAAGTGGGTAAAAGGAAGTGCCATTAACTAAAACAGAGAAGGAAGTAGGAGCCATTTATTACTCGGGGCATGGAGGGCTTTGCAGGGAAACAAAAAGAAAGGAAATGGACAGTAATGGACACTAACGAGTTCTCAGGCCATGTTTAAGGTGATTATGGTATATCCAAGTAGAATAGCCAGTAGGTAGTCAGATACAGGAGGCTAAAGCATGAAGAGGGGTCTGAGCCAAAAATGAAGACTTGGGTGACCATCCATGATTACATTATGTGAGAGCTCCTAGGACGGTGTGAGAGAGGACAAAATGCAGAATCCTACCAGGAGGCTTTCACACATCTGTTAACGCAGGCACACAAATGGGCTCAACTCCCCACTGGATTCGAGGCAACCTGAGGACGGGCACGTCTCTTGGCGGTGACCTACCAGGTGCCAAGCACAGATTGTGGAGCATAATGTAAGAAGGAAATCCACAAACTACCTCATAGAGACTCCCTCTTCTTGAGGGGAAGGGAGGTTTTATTTCTAGTATGGGGTAGTTCAGGAAGGAGTCATAGAGAATTTGGAGTCATTATAAAATAATAATATGAAATAACAATTGATTCCACACAACAGTTTCATTGTGTCAAATATCCAAACACTTGATTATGTATGTGGAATAAAAACTTGTTTTCGCCATTGCTTACCAACGGCTGAGTAAATGACACGAACATACTCATCTGTCAAAACTCATCAAACCATTTATATGATATCTATGAATTTTACTATAGATAAAATGATCCTCAATTAAGAAATAGCTGTGGTGGGATGCCTGGGTAGCTCAGTTGGTTAAGCGTCCAACTCTTGATCTCCACTCAGTGTGTGATCTCAACGTTTGTGATATCGAGCCCCGAGACAGGCTCTGCACTAACAACAGAAACTCTGCTTGGGATTCTCTCCCTCTCTCTCGCTCTCTCTCTCTCTCTGCCCTCCCCTGCTTTCTCTTTCTCTCTCTCTTTCTCTCTCCCTCTCTGAAAATAAAGCTTAAAAAAATCTGTGAAGAATGTGACTAATTAAAAGAAAACAATTCACTATTTTGTTTTTATTTTCCCAGCAAATACCCATTTATTGAGCACACACTTAGATCCTTAATTAGGAGCTCAGCATACATAAAACATGAGCATAAGAAAAGTTCTTACTCTCAAGGAACTCATGGTTTAGGGTTAACCTAGACATAAAACAGATCACTGCAATGGATAATAATTGAAGCAAGAATAAAGGGCCGAGGGTCCACCGAGACTGTATGAAAAGGTTACAATCCTTTTGGTCTCCTCTGTGCTCCTAGGTCATATGTCCAAGGGGAAATGAAGCTGAAAACCTCACTTCCTAAACCATGAATGAATATATTACCAGAACTATGTGTACTGATTACATATGTAACTCATTGAAAGAGACACAGACAAAAAAAGAAAGCAAATGCAGTGTAATAAGAGTATGCTGCTGAGTGTGCATCATTGTGGTTTAATCAGTAATACTGCCCCCCATTATACAAACCACTGTGCGCGGGACAAGGGGGTGGCGGGGAGAGGAAGACTAGGAAGGCTAGCTGCTTTAAAAATGAATGCTAGATAATGTTCATTACTTAAGCCATCTTACATCACTTTCAACGATACCAAGTTCAATTCTACTCAAACTCAACAACTCAACTCACCTGAGGCCTGAGTACTGAACAACCCTTAAAAATATACTGATGCTTCAAGTTAACAGTTCTAACTCAGAAAGATACATACTAGATTAATTCTGGGAAAAAAATCATCTCACGGAGATTTTCTTTCATATTTTCATTTGACAGAACTCCCAAAGTTTTCCCAAATACTACAGATAGTGATTTTTTTCAAAAGTTGGGTAAAGGGATGTAACCTTTTATAGTTTTTTACCTCTAAGTGTTTTCTAACACTATGACACTGTAGCGACTCAAAACAAGAACTTCTACAGGAATTATAACTAGACACATAGGCCACGGACAAGGTGTCTTTAGCCAGCCATTTTAGTCAAAGAAGCGATAAACTTTTATTAACCCATACGGTACACACTGTTTTCTAGAATATCTTCAAGTACGTGGCTAACTGTAGAAATTGACTTCTGAAAAAATGTTAAACACTGTATCTTTGAACATTGAATAAATATGGGTATAAAAATCATCTAAGTATTTCACTAAAGGGAAAGAATCATGGTAATTACACATTTAAAGTAACTGTGCATTTTAATCATTTAGGGCAAATTAACAGCAAAAAGGAGGGGAGGGATTCACTTCCATTACAGACACATCAAGACACTGTATAAATTACTTATGATTTATTCCATATAGATTTATTCTGCTTGACATAAGTAGAGACACATGCAATATCCATCATGTCTTGAAAATACATTCTTTGAATATTTAGGAACATATTTATGAGAGTCTCACATTATTATAAAAATTTCATTGTTGGGGTTGTTTTACATACTCTGAGATATTACTGAGCTACATCTTTTTATCCCTTTTTAAAATGCTATTCCTGGGACACCTGGGCAACACAGCCAGTTAAGCATCTGACTTAGACTCGGGTCATGATCTCACGGTTCCAGGCTTTGAGCCCCACATCAGGCTCTGTGCTGACAACTCAGAGCCTGAAGCCTGCTTTGGATTCTGTCTCCCTCCCTCCCTCCCTCCCTCTCTCTCTCTCTCTCTCTCTCTCTCTCTCTAAAATATTTAAAAATTTAAAATTTTTAAACAAATTAGTAAAAATGCTGGAATTCCCCTCAACTCTCAAAAAGAATCTTTCTCTTGAAAAGAAAAAAATGTACTTTATGCTAAGTGAAATAAGTCAGTGAGAGTAAGACAAATCCCATATGATTTAACTCGTATGTAGAATTTAAGAAACAAAACAAAGAAGCAAAAGGAAAAGAGAGAGAGGCAAACCAAGAAGCAGGATCCTAAGTGTAGAGAACTGATGGTTCCCAGAGGAGAGGAGAGGAGAGGAGAGGAGAGGAGAGGTGGTGGGGCGATTGGTGAAACAGGTGACAGGGATCAAGCAGGGCACTTGTGATGAGCACCGAGTGGTGTATGGAAGTGGCCAATCACTGTATTGTACACCTGAAACTAACATTATACTGTATGTCAGCTAACTGGAATTTAAGTAAAAACTTAATTAAAAAAAAAAACAAAAGAATCTTTCTCTTGATAAGACTTTCCAAAGAAGATGAGTTGCCACTTTGGTAGGGCATCAAAGTATGCATCTTTATAGAAGTATTCACACGATGTGGAAGTTATACATCCACTTGAGAGTATCATGTAATTTTCTGCATGTTAATGTTATCCTCCTCACAAAACAAAAAAAATCTTGAAATATAATAAAGCTGTTAGTTAGCTATTGGCAAGTTTGTTACAAAACGCCTTATCAATGGCAGCACTGTTTTTCCGTCCCTCGATCATCATTTCGGAATTAACTAAAATTATTCCAAAACTGAAGAAAAGTATACCATAGTATTTAGTATTGGCAGCATTTTAACTTTTAACATTTTGTAGTACATTGAGCATTTTTACAATTGTCTTTTGTTTCTAATATCTATGCTTTGGAAACTAACATATGTTGGGGAATAGATAAACTAAAACAAGTAATATCCCTTACAAGATAAAATCTCTCTGGGTGGGAAATACCACCCCACATTCCACTGATGTTGTTCCTCATCAGCATATGCTGGAGTGCTTGTTCATACTCATGTTAACTTGACTAGCAAATTATGAAAAATTAGTTCTTTCTTAATATTTATTGCTGTAGGGATTAATATTCCAAAGAGAAAATGGCAGGTGGACAGACCTGATAAAATGCAAGTGGGATTTAAATGTTCAGCAAGGGGTAGTATAATTTGCTGTTGCCTAATGATAAAGACTACTGGCTGAAGAAAAAAGACACTTCAATTATAAAACTCATCGTTTTATAACTCATAAAATAAAGAAATTGTTCTAAGGCTCCAGGAATTAGAAGCATATAGCAAAAAGGTTGAACTATAGACTAAAAATTGAAGTCCCTAGTTTTAGCTTATCCCATTTTGTTCAGAAACCCACTGAGTAAAAATATATATGGTTCTATGGCTAAAGCCAGGCGAAACAGCCACTGTCCAATCATAGTTAAATATAGAAAACAAGGCTGAAATCAAGAGACAAGAGCATTCTTTAAGAACGGTTGATGGGATGTCACTTGGCTCATACTGCCAGCACCCAGGCACTAATAACCTCACAGGTCAGATTTCCAAAGCAGAGGTCTGGCAATGAAGATATGGATGGGACAGAAATCACCAAACTCTTGACTGTAAAGAGTTTATAATCCTGTGTTCCAAAATGTTGACCTATCTGGCTTCAGCCTGTATCAATACAATACCGTGTCAGCATTCCTATCAGCCAACGTGTGTCTAATTTTATATAGTGATTCCCAGTTAACTTTTTCAATGGGCAATGCTTTGACTGGTTTCTTTACTCACATGGCCAGCCACAATTAGTATTCTAGGTCACGAAACATATGCACGAAGAATTCTTAAATCACCATAAAGAGATATTAGTCTCTGACCATAATATCACGTACGCTTTTTTTAAATAAAGACTACTTTTATGCAAACTTTCACATATTTTCTTAAAGATATTTTATTTTCCTAAGCAAGCTGATTCGTCATAGCTAAGTTATAAATCTACGACCATATCCTGCATGGGGATAAAGTTATGAGATCAGTGTGGTTCCCAGAAGTTTTATTTCTGTCAAAGGTTGGAACAAATGACTCACCAAAGTTATACAAATTTTCGCAGCAGTGGGTAGGATGTCTATGCACAGAAATCTGGTGTGAAATGCATTTAGTCAGAGTGGGTGAAGATCATTGCAGGGGCGGGGAGGGGAAGAGGGTTCCACCAATCGATGTTGCTTTGGAAATCAGACACATCAAAGTTCATTATTTCTATATAATCTCCCGAGTACCTACAAAGATAATATCACTGAAATTTCAATCACATTGTTTGATTACTATAAAATGAACCTATTTACTAGCTTTATTGTCTTCCTTTTTTTCCCTCCCTGTTAAGAAGAAAAATAGGAATATACTGGTTAATGGTTGCATCGTGCATATTATCACTGAAACCCTGGAAAGATTGTGGAAATAGTTTTTAATTTATGCACCCAGTGTCCACTGTCATATCTCTATTCTCTTGTTCATTTGTTTTATTTTTATTTGATGCCAATCCAGCAGCCATCGCCTGCATTTTTGTTTTCACAGTTTATGTCACATAGAAATTCTCCTTATTGGGGTGAGCATTTAAATGACTTGACAAATTTGCACCTGGACCTTACCAAGTCAGCAAATGGTTCTGCATGATTACCAAGAGTCTCGTTACATTAACTTCCCTGCTTCATTTAGAGCCCAGACCAAACATTATAAAACAAAAATGAGTAATCCCATGTACCAACTACAGAAATTCCACCATATTCAGTTTCTTGCTAAGTACACGTTCGAGTGATGATACTACTTATAGAAAATGTCTCTTTACTTTGTGAATCCAAGTGACACAAAATAGTATCTTCCAAATGAGGGGCTATTTTTTCCCCATGAAATATCAGCCTTCTATAGCCAACAAAAGCAAGGGATTCATAAAATGTAAAAGAGGCTTCAATATTTATGTTCAGACTGTGCTGCTCACCTTTTGATCCTGAAAGCAATGAAAGCTGGACACAGAAACAAATCCTCTTATATAGGCTGGTATTCATATAAATTTGAAATGGCTCAAAAGTACCAAATAAAATCTGCCTGGACTCTATTGGTAGGATATGATCATCTAAATTGAAAAGCTGAATTTTATCAAAAGAGAGTGTATTCTTCCATACACATATATCTTTGTTTACAGTGGATATGTAGATCTGGATATAGTTATGTTAGTCATGCAGAACATATCAAGATGTATGTACTACACATAGATTGTTCTGCCCAGCATTTTTATTTCTAAAAAGGGGTCATTACCTTTCCTAACAGTACTTTGAAATACATCTGTTTCACCCTTGGGTTGCCTTTCAGTGTACTAAAAGTAATCAATTTAATAACAGTATTCTTATATTTTCACAGTATCTTTTTTTGTGTTTATTTTTGAGAGAACAAGAGAGACAGAGAAAGAGAGGAAGCACAAGAGGGGTAGAGGCAGAGAGAGAGGGAGACAGAGGATCTGAAGTGGGCTCTGTGCTGACAGCAGAGAGCCTGAGGCAGGGGTTCAACTCTGGAACCGTGAGATCGTGACCCGAGCCAAAGTCAGACGCTTAAATGACTGAGCCACTCAAGTGCCCTTCACAGTATCTTTCAATACATTCTCATATTCTGAAACAGTGTGTGAGTCTCTGGTCAGGTACCACTGAAGCAAAGACACAGTGAATGACTTAGGACCAAATGGGAGCCAGGCACTGTGACACCCAGGCTGGGGCTCATCCCTTGTCTCCTGCTGTTCTGCAGTAAAGATGTTGTGCCCCGGAGCATTAATAAAGCTAGTGGTATTAGCTCCACTAGTGTTTCAACATAGCATTAATAAATCCAGTTAGCAAAGTCCATATAATAACATCACCATCTATGGAGACTATCACTCCTGACCCTGGTCTCTTCTTTCTTTCCCCTTTTGGACCAAGGCGAGGAATTCCAAACAGTCAAAAGACCATGTTCAGATTCTTTCTTCTGTGTCCTCCTCCTCCTCAGCACTCTTCTGGTGCTTATTCAACAAGAGTAGCTGGCCTGGGGTCACAGCCAGCCTCAAGCAGAGTTCCTGGAGGATTTGCATCTGCTCCTCGGATGGCAGAACCACTTTGCGGAAATCACGTGTAGCAACAGCACTTGCCTTAGTGGGTGGAGTATCGGTGCTTGGCTTTCATACCTGAAAACTACAGCAATTGCCTTAGTGGGTAGAGTATTCCATGCTGGGCTTTCACGCCTGAAAACTGCCCCCACTGAACACAGGAGGCCATGCGCTGGTGATAGAAACACTGTCAATTTTTCATATGCAGGCTGATGAACACTTAGCAAAGCATCTTTATTCCATATAAAACAACTGTGTGATACCCAGATATTTCCATTAAAGGGTATTTTTAAAGCAAATGCAAAACGATATAGTGTCAACACTGGCTAGCCTTTTTGAGTTTTACAAAGCACTTTTTTAGGAAAATCAGAGAAACGTTTCATGTTATCCACAAACTAAATATCTCGAATGTTTTCAATAAAAATCTATCCTAAAAATGTTCTTCCATCCCCTTCACAGAATCCCTCGATTAGAACCCCTGATTAACAAAACTAAAAAGAAAGGTTTTAAAGATGTAGAGGAGATGTTACTGTTAATTAAATCTCTTTTATCTGGATTGATTAGTATAATTCATTATTCACTACTCCACTGGACAGATGTGTTAAATTACAGTTGAATCAGAACGCTGCTAATACTGGATTTGATCACATTATTTCAAGCTTAAAAATACCCACACTTAAAACTGAGCACCCAGATTTCCGAAGTGTTTTTCCTGCTCGACATTTTTTGGTACCATCAAGCCCAAATGGTCGCAACCGTCTTATTTTGGATATGTTTCTGCTAATTACCTTTTGCAATCATTTCAATTTTAGGAGTACAACTTTGTAGTTTCAGAGTATTGCAGTATGAAAACATCTGAAACCACACGGCTTGCTCTAGATAATTTGCAGATATGTTTTATTAAGAGGGACATTTTGGTAAGTTTTATTTAAAAGCAAAATTGATGAAGCTTAATGACAGTTTAATAAAATGTAATAAAATCAAGAGATTGCTTAAGCTATCTTGATGAATGATATTCATTTGTTATCACAAGGATTCTTTTTCCTCTACAGGAGTTATTTGTACAAAACTCAAATTCTAAGAAAACTAAAGAAAACATGATTTCCTTAAAATTGAGTTATTTTTGAGTAAGAAGAAACTTATAAAGGATTATCAAATAGTCCTTTGAATATGCCCTTTAATGAACTGTGCAAATGAATGGAACATATGGATATCATTTCCCCTGCAATACATGTGGGTAAAAGTTACAGGAAATATCATTAGCAAAATGTGTTGCAGACTTGATTACACCTCCTAATATTTGAAAGATAGTTCGATGTGTTTTATAAATGCACCATGTGCCACATTCCTAATTATTACTCAATTCCACATCTCCTCTCTCATATCTTTTGAATATGTTGAAGTGATGATAGTGTCCTTCAAGATGAAAAGAAAGCAGGCTCAGTAACAGATGAATCACAAGCGCTCTCCTTACACACTGGCTTTGTTAAAAATAAGCACTGAACCAGGAGAGCTCCTGCCCAGCCGCCTGGGTGAGGAGAGACTCTAGGCGGTAGGCACTATGGGAGGGTCAGCCTTACCCCCAAACCAGCCTTCCATGACTGGGGCACAGGCCTCTGCCTCCTGCCTTCTCTGTCCATGGCTCACTTCTGGCCAAAATAGCCTTATTTCACATTCTCATGGTGACTTTTAATTATCTATTTGTCCTTCTTACATTATAATTTAATTTCTCACTAGGCTCTTTTATATTGTATCACTAAAGAGTAGGAGCACCAGAAAGGAAGGAGGAAGAGGAAGAAAGAAGGAATGAAGAAAGGGAAGAAGGAAGGAAGGGAAGGACGGAGGAAAAAAGAAACTTGGCCTTCAGCACCACTACCCGAGTGCTCAGAAGGCAGAGAAGGAAAGCCATCTCTTTACATTATCCCCCCAGGACATAAGAATCCCTGATCATATCCATATTCCTTCCCTCCAGTGGATCAGCAGTTGGACCGTTCTAAAAAGCCGCATAAAATGCCAAAAAATGTTTAATAGTATAAAAATGATCAAGACACACACTATATATGGGCATTTACAGCATGGATGGATACAGCCTTCTCCAATCTAGAAAGGAAAAAGTTATTTGCACGAGATGCCTCAAATCGAGTCTGAAAAGCAGGCCTTCAAGGTCTCAGATTGTGTTGGGACTGCCTCTCTCTGAAGTCCCTGCTGCCGCAAGGCCCCTTGTTGCTACTCTTGTAGGGTCACATGTCACTGCAGGCAGGCGGAAGTCTGGGGATAGTTCCCTAGTCAGTCTCCCACACACGTCTCTCCTTCTAGGCTGCCAGCTCTGCTACTTTCAGATGTACCTGTTGTCCACTAAACATTCTCATCTGTATTTTTCATATAGGTTTAACTTATGTAGCATGTATTTATATTGACAATCCTGAAGAAGAAGAAATCTCTATACTTCGACAATTTAAAAAATGTCCTCGAGAACAGTAATTTTGTCTCAGTAATTTTCACATTTTCTGACATGACCTAAAAGACCCATCACAAACATTGCTAACTCTTTAAGCACGGTTTTGAGAGAATTATTATTCCGTTTTTCTATCTACCAAACACATACACACACACACACACACACACACACACGTGTACCCCCAACACACACATATACATACCCACACATCCCATAGAAAATAAAGTCTCGATTTCAGGTGAGAACAAAAATTATACAACTCATCTTCTGACCACATGATAAAAAGGATGTTAAAAATATAAAAAGAACCATGATTTACAGTCTAACTCACCAAACTAGGACCACAGTGTGCAAAACACCATCATTTAGCTTATTAAATTATCACCTACTCCAAATATTAGTAATACAGTGTGGTAGGCAGGACTGTAACTCCTTTACCCAGTTCGAGAAGAGTATGTATTTACACATTTATATCTTTTATTTGATAAGTGTGCCATGTTGCATTTTGTAAATTTAAGGTGTAGAGCATGTTACTTTGATACATTCACATATTGTAATACGATCATCCTTGAAGCAGTATTTACTGTATCACATCATTATAGTGGCATATTATTATCTGTATTCGTTATACTGCACATTAAATCTCCACTGCTTATTTACTTCTCATTGTAAGTTTGTACCCTGAACGTCTGTTTTTATCCATAGATAATTGAAATTCATGGATGTTTTCCAATTCAGTAACTTTTAATGTTTGCCAGCTTAATTGAGGTATAATTGACAAATAAAATTTCAATTTTTTAAAAAAAAACAAAATATTAAAATGAAGAGGCGGGGCACCTGGGCGGCTCAGTCAGTTACTGTCTGACTTCCGCTCAGGTCATGGTCTCACAGTCCGTGAGCCCCACATCAGGCTCTGTGCTGACAGCTCAGAGCCTGGAGCCTGCTTCGGATTATGTGTCTCCCTCTCTCTCTGCCCCTTCCCTACTCGCGCTCGCTCGCTCTCTCTCAAAAATAAAAATAAACATTAAAAAATAAATAAAATGAAAGATCCTTATTTTCCTCCCTAGATACTCCAACAGTATGGAAATTTCTTACGATCGGCACATGTTATTCCAAGGATAAAGACCAAAATCCTTAACACAGCTCACCTGAGCTACCTGGCCTTCCCTCTTTCCCTGAGCCTCTCTGTGCTCTGTCCTCCATGGCTTCCATTCATTTCCTTTCCCCACTCTGCCTCAGAACCTGCACAGCTTCTCTTCCTTCTGGCTAGAAAGTTCCCTCCTCCTTCATCTTTACTTAGTTAAATCCTACTTGAACCTTCAGCTCAGCTCAGACAGTATTTCCCAAGGCGGCCATTCCTTACTTCCCAGACCAGACAATACCTCCTGACAAAGAGCCCACACTATCCCCTACTTCTCCGGGAAAACGCTACTGCAATTTAGGCTTGTACATCCATTCCATTTTTACTTTATTTCTCTAATCCATAAACTCCTCTAAGCTCTGATTTGCTCAATATTGTATGTCCAGCACTTAGCACATAGTAGGCACTAAATATTTGCTGACTGAGATGGAGTATCTTTATAATGTTATATGTTACAATACTTACAAGACTGATGTACTTAATAGATAAGTCTTGGACAAATTGAGGTTTAAAAAGTGTTAATTACACAAATGCATTATATAATTGTTTCATGGAAATCTGAAAAATATATGAATCCAAGGGCACATATCAAAAAGTGCCTCCTATTACTAACATTAATGCAAGTGAATAAAGAGAATGTCAAATGACTACAATGTACATACTAAAGAATTTCATTTGTTGAGGCATTTCTGCTCATTAATCCTGATAAAGACTATTAAATATTCTCTGTAGCTCAGACAAAGCAGCTAACTACTGGTATAAATCTTCATAAGCCTCTAAAAGGACTTAAAAGACATAATAAACCCTATTTGTAAGACATACACATGATTTGAGGTTGGCTTAGTTTGGGTGTCCATTTAAAATTATTGCTAACTGCACTGCAGCTGTGCCCTGAGGGACCCACTTCTGGGATATCAACTCAATGGCCCTGCTATTTTCTTCCGCTGCACAAGGACACCGTTTTAAACATAAAATCATACTCGCTTGCTTTAAAAAAGCACCAAACTCTTTGTTTTAATTTACCATCTGCAAGATGCTAAACTTCATTATTACAAATGTACAAACCAAGGCAGAAAATTAACACCATTCAATGCAAAACAGTGTTGCCCTCAGAGAACACGAACACCAGTGTCTAGTTGTCAATTCCCGATCATCGTTCCACAGATTATCTACCTTGTGCGTCCTCCAAAAGGAATCTGAACTTATGGGTACACTTTCTGCAACCCATTTGTTGAGCTAGGTACTTCCTCCGATTTGTTTCTGGGCTTTAGGAATATCAATTAAATATTAATCAAACAAAAGAAAGTATCAGGAAGGGAATGAATGTAATAACATCCACATTTATCCACGTACGTAAAGACACATAAATGTTTTAATGTTTTAAAGTTTTGTATCGCCTGCAGTTTGGTATTATCCACCATGTTAGACCTCTATTACATTAGCATATGTCATAGAACAAAAACCACACACATCATTTCTCTAAGCTGTTACCTCTCCTTTTTACCTTTTTACAGCTTTTTGCGTTCTTTGCAAATAATGAAAATTAAAACACCACCATTCTAAACACACCCACTGTATGTGGTAGAGACTACATTCATATCGGTTCACATCAGTTGGTCGTTCTCCACTGGTCTGTATCAGTGCATAAACTTCTCTAACTTCCTAATGAATTACCGATAGCAGGTGATAGTAATTCAATTTGGCAAGATTAACCCATCCCTTATTTTCTTGAGAAAATTGAGGCCATCCGGTATGACTTTTCCTAACATTTGATCTCCTTCAAACTCAAAATCTCACCTTCCCCTCTGTTCTAGTATTTTTCTATCAGGAGAAAAAAAAATCATTCCTAGTTTGCAGCTGATTGGAGATAAATGAGGTTAGAAAACATACCTAGTGCTAAATGGTTCTCCACCGCAGTGGACAATCAATTCCAAATGCCTAAAATTTAAAACCTAATTACCAAAAAAAAAAAATTATCTGGAACAGTTTATAGTGATTATCTCCATGGAAGGAAAATGGAGATGGTAGCAAGCGATTTACTGGGTGAATATGACTCTTTAAACCACATTATAACTTTAAATAAAAACTATTCCCTCTAGGGCACCTGGATCATTCAGTCAGTTAAGCATCCAACTTCAGCTCAGGTCAAGATCTCACGGTTTGTGAGTTCGAGCCCTGTGTTGGCATCTGTGCTGACAGCTCAGAGCCTGCTTCAGATTCTGTGCCTTCCTCTCTCTCAGCCCCTCTGCTGCTTGCGTGCTCGCTCGCTCTCTCTCTCTCTCTCTCTCAAATATAACCATTAAAACTTTAAAAAAAAAAAAAACTATTCCCTCTGCTTAGCAAAAATTAATCACCCTAGTTGGTCTGTTCCTCTTACATTTGAGGGGGTACATGGGTGGTTCAGTGGGTTGAGCATCCAACTCTTGGTTTCGGCTCAGGTCATGATGCCTTGGTTATGGGATCAACCCTCAAGTCAGGCTCTACACTTGAGGGGCATGAAGACTGCTTGGGATTCTCACTCTCCCCTTCTCTCTCTCTACTCCTCTCCCACTCACATGTGCTCGCTTTCTCTCTCTCATTCAAATAATAAATAAATAAATAAATTTTTAGAAAAGAATTTTAAAAAAAAAGTCCAGAGAGAAAACAGACAGGAAACTGTTTTTCAGTCTAGCACGTTGGGTTAGGTCTGCTGAGATGAGAAGGTAGGAGAATCAAAACCACCAGAGGGATTTTTCACA
The DNA here is from genome assembly GCA_028646485.1 of Cryptoprocta ferox. Classification (NCBI taxonomy): domain Eukaryota; kingdom Metazoa; phylum Chordata; class Mammalia; order Carnivora; family Eupleridae; genus Cryptoprocta; species Cryptoprocta ferox. Next base: position 116,714,527 of record CM053574.1, on the reverse strand, counting down.
CAACACATACTGTTCTCTTCTCACAGATTCTGATAGTCTCAGAAGGATATCAGAATCTAGAAATGGAAGATGAATGTTTAAGTTTGAAAATTTCCCTAAATGATTCTGATGGAGTGCCCTGAGTTAAGAACTTTTTCCCCATGTTAAGGATGATTTTCACAAAATGTTCATGGGAACTCCACTCAAGGGAAAGGGGTGGCACTATTCTGAGTATTTTTGTTTCTTTCACTATTTTCTTCAAAAAAACATTCAAAATTGTGGACTGTCCTATGAAAAACAATATAAAAAGGCTTCTTCATTTTATTGTACATTGAAACCACTAAATATTATATAGTAAACGTTCACTTTCAGAGTGTATAAAAAGTTCTTAGTAAATGCTCAGTGCCAAAAACAACTTTGTAGTAAATATTATCACTATTAATTCGATTTCACTCAGGTGGCTACCTTAGTACCCATATAAAAGCATAAAAATGAGAGGCTACATTGGCCCTACATTCTTCATCCTTCTACCCTTCCATTCTAGTCCCTGCCCAAGAGAAGCCATGAACCCTTAAAAGCCCATATCGTGGTTACCTCTTCCAGGCAACATGAAGAAACCCACACAGGAAATTCAGAATCAGTGCCACTGTGATGAGCAGTAGAGCTCATCGGCAGGTGTGGACAAAGCAAAGGCTGGAAGAGAATCATCAGATGAAAATCACTAATTAGTTGCACCTTCAAATAGAAATATACATCTGAGGGAGGGAATAGAGCAGGAGTTCTGCAGAACACGAGAACCAGCAAGGTACAAGAAGGCGTGGGACAGAATGAAGCCAGGACAGGAACCAGGATGTTCCAAGAGCAGCACCCCCACCCCCAAGACATCACCCAGTACAGTTCCTGGAGTAACTACTACACACATTTGGATTAGCCAAAAGGAGCCACCTGGAAGAGAGGTAACACTTAGGAGCTCCCCAAAATGGCATCTGATCCTCCCCTTTTTTTTGTGGTGGGGAAAACAGCAAACAAAGAATAGTCTCAGAGGAAAGAACTGAATACAGGGAACTACAGAAGCGAGTTAGTAGAGTGGATGAATTTACTGGCCTAAGCACTTACAGAATCAATCGCATTAGTCACCAAGAGTTACCAGATTTCTTACCATGTCTTCTGAAAGATTAGATTCCTTTTAAATTATCTCAAATTTACATTGGAAATAAGCTCTTATTTCATTGTTCAAAGCATAATCTATGGTTTGATAGGTCCCCATTTTTCAAACACTATTTCTACCATCAGCTAACACTTCAATGTTCGTATAAGTGATATACTAGGGACTAAAAAATGGCTTAAACTATACAATACCCATAAGAAAAGGAAAAATTGGACTCAAAATTAATACCGTTTGTGAGCACATGAACACAATCAATTCTTAATAGCACAAATTTTTGACAAGCACTTGGCAATGCCTTATTAAGTTTAAGAGTATCCTAATGGCATTGGCATCAGGAAATACAGAATAAACACAATTCATTGTCTTTTGGGGGGGTGGGGGCAGTCCATGTACAGAATATCACAATTTTCTAAAACAGTGGCTTCAAAATAGCTGCATAGTTTTTCCTTTAAAGTGCTTTCTTGACAAACTAATGTAGTTAATACATTGATATTTAACACTGAGGTATTACAACAAATTATTTTGGCTTATTTATTTGCCATGAAATAAATAAATGAAAGCATTTATTCTGCTTTCAAAACTTTAGTCTGTTTTTTAAATAAGCATCATTCTAGGACTTGATAGTCTGTCTTTTCCACATAGTAAGAGGAAATGTGATGGGGTGGATTATGGCGGCCAAATCCTGGTTCTAATACTGCTCTCACCACTTACAAAGCTGTATGACTCTAGAAAAATTATGGAGTCTTTCTGGACAGACTGACATTCTTTTTTTAAGTGTATTTATTTTGAGAGAGAGAGAGAGGACACAAGCAGGGGAAGGGCGGAGAAGGAGGAGAGAGAGAGAGAATCCCAAGCAGGCTCCATGCTGTCAGCGCTAGCCTGATGCAGGGAACTCATGAACCAGGAAATCATGACTACAAACAAAATCATGAGTCAGACGCTTAACTGATTGAGCCACCCAGGTGCCCCATGAACAGCCTTACATTTTAAATTGAAAGTAATAGCATCTACCTTAGAGAATTTGTGCAGCCACATATGTAAAGTACCCTTTGCTGGGCATTGCCTTGGAGGGCCCACCTGGTTAGTGGTAGTGACAGGGCCACACACTATGTTATGCATCCATCACAATATGAAAACACCAGACTTCAGTATATATTCATGGTTTGTCTACCATGTACATAGACACGGCCATCATATTCAGAAGCAATACACCTATGTCCAATGTAAAAACTCCAAAAAAAAAAAAAAAAAGGAAAAGGAAGGAAGATAAACAATGTGTAATGTTAGGTATCAACATTCTTCGCTTTGTTTACTTTGTCTTTGTGGAAACACAGAGCCCTGGTGTCCAATTACATTATTTGGCCCTAGATTAAAAACCATGGCTAAAAATCTACAGAAAGGAGGAGATAACCATATGAACACAAAGAATGTGATGCCTGTAAAGCTAAGTTTACTCAGGGACTTACCATAGGTGTATGCCTATTCTTGGCATCAGAAACAGGAGGTGGGACACTTTCTTGACACTTCCTCAAGAGAAAACTTTGCGTTGATCCTTCCACTTGGGACTCTGGAGGATGATAACCATGTGTAGAAATCTCACCTCAGACAGAAGGGTGAAAAAATGCATTCAGGTGAACCCCAGGATAATCACAACTGCTTTTAACCACAGACTTGGAACTACCCACTACAGGAGGCCACCTGGTGCATTTTGGACTCAAGCAGCTATCATTACACCCCCAATGCTTGCTTCAGGCTAAGCATTTGCCACAACATTTGTACATTTAACCAATTTGTCTGCTTATTATTGTGAAATTTACACAGATCCTAACTGAAAAACCAGACAGTCCACGTAAGGCACCATGACAGAACTTTTCAGTTACCAACCTCTACACAAACACTAGAATTAAAGTTAGTCAAGGTTTTATTTGTTTTGCTTTCTCTCGTTGAAGAATCTTGAAGTGCTTTAAGTCCTTCATTTTCCTCTCCACATTAGGAAATGGACTACGGTAAAACCTTGGATTGCGAGTATCTTATTCTGTTAGTGTTCTGCAAGACGAGCCAACAGTTCTAATAAATTTTAACTTGATAGATGAGCGATGTCTTGAAATAGGAGTAGTAGGTGATGCTGAACCTAACATGATCATAACTGAGCCAATGGTTCTTAAAAGACACTTTGATATACAAGTGCTTTGGATTACAAGCGTGTTTACAAAGCAAATTATGCTCGCAAAACCAAGGTGTTACCATATATCATATTGATTTTAAAGATAAGGAAGAGAGACAAACCATCCATGGCCCATGCCTCGCCACGAATTTTATAACCCTGTACTTTCAGCCATGAAAGAAAACCTTATCCTTTCCTCATTCTTTAAGAGTACTTCTCAAATTATATACAATAGAACATGAGTGTCCCTCAAAAGGTAAGTAATGCTGTTTCTGCAATGAAGTAAATTTAGGAATATTGGAAATGAGGTTAAAGAGGCTATTTTAAGGCTGGATCTCAATGAGTCTTTCATATGCTAATGTCACTATGAATCCTGAGGGGTTTATCTACTACATCTGCAAGCCCACTGGACAAGTCTGGATAAATCACCTCTTACTCCTTGAAAGAGTATGTTGGAAACTGCTGTTTCAGACCAAAATTTCCCAAAGTGTGATCCCCAGGGCCCAGAGCGTGAACATCACATTGGAACTTGTTAAAAATGAAAATCCTCAGATTTCTCCCCAAACCTAACGAATTAGCTCCTCTGAGGGTTTGGACCAGCAATTGGTATAAAGAAGCTCTCCAAGTGATTCTGATGGAAATATGAGAACCCCTGATCCAGCTGGACCATTCTTCTCTGCAAAAGTGAAAACATGGTCTCAAGTAGCTTAGAAAAGAGTTTTCAAATCAAAATGAGTCTTTAATAATAGGCAGTTTTTAAAGATAGATCATATTTCTTCCTTACTGAAATCATTTTTGATTTGAAAAAGCACCTCCACCTTTACACGTGATAGCAAATGTCTTTATTCACTCTCTCATTATTTTATGGTTTGCCCTTAGCAGGATCAAATCTCTGATGCTAATATTATTAAAGAGAATTGGTAGCTGGTTTTGTTGTATATAAATGAGACCGAAAACATCACCTAGTATGTATTCCATGATCCAGATTTCCTATTTTACTTTGATAGACATAAATAAAAACAGAAATAAAAACTAATGTATCAATATAGGTGTTTTAAAAATATCTGTCTATAAGGTATCTAAATCAGTCAAAAAACCACAGACACAGAATGTAGAAAGGGGGGGAGACTTGTGTTTAATGAGCACAGAATTTGAGTTTTGCGAGATGAAAAAGGTCCAGAGATCTGTTGCACAATAAGGTCAATACAGGACTAAAGTGTACACTTGACAATGTTTAAGATGGAAGGTGTAATGTTATGTGACTGTAACCACAACTAAAAATAAAGCAAAAATTTTAAAAATATATTTCTTTATTCAGCTCACACAGTAAAACTGAATCCCTGCAGCCCTTCCTAACTATTGGAAACTGCATTATTATAATATCAATATGCTCTATCCAGGAACTGGAGTATTGAAGGAAAACATATTTAAACCATTGAGACATAATATAAACTTATTTTCAAAATAAACAGTGTGACTAAAAAGTGAGCGGCACAGCATCAAGGGGCTAATTTTATGTTAGGAAAACAGACATGAAAGCCCTTAATATAAATAAAAGAAACGGTCCCTGGTCATTTATTCCACAAGCTTCTATTGAGTTGTGTAAGCACTGTGATTGCTAACCACTGGGGAAACAAAGGAGATGTGATTCCTGCCCTTAGGAAGCTTATAGTACACTGGAAAGCTATTTACCCAAAAAATTACACACAGTTGAACAATTACTCTTTTAAAAAAGGTGGAAAACAGTCAACAAATTGGTTTTTAAAAAATATTTAACCATAGTCTCTGTCAATACAAGTTTCCACAGTATAGCTAAAACTCATTTTTGGGGGGCACCTGGGTGGCTCAGTCAGTTAAGCCTCTGACTAGGTCTCGGCTCAGGTCATGATTTCATGGTTCAGGAGTTCAAACCCCACATCATGCTCTGTGCTGACAGCATGGAGCCTGCTTGGGATTCTTTCTCTCCCTCTCTCTTTGCCCCCTCCCAAATAAATAAATATACTTAAAAAATAACAATAGAAATAAAACTCATTTTTTAAAGTTCTCGGAATCTAAACATTTCAAGTCTAAGAAAACTCAGACTGCAGTTTGAGAAACTGGGTTATAATAAAGACACCTTGGTTTAAGTCTGAACAGACAAGATTTTTGAGAAGCAAAAGCATTTATTATAAGCTTTTAATGCCTCCAATATAATCTCACATTTCTCTACCAGCATTCATCATTTCTATTTGTATAGTGCCTGACAGTTTATAAAGCACTTTCCTTGACATTATTTCACTTGATCCTTACAACTCTTAATTAGGGTGGCAGATACTATCTTCATCATTTTATAGATGAGATGCTGAGACAGAGGGAGATGAAGGGACTTGCTAACAGTCACCAGGCTATTACTTGCAAAACCAGCAGTAAAAACCAGGCTTTCCTTTCACTAGGCTACTGTATTTATGAATTCCTTCACTAAGTAAAATTATGAGGCAACCTGTACAAACTATCACGATTAACTAATAATTAACCAAAAAAAATGATGTACTCAGGAGTGGGTATAGGACTAGGGAAGATGTCATAGGGAGAGATGTTTGAGGGAAAATGCCCCTCCCCCAGATTACTCTTCTCTCCAGTCACAGAAACATGTAACGACTCCACTTCTGGTTTATGAGTATTCTGGAAGCACTGATTATCATTTTTATTGCCTTAAAAAATGTTGAAATGGAGGACAGTATTTGTGTGAGGCAGGATATAAAAGGGACATAAACTGGAAATGCTTCCTTGCAACATGCATACAAGGCTAGCAGAGAAACAGGTAAGCCGGGAAGAAAACCAGAACCATCTGTCCAAGGAGTTCCAGAGGAGACCGTGGGCAGTCACGTCATGGCAGAATGCCTGCCCAGAGAGTGAGGCTCTCACCAGGCCTCTGGTTCCACATCTGAGGTCCTCCAAGTGGAAGGCCCAGAGCAGGCAGCAAGCCATCCTTTGGTGGCTCCGTGAGCAACCTCCAGCCCGGTGTTCCAGGAGCTGCCCGTTCCCACCCTGCATGGGCTCCTGTGCAGAGAAGCTTGACATCTAGGCAGTTCTGGCCAGCGCGAATTTCTTGCATCCATTCTTGGGGAATCTCATCCTATAACCATCCCCACCCCCGACACAACCTCCCCACAGCAGTGTGCTACAAACACACACACACACACACACACACACACACACACACACACTCCCCCCTTCCCTCTCTCTTTCTCTCTCTCTAGCTGAGTTCAAGGTCTCAAAGTGAGAAGATCAACAAACTTGTTGACGAAAAGACCAAAGTTTCAGGCATTTCAAAGCTATATGCTCCTAACTTCAGATCTTTCACCAAAAGGTCTACTACAAAGATAAAAAAGACCCTACTTACTCTGTTTGACTTGTTCACAACCCACAACATAAAAGCTTAAGCACACAGTTCAGTCTGGGCGCAGGGACAATCGTGAGGACTTTCTCACCTTCCTTCAGCTAAGGCTGCAGGACCATCCTTGACTCCTGTTTGGCTAAGGGTTAGTGTGTCCACCTTTATCAATATAAATAAATCAAAGTACTTAAAAATCTGTCTCACTGTTATGTGCTGAATTATATTCCCCCACGCAAAACTTAGATGTTGGATCCCTAACCCCCATTACCTCAGAAGGGACCGTATTCGTAGAAAGGGCCATTAAACAGGTGATCAGGTTAAAATAAGGCCTGAAGGGTGGTCCTCATCAAATCTGACTTACATCCTTATAAGAGGAAAACTGGACACGCAGAGAGACAGCAAGGGGTGTGAGAAAATGCATTTCTGTTACTTATACCACCCAGTCTGTGGTATTCTGCTATGGAGGGCTGTCCTCCATACTGATACGCTGAGTCCTGTGCTCCCACACGTATGGTGTTTGAGGTCTGTGGCTCTCTCGCCTGTGCTATCTCATCCAACACAGCGTTCTAAAGAATGACACACTCTCATTTCTATGCCTCATAAAATTGTGTGATGCTTAAAACAAAAGGATCCTTTTGTACATGTTGCAAATGTGCATGAACTAGGCCCAAGGACAGGAGAGGCCATTTCATGTACCCAGTTAAGGTCTTAAATGAACCATTTTTAGAAAAATAACCATTAAGAACTTTAAAAGTCTTTCCCCCAATGAGATGAAAAGAGTTTCAACATATTACTGCATCTGTTTGCAACATGTCAGACCTGGCAGCCAAGTTAGCCGACAATCAGAAGAGGTTTTCAGCGTGGAAGCAGGACGTGTAATATGCCTCAATATTTTGCCTGATTAAGTGCTTAAATTTAGAAGGCTTGAACAGACAATCCAAGTTTGTGAATATGTAATCTTGTGATTCAATTTCCCCAGTGTCTGACCCCAAATCCTTACTAATTCCCTATACAACATTTTTCTCTGAGTCTTTTTATAAAGTCTTATGTAAGGTGCTAATTTGTGATACAATATACTAATATGTGAAAGTAGTCTGAAAGCAGAATATTATATAAAAGTTAGAATTAGCTGCATTACCAACATTCACTTCTAGTAAAGTTTATCCAGAAAATTTCAAAGACAGTGGATATATTTTCTGAATTTATTACAGACATTTTATGCATTAAAACTTGTAGTTATGGTCCAAGTGCAGATCACTCATAAGGAAAAAACTGCCCATGAACTAAGCTGAAATAGCTTAAGTCAGGTTCTATGTGTAAGAGTTCTCCCAAATGAAAATAGTTTCCTTCTGAGGATTTGCATATCACATTTCATTTCAGACTCCTAGCAAAATGCCTGGGAGATAGTAAGCACTCAATATATACAGCTGAATAAATGGATATGGGTACTGTAAATATTTTAGCTTAAAATCTTCATGTGGCAAGGAATGTGGAACTCTTTTGTAATCCATTCATTATAGCATAGAATTCAACATGTTGATACTAAAAGTACTATCTTTGTATTGATACTAACAGGGAACAACACATTATTTATATAATTTCCAGAATGAATCTACTACGTTCCCCAAAACAATGACACATTATTCACTTGTTTATGTGGCATTGTTCACCAAAATGAATACCTCAGGGACTGACTTCAGTGTTCAGTAGATAATGATTGAATGAATGAATGCGTGTCTAGATGAATAATTTTCACAACTACCTTTTAAAGTTTTGAATTTCTTATGCAGCAGCTGTGTGAAAACAGCTTTACCTGGTCTTCTTAAAAAAGAAGAAATTGGTTGTTGATCTTAAAAAGGACTATTATGTACAGAAATCCACAACCCCAAAGTACATAAGATTTCTGTGACGGACTTAAGTTTTGACGTGTAAAATACGTTTTCAACTTTCAGACGAATGAATTCTCTCAGCTCAGCAGCAAAGGATTCTAGGAGTCTGTTGTTACAACTGAAAAATTACTCATGGATTAGGTGTTCAACTTTTTTTTTTTTTTAATATCTCTCTTAAAGTGCAATTCTGTGTACCTAGATACGATTCAGATGACAATTTTGGAAAAATAATTTGGAAGTTCTGTTCCTCGATTTCAGAGAGAACTAAAAGGTTTCTCCTAGCCCTCCAGAAACAATTTGCCTTTTTAGAAGACAGTGTATTCGCCTTTCGCTTTACAAGTTGTATTTCAGGCCATAGCTTTGCTGTGAAGGGGGCGAAGCATTTTGCCTATCCTTCCTTGGTCCCAAGTTTTTTTAGCAAGAATAAAGCCTACCACCTGTCATTTTATGGATAACCAGGCAACAGCTTTTCCAATTCTAACACAAAGAAGCACAGTTCTGTTTCTGTGGCTGGTTCCCACAAACATTCCTTGAACTTGCGATATCTACCATGGAAATACAGTGGGAAAAGTCAGTGAGTACGCACAGGCATCGAGGATGTAGATTCTACGGTCCACTGTCTGTTCAGAGATTCTCAGCTGGTGCCGGTGATAAAATAGATGAATATTTATAACCTTATTTACTGAATCATTCGCAGACATTATATCCAAATAAGACTAGAATAAATTGTCAGAGCTCCACTCTGATACCTTACATGAATTATTTAAGAATCTTCACAACCTGGAACGCTGTACTTCAACAATCTGTGTTTTGAAAAACTTATAAACCCTATAACTCCATTCTAATCATATCAAACATTTTCTAAGATATACATACCCAGACAATGAATCACCTCATTCTCAAATTTCCTCACAAATTCCACTGCTCAAAATCATTCAAACTCATGGTGCTACAAATTATTTCTCAAATGAAGTGACTTTTTTTTTTTAATTTTGCCTATCCTCCAACCCCTATACTCTGGCAGCCATCACTTAGCTCGTTCTCTGTATTTAAAGGTCTGATTCTGCTTTTTTTGTTTATTCGTTTTTGGGGGTTTTTTTTCCCAGATTCCATATATGAGTGAAGTCATATATTTCTCTTTATCAGTGTGACTTATTTCACTTAGCATAACATGCTCTAGGTCCATCGCATTGTCACAAATGGCATGATATTCTTTTTTGAGGCTACGTAATACTCCATTGCACGTATGTGTACCTGTGCCCCATATCTCCTTTGTCTATTCATCCATGAATGGACACTGAGGTTGTTTCCATACCTTGGCTACTGTAAGTAATGTTATGATAAACACAGGGGTGCATATATCTTTTCATATTAGTGTTTTCATTTTCTTTGGGTAAATACCTAGTGAAATTAGTGGATCATATGGTATTTCTAATTTTACTTTTTTGAGGAACCTCCATACTCTTTTCCACAACGGCTGCACCAATTTACATTCCCACCAATAGTGTACAAGAGAGAAAGGGTTCCTTTCTCTCCCATCCCATTGTTTCTTGTCTTTGTAATTTTAACCATTCGGACAGGTGTGAGGTGATATCTCATTGTGGTTCTGATTTGCATTTACCTCACGATTAGTGATGCTGAGCATCTTTTCATGTTTCCATTGGTCACCTGTAGGTCTTTCCTGGAAAAATGTCTATTCAGGTTCTCTGCCCATTTCTTAATCTGATTGTTTGGGGATCTTGATGTTGAATTGCATAAGTTCTTTAAAAAAATTAAAATATCCAAAATATATATTTTCTTTCATGTTTATTTATTTTTGAGAGAGAGAGAGACAGAGTATGAGCAGCGGAGGGGCAGAGAGAGAGGGAGACACAATCTGAAGCAGGCTCCAGGCTCTGAGCTATCAACACAGAGCCCAACATGGGACTCAAACTCATAGACCATGAGATCATGACCTGAGCTGAAGTCAGAAGCTCAACTGACTGAGCCACCCAGGCACCCCTATATATTTTGGATATTAACCCATTCTTTGGGTATATCATTTGAAAATATCTTCTCCCTTTCAGAATGTTGTCTTTTTGTTTTGTTGATGGTTTCCCTGGCTGTGCAAAAGCTTTTAATTATGTGTAGTCCCACTAGTTTGTTTTTGTAAATGAAGTGACTTGTTCAAATTTTTTAAAGGCAATTTCAAAATTCATATCAATTCATAAATCATGATTAAATCCCTACCCAGTTTCAATTCTTTTCTTATTCATTTGGTAAATGTATCATTTAAATACAACTTAAAGGTTCTCAAAGCTAAATCATTAAAATTACAGCTTAACCGTAATTATTACATCATCACACCAGTCACATTTCCAAATTCAAAAATAAAATATCCCAAGGTGGCCTAGTTTATATTATCCAATTCACCTTATTATTATCTGAAGAGTTATTAGCAAGTAAAAAACAACGGCTAATTTTTTTTCCATTAACATCAGTAAAAAAAACTTTTGCCTTGATATTCAATAAATAACTGTAATTCCACTGGCACAGAATACATTTCATTTCAGAATATGTAAAACTTAAGACGAAATGTTCTATTGTTTATTAGTTATGTTTAGTGCAAGTAACTAAAACAGTTCATTACTGGTCTTCCCTGGTAGTCAGTGTGACCTGACTCTTTAATCTGAAAAGCACAGTCACTAAATTTTTACCGTCTTTTAAGGAAAATTAGTTGTCTGTCTACTAGTACTAAGCTGTTCCCATTTTAACAAACGATCATTCAGAATACTCAAATGGCAAGGATGTTCCATTCATATTTCTTTCCAAAGTTTATGATATTCTATGAAAAATTAACTTCTATATTAACAATAAGACCCACAGCTTTGTTGGAGCTCAAGAAAAAAGTGACTACAGTAAATATTTAAAACCCTCCTCATTTGGTCTTCAAAAATTCTAACCGTGGGTATACTGCTTACTTCTGTTGGTCTATTTCCAGACATTTATTTTCAGATCTCTGGGTAAGAATTTACATTTATAGATCTTCCTCGACTTATGATGAGGTCACATCCCAATAAACCCATCGTAAACTGAATATATCATTAAGTCGAAATGCATTTAATGCACCTAAAGCTACCGAACATCATTGAGCCTAGCCTACTTTACATGCGCCAGAACAGACATTAGCCTGGATTTGGGCAAAGTCATCTAACACAAAGTTTTGACTCCCTTGTGTAATGTATTGAATACTGTACTGAAAGTGAAAAACAGAATGGCTGTAAGGGTGCAGAATGATTGCCAGGATATCAGTTGTTTGCCCTCATGATGGCACGGCTACCGGGAAGTGGGGCTTGCTGGCAATGCCCAGCATCACGAGAGAGTATCTACCACATATCACTAGCCCAGGAAAAGAGCAAACTTCACAAGTCCAAATATGGCTTCTTCTACTGAGTGAATACCACTTTCATAGCATCATAAAGTCAAAAAATCATTAGTCAAACTATCCTTATCTCGGCCCATCTGTAGGCTGAAGCTACCTTTGACACACATTAAGCCTCCAATTTACCAATTACTTTAAGAATTCTCTACATCGTAACTTTATATTAAAGGTTCTGAATACTTTTACCTTAAGCCCTAGCTGTTTCAGAAAGAGAAAGTTGTTTTTCCAAATTTTCCAGACAATGCCTTCCCTGTTTTGGGGAGAGCAGGTGAGACAGGGAGACAAATAGATTTGATCATTAAATCAACTTTAAGGAGCTCAATTAAGGTAAAAATTGAATGAAAACAGATAATGCAAAAAGAGTCAAGGTCTACAGTTGAGTACAACTTTCCTCCCCAACCACAGAAGCTTCCTGGGGGGACCACTTCTCTGGCAATAACCCTCCAAGTCTCCCTCGTCCCCTTAGGCATGTCTACCCAGGGAAGGAGTTCATCAGAACTAACAAATGATGGAGAAAGAGTCCGGTATGCAGTACAAACCTTCACTTTTCTCCTGAGTGAATTTGCTTTCTGTTCTGCTTCTTGCCCAAAGGAAAAATGGCAGAGACCTCCAGTTGTCTAGATGTGCCATTAACTACGGGTGCAAGTCTGTTTAAATTCTATTGGGTACTGGCAGCAAGCCCTTTCGACCTGATATCTGAATGCAGATGTAGAATTAGCTTCACTAATTTTTTTT
>CM053574.1:116676012-116701295 GCA_028646485.1 Cryptoprocta ferox | reverse complement strand
TGAGCCGAAATCAAGAGTTAGATGCACACCGACCAAGCCACCCAGGTACCCTGAGAACTCTAAGTAGGACTTGAAAGTATTTTGGATTTGAAAAGAACTTACAAAGAAAAGGAGGGGAAAATATTCCAGGTGTACAGATAATAAAATGATTTTTAATTCTTTGTGAAATGAGGTTTAAAAAAAAGCACACTGCTTTTACAATACATACTATTTAATCCCTGGATATGATGTAAATATTATCTACATATCTATAATGCAGACGATAGTGTGTGCGTCCTCATGTGTAAACACAAAAGGCTCTGGTGGAAAATAATAATTAAGGAGAACACGCATGAGGCTCATAGGTGGCTGTAGGGACTTTTGACATTTAGTCACACCTGTGGTGTCAGACAGGTACACCACATATGTCTATACAGTGTCCCTGTATTCCTATACTACTTAATTGATAAAGTAGTGAATAGAGAGAAAGACAGGAAAGAAAGGAGAAACAGAAGGCAGGAATGGAGACAAATTAAAATGAGAAACATATGACAATAGGATGAAACAGCATTGGAATGCCTGGGCTCAATCAGTTAAGCGTCCAACTGTTGATTTGATCCCAGGTCATGATCTCAAGGTTCGTGAAATCAAGCCTCGCATTGGACTCTATGATGACAGCGTGAAACCTGCTTGGGATTCTCTCTCCCTCTCTCTCTGCCCACCATCCCTTATCTCTCAAAATAAATAAATAAACATTTTAAAAAAAGACTTACACAGCCTTAATTTACTTCTTTATTTAGAAGGCACTCTAGGACTGTAAAATGTCAGTGGGACATTTTTATGACAATCAATATTCATTACATTGATAAATGCAAAAGTTGAAATCAATACTCAAATTTTCAACTGATAGAATGAGAAATGAATGTCATGTGGATACTCACTTCTAAAAGCATAGGCTTTATATGTCTGTCTTAAATCAAAATTTAATTTTATTGTCTTTCCACTGATAGAATCCTGAGTAAGTCAATATGTATGAAATTATTTCCAAATTTGTGACATGCCTCCAATTACTCATCAAGTACACAATCGCTCATAAAATAATACTGCTAACAAAAAACATCTTCTCTCTAGAGAAAAATAATGGGATTCCAAACCTATCCACAACCCACTACTTCTCTCTTTCGATGAGAAAAAATTAAGTTAGCCTATATGTTTTATAAATTTACCAATCATCATCTTGTTTGTTTCAATGAAATGTCATTATGACAACTGTTCAAGTGCTCCCCAGAAAGACATTAGAAGCTGGAAGAGGCTCTGTCCTTGGCAAAGAGTTCAAGGCAGGCTTCCCAAGAACGGGAGCCTAAGCCAAAATCTAAAACGATGCATGGGGTGTCATTTGTTAAAGGGGGGGCAGGCAGAGGAGAGCAGGTGGGTCATGGAGGGAGTCTGACTTCAGGTCAGTGTGCAGGGAGTGGGGAGTGCCAGACAGCCAGGATCCTGTGGGTCATGATGAGCAAGTATGTCTTCTTTCTAGAAGCAGAGGAAGACCCTATAGCACTTGAACAGAGGAATGGCGTTTTGAAAAGACCTCTCTAGCTTCAATCAATCAATCTTAAACGAGCAACTTCATACTCAGGTGCTTCCAAATGAGACGGACTGCAATACGCAGAAAGGTACAGACACAAAGATAAGCCAAAGTGCTTAGATGGCTGCCTCACTTGGAACTGGTCTTTATATAGCCAGAAAGTTGGCATCCACCCACCTCATTCCCACCACACCTCCTGGCGGGCAAGAACCCGGCCTGCCTGTTCACTACTCTATCCCCAGGGAACTGAAGTCATTCCTGGGGTCCTGCAGGCTTTCTTGCTGACTGAAGACCCTAACATTGAGATTGGAATTGTCTAAATGGAGATTATCCAAGATTTGTCTCTATGTCTCTACTTTGCAGATGGTCTGTACGAACTTGGCAGGGTTTCTGATGCAGGTCAGCACACCTACAAATGTATGGGCAGAACCAGGCACAGGCAAATGGCATTGGAGAGTTAATCTTCCATGAACTACATACTGACAGTCCAAGAGATTCTCTGAGCATGTTCAACAATATATGAATATATTGTCCCAATAATGCTCTCACGATGCTTTTTCCCTATAGAAATGCACATAACCCACTTTAAAACACCTTTCGTGGTACATAAAATGCTAAAAATGAGCCCTGAGAAGACTATGCAAATATAGATCATTTATTTTTAAGTCAAAATGGATACAATCTAAATTAAGGGGCTAGTTACTAAGGTTACAAAAACTGAGTGAATAAAGTAAAACAGTATTCCAGTCAGTCCTATCCACAAGTACAAAATCATGCTCAACAAAATAGATCTCTTCAGGGAGAGTTATAACAACACTCCCCAAGGTCAACCCGTCTACTAATCTAAGTATGTTTTGTTTTCTTTTTCATCTGTTACATAAAAACTCTATCTCATCCCTAAACACGAATAAAATCCTTGTGCCTACAAGGTGATGAAAATTTAGATGTATAATCTGATAAACTGTTAATCTGGCCAGTTAACATTTGGCTTTAAAAAATAAACAATGGATAATGTTTAAATGACATTTGGCTTTCTCCAAATTCTAAAGTTTATTCAAAATGTTTCAGTCCTAAAATTCTGAAATTAGACATTGAAAAAAAAAATGGAAGCAATTGAAAATAATATTGCACATTCATGTAGTTCTTCACAATTCACAAAGTGCTCTCATTTTTATTAGATGATTTAGAAATAAAAGGTCAAAGGCACAGGTATAGGAATCGAAGGTTCTAGTTCAAAAAATGAAAGAGTAGCTGTAATTTCATATGAATCTTCAAATATATACAGAGATTTTTCAAAACAATCATTATAATAAAAAGAGAGAAGAGGAAAACTGGCATGAATTACTTTATGAAGAATTGAAGTCCATTACAAAAAATTCTGTCGAGGGGCGCCGGGCCGGCTCAGTCAGAAGAGCATACAACTCTTGATCCTGGGATCATGAGTTTGAGCCCCACATGGGGTGCAGAGATTACTTAAATAAATAAACTGTTTTTAAAAGTCTGTTGCAAAGTACAAAGGTGTGGTCGATGAAGGTGGGAGCTGCAATGCCTTCAATGCCCTACCTCCTCTCTCCTTAGTAGAGCCCGTATTAGTGCAATTTTAAATTTCCATTTAGGTTAAATCACAATCCTAAAATCTCTCATTCTTAAAACTGGCACAAAATAGGTTATCGCTAATTTGAATTCATCAGGACCCTAAAGAAATGAGACTTCTTTGCATTCCCAAAGGCCCAGCGTGTAAACCTCGACATTTTAATACTTCAATATTGCTATTAAAAGAAACTCTCACAGCTGGCTTTCGTTATTAGTAAACTATCATTACTCTGCTTAATTTAGGTTTTACAAGTTATTTTCTTCCCGGATCAGTAAGTCATACACTAAAATAGGTGTCATAGTCTGTTTATAATCTCTTTCCCATCCAGAAACCATGAGTCTCTCAGTTCATTTTTATGCAAGATATCTAAGTCATCATCTCTTTGCGTCCCTTGAGTAATCCATGACAGAGTACAGGAGAATAAATCACACTTTACGCTTACAGAATGGCAAGAGCCACACGGCTATATACAACTGTCTATTACTTCTGCCTTCCATAAATGATATTTACCAGCAACGCCCTAACTCTGGCATTTATTCTCCTTAAATTCTAATCAAGTCATTAATATTACCTATATTTGACCGGATAAGAGTTATTCTTCCCTATTTCCATACTGAAGGAAAAAATTAACACGACCTCTGTATGTTGCTCGATTTTCACGCCCTACCGTCCTCAATTTCTATATTCTCGGTCAACGTGTTTAAACCCAAGTTATCCTGGACCTGGCAATTCAAATACTAACTCATATGAATCCTAACATCATGAATTCCCATTCTTCTTTCTCATGAATGCGGGTGCTGAAAACTAGGATTTCTACCCGTCCTTCTGAGTTTAGAATGTGACTTTACTTCCATAGCAACACGTCCAGTTTTCCTGCTTCTTAGGATCAAAACTAGGTGCTCCTTTTTGCTCATTACAGTCAAGAGCTACCACCATGGATCTTGGTAAATCATGCTGTTAGTATTTCTGTAATGTATTATTTGCCAAAGATTCTTTCGGTATGAAACTATTCATAAACAGAAATTACCCACAAGTTAAAAGGAAACTATAATGGAATATATAGAGTATTTGGACTTAACAAAAGTAAAATTACTCTATTAAGCATTACTAAGGCTTTGATGAGAAAAATACCACAGAACTAAGTTCAACTTTTTTCTGCTTATTAGAAATCAGAACTTTAATAGTTCTGAAAGTTTCCTCATTTTTGGACACAGACATTGCAAACAAATGGATTTTTAATAATTCTGAAGGTTTCCTCATTTTGCACAGAGCATACACATGTACAGGGACGGACTGGTAAGTATTTAACAGTGAGCTTTCCAGGAAATCAGGCCCTGATTTTTAGTGTTTGCCAATTTCTGTGCTGTAAATACTCCCACCATGGCTGATCTGAAGATATTAACATGAAGTCAATCACCTTAAAAAATGCCTAAAAATTTAACAATTAGCCCGATATGAGCTGGCTCCAACGCACCACTGTGTGTCTATTTCAGAGGTATATGTACATACACATACCCATATACATGGACACATGGTGTTATATATTAGACACACAAAAAGAAAACAGAAATACAGTTTGTAACAAATCAATTTTTCCAAAGTTTACAGCAGTTCTTTCAAAAGGTCAGTATTTCACTTTACATACATGTCCTACCTTTCTAACCACATATCTTATTATCATTGCCTCTGAGGTCCCTTACAGAATAACATCAAACATTCTGAAATGCATCACATTTAAGCATATAATTAGCTATGGCCATATGTTTGGTGTCTAAAATTAAGCAAAGCCAGATTTAAAAACTCAGACAGCAGACCTCTAAGAAATTTCATAATCTGATCTTCATATCATCCTTCATGAACTTCTTATATGAGTGCATATTGGTAATGAATTCTCGACTCATTTGGATACAGACTCCCATATTCTCTTCCAAATACAAAGATAAAATATTCAGTTTCCAGTGTACCATCAACCCCACATATTTAATAGGCCTATTTTCATTTACACAACTTTCTCCTGCAATGGTGCATAATCCTAAAGAGGAAAGTCACCTGAAGCGCCTCCCTCAAAGTCCATCCATCCATCCACTCTATCTGAAGTTGAATAGCCCATAACCTTGAACCAAACGCCCAGTAACAGGAGAGCAATGAGCTGGCATCAAGCAGGGCTGGGAATACTGCAGAGAAAGCATAACTCCATCCGTATGTCCTATCACGTGAATAACATCCCCTGGGATTGTGTCACACCAAAGCTGTGAGTGCTCTCTGCTGTTGCTATGAGAGTAATCGGGCACACTGAATGTGGAGAGGAATACGGCGATGTCAATCAAAACATGTGATGTCTCTGACTTTTCCCCAACAATTATACTTCCAGGAACTTCTTTCAGAGATAACTCCCGCTTATGTGAAAAGGTGTACCTGTGACAACATCCATGACGGTATGGTCCATAATAGCAAGAATGAAACAACCTAGATGTCCTATTCCTACCCCTGGCTAAGTAAGGTTTGGAACATCGGTACAGTGCAATAAAATGCAACCTTGGTGGTGGGGAGGGGGAGGAGGCAAGATCTTAGGCACTAAAATGAAACAAGTTTCAAGAGAAGTTGTTAAGTGTCAAAAATATCTGAATAAAAACGTACACAGTATGTTACCATTTGAGTAAAAACATATAACATTTATGAATATTTGTATATACATAAAACATCAACAGAAGGATCAGGAATGCCTGTAAGAATGACTGCCTCTGAAGAGGCCAATCCTTTTGTATCGTTAAATCTTTTTGTAGCACCAACACATAAATTTTTAGAAATTAAAAACATCTGGAAGGATGTGTCATGATATGTCAATTGTTCAAGTTTTAAAGGACTTTAAGCCCTCATCACATTTCTTTTCACAAGAAGATTTAAATATAACCCAGCATGAAAGCATCTACATTTCCACCCATTTTTTAAATTGCTCTCTCCCACTCATTCTTCTTCTGGAACCCTCCCTCCTTTCCTCTGCTGAGCTAACATCTGAAGCCAGTGTCCCCAAAGTCACTGTCGCGACAAAACTCTAGTCTGGACCTGAGAAAGGTAAGGGTTACTTTTGACTGGAGGAAAGGTCTAGAAATCAAAACATAAGTGCAAGGAGTTATAAGAGGCTGTAACACATGTTACAGCCTAATGTCCAAAGTTATGTCTCCTGACTCCCCACATGAACACTCTCACAACTCCACATCAAAAAATATATAATATACATAAGATGTGTCGAGGTATTGAATAGGTAGGTAGGTAGGTAGGTAGGTAGATAAAAAGAAGATAAACATGAATGAAGGGAATAATATCAAAGTTACTTCATCTTTATTAATCCTCTTTTTCATTTAAATACTTACATATCCTCAATATTTTTCTCTAAACCCCAGGTTGACACGTCAAAAATGAACTGATAGTCAGTTAAATCCACCAGTTAAGCAGCTTATCTGTCTGTCCAACCTTGGGGAAAGTCCATGTGAAACAAGTAAAAACTGCATAAACCTAGCCCTGGAGGGGCTTAAAATCTTCAAACAGCAACCACATTCCTCAGAGAATTCTGGAGTGGTGGATTTACACTCAATTTCCCTAGAAACGGGGTAGCTCTTACTTTTTTTTTTCTTTTTGCAAAGAAATTACAAAATGTATTTATCTAGAAGTGGCATTTATATACTGAATTCTTCTTATACCTTAGAATGTTTTAAAAAGCCATATTCATAGTCAATGCATCTAAACAGCTGTTTCAAATCAATTCTACAGGAAAAATTACTAGTGCAAAGCGCTGGCCTCGTCAAATTATCGTAGATGCTTTATCACTCTCAGAAATTAACTGCTAAGAAATATAATTCTCAGGAAATGGGAAGCCTGGGGAAACTCAGAGGATAGGTAATTCTCTGAATTTGGAATATTTGCTCTGAAAACCTCAATGTTTTCTACCATAAAGGGCCATTCTGCAGTCTTGCTTTTCCCTCCTTCTTGCGACCTGAGCCATGTTCCTCAAATTCCCTTCTCCCTAACTGCCCACCACTCCTGGGATTGGCTTTACAGTAGAAACAATGCATGCTTGATAGTCAACAGGCTTCAAAAGAGAAACAGAAGACTTAGTCATACATCTTGGTCTTTAGGTTTGCAAGGTGTAAGAACTTTCACTTTCCTCCTGAAAAACTGGTTGGTTGTTAGTGAAGGAGTTTGCTTTGCATTTCAAAGGGAACAGGGATAGATTCCCCACCCTGAGCAGGAGAAAGGTCATGGTGCATATCCGCCTACCCAGCTACCATGACGATAAATAATTCAAAGTTACGTCAATTGTGAACTACAAAGAAAATAAAAAGAAACACAAATTCCGACTTTTATCATGATGACTACTACATTGCTTGAAATACTAGTTTTCCCAAAATACCGTTTGATGCCCCTGTTCACAAGTGACCTAAACACCCTCCTGGTCTGCCTATGGGTAATCCATCTGTGGCTTCATAACCCCATTCGCACCACAAGTAATAGTACTAAGGACTAACAGGTAGTTTGGCCACATCTATAATAAAATAATTTTTTTAAGTTTATTTATTTTGAGAGAAAGCGTGAGAAGGGGAGGGATGGAGAGAGAGAATCCCAAGCAGGCTCACCGCTGTCAGCACAGAGCCCAATGCAGGACTTAGTCTCGTAAAACATGAGATCATGACCGGAGCCAAAAATCAAGAGTTGGACGCTTAACCGACTGAGCCACCCAAGCGCCCCATAAAATAAGTTTTAAATCCTGCCTTTGATTTCCCCCAGAATGAATTCTCCACTGTCCCTGCTTCTTTGCGTCACAAGCTCCTATTGCAACAACAGGACAGGCAAATCTCATTGGTGCATGTGATCTCAGCCTGTTGCAAAGGAGTCTGGGAAAGCAAGCACCTGATTATTTTCAGTTCCTGTAATAGTATGCAAGCTCTGCCTCCCATTAGACACAAAAGGAGGATATCTCCAAACTTAGAAAGGAAGTTCAGATGTCAAACAGCTAGAATAATAATAATGTAACAGTACAGAATTATATACATTATGATTTAAAAGTGTATACTTTCAAGAAACAAGTTATCACGGGCTCTTACTGAAAGATTCTAGAGATTTTTTTTTTAATGTTTATTATTGAGATAGAGAGAAACAGAGCATGAGCCGGGGAGGGTCAGAGAGAGAGGGAGCCACAGAATCTGAAGCAGGCTCCAGGCTCTGAGCTGTCAGCACTGAGCACGATGCAGGGCTCGAACTCACAAACTGTGAGATCATGACCTGAGCTGAAGCCAGACGCTCAACCGACTGAGCCACCTAGGTGCCCCTCTAAAAAATCTCTTAAGGGTGGAATCAGGTTTGCTACTTCTTACCTTCTCTAACAATGGAAATTTAAGTGAGGCATACAAAATTGCATATCCCAATAATGAGTAAATTATTTTAATTCTGGAAATAATTATTTTGCTCATGTGAAAAAGAAAATCATATGATTCACATAGATAGGCTAAATCCCATGGAATCTTCCTGGTTCATCTGCTTACCTGCCTGTATTTTTAGGCAAGTTAATTGCACTCAACCACTCTCAGTTTTTTCTTCTATAAAATATGAATGATAGTACCTATGACAAAACTATGCTATAAGGATTACATGGGATCTTTCAAGGAAAGAGTTTAAAATAGTATATGGAACAGACAGAGGGCTCAATAAATATTATATGCTATTATATATACTCAGTGATATAACATGAAGCCCATTTTTAATAACCCCACATGGTTTATCTTGATTCCATTTCATTTCATTAAAAGGCAATCTTCAACTACATGGAAAGGCTAATGATTTGATATGTTTGTTACAGCAAGAAAAAAACAGCAGATCGGCTACTTTATCCTTTCAAAAATATCAGTGGAAAAAAAAAAAAACCATTTCACCCACTATAGAATTATGGTTCTACAACATCGATTTTTTTTCAGAAGTAAAAGTACAAGTAAAACGCAAAAACAGCCTCCCTTTCTCTCCCCGGCCCCCAAATATTAGGGTTGAAACAATAATGTACAATGTTCAGCTGGGCCGTATGTTACTGTCTAGGTTACTAATTTGCATGGTGGAGAATGTCTCAACATCGGTCTCCACAGGAAATGCCTTACATTACACCATGTACTGTGTTCTCTCCTAGAGTATAAATTCATTGAGAGCCAGGTCCTCTGACCTCACTTGTGCTCAAGAAAAAATCTGGAGAGGGGCGCCTGGGTGGCTCAATCAGTTAAGTATCCGATTTCGGCTCAGGCCATGATCTCACAGTTCGTGAGTTTGGGCTCCACGTTGGGCTCTGTGCTGACAGCTCAGGGCCTGGAGCCTGCTTTGGATTCTGTGTCTCCCTCTCTCTCTGCCCCTCCTCCACTTGTGTTTGCCTCTCTCAAAAATAAATAAACATATAAGAAAGAAAAAAAGCTATAGAAATGGAAAGTAACAATATCATGACTGAAAGTTAGCACATGCCCAGTAGGGTATACATAATGCCTTTCATAACAGAGAATAAACATGACTTGGGCAACATCTATATAGAGACTGTTTTCTTGGAATCAAATGGAAGCCTAAGCCATGGTGATTATTTGGCACATTCAATATATGTTACTGAGTGTCTTATGTAGCCAGGAGTTAACAGCTATGCAAGGATAAATTAGACCTGGCCCTAATTTCTAGGAGCTTCCAGACTCACAGGAGATCAATCAAATATATCAGATATATAACCAAATATATCAACTATATTTGATATTTGCAAAAAAAGTTAGAAAGTGACCACTGCACCAAAATGTTTAAATAAAAATTCCAAGAGATAAGAAAAGGGAGGAATTAATTCTTTCTAAATGCATTCCTTCTTAGGGAAAAAAAATGAACTCTCTTGTCAATAAGAAAGCACCTTCAAATCATAGCAGCATTGGTGTCTGTCTCAGATGAAGTAGAGAACTTCCTTTAGAGACAGAAAACTAAACTTATATGTCCAACACAGGTGAAATTAACACTTTAGCACATTAGGCTTAGTATTAGTCTTTAACAAAACTTTATTATGTATTGTGGTTAGTAGTGAACTCTCTCTCTCTCTCTCTCTCTCTCTCTCTCTCACACACACACACACACACACACATACAACATAGTCCTCAACTTCAAGAACTATACATTAGATAAAGAGGCTTATATTTTCCAGTCAGGAAATTAGTGCTCTGAGAAACAAAGCCCCAAGACCTACTATCCAAGGTCTCTGACAGACTGATAGGACTTTGATTTAGAGATCAGGCACCCTATTCAGAAAACAATCAACCCCCTCAATGCTACAACTATTAGGAAAGAGTTCAATGTACCCTAAAGATTGGTATGAATAACACCTAAAGACGTACCCAAGTTCAGAGCTTCAATTCTGCAAGGGGAGGGGAAAAAAAAAAAACTTTCAGTCTTGTTTTTAGAAAGAAATATTCACTGGAACAGATCAACTTTAAGAGAAACAAAATTGCTTTTGTGTTAAAACTCTTTCTGGTGTTCTCTGATTTCATCCACTGCTGCATTCGGAAGAGACAGGTGCTTGCTAATACGGGTCACTGGCGTGGCGCGGCCGCTGCACGCACAGGGTGGCCCGGCCGGGCTCTTGCGGGAGCAGCAAAGTGCCCGCCTCCTGGCTGCTCACCAGCCCTGTAAATAAGGCTCTCTTGTGCCGGGCTTTTAAATACCTTCATTTCAAAATTAGATTTTGATTTTTTTTTTCCTCAGGAACAGCAAAATCCCTGTTGAGCTACCAAAACATATTTTACAAGTTAGATTAGTGTGTGCTGCCTTCCTGCTTTTTTTGCAGCTGTTACTTTGAAGAGGGAACATTTTGCTTCACAAACGAGAATGGAGGCTCTTATGTAAAGGACGGATTTTGCTGCTGCTTGTCATCTGGGCATCCTCTTATTTTTTTTTTTTTTTATCATGACAGAAGTTGCTTAGAACATCTTCATAGGCAAACCATGCAACAGCCCAGGAGTTTTACTGTTCACAGTTTCGAACCTGATGGAAAATACAGAGACTAAAACATCAACCAAGTCAGATCATTGCAAGGCACAGAAGAGCCCACTGGGCTTCACCTTTCCTCTGGTTAGAACTGGTTCCTGCACCATCTATGCAAGAAAGTCGGTAAAAGGGACCCACGGCACAAATTGTTCTTTTTAACCACCTACGGCAAGAATGTTACCACACTATGCACGTCATCTCTGACCATCAAAATACTTACATGTCACATATCACATACCTTTAATAGGGTAGCTATGAAGTCTAGGACTTGTCAAAATACACAGCACAATCATAAGCTAATGTCGGCAAAGGAGCGTTTGTGGGCATTCAAGTGTGGGCTTATCACCATTGAAAACTACACATGTACCAGGGATTATCCTATGTGACAAATGTAGCTATTTTCCTAACATTGCTCTGGAAATTTTATTAAAATGGGAGCTAAAAGAATTCAGAGTAATATACCATGCTTGGGAATTTATATACAATTTCCCAGGGACGGACAAATGCTCTGTTTGCTTCAATAAAGACTGATTGATGCCCTTTGCAAAACCAGAGTCGCCCGTTTCTTAGGGAGTTCGTGGGGCATGATCTTCTATTTGGTAGAGGAACTTAGCGTCCCCTATTTACTATAAAATTAGGGTTCATCCACGTACATGAAAGAACAATTAATCCTGTATAAGAAACAGATCATTGTGGTGAAGAAAAACAGTACTTCCTATTCCCCAGTTCAGAGCCCTCCCTGCCTCTCTTCCTCTCCCTCCAATGGATTACCTTTACCTGCCCTCAACCTCAACCTGCTTTCCTCTAGGCTCCCAGGGCCTTTATCACAACACATCATATGGAAACTAATCATCTCTGTATCTGCACTACTCAGCGTGTGCCTCAAGGGCAGGGAAATTGTGGGTGCTGCTCTTCAGCCAAGTAATTAAAAATAAATTTTAACTGACCTGAACTGATATCATAAGTTAGAGTGCCCAGGTTGGCAACAGCTTAAAATGGAATTCGGAAAATTACAGGGGGTTCCTATGAGCACTCCCGTGGCACAATTTATTATTCAAAGCCTCAATCGTAAATAGATCATTCCAAAGGTGGTACAATTTGATCATTCCAAAGGTGGCTTTATCCCTAGGCCTGACTTTTTAAACTAACTTTCCTCTCTATCAATTTCTTTATCTCCCAGGAAATGTCACTGCAATTTATAGTACTCTTTACATTTAACTTCTCTAATCTTTTCAGGCATTTGAAAATGGCTGTCAGTGACAGATAAAATATGCCACAGTTTGAAAAAACATTTTGATCGGCATATACCTATATAGAGCAGGTGCTTCCCTGAGAGAAACGGTAAGCTTTAAAATAAAGTGAAAGCAACAGACTGCAAGTTCCACACCATAAACTCTGGTCTATACTTCCACGAATTGATTTCCACGGGCTTTACCTAATAGGACTTATCAGTTGCAATCTTCCAAAGAAAACATAAGGGTGTCTTCCTATTACACCATTTAATTTTGATCTTACTTGAAGTTGTCTCTAAGTGAGGCCTGGCCAAACAAAAAAAAAAAAAAAAAAGTCTATTATGTCCAATCAAAGAGGGGTCAGTTATTTATTGAATACCTAGTATGCGTAAGCGCTGTGCTCTGGACAGTACAAATACAGATTTATGTGCCATCAGCTACCACATATTACGCAGGCAAATTTGGGAAACAAAAATTAAGTGATCCATTTTAAATGACTTAAAACAACTTAAGAGTCATGAGATGGAAGGGGCCCTCGGTGGCTCAGTGGGTTAAGCATCTGACTCTCTATTATTTCTGCTCAGATCATGGTCTCACAGTTCATGAGATCGAGCCCCATGTCAGTGCTGACAGTATGGAGCCTGCTTGGGATTCTCTCTCTCTCTCTCTCTCTCTCTCCTTCCCTTTCTCTCTGTCTCTCCTTGGCTGGCTGGCACTCGCTCTCTCGCACTCTCTCTCTCTCTCTCTCAAAAGTAAATAAATAAACATTAAAAAAGAGTCAGGAGATGGCAATTTAATTACCAAATGAAGAGACAAATACTACACAAGCATGGCAAGAAGTAGAAAACAGGAACTGGGTAACAGGGCAATTTCATGAAGAATAATTTGAGCTAAACTGCATTTCAGTTGGTCGAGAACATTGGAAAGGACGGACCAAGCACTCATGAGTATTGGCAAATGCGATGAGACACAGAAAGAAAAGTTTCATGAAAAAGGTTTTATGAGACAGAAATTTCTAGAGGAAGGGCCCTTGACGCTAGGTTAGTAAGTAGTTTTTGTTCTTGAAGGTCAAACCAAGATGGTTGAAATTTATTCTCAAGCTACTGGAGAACTAAGTTGACTTTGATGGTTTGAGGCTTAAACTTTAAGCCGGCGGTTCTCAAAGTGTGGCCTAGATAGCTTCAGCGTCAGCATCGCCAGGGCACTGGCCCCATCTCAGATCTACGAAATCAGAAACTCCCAGAAGGGGACCCAGCAGCCCACACTGGAACAAGGCTTCTGGATAATTCTGATGTACACTCAAGTCCAAGAACCCCTGCTTTAAGCAAAGTAAAATAACCAAAGCCATGTATCAGGCACATCATTCTGAGGACAGTATGCACAAGAGGAACCTGTGAGAACAGCATGAAAGAGAAGTTTCACAGTCAGCTCCAAGAAGACCAAAAAGGAGAGAAAGAAAATGTTTTTAAAAGATTTGCTCTTTGACATTTACCAGCATTTCAAGATCACCTTTTAACGTTCTATTAGAGCTTCTCTCTTAGAAGCTTATCATAAAAGGAAATTAAAAATGACTAAGTCTTACAGTGGGGCTTACAGCCTACTAGGTTTCTCTCCTCTTCTGAATAAGAAATAGGAAGATTTCTCATCGTGATACATGTGTCCGGAGGGAATTGGGAAAAGGAGAGCTAACATTTCCCGGAGACTTCTCTCTGTCAGGCTGTTCACATGCATTATGCGATTTAATCCTCACAAAGAACGATATCATGAGCCAGGCTATCTTACTGCCCTTTTATATGGATGAGGACACTGGGGTTCAAGGAAGTGAAGAAAACGTCAAAGTAACCAATAAGTAAGCACAAAACAAGGACCTAAGTCCTTTTGCTCCTATATGATGCCATCTGCCAGAAATCCCAAAGATTCCCACATGAACAAAGAATTAACGTTACTTCCAGTTCACTTGATGATTTAGAGATGCCTCAGAAGTTTCCATATTGTATATGTAATAATGAGGATAATATTCTGCAAATATTTCACTGACTTGATTTTGTCTGCCCCTCAATGTATTGTCTTCTTATAGACTTCCACCTCCAAAGCTAGGAGTGTCTCTTATCTGACCTCTTTTGGTGACAAGTCTCCAAGCCTGGATGAAGGGCTTGAGGTCCAGCCAGAAAGAAGAAAGGTAGCAAACCCATCCCTGCCCCAGGGGTCTATATGAAGAAGAATGGTTCCCCACATTTCCCAGTTTCTCCTTTCGGAGCTTCACATCAGCACAGGAAAGCCAAAGAGAAGACAGATTCCTAGCTCAAAGTCTGTTTCAGAATCTGTAAAGAGATTGCCAGGTGGACTACTGGCAATGGCCTTAAACATGGAGGCAAAGATGTTCAGAGGGAGAGCTACACCCACACCTGGGGGGGGCGGGGGAGACAGGTCTGGCCCAGTGGTCTCCAGTGCCCTCCTGGGTAGGTTCAGAATGCCAGGTCTGTGAGCTGCAGACCACAAAGCTTTTCATGCTCCCACCACACAAGGTGATCAGAGCTCTACAGGCCAGGTGAGGAACAAGCCAGTGATCCAGGAAGCCTACAGGGCCAGAAAAATCCAGCATCAGGGTGAGTACTCCAGGAAAGCAGGCTACCAGTTCTTTCCCAAGTTGCACAGAGCAGATCACATAGTACACCAACCCCAAACATTAGCAGTGCAGGCCAGCTTAGCCCTGGAGATGAGAGGGGCCCAAAGAAACTCACTCTTCCCCTTTCTTCCCTTGTTACTCATAACCTCATCAAGGGATTGATCTTATCTACTGTTATTTGATGAACATGTATATAGCCTTTATTGTATGCCAGCCACTATTCTAAGAGCTTTATAAACATTAACTCATTCAATACAATCACAACGATGAGTGGTTGGGACTGTTTATTATCCCTGTTCACAGACGAAAAACTAGAGGCACGGACCGGTTCAAAAGAACTATGTGGTAGAGCCAGGAGTCAAAGCCAGTCTCTGCTTAACCACAGCACCAGAGTAAGCTTCCCACATGCCTGTTACCCAGAAGAGCTAAACTAACCACACTAAATTTTAAGCTAGACCACACTAATATTTTTTTTCTCATGGGATAGGTGAGTGCACAAGAGAAGGAGTAGGAGGAAGAAGAAGAAGAAAACAAGAACGGAAGAAACTGCATAGCCACTCACATCGCCTGTTCACAGAAGAGTCTCAACGTATGCAAAGTTTCAACTCTGGGGGGGAAATGGTGGCAGTTCACGTACTTCCTAAGGGTCCCTCCAAGAGCTTCTAAAACGGGCCAGTTCCTGGAGTGAGGGGTGAGGACTCATTGGCATGACTGTGCTCCTCTTACCTCGAGTAGTTACCGCTGGAAAGCTCAAATACAAGCACCGCTTGGACCTAAGTGAAATCAAAAGACATGCTATTTCTCTATTTTTTTATATTTTTAAATGTTTGTTTAGTTTGAGAGTGTGTGTGTGTGCAAGCGTGCACACCTGTGAGAGAGAGGAGAGGCAGAGAGAGAGGGAGAATCCCAAGCAGGTTCCATGCTGTCAGCACAGATCCCGATGCGGGGTGTGAACTTACAACCTGAGCCAAAACCAAGAGTCAGATGCTTAACAGACTGAGCCACCCAGGCACCCCTGTTTCTTTTAAAGAAAATAAATTTTTATTTTTATTTTTTATTTTTTTCTACAAGTTCATTTATTTTTGACACAGCAGGACAGAGGCAGAGTGCAGGTTGGGGAGGGCAGAGAAAGAGGGAGACACAGAATCTGAAGCAGGCTCCAGGCTCTAAGCTGTCCACACAGAGCCTGATGCGGGGCTTGAACTCGTGAACCATGAGATCATGACCTGAGCCAAAGTCAGATGCTCAACCAACTGAGCCACCCAGGCACCCCTATTTTTATTTTTTAAAAAGGAAAAACGTCCAATTCGACAAGTGTCCCTCGGTTACGTTTAACTTTTTCTTCAAAAGAACACAAGAAATGCTACCCTTCTTCGACAGACCGAAGCTTCCTTTAAAGGCCTTCAAGGACACTGTGCAGGGAGGTCATGGCTCCCCTTCAGGAACATCTCACACCCTAACCAACAGAAAGACACAACTAACACCCAAAACAACAGAAGGCAAACCAACGGGAGACTGGATAGAATTCTAAAAGGTGAATGCACTGTTTTCAGAAATAACACTGCAATGTTTAGGAGGAAAACGAACGGACTTAAACTAAGTATCAGGACTTTTAGAGGCTTCATGGGGTTCCAGTAATTTTTTTTTTCCCCTGATGACCTATGACCAAATTGGCCCCTACTCGTGGTGACAGGATCCTGGTTCCTGATGGCCAGAACATGGGACATGCAGCCCAGTAAGGCTGGCGGGCGGGCAGTATTGACAAGACTTCACCTGAGATTTGGTTCCGTCTTTCAAATCTAACATGCCACTGAATGGGTCCTAGGATACGGTGTTAGTACAATATCTGTAAAAAATGATTCTTTCAGGGAGGAGAAAAAAAAGAACAGGGCTTTCAATGTTCGGTATCCTTTACATCTGCTGCTCAGCTGGAAACACTGTTAAAAGGCCATTAGAACCTTAAGGTAACAGACCTCCAATGCTATGAAAGCCATGGAGCAATTTGCTGTTTGTGTTAGGAGGATCAGCCCCAGCTACTTCCTTTTCAAAGGCTGAAAACAGCTTCTGTCATGAGCCGTGAAAATCAATTCCACAGTAACAGGGCTGAAATGTGGCTTAAGGTGGTCTACCTACAGGCTGGCGCTGCACACCAGAGCCTCCTTCTGGGCATCCATGGCACCTTCCAGAAGTCCAGGGCAGCGGCTGCCCGGCAGAGCCTGGGAGGTAATGAGCAGCACGGGACTTCCAGGAGCCTTCGGGCTTATCTCTTAGGACACTGGTTCTCTCTACTGCTTAATTAGGTTAAAATCGGAATCGTCCCCCTGAACGAAGATAGCTTTAGGAGCTGTGGATCCGAGAAAAGCCTGCTCTGGCTGATTCGTTTTCCATCTCTCTGTTTTTCCTGATTATAGTAGTTGTGAGCCAGGCTCATTTCTTCCAAATAATACTGTTTCAAAGCCTTTCAGAACACAGAGCCTTTATAAACTTTTTTTCAAATACAAGGTCATACTTTTGAAAATAAATATTTCAGGGGAATCACGATGGCCTGTCGAGTTGCACTTTACCCAAACGAATGGCTGGGAAGGTTAAAATTCACTTTAAAATGCGTTATACATTTTTCAGTTATAGGAATTTGTCATTCCAGTGATAAAATGCAACCTTAGTTATCACACAGAATTAACATCATTACAGCCTATGGTTTTACGTATAGGCAACCCTTTGTGAAACTGAAAACCCTTCTATAATTTACTGAGCATGTTCTGGATAAGAATCAACTGCCACTCTTAAATCATAGCAATCAGCTTACATTTTTGCATGTAACTTCCTATAATAATATTTATCTGTTCGTCAATAACCCAGGCTAAGAAATTGATTCAAAGTTAATTTGTTAAATTAATATCACAACAAAATGAAAAAGTACAATTTTATGGTATTTTTGCTGTGAATTTGTGATGTACTTGAATTGCTGTGTCAACTAGAATTTCAGTGTGATTATATACATATTCTTGACTAAAGTCAAAAAAATGGATTTATATAATTTTTATGTCTATTGTACAAAACACATCATAAGGATCGATGATTTTATGAAATCTTCAAGTTATTTTAAAAAAAGAAGGGAAGGTAGTCATTGATTTTTTTTTCATTTTTTTAATGTTTATTTATTTTTGAGAGAGAGACAGAGCATGAGAGGAGGAGGGGCAGAGAGACAGGGAGACACAGAATCCAAAGAAGGCTCCAGGCTCCGAGCTGTAGGCACAGAGCCAGATGCGGGGCTCGAACCCAAGGACCATGAGATCATGACCTGAGTTGAAGTTGGACACCCAACCAACTGAGCCACCCAGGCGCCCCTTGGGAAGGTAGTAATTGAAAAGGAATTATCCACAATAATTTTGTTGTTGATGACATAAGATTTGCCATTTGTAACCTATTTTATATTCAATTGAAACTGACCTTTTTTTATGAGAGCCATGTGGTAATATAAGTGAAATGAATATATTCTTTATTGCAGTCATATAAAAAGACTGGCCTATGCTTTTAACATAGTACTTGACCTCCTGATGTCTAAATACCCCCAAGTCTGTGAAAGAATATTAAATAAGATTCCACATAATCAAATGACTAGTAAAAGTACAATAAAAGCCTTTCACACATTAGCACTTGATAATGTAAAAGTAACAGTAAACTACGTTGCCTAAGTTCAATATAAATATATAGCTAGAGGAAAACTGGATCAAGGAGTGTTCAGGAATCCTACATTTCCAAAATATTAATACCTTAAAAGCACAACATCTTATTTTTCAAATATAGCTCCCAATATGTCAAAGATCACTTAAATTCTTCAAAACCATTTGTTAAACCTTTTGCTGTAAAAAAAAAAAAAAAAAAAGGGGGGGGGGGAGAAAGATGGTAGGCACCTTAAATTTTACTTTAAGTTTTAAAAACTCACAATCATTGGGATTTAGAAGAAAATAGGATAAGCAAACACTAAAGTATTTTAAAAGTATTTTCTTGTGTTTTCAGGAAAAAGTTAAGTCCTGTCATTTAAAAATATCTATAATATCTAAAAGCACAGTGGCTTTTTTCAAGTTCATTTCAAAGGTGCAAATGACTTTGAGCTATTCTGACCCATTAAGAAAATAATCATTGAAAATTATTCATTTTAATTTTTTTAATGTTTTTTATTTATTTTTGAGAGACTGAGAGAGACAGCACGAGCAAGGGAGGGTCAGAGAGAGAGGGAGATACAGAATCCGAAGACAGGCTCCAGGCTCTGAGCTAGCTGTCAGCACAGACAGGGCTCGAACCCACGACCCGTGAGATCATGACCTGAGCTGAAGTCGGACACTTAACCGACTGAGCCACCCAGGTGCCCCTGAAAATTATTCTTTTTAAAAAGACGACCACAAGTATTTTCTTTGCAAGAAAATATCTGCCTCAACCTCACTGCAACCTTAAAAGGAAACACCTCTAGTTCTCTGAAATTCAGCTGAGAAGCACTGGCCCTTGCTAATCTCCGCTGTCCTGGGGGCACAAAAGAGGAAGCCAATTTCTCAAGAAATCCAAGAACTGTAATAAGGAGCAAACACACTAGCCGATCAAGCCTATAGAACACAGGGGCGCATGCCCTGAATGTATTATGCTACATCTTTAACTGAATGTGTATAAAAATGAAGACTGACCAGCTCTAAATGTAGTCTCCTTGCATAAGAGTCTAGAGGTCAGGAAAAAATTGCTAGATCTGCATTTAGTGCAGGAAAAACAGCTCAAAGAGGGAGTAAAGAGATGGAATCACTCTTCACCAGAAATCTTCTGAACAGGACCCCCCCACACACACACACACAAAGAAATGAGTCATACCCAAAGAAAGCCTGTCACATTAGCAAAGAATAGGGATCCTACAGTTTAAAAAAAAAAAAAAAAAAAAAACTGAAAACGTCAATCAGTGGTTCTCTCCTACTCATGCAGATGTGCCCTCGCAGCTGAGATGGGGCCCTTTCGATTCGATCAATACATAGGTAGCTAAGGACTGAACCGATCCAATCACTCTCTTTCCCTTAGTCCCCCTAGTGGTCAAAGTGAGCATCTTCGAGAAGTCAGAGGCAATGGGGGAGGGGGAAGAGTGAGATGCAATTTGAATCAGAGGCACTTTGTGGGTTGAGATTTTTACCTAAAACCAAGATGAGGAATAACAGCAATCATTGCCCAAACTTGACTGTCTACCCTTACGAAAACCTGTATTTAAAACCACAGTGAATGCACCCAGAGTTTGCCCCCCAGAGACTCAAGAGATGGTGCCTGGACCAACAGCATCAGCATCACCAGGGAATTTGTAAAACATACAAATTATAGGCCCTACCCAGGAACAATGAAAACAGAGACTTTGGGGGTGGAGCCTAAGCATGAGGATTTAACAAACCCTCCTATAATTGTGATGTTTGATAAAGTTTATGAAGCACAGCTTCAGCTAATTGCTTCCCTTCTCTGGATGTGCATCAGAAATACTTGGGAAAACTGAAAAAGAAAGGAAGGGATGAAGGGAAGGAGCAGGACAGGAAAAAGAGTGCCCTGTCTCAGACCAATTAAATCAGAATATCTAAAGATGGAGCCCAAGTTTTTTGTTGTTGCTTTTTTTTTTTTTTTAATACTACCTCACATGATTCCAGGATAGCCCTGGCTTTTTCCAACTCAAAAGAGCCAACTGTTAAATTTTCAGGAATTTTGTAAGCTGGTTGTGAAACTGTTAGTGGCTTGAAATCCGTCATGGCGGGAACATACCACAGAAAGTGGCAAACGCTCGCTACAAATCAGGTCTTCCCACACCCTACCCTCCTGAAAGCCAACTACTAAACGTGTGTCACTTCTCTACTGGCCAGACTTGGGAAATACAGGACTCAAGTAAAAATGCCAAATATGTAATTAAGTCAGACATTCTGAGTAATTCTTCTCAATTTCTCCATTACCCTCAATTCCTGGAGATTCTTATGAATATTACCAAGCAATTCAGTGGCCATATACTTAAGGAAGGTGGACATCAGCCCCTGTCTGAGAGTGTAGCCATCACGGGTCAAAATCAACAGCCATGGTCCTTTTCCTTTCTCTTCCAGGCAACAGCACAGTAAATTCCGGTAATTCTGGAATAAGAGGGTGGGTCAGTCTGCTGGGGGACTTCTGAGTTAGTCTGTCTTATGAATGAGGAGATAACCATGGGAAGAAATAGCCCAGTGTGTACCTGTGGTCATCACGAAGCTTTGACTCTTAGTATTGTTTCCAAAATGGAGCTGACCTGGCAGAATGAGGATAGCAGAGACAAAAGATGGAGAGAACCCGGGACCCCCATGATGGTGTTAACTTCCCACTTTCTCACACGTAGAACTGCTCTGCTCTGTCCTGGAACTTAGATGAAATGACAGTTCTCCCTGATTATGGAAGCCAGCCAATTCAGGATTTTTTTGTGACCTGCTGCCAAAAAGTATCTTAAATGACACAGATGATTTCAGGCAAGAATTTCAACAACTTGTCTTCTTTAAACCCTTTTAGTGGAACTTCTGGATAGCAGGAGTTAAGTTTTTTAAGTTTTTTTTTCTTTTTCTTTTTACTGTTGCCTCTTCCCTGCTGACCCCATTCACCCCCTTCTTCTCACCTCTTCACCTCATCTTGGCCCTTGGCATCTCAGGCTTTAGTATCTAAATCAGCCCCCTGGCTATCTTCCTTCCCTCCTCCTAAGCCTTTAATGATCTCTATGCTATTCCATCCTGTTTATAGTGTGTGACCAATCTAAAACAATACTGTCATGTCATTTCACTGCCAAGAACCTAGGATGATGACCTACTTCCTATGACATGAAGCCTAGGGTTTTCAAGGCCCATCAAAAATACAACCCCACTCTATTTGTTCAATATTGTTTCTCACAAACTCTTAATTAATCCCTTTCTGTAGTATCTTCCACGTGTACTACTTTCCTTACAAATTCAACCCCACCACAAATGCCTTCTTCTTTGATGGCTGTTTGTCAACTGCTACCCATCCTTCAATGCCCCTGCGGTTAATTTTGTGTCAGTTTGACCTGCTTAAGGGACACCCAGATGGCTGGTAAAACATTATTTGTGGGTGTGTCTGTGAGGACGTTTCCTTCCGGAAGAGATTAGCATTTGATTCAGTAGAAGAAGTGACCAGTGTAAGGAAACATCATTCTCAAACATCAGGGCCCAAATAGAAAAAAAAAGGTGGAGGAATAACAAATTCCCTCTCACTCTTCTTTAGCTCAGACATCCATTTCTCCTACTTTGGGACATCAGAGCTCCAGGTTCTCCAGCCTTGGAATCTGAGACTTATACCACTACCCCACAGTACCCCACCCCACCCAAGGCCCTCAGCCCCAGACTGAATTACACCTCCACTCTGCAGGGTCTCCAGTTTGCATATGTCAGATCATGAGGCTTCTTGGCTTCCATAACCTCCAGACCTAATTCCTATAATAAATCTCCTCGTATGTAGACCAATATCTATATCTGTATCCTATTGCTTTGGTTTCTCTAGAGAACCCTGACTAATATAGTCCAAATTAAATTTTACCTCTTCCTCTCAGCAAGGTCAAATAACTCTCTTCATTTTGTGATTACTGTCATTACATCCAGTAACATATTTGGTACTTACGCCATGGACATAGAATTGTTTAAATACTGGGGAGTGAAGTAGCAATTTAATTAATTCTTCAGTTTGGTCAAACTTTTAAGTTTTTTTTTTTTTTTACAACACTGCCATACAGGACAAAAAAAACTGTGACTTAAGCTTCAAAATGGCACAGCTGATTACATATATTTTGAAAACCCTATACTTTCTGAGAGTTAAGGAAGGACTCACAACTCACCCCACCCTATTTGGAAATTCTCTTTCTCTCAGCCACACTGATACTCTTAACAATCCTATGGTGGTTTTAGGATACTGAGTTTTGTCTCCACTAAAAAGCACACATAAACTATGTCAGAGTATTTACATGGCCTTGTAAACTCAAGGATTGTTTCCGGAATGCACTCTTCTCTCAATCCCTCTCTCTCTCTTTCACATATACAGACAGTAGTTTATACTCATTGTCCATCACATAGTATATGTTCAAAGAATGACTTTTGATTAATTAATGATCTTTGGGTGATATCAAACTTACCTCCTAAATATTTTTTTTAATGAAGTATAATTGACTAACAACATAAGTTTCAGGTGTACAACATAGTAATTTGACCTTTGTAAAAACTGCAAAATGATCACCTCAATAAGTCTAGTCACCATCTATTACCATACAAAGTTAATACAGTATTCTTGACTATATTCCTGATGCGGTATATTACATCCCCAAGATTTATTCCATAACTGTACGTTCATACTGCTTGGTCCCCTTTACCCATCTCACCCCCTGCCCCTCCTCCCCTATGGCCATTACCAGTCTGTTTTCTGCATCTAAGTATCTGGGTTCTGTTTTGTTAGTTTGTTTGGTTTTTTAGATTCTATATAAGTGACATCACATGGTATCTATCTTTCTCAGTCTGATTATTTCACTCAGCTTCTAAATATTTCTTGAATCTTTCTACTTCATTCCATTTCCAGGCACCGCTCTAGGTCAAGCTAACATCTCCTCCTCTTCCTGTATCTGCTTTTGCTCCCCTGCGAGCCATTCTCTAGAGAGAGTCCAAGGTAACATTTCAAATCAAGTCCAATCCCGATTGAAACACTTCTTCAATAGCTTCTCACTGCCCTAGGCTGAAGGCCAAAGTCAGTGCAGTGAGCTCCAGGGATTTCAGGGCTGAAATCCTTAAGGAAAGAGACAGGACCACGAGGTGGCAGCCAGACACAGAGAGCTCTATTTGGGTGGCACTTTGACAAGTTGCCTGGGAGGGGAAGCCCCTCATAGCTTAAGGCCTTGTAGACATCACAGAGGGACCACTACCAGCAGGGGAGAAGGTTCAGGAACTCCCAGAAAGGGGAAGGGGATTAAGTATCTAGGCAATATTGTTCGTTGTCAGGCCATAGAGGGGAGAGGGCAGCAGCTTGGGCTTTGGGGGGACTAGGGGGCTTTTTTTGTTTTTTTAGCCCCCATGTTCATCCTATAAATGGCTAGCAGGCAGGCATTTTGCAGCTTTGCAGGATACACTGCAGGATACACAAAACAGGCAGGCTCTAAATGGTTAAAAATTCGTTTCTTTGGGCTGTGTTTAAAACAACCAGATGCATACAAACTTGACTTTAGCACCCTCAGGTTTTAGAGCCAATGGTCCGCACCTGCAGGGAAAAAGTAAACCAGAGGGCCAGGCTGCATAGGCCATCTTTGGACGGTGTATACAGGTCATTAACCTGGTCCGCGGGCTCTCTGGTGTCTCTCACACCCCTTCTATTCACAGGCTGTTTCCTCCAGGTTCTGAACTCCTCTCATGCTTTCAGGGTCTTCTAACCATACAGGTACCGACTCTGTTCTCCTGCACCCACTGCCCACCGCTCCTCCTCAAGGAAGCATTCCCTAACCCTGTGATTAGATCCGATGCTCCCAATAAATGCTTTCACAGAGCCCACGTTATCTCAGCCATCTGTTTTGAGTGGGGCCCTTCATTGCCATTTCCCTGCTGGGATTACAATTCCTTGAGGCCCTGTACACAGCACCTGGCACAGTGAACTACACATAGTAGGCATACAAAAAAATATTTATTGGATGAATGGAAAAGAAACGCCTAAAGAAAATACAGAACGAGTTACAAAAATAAATCGACAACCTGGAGAACGGGAAATGTGGCATCAGATTTCTATTTTTTGTTACTAACTGGTGCATTCATTTTAAAAATATTTTTCATCCAGAGTTATTAAAAGCTCTTAAATACTGCCATTCAGGATTATTAGAATCTTTAAACCTTTACCCAAGACTTACTGCTATGAAACCTTTTGTTTACAAATACGCCATCCCAGGGGGTCAATTACACTTTCAAACAGTATCATGTAAATAAGTGAAAATTGAATAATACTGAAGAAATCTAGGAAGCCGAATTACATGCCAGCTAAAGAATTTAGTAGAGCAGAATTTGGTCTGCAAAGACATATAAAAGCACCAAGAACTTAGTAGAGCAGAATTTGGTCTGTAAAGATATATATAAGCACCAAGAATATTCAGTATTCTGTTTACACTGTCAAGACACCTGGCCTTGCTAGAAGTCTTTTGAGAGATGTGAATTAAGTGGGGGGGGGGGGGGGGGG
>CM053574.1:116488287-116675912 GCA_028646485.1 Cryptoprocta ferox | reverse complement strand
GAACATTAGTTACACTCTTACATAAATTACGATGCAATGTTTATACTTTAATACTTTAAAGGGCATAATGCTGTATATTTTAAATCACTGTTGATAGCGGCCTACATTTCTACTCACAAGCTATTACCATGTGGTACAGTTAAAAGATGTGAGGTTTATGTAAAAAAAAAAAAAAAAAAAAAAAGTATATCAGTCAACTCAAATGAACTCTTGTTCTCAATGATGACATATTATCCTCTAATTAAATCAGCTAAGATAACTCTGTTTGCAAGGATCATTCTAAAATTAATTCCCAAATCAAGAGTGTAACGAGTGGCACTCCTAATAGCCCAGATTTTAGATTGCTTTGATACCTGGAATTAATGTGATTCTTTTAGAAATCTAGTGACTCGACAAATCATAAAAAATGAAAAAAATACATTTGAAGTCCAGCTAACTCGTTAGACCTCTCACACTGTTTTTTGAAAAGATTTTAAAGACAGCTAACTACAGAGAGAGCAAAGAAATGAGAAATCTATGAAGCAGGCAGTTTAGTGAAAATTAAATAATTTTTTTCAAACTAGGGTATTTAACGTGTCTGTAAGAGAGTAAGCATTGCCAAACACTTTTTTATGTGTTAACATAATGTTAATGTGATATCTACATGAAAATTGGGGGGGGGGGAATGTGGTAATGGCAAATGTATTTAGTTAGCTGGGGGGAAAAGTAGACACGTAGGTACCTGTAGCCCAACTCTCCAAACACCTGCTATACAAAAAGGGACAAAATATTGAGAAAACAATTATATTTCCTTCCTAATCTGTGGAGATAAACTTCCCTCCTCCCTCTACCCTATGATGACTTCCTACAGCAAACTTTGTTGCACTGACCCGATATTCATCTAGGTCCAGTAAAATGAAAAATACCAACACATGTTCTTTAGTTTCTATCTTCTATGTAACTACATAGACACGATTAAACAATCGGGGAAATGCATACACACACACACACAATCTCGTGATGGTAGTGTGGCCAATTCCTGAGAACACAAAATTCAAATTCAAAGTGATTTTGAAAAATTGTCGATGTTGCAAGTAAATAGAAAAACACTCAGCATGAACTATGACGAATACACATGGTGACTGATGTTGTAAGGCTATATACCTACTGGTGAGGAAAGAAGTGATTTTGCATGCATTCATTCAACAAATGCAGAAGGGCAGCGGGCAGGATTAAGACTATGACTCCAGTACCTGGAGACAGATCACCTGGGATCTGGCCTTACTGCTTTCTAGCTGAGTCATCCTTGGGCAAGTTAATTATTTATTTAAGTTTCTCTGTTGCTCAGTCTTTTCATCTATAAAATGGGGTTAATGATGATATCTACAAAGTTATTAAAAGAAGCCAATAAGGCAGTGTTTAATGTTTTATAAGCAGGTAATGTTTAAATAGGGGCTGGGGTACATCGTAATTTCTACATGAGGGATGGTTAAATACGACTACATTAGATAACTAATGGAAAAAGTGGACATGTAGGCCAATAAGTCACCATTAGTCAGCTCCGAGGGGTTATAATTAACGACTCCAAGAAGGCTCAAGACATAAAATAGTGGCCCAGTAAGCATAAAACAGCATTCCCTGAATTGCCCAGTCTTTGAAGCAGATGCTCTTTTCAGTTCTTGAGTTCTTTTAGAAGTTTAGAGCCATCAAGAGGAGTCCAGTTGGGAAAATGAGATAACATTACAGATGCTCAAAGAAAGACTGGAATGTTTCATACCTACCTTTGATCAAAACAACACTCTGTAACAAAGACCTTGACCTACTGCTCAATCCCTTCCCAGAAGACAGAACAGGAGAAAATAAGCATGCACACTGGGAAGGCTCTGGGCTAGTTATCTGGAAACACTTCGATACCACAAGAATTACTAAGTATCAGAATGGATTGCTGAGAGGGGCTCGGGAGTCTCCCCCTTCTGAGGTCTTTCAAACAGGACAGATAGTCTATCTGATCTGCCTGGGATGGCTTAAAATCAGCCCTGAGTGAAGATTAATGGTGCAAACTGGCCCTTAAAGGCCTCTCAAGCACTCTCTGAGAGTATAACTTTATATATTACCCATCACAGCCCCTCATCTATTGAGTTTGAAGAACTCCCTTTTATCCTAGAATAGAAAAGGGCAACGCTATTTCACAATTGTGAGTTCTGAGTAAAACTTTAATAATGTCATGATGAAGCATAACGTCCTTATTACTTCTCAGTTATTTTACCAGGCAAACTACCTGCAAATATCTTTCAATTAGAAACAGCCCTCATGAATCTAAATTATGGACAGCAGTTCCTTTAAATTCATGTTCCCTGGCAGACTAATGGCATATGCCATTTCTCAAGCAAACCATTAAAAGTCCAAACAAGGCAAAGGATGAAAAGCGAGTTTAAAGAATGGATACCCACCATATACTAGATAATGAAATGTCAATAGTATCAGAACTAGGGAAGAGCCAAAGAGTGTTTTTCTTTAATAATGAGCCATATTTCCTCCATGGTTATTCCAACATGTAGCATTGAGTAGTTCACATTGAAAATATATACATACATATACATATATGTATATGTATACACAATTATCTTTTAATTCATTTGTTTTCCTATCAGATGTGCCTCTGACCCCACAGTGACCTGTATCTTGATCATTTCCACCAGCATCAAAGCACGCCAGGGTTAGGCAAAGTCAACAGTACCCCCTTAGTCCTAGAAAGTGAGTTTAACAAAAGTGCAGGTTTTAGAATTTAACAGCTAATTAGTGAGCACTGTAATTGTCAGGAGGTGGAGGGAAAAGAAAAAAAACCTGTAGTTAAAAATCTACTAAAGGATTTATTTTAGCCACTGGAAATGTTCTGGGGAATGCAAATGGTGAGTACAGAAACTATGTACTTTGATATTAAGGAGATTTGCCTCATGCTAAGGATGGAGTGCAGTCCCCTGAAAGTCCGGTAAGCCACTAAAGAATACCGAAGCAACTTAAAAATACTGAACTATTTTCTCCTCTGAGATATCATATCTGAAATCATGCTGGGAAATATCTGTGTGTTTAAAAGATGCAGTTTGAAAAAGCCCAGATTAGAGGAGAAAAAGTTCCTAGAAGCAGTGAGCCATGCTATAAAACCTTTTAAAAGTTGAATTCCCTGAGATTTGGGGAGGAGAAAAAAAAAAAGCAAAGCTGATCCTTATCAATTAATTAAAAAGAATGAAATAACAGTAGACAAAGGGGAAGGAGAGTTAAGAAACTTAAGGAGCTGTGGGGGCAGTCGCTCTCTGTTCCCTGATTAACAAATTAAGGAGTTCTGGAAAAGGGAGGCGAAGTGACAGGGATAGAAAAGTAGACTTATAATTCACCACAGGTTCCGCCTCCGACTCACCAGAGGCTGGCTACGTCTGGCTCAGAATTGAAAAAGGCTCGGCGCTGTTGGCGTGGGCATGGGCTATTTTTTTTTCCAACGCCTCAATTTATATAAATGTGTTCATTTCGGTGTAAGTGCAAACCTTCACTTGTAGCGTGTGCAGATCAAGCGTAATAAAACAGCAATTCCATTGCGTATCGAAACGGGGATCTTTTAAGATATCTGCAAAAACCCTTCCCCGCCCGGACCAGCTCTTTGGCGACACGCAGAGAGGCTGCTGGAGACTCGGCGTTTCGCTTTGACCAGCTGAGGTCACTGAGGACTTCGGCCGCCGGGTTTGAGCGGCCCGCGCCCTCGCAGCATCTCCCGGCCTCTCTGAGCCTCCCTCATCTGTGTCCCCCTCGCAGCCACAGGATTATCCCTCCCCGACACGTTTCATTCACGGAGCCCCAGAGAAGCTCCGTTTCGGTTGGAGCTAAGAGCCGGAAAACACGCACTCGCGCTGCTGCGCAAGTTGTCGGGGACCGAGTGCTCCCCACGCGCCGCCGGCGCCGAGAAAGGGGGGTGGGGGCTGCCGGGCTCGCGGTGCAGGAATGCTCGTGGCCCGGCACGCGGGCCACCTAGGGCCCGCGCACCCCGGGACAAACCCACCAGCGAGGCCCCCCCACCCCCCGCCTGAGTTGGCGCAGCTTCTGAGGACCGGCGGGCGGCCGAGCCCGCGCTCGGGTCCTGGGCGCCGCGCCGGGCGCCGAGGGTGTCCCCCGAACCACGAGTGACCAGCCGCAATCTGGAAAGCACGGAGGACCCGTAACGCGAAAGCCCGCCCCAACCCCGAAACCGGCAGCCCGAGAACTTCCCCCAAACCAGCCCGGAACTGCCGACGTCCAGAGGCCGGGTCCCCCGGTGGGGTCCCCCCCGGCCCGGGCGCCGGGCGCTCTGCCTCCCGGAAAGACCGGGAGAGCGCGGCGAGCGGAGCCCTCCGCGTCTCTCCACCGCCCCCGCCGGCGCGAGGGCGGGAGTGGGGAAGGCGCCACTCAGACTGTGGCGCTGGGCAAACTGCGGCCGCAGTTCTTACAAGTTTGCCTGAGCGAGAGGCGCGGGGTGGGCGCCCCGCTCGGCGACCTGCCCTCGCGCCGCCGCCGCCCCCGGGCGTCCCGGGCTCCCCGGCCCGCCCAGCCGGAGCCCACGACGGAGGGGGCGCCCGGGCGCCGGAGCCGAGGGAGCGCGGGCGGGAGGGAAGAAGGGCGCTCCCGCGTGTGCACACAATGAGGCAGCCGAGACGCACACCTTCCCCGCGGGAGCAGCCGCCGGAGCAGCCGCCGCCCGGCGCGGAGGCGCGGCGTCCGGGAGAGCCCGGCCGGAAAGTGAACACCAACTACTCAGCAACAGGGGGGAAAGAGGAGGGCGCCGGGCGGCCCGGGAGGGGTAGGCTGGGGACGGGCGGCCGCCGAGGGCTGCCGCCTGGCGGGCCGCGCGCCCGCGCTTACCTGCGATCTCCTGGTAGGGGATGTCCGCCAGGCTGAATCCCTTGGCACCGTACGCCTGGCGGACCTCGCCGCAGCTCCGCGCCTTCACCTCCGCCCTGGCCGGGAGGGACAGCAGCAGCCCGGAGAGGGGAAGAATCACAGTCCCGATCCAAGAAGGCATGGTGCGACGTGCAAATCCAGCTCGGTAAACCCCAGGGCCCGTGCGCTCTTCACCTTGCCCCTCGAGCCGAAAGCCCGCCAGAGCCAGCGGCGCGCTCCTCGCCGCTGCCCAGCGTCACCCCCTTCCGCCAGCCGAGGGGACGAGCAGCGCAGCCCTCTGGGCTGCGCTCAGCAAACTTTTATAAGCCAGATGGAGGATGGCAAGCCAACCAGGGCTGGCTGGGAAAACAGCCGCCTTGCGCCTCTAGCCCCCCAGATCGAAAACGGTGCGACCAAAACGAGAGAGAGAGAGAAGGCAGAGGAATGTTTAAAAAACCACCATGGGGGTTCAGAGCTGCGATCCGACTTCCGAGCCGCAGAATCCGAGAGCGCTGCGAGCTCGGCTCGCCCGAGGGTGCAGCGAAGGTGGGAACGCGCGCCGGCTCTCCCGGGGAGGGAGGTGGACGGGCGAGCGCGAGTGTGTGTGTGCGCGCGTGTGTGCCGGGGCGAGCGCGGGGTTCTTGGGGACGCGTGTGCGTGGAGGTATGTGTTGGGGATATACGGGATCCAGGGGAAACCTCAGCTTCACACAGGCTGAGGGAGCCTGTGAGAGTCCTCCTGAAATAGGAAGAGAGAAATCCCGGAGACACTGGAGGCAAGAGGGAAGGAGAAAGGAGGGGAGAGCGAGAAACGTGCTACTCGGAGCACAGCCGAAATTCAGAGGCGGAGGCGGAGGCAAAACCTGGACTGGATCTCTTGCTACTCGGGAGAAGGGAAAGGGAAAAAAGGAAGCGGTTCTATTTTCTCACTCCCTTCGCATCCTTCATACTGATCCCAAACGCTCCCTTTAATGACCCAAGTAAGTAATCTGGAAAGATAAAGTATTTTAGGTCATTAACATATTTGTTATCAAGCCATGCTTTTGTGGACTTAAAGGACAACGCAATTCCAATTGTTGCTCTAAACAGGAGCAACAATTTATGACCTACTGAAACACAAAGCCCGCGTAGAAATAAACATAACAGAGGAACCCCTGAGCTTCGGAGCACAACCATCGCTGTCAGTAGTTGCCTCATTTCTGTTTAGGTTTGTGTTTGTTTTCGAAAGACGGTTTGTGCACACCGAGACCAGTCGTTTGTTTTTTTTTTTAATTGTTTTGGTTTGGGACTCAAAATTTCACCCTCTTTAATTTCAAATATTACATAATCTTGGATCAGAAATCATTATGCTTACATTTCTAGTGTGTGGAGGAACAGGAAAGCTAAGAAGAAACACAGCAGGGAAGCAGAGAGGGTAGGAGTCCGTGGGGTGCATGTAGGAAGGTACTGGGGTGGGAGGGGTGACTTCTTCCTTCCCTCTCCCCAATCTCTCCTACTGGGCTTAACATTTT
Organism: Cryptoprocta ferox; assembly: GCA_028646485.1. NCBI lineage: Eukaryota > Metazoa > Chordata > Mammalia > Carnivora > Eupleridae > Cryptoprocta > Cryptoprocta ferox. The sequence goes on along the minus strand of CM053574.1, from coordinate 116,669,521 downwards.
CTTCCAAGTTAACATAATTCTGAACTGGGGAATCAATTAACTTTCTTCCCGTCTTACACTCAAGTTTTGTGAAATGGGATAAAAACGAAAATTCAGGGTAGGCTAATTTCTTATTGACTTTCTTATGTTAATACACTCTGCTAAGCAGAAGCTGGTGCGGAGCCCCCAAGCCCCTGCAACTACTAAGGTAGTTAAAGCCAAGCCAAAAAAAAAAAAAAAAAAGATAATGCTTACTCACTTGTGAAGCCAAATGTAATTAGATCAGCACATTACTCAAAAATTACTATAGGTTAATGTGCAATTGTATGGAGCTCATCTATAAAGCTACACGTGAAGATGTTTTCCTGATTATGGCTGTTAATGACCAGAATGACTCATGAAATTTAAGTCCTTCTGTTTTCTATTTCTTATCATCACAACACATTAGGTACATCTTCTTCCTCTTCGATTAATTCCTCCTTTCTTCACCAAAAAGGCTCTAGAGTTCCATCCTCATTTATGCCATGGAAATGCTTAAAAATATAAAGCTGATTTGTTTACAAATTGACTTTCTCATCTTCAAAATGCCACAGCTAAACATTTCTTTCTGAAAACAATGGTCATATACACGTTTTTCTCCTAAAATTCTGGCGCAATTTTTGTCTTCATGAGACTGTGCTAACTGGCTGAGCCTTAGGTCACTGAACTCATTTTCCTCAACGTCTCAAATCAAGATGAGAACAAAATATACTCTAGTGTCTTTGTGGGCAAAGGATAAGACAGATATGATTAGAAATTTCTGTAACCGGGTCATTATTTCTATGATATTTGACATGACTCCATTCAAACTTCGGTTTCTATCACAACCAGGTGATAGGCATTGTCCACTACCGAGGAAGGGACAAATACACACTGAACGTACTGTATCATCTCACATTGGAACTCGTTTTGATTTACCCTGACCCTAGCGGTAAATGGCAGATAAGGCAATAAAAAGAATGTTTGAGGTGGAGGAAGAGTGGGTAAAAACATAGTATATGTGGTTTAAATTATTTAAAAATCAGTGAATCGTTAAGTATTCAATGAGCATTCAATGCAACTATATAGAACTAGGTTGTTGTACACAATGAATTATAACTTAATCAAGCATAAATTAATCACTTTAATCCCATCAGGAAGATGAGACAATGTAGAGTAGGTTTGTGAATGCCAGTCAGAGCAAAGAATGAAGTAACTTGCCTTCCTGGCATTCTCTGCCCCTACTGGCCCACTTGTTGGGTGATGCAGCCCTGTTTGAAGTGGTGGGAGAGGCAAAGTCCAACTTCCCAGCTAAGGGCAACAGTAAGGCCCGGATGAGGTACTGGAATGAGTACTGAATGACGCGGAAGTTCATAGAAGAAGCTTAACTAGAAAAAAAAAAAAAAAGCTCGTATTAAGGAGAAGTTGGCATTTGGTTTAGACCGAAGAAACGGGTAGCTGAAGGACTCACACTCTCGCAGAAGTATTTACATTGTATGTAATAGGAAAAAAGTCTGGGCATTGAAGAACCTCAAACCAGAGGAAGCAAGCACATAGAAGCAAAAGAAAGGTAAGAAAGAGAAACACACAGGGCTCTGCCGTAACTAAAGGTTTCAAGTGGTGGCGACCAGAATAGGAGGATGGCAGATAGAAAGAAGGTGAAGGTAAATTTTGCCAAAAGGATTAGTATGATTTAGGCTTTGGTTCAATACATGTGCACACACACACATACATACACACAATAATTATGAAGACTTATTTTAAAATTGTGAGTCTCATTGGGAACATATGGTATATTTATTAGAACAATAAGATTCTTGTTTATGCAGCATTTTCACACCCCAGCTGTATTTCACAGCCGCTTCAGGGCATAAGATGAGTGGAACCTCAGAGACTTTGAGTTGTAGGGAGAAAAGGACTAAGTCTCGAGGAGCAGCCATAGTCAGTTAGTAGGCAAGCAGAGCAGCCCATGGTCTACTCCATGGTCAAGGGCTCTTCCTTCCTCCCCTAAGTCTGATGGCATCTGGGGGCATTGTGCTAGAGCACCAAGGGATGAATCACAATTGGCCTAAGCCAGCCATGGCAATCCTTTCCCTTTTCCATTAAATAGTTCAGAGGTTGGCATAAGACCAATTTCTGGTGAATGAGATGTAAGGAAATTTCTGGGAAACATTATTTTCCCTGATTAAAGGCAAGAACTAGAGGAGCAGAAAGGTCTTTTTATCTTAGCCTCCTGCCTTCTTAGAGCTAATTGACCATCTTGTGACTAGGAGACAAGACACTGCTAACAGGCAAAGAACAGGATAGAAAGAACCTAGATTTTTTTATTTCCTATTTGACTCACCAAACCAGCCCTGGGACTGCTAACCTCTGAACTTCCTGTTAAATAATTCATAAATATCTTTGTAGTTTATGCCACTATCAGTTGGTCATTCTGCTATTTACAAATAAAAGCAATATAAATGTATAGTGCAAACTAAAGGAAGAACAGGAGAAGTAAAGGCACAAGACAGGGGTTAGTTGCAAATGTAAGAAGAGAACAAAATTAGCGCCATGGCATCCATGTTAGGAGATTTTCAGTCATGAAGCAAATCGCAGTAGACATCAAGGACAGAGAAGGCAGAGAAAATGGTACTTGGATAATGACAAAGAGACTTACTGGAAACTTCAGCAGAAACATTTTAATAAACAATGGGGTGGATGCCAGACCACATGGAATTGTGTATGAAGTGGATGTAGAGAATATGGAAACGTCAAGGTATAACTAATTACAGTGTGGTAGCTCCATGTGGCGGGGGGGAGGCGGGGCAGGGTCATCAGGAATGGTTTCCAGAAGAAGCTTCTAAGACTGTAAGGAAGAAAGAGACTAGACAGTAAGAGACTGAAATTCAGTATGGTATGATTTGGTGGGTCAATTTTAAACATTTCTGTTTTATTTGCATATTGTGAGTTTCCTACAGTAAGTGTGAGTTCTTTATGATGAAAAAAACATTATTTTACAATAAATATGTCATACTTTCAACAAATGCAAATAAAATTTGTGGTCATGCTTTAAAGGGGTCTTACCATTATTTCACATATGTAAAATAAATGGCTGTTAATACTTCTCTCAGTAAAATAACAACTTCGTGGTATGAAAGCTTTTGTTGTTAATTTTTGAAAGCGTTGAATTAAAAAAAAAAAAAAGACCTGGGGCTCCTGGGTGGCTCTGTGGGTTAAGCGGCCAACTTGGGCTCAGGTCATGATCTCTCAGCCTGCGAGTTCGAGCCGGGTGTCAGTCTCTGTGCTGACAGCTTAGAGCCTGAAGCCTGCTTCAGATTCCCTATCTCCCTCTCCCTGCCCCTCCCCCGCATGTGCTCTGTGTGTGTCTCTCTGTCTCAAAAATAAATAAACATTTAAATAAATAAAATAAAAATCTTATAAGAAGACACCGTTACAGAATTTACTATTCTTTTGCTCAGTTATACCAAAGCATGAATGAGAAACAGCATGAATTTTAGGGTTCCTTTTTATTTTGTGCATTTAGATCAAGCAGGACAAATAAGTTCAAATGAAATCTCATGAAAACAAGAGAATAGTTTTCAGGTGTCTATTCCGCATCTTCGCTTGGCACAAATCAAAATCACTTAGTTAACCTGCCTCTTGAAAAACAGAGCCTGTAATGAAAAAGCTGTCAGAAATTTAACAACAGTAGCTCTGCCTGGTGCCTGGATAATGGGAAGGTTGCTGAGTTACAGGGAAAGAAAAGGTAAACTTGGGTGAATAATGACCAAAAATGGTGGTGAAAGTAATGTGGGGTATTTTTTTTTTGCCAAGGTTTATACCCAACCAAATTGTAATAGTGCATTTAGCACTTATTGAGCCTTAAGAGTATACCCAGTATTAATATAAACCAATTAAGATTATATCTTCAGGGCAGCTGAGGACCAGCTGGGTTGCTAATGATCTCTTGGGGAAAGCCAAACACTGAGGGACAACAGATTCTTCTTGTCTTACGATATTCTTCAAATGTGGCCAGAACTGTCTGGCTTCAGTGGAGGGAATTATGTGATCTGGTTAATCAGGGTTTTGCCTAGTAGTGATGTCAGAGTTTAGGCCGGAGAAATGAAAGAGCTCTAATTATTTAATTACATGTAGTTTTCATATATGCTGGAAGGATAGACAATGAAAGTATTTCATATATTTTCAAGCATTACTCATATTTACTTGAAATATCACTGAAAATCCCCAGGAAGGTATAAATAGGAAATATGTTAAAACATTACAATGATTTAAAATGCTATTTTCAATTTTTTTATATTTATTAATGACCCAGGAACTCACTCTCCATTGATTCTAAGTGAGATTCATGCCTAGAAATACATCTTAGGTCATAAAGTACATTTAAATGTCAAGTAACAAAATATTTACTTTCAAAAACTGGTGTTAAGACCACTTTCTGCCTTGGAACAATGTTGGCAAATGTAATTCTGGCTAAGCACCATTTTATACCATCATTAGAAAAGCTTATTGTACATAAGGAAGGGAGTTTCATTTTGACGTTGTGGCCCACAATATTAATAGATGCCTTCAATAATATCATTATTTAAAGCTCACGTGTTTTTTAAGTGTTTCCAAATGAGATATGTAAATGTGAGAGAGTGACACAAATGAAAATCCTACTGCAGATTAATAAACTTGCATTTTTGTAGTTCATAAAAGAAGATCATTTAACCTTGTCTTACTTGTTATAAATTCAGATATTAATGTTATGAGAGATGATTGTGGAGCTAAGCAGTAATTTGACATACCTAGATTATTGGAACCATACATCTTGGCAGTCGCCTCTCCAGTTCTTTGCTTTCGTGAAAGATGAATGGAGCTGTGCATAGTTTTCAGATCATCTGCCACCAAAAGCAATGACCTTCCTTTTTTTTTTTTTAGTTTTTATTTTAATTCCACTTAGTTGACATACAGTGTAATATTAGTTTCAGGTGTACAATATAACGATTCAATACTTCCATACATCACCCCGTGCTCATCACAAGGGCCCTCCTTAATCTTCAGTACCTATTTGACCCAACCCCCCCACCCCCACTGCCCCTCTGGTAACCATCTGAAACAAAGATCTTCCTTAAGGCAAGTGGAAGACAACCAGGATTTTTCCACAGGGAAGGGCTCTTTGCATATTGCTGATTTTCATCAGCCGGAACAACTTAACTCTCTTTATTATAATTTCTCAGATTCTAAAAACTGAGTTAATTATTATTAATTATCCCAATGTTAAAGAAACAGTATGACAGACTTGGTTTTGGGAAAAAATTGATGATGAACCCATAAAATATTGCTACTGTTAACTATTTTACCACATACAGGTATCTGCTTTTTAAACTGTATCTGTAGAATTTCAGTCCTTCTAAGGATGCTACTCTGAAGGAACAGTAAGATAATTTTCTGGTTAAGCTTTCCTTTTTTAACCTAGTGTCTCCACAAAAGACGATCAAAACAAAATAAAACAAAATAAAAGTTACTTAGAAAAAAAGGCTACAAAATTGTTTAATTCGTTAGAATCAGAAGAAATCCAGGACCATATTTTGATGTGAAGTGACTTTTAACCATGGGAGATGATCTGAATATTCTAAAATTCAATAATCAACATATTCAAAGCTTTTAATTTGAGGAATTATCTAATAACTTCAAAATACAGTGATTAAATTCATTTAATTTTATTGTAAGTTAGGATAGATACTGGCAAAAAAAAAAAGGAAATGGAAATTTTAAGTGGATTCTGCCTCATCCATTGGTGCGTGTAAATCAACAAAACTTCCTTGTTGAGGGTTACACCTTAAAGCGGCATTGAGTTTTTTTCTATGGAAAGCTGATGGAGGGGGTAGAAGCAATGCTCTTGAGGCCAGACTGACAAGATACCTTTTCTCTATTCAGTGGCTACGGTCACAAACATCCCAGTTAAAAACTATACAAACACTATTGGTCATAACAAAGAGAAGGTAAGAGAAAACAGCCAGGTTGTACTAGATTATAACTCTACAAAGAAAAACTCAAAGTCCTAATGGAACCAAGTAAATTGTCCTAATGGAACCAGGTAAATAGTAACATAACTTCACTGATAAATTTTACTTTCTCCTTTGACAAAGATTATGATCATGTTATGAAGAAGGCAGACTGGCTCCTAAAAAAGGAAAAAAAAAAAAAAACGGATTCTATGGAATAGTGAATATCATCTCTTAGGCAAGTTACAAGAATAATGTTTTCAATAATAATTCGTACTTATATAGCTTTTCAAATTCGACCATTCACCTTCATGGTTGGAATGAATATACATGGACACAGAAGTACAAAGAAAATTTTCTTCCTCCACTTAGCCATTACTATGAATGATAACTAGAATTTAGCAATAAAATGTGCTTCATACTAAGCCAGGAAAACAATTTCTCAATGTGACCAGACAAATCCTGTAACATATTTTCTATCAATGCTAATATTTTCATTGAGTTTTATGCATAAGTGGGGGGTTTTTTTGTTTCTTCTCCTGCAAGTATTCACAAATGTACTCTCACCTTCCATATAGAACAAAAGTTTCCTAAGCAGTCTGTGACAACACTACACCCAAAGTGTGTCACATTTTAAAAGATCAGTAAACACTAAAGAAAAGAATAATAAATCTTTAGGTTTACAGGCTGCATAGCAAATACAAACTAGCAATAATTTTTAGACCTATGGTTAGGAAAATAGCACTGATCTTGATCTATGCTGTTTATTGGTAACTCAAAATCTAAACAAACTTAATTCCACTGAATTCCATAAAACATTTATAGCTAACATCCTCCATTCTTTATCAGGTACAAAAAAAAGTGGAATATATTTAATTTCATATAAAACATCATCATTTTTTACTTGAAGAATATGCCCCTATTTGTCTTTGTAATATGAATTCACTTCCAAGCAATCATTTCCAACACTTGCCTCTATATTAACTTCACACATTTTATTAAATTTCAGGGGGAAATAATTAAATGTGATAGAGTAAACCTCGTGTATTTTGTTAAGTTACTTGGAGAAAAGAAAACGTCTGAGCTTGGAAGTTGGAAGTTCCATCCACTAACGATCTGTTTCCAGGGAGGTGTCCCAGACAAGCAAAGCAGCAGCGAGCAATGTGCCTTCAGTTTTCTCCTGATGTTCATTTGCAATCATAGCCAATCAATGTTGAGGACATTACTAAGCAATCCGGGGCTGTTTGCTTTTAATTGGTAAACTATCTTCCAAAAATAACATCTTTGGGCTTCACAACACCCTAGTCATAGAGCCATTACAGAATGAATGTCTTTACTGTACGAGAGGACCTCTATGAATAATGAATAGGGCTCTATTTTTCCTGGGAAACAAACATGTACCGGCATGTTCGTGGTAATGAACAGTATTGTGAGTGTGCACAGCCTAGGACACTACCTTTGGTCTGACTTCTACCTTAATTTAAGTAGATAACTGATTTTAAAATCCCACAGAGGGTCAAAAAACCTTATTTTAAACCTGTAACATGCTGCCTGGTTTATATGTTGCTTTTACAACTTTAAAATGATGATTTAGTACAAAAATTGAAGAGATGAAGGATCATGTTACAGTCTCTAAGGGGCAAGGCTGGCTTGCACAAATTTGAGAGGGAAAGAAAAGAACATTTGAACACAGCATTTAAGGAGCTAGAATTTCATCTTTATTTTAAACTTCACAAAAACATGGTTGAATCATGAATCTCCTGAGCACACATAAAAAGTAATTTTGTGCTGTGCAAAGTGTAACTAAATTTAGATATTTGTGCAAGAGATAGTTCACAAAATAACTAATGAAAAGTAAGATCTAAGATTTTAAGATGATAATGACCTTGGAATGTGTTTAAAACTATTTGGCTTTTCCTTTAGAAAGATCATGAAAGGGCTTAATGTATTTTGTAAATTACTTCCATAATGATTTCACTTACAAAGAATATAATTTGCTAGTCTATTTTCATAATGAATGAGAGCTTAATGAATCACACATATTTCACCATTCAATAGAAATATGGGATATCACAGTACTGAATTGAAATATTCATTGTAAGAAGTCTTTGGACTTTGGCAAGAAGACTTTAAAAGTTTGTTTCTTTCTATTTTTCAGAGTAAAGCATGTTCCTGTCCAAGTTGACTTAAAGAATGAATTAACCATCATGCAAAATTTTGTTCATTGCAATTGGTAGCAACTCAAATAGAGAGTTTCATATTTGTATAATGGTTATGAATTTTCACGGGACACAAACTCAGGTGTACGGGCACTTTCTTTGGTTTCCTATAATGGAACTTAATTTCTATCTGAAGTCTCTCTTCTACTCAGCAGCAGAAAACTTAATCTTGCCAATTCAAGGTAAACATAGTCACCTAAGAATTTTTTCAGACCTATCTCCCTCCCCAGGGAGGGTTCACTTTGTCCATGTGGAGATGGTAAGACATTTGGGCATTGGTGAAAACAAATCACCTAGTTATTGGTCATGGTTATTTTCTAGGACAGCATTATCTGAGATTAATAGATCTTTTGGCAGTCGCTGACGACATAGTCCACAACACATCCGAGGCAATGCCATCCCCTTTCTCACCTAGGATCCTACCCATCCACAAGTGTGTGTGAACTACCAGGAGTGGTATCTTTCTTTCCCTCAACTTATCTGTGCCCTCTGTTGATTGCACAGGGAAGTTGGGCTGCCCTCTTGCCCTCTAGTAGTTTTCTCAGTCTACCACTGCATCCTTTCACTGCTCTCTTTCCATTGTAGTACAAGGGACATTAGAGAGAATACAGACTACAGTGTCTCCAGGTAAGTGAGTGCAAACGCTCATCTCCACTCTCTAGTGACCCTGATTCTATCAAGGTTCAGCCCACACAGAGGACACAGGGAAACTACATGTCTATTAGCTTCCAGCTTTCTGTCTTCTCCCTTACCCAGCATTTTTATTAGAATGGGACAAGAAAATGGCTCTTGCTTCATATATGTTGCATTCATTCTAATTTATTGCTTATGGCTTCCATAAGAGACCTTGCTTTTCCTTCAGAACTTAGACTCCTTGAGTTGTATGCGAGTCACTAACTGCAGGCACACTCAGGAGGCTTTTAGGGCTCCCAAGAGAGGAAAAGGAGTGGCTGTCCTATAAACTTTAATCAGCCAAAGCAGGGCCTCAGAAAGATTCTATAAGGTCAAGCCCTTGAGCAACTTAAGGCATCTGGTCAACCCTCTGCACACATGCAAGTGAGGGTGCGTGTGTGTGTGTGTGTGCATGCATACATTCATATGGACATGCATGAACAAACAAGAGAGTGTTCATATGAGTTTGGAAAGTATCTCAAATACGAGAAACGTGGACATGGTCTATGTGTGTCCAGGTGTAGGCTTGGGGCACTGTCCCCCAATCCAGAATGACATTCCAGGCCTGGTTATAACAGCAACTGGAGAGAAACAATTTTGAAAAAAAGGTATCTCAAAGCCCAGGGGACCCTGTACTGTGGAAGAGTGGACAAGGGACTACTCTACTTGTCCAAATTTAGGGCAAACCTGTCTGTGGTGGACTTCCATTTGTACATTGGCTTCAGGTACTGGGAATGTTATGGTAATCTTTCTCAGCTTATCACATCAACTCCACAATTTGTGACAATTTTGATTTCTCTAAATAGACTATTTGGCCATTTATTCATAAAAACATTTATCGAATATACATATCACATATAGCGCCCTATTGAGTTGAAGTCCTTTCAAGTTTAACTTTTTTCTTAATAATTGGATAAGAAGTAAGAGGCAATCTAGTAAAAGGCCGCAAGAAGAACAAACAAGTACAGAGATCATGCCTTCAAAATTTTCAATCTCATGTATACTTAACAAGGTACGTTTTACTATTATTTCTTTAAGGAATACTTCAACTCCATTAATTAGTATAATATATTTTAATGTAAATATGGGCCACATTGTGATTTATGTCTTATGGATTGACAACTGGCTTCTTTATATAACGTTCCTAAGAGCAATCAAAGTAGGGGTCTGGTTACACTTACAATGGTGACTTTGATACACTAAATGAAGGAGCAGTGGCTCAGAATATCCAGAATTTTCAGTTTTGTTTGTTAAATTTGATTATTCCAACCCCTAGAGAAAGGTCTTACCTGTAACTGGTGCTCAGTTAGGACTTGAGAAACTAAAGAATCTGAGAATGAATAAAATGATCAATTTAGTGGATTTATCTGCTCTCTCTAACATTCACCATCTTCATGTACCCTCCAACCCTACAATACAAAGGTCATTTTGAACCTATTGAATATTTTCCAGTACATTTTGGAGAAAATTTTAATTTCTCCATAATGGAGGTTAGTATTTTAACTGGCTACAAACAGCCAGTTAATTAATAAACATTAATCTCTTAACTATTACCTTGCAGAAGAGTCTAAAATCATCAGTTTTCAATACTTAAAAGTATGATATTAATTCTGATTCAAAAGCAGTCAAATGATCATAACCTTTCAAGAAAATGAAATTTAAATTAGAATAAGAAAACTTATCTTAGCTTTTGAGAAGAATGTTATGGGTCAGGAGGAGAGTCTCAATTTTGCAAATGAATTAATGTGTGCTATTAGAATTCATATTCAAGGAATACAATAAGTTACCTAGGAAATGGTAAGGATGTGCACATGTCCAGAGACTTAGAGGTGCCTGTATAGGAAATGGGGTGGTAATCCTCAATTCACACCAATTTAAAACCTCACACCAGCTCTACCAGTAGCATGAAACTAACACAAAGACATTGCAACCAATCAGGATGCTATTATCCTTTCACTTAGGTAAACCAATCAATCGTTTATTTCTTCCCAAGACCTATTATCAAGTCTGGCACTGTCCTATATGAAGTTTTAAACATAAATGAAGGTACACCTCTTGTTCTCCAAGAGGGAGAGATGGCACATAACATTTATTGAGTCCCTCGTGTTTTTCTGCCATTGTTATGTATGACTTCAACCAAATAAAACCTTATGGGGGAAAAAGAAACGGAAGTCAAAATTGGAATTGCTCTTACCACTACACCATGTTGCAAGAATTACAGTTCAAATATTCAGTGTCAGAAAAGGCATCTTGGGTCTAGAAAACATTATCTTTTGACTATTCTGACTATTTTCATGTTTAAAGTCATTGTAGAAGTCTGTGGATCTGGATACCTGGTCTGTGATATCTGCTGTGCTCAATTCATCTGTTCATGAGCATAAATAATACAAATGTATTTACATATATGCAGTGTATAAAGTGTTTTGATTTCTTGCTCTTATTTAGTTTTCATGGTAAATATATTCTGTAGCCCTGGGAATTCTGCATTTTGAGCGAATTACACAAAAACTAGTAACTGTTAACTGTATCAATCTATTACATCTCTATCATAAATATTTGGAAATTATCCAGATCTTCAGTAAATTATGGGAAGTACTGGTAGCAAGGAACATGTATGATTGAATCTTGTTATTATAAAGGTTATATGTTAACTATTATTTCTTATTATAGTTGTTTTGGCTACCATTCATTTTTCCCAGTGACAGAGCAACATCACTGAAATAGGGAACTATATGACAGTGGTGATTAATAGTATTTGAAGTAAAATTGTTCATTTTTAAATTATTTGATTCCTGGGGCTCCTGGATAGCTCAGTATGTTGAGCATCTGACTTCGGCTTAGGTCATGATTTCAGGGTTTGTGAAATTTCAAGCCCCGCATCGGGCTTTCTGCTATCAGTGTGGAACCAGCTTCAGATCCTCTGTCTTCCTCACTTTCTGCCCCACCCCTGCTCATACACGTATTCTCTCTCTCAAAAATAAACATTTAAAAAAATGACTTAAGAAATATGACTCCTAAAAAAATATGACTCCTGATAGAGTGTTAAATAAGGGCTGGCAACAACTTTTCTTTTATGTGAAAGCTTCAAGTGATTTGAGGTTGACACTGAGGTCACTTCCAGCCTTAGAGAATAAAAGGTACATTGTTATATTACTAAAGTCTGTTATGAGACGTGGAGGTGAGTGGTGGAATTCATGCTACATGTTTGCCCTCCCTGATCTAGATTGCGAGTTAAATAATCCTATAAATTTTCTTTTCTAATGTAAAATCAACTCATCTATTAAGACAGAGCAAACTGATTAACACATCTCTCTACCAATTGCCAAAATGGAGGTTCATTTTCTTATCATAAAGAACAGGAGAGAGAATCTTTGGGATGGGAGATTTCGATGATAAAAACCATTTTAATGAAATGTGCTCTACATTTCAAAGCCATATTCTAAATTCATGATTGAAGATCTAAGAAATAAAAAGCAGCTATAACTCTACATTTTCAACATGTTCTTGTTGTCTTTTTTATCAGACTTTGCTAAAATTGGGGAGGGGAAAGCAGATCATATTTTAAGAATCAGCGGTCTCATAAACTATTTCTCCTGACTTAACATCTTTATAATAAAAAATCTACTATAATAAATTCATCGCTAGGTTGTATTTTTATTACTACAATCTCCCCCATGAGTTCTCAGTTAAAAATATTCTGGGGGAGGTAGAGAAATGTCATTTCTGTCAGAACATAATTCTCCACCTGCTGAAAAAAAAAGGCATATAGTTTGTGCTAGTTGCCTATTATTTTTTTAAAACACTGATATATAAGCTTATATATTTATAGCAAATTAAAAAAAATAGATGGAGATACATTATACAAAGTCATTGTTAACAAAGTAATCATCATAAATTGTTAAGTCTCTAATATCCATCTCAAACTTCTTTCAGAAAAAAATCAAAAGAGCCTAAATCTCTAAAACAAAGAAGATGAAAAAAAAAGAATAGTACTAAATTCATAATCTTGGTATCTACTCATGAAAGATAGTCATATTTTTCGTTTTTATTATGAAATAAAAATATATTGAATCAATTCCAGAGTCTATTAATTTGTCTTGTGCTACTTTTAAAATTTGAATAAATATATTCTGGGTTTAAAAATAATCTTTGTGACTCTGAAAATTGTGTCTAAACTACCCCAGGCTATAATGAGCCACCTTTAGAAAGTATCTAATGGCAGCTTCTCACATCTGCATTTAAATCAGACACAGTCATCAAGTGCTTATACTGATACTGAGATTTGACCCATTAAATTCAAATCTGCCTGTGTATTTTCTATGGGCTAGGGCAATAATCTAAGATTTAAAAAGTTATCTCAACTCGGTTGGCTTAAGGGTAAAATGACTTACTCTACTCATTCTAAAGATTCTCAGATCCTATTTCTGGAATTACTCTTGTATTGACATTTCTCTATCCCTACATTTCAGAACTTCATTCCAGAACTTCACTGCCTCATTCCAGAACTTCACCATTTTTTACCATGTATAATATCCTTGATTCAATAGCTCTTAACTCTACATCACTCTTCATAGCAACAACAGAGTGATCTCTGATGGAGAAAATCCAACAAGTATAAAGTTATTCACTACTTTAAAACAGCAGCACCAAGAAATCTGGCTTAAGTACAGCTCTCCAGTGTTATTTTCCTTGACTCAAACCTTACACTTGACCTAGACTGGACTTTCAATAGTCCCTGAATACCTGGTACTCTTTTGTGACACTAAGTCTTATTCAACTCTACCTTTCTGCCATCTTTTCCTTGGTATTTTAATGTATTTGCATCACCCGTCTTTTACCTTGTTTTCCTGGATCAGGCTCTTACCTCCTCTTTTGTTCTCTGTTAGGAAAATTGAAAAACTTGAAAATGGACCACAAAAGATTTCTAGGTAGCCTTTTAATGGGATGCTGGCATTTTCTAGCTGGCCCTTTGAAGATCTCTCATTGCATGGCAAATTTAAGCACCTGACTAGATTATTTTACAACTGTGTTTGTTGTAGAAAACTTATAGTAATACAAAAAAATTACTGTCCATAGAAATACAAATAAACTTTGCTCAGTAGAGATACAATTAGTTTCTGTCTTGAAGAAAAGATGATTTCAAAAGTTATATTTTATTGTCCTCCAGGACAATTAAACCATTTTGAATTTACTGGGAAATTCATCTCAGCATTGTTGACGTTATATATAATATTTGAATTCTCCTTTGAACAAGTTTTAAAATCTTACTGGTTCACTCATTAACAAACTAAAGAAAATGTCTTACATCAGTATAAGAGTCATGGATTTACATTATTTTTAATTATATTTGAATAATGTGGGAAGTCCTACAGACATACATGATGAGTTCATCCAAAAGAGCCAGGTTGTTGAAAAAATGTACCTTGTGGGAAATCCCAAATGGCAATAAAATTTAAATGTTGCTGACTCTGTTTCACTAAATTTACCCCTTCTACCAATTGCATGTATGTGTATGTGGGGGATGTGGGGGGGGATGTGTGTAAAGCAGGGCAGGGGAGGGAGCTGTACAGTATAATAATGTATTCCATATTGGTGACAACAGTGATTAGAAAATTGATTTTATAGTGGGACTTTTTGACAATCTCTGTCAAATGGATGATAGAAATATATTTTGTAATGAATGAGAAATGACAGGGAATCTGGTGTATCTATTGTCTATTTGCGTGCTCAAATCAATTAAGAATTTTCTGTTGAAAAAAATAAAAGGCATAGAAATTGGCAGAGAAGTAGTCAACTTTCACTCTTCGCAGATGACATGATACTCTACATGGAAAACTTGAAAGACTCCTCCAAAAAAACCTGCTAGAACTGATATGTGAATTCAGCAAAGTTGCAAGATAGATATCAGTGTACAGAAATTGGTTGCATTTCTATACACCAATAACAAAGTAGCAGAAGGGGAAATCAAGGAATTGATCCCACTTAACAATTGCATCAAAAACTGTAACATACTTGGGAATAAACCTACCAAAGATGTGAAAGATCTATATGCTGAAAACTATAGAAAGTTTATGAAAGAAATTGAAGAAGACCCACAGAAATGGAAAAACATTCCATACTCATGGATTGGAAGAACAAATGTTGTTAAAATGTCTATACTACCAAAAGCAATCTACACATTGCTTTGATGGGGGCTGCAATCCCCATCAAAATAACACCAGCATTTTTCACAAAGCTAGAACAAACAATCCTAAAATTTGTGTGGAACCACAAAAGACCCTGAATAGCCAACGTAATGTTGAAAAAGAAAACCAAAACTGAAGGCATCACAATTCTGGACTCAAGCTCCATTACAAAGGTCTAATCTTCAACATAGTACAGTCCTGGTACAAGAGCAGACACACAGATCAGTGGAAAAGAATAGAGAACCACAAGAGGACCCACAAATGTATGGCCGACTAATCTTTGACAAAGCAGGAAAGTGTATCCAATGGGAAAACGGTGCTGGGTAAACTGGACAACAACATGCAGAAGAATGAAACTGGACCACTCTCTTACACCATACACAAAAATAAAATTCAAAATGGATTAAAGGCCTAAATTGAGACAGGAAACCATAAAAATCCTAGAGGAGAAAACAAGCAGCAATCTCTTTGACCTCAGCCACAGCAACTTCTTATAAGTCTCCGAAGGCAAGGGAAATAAAATAATAATGAAGTATTGGACCTTATCAAGATAAAAAGCTTCTGCACTGCAAAGGAAACAGTCAACAACACTAAAAGTCAACAAACAGATTGGGAGAAAATATTTTCAAATGACATATTGGATAAAGGGTTGGTATTCAAAATCTATAAAGAACTTATCAAACTCAACACCCATAGAACAAATAATCCAGTGAAGAAATGGGCAGAAGACATGAATAGACACTTTTCCAAAAGAAGACATTCAGATGGCTAACAGACACATGAAAAAATGCTCAACATCATTCATCACCAGAGATATACAAATCAAAACCACAAGGAGATATCACCTCACACCTGTCAGAATGGCTACAATGAACAACTCAGGAAACAATAGATGTTGGCAAGAATGCAGAGAAAGGAGAACACTTTTGCACTGTTAGTGGGAATGTAAACTGGTGCAGTCACTCTGGAAAATAGTATGGAGGTTCTTCAAAAAAGTTAAAAATAGAACTACCCTATGACCCAGTAATTGCACTATTGAGTATTTATCTAAAGGATACAAAAATGCTGATTTGAAGGGGCACATGCACCCCAATGTTTATAGCAGTGCTATCAACAATAGCCAAATTATGGAAAGAGTCCAAATGTCCACCGACTGATGAATGGACAAAGGTGTGGTATACATACACAATGGAATACTACTCAATGATGAAAAAGAATGAAATATTGCCATTTGCAACAATGTGGATGAAACTAGAGTGTATTATGCTAAGTGAAATAAGTTAGAGAAAGACAAATATCATATGATTACCTCATGTATGGAATTTAAGAAACAAAACAGATGAACATAGAGGAAAGGAAGGAAAAACATGATAAAAACAGAGAGGGAGGCAAACCATAGAAACTCGTAAATACAGAGAACAAACTGAGGGCTGCTGGAGGGCCGGGGAGGGGATGGACTAAATGGGAGGGCACTTGTTGGGAGGAGCACTGGGTGTTGCATGTAATTGATGAATCACTACGTTCTACTCCTGAAACCAATACTACACTGTATGTTAACTAACTTGAATTTAAATAAAAAAATTTTCTGTTGACTGATAACGAGAACAACTCTTAAAAATGTGAATCAGCGAGTCAATGAGTTTTGTGTTTCTGTGTTACTTTTGACCCTTGCCTAAGATTATAAAACTGAAACTGTACACTCTCTAGGTGTCAATCTATTTGTCTGTGTGCCCTTTAATTGAGAAAGGTCTTGACCTTTCAGTATGTAACTATGTAATGTTTCCCTATTTCTAGAGGGTTTTAATAAATTAGATTGTAATGTCTATTAAAAGCACTCTATTTTGGTTGGTTGTCTAGGTGACACTGTGCTTTCAGAATTGGGTTTGTACCTTTGATTACCGTTACCTTGGCTGTTTTTTTTTTTTAACTTTGTAAATCATAGGAAACTGTAATAAAAGCCGTTCTTGGCCACCTAAATGTAAATGAGGTTTTTCCTGGAGAGATACAATTGATATCTGCCCCATGGAAAAATAAATTCCAAAGGTTATATGTTATTTCCTCAGTTTTGTGTCTGTAAACAGTCATTCCAACCTTCTTTTTGGTTTTTTTAAATGCTTATTTATTTATTTTGAATGAGAGAGAGAGAGAGAGAGGAGGAGCAGAGAGGGGGAGAGAGGGAATCCCAAGCCGCCTTCTCACTGTCAGCACAGAGCCTAAACCATGAGATCTGAGCTGAAATCAAGAGTTGGACGCTCACAGGATTGAGCCACGCAGGCGCCCTCTAACATTCTTGAATGTGTGTGCATAACTATATCTACATCAACATCTACCTCTGCATTCATCTGTTCTTCAGATTCTCATTCACACCAGCTTTATGATCATATAGGCACTTATTAATTAATGAACTAAATAAAATATTTGATGTCTGTTCACTTTATATTTGCATAAGAGCAATGATTATTATTTAACATTGATTAACATCAATTTAACATCATTTTAACAACATGTAATTGTTAAAAAATTACAATTGTCAGCTTCTTCTGTACTTTGTTCCCACTTGGGCATTTCATGATAATTTCTCTATTCCTCTCCACTACCCTGTGAGAGTCTTAAGAGGACAAACTACATATTCACAGGATCTAAAAAAATATCTGTTTTATAGCAGGTAGTAGACACTAACATATATACTATATAGAGCAGGGCCTGCTAAGCAATTTGGTGAAGAAAAATATGTAAGAGGATGAGAGAATGACTACATCTTATAACACCTCTCACCTTTTATTAGTGGGTTGATGCTACGTAGTAGAAGTTACAATTCATCAATTTTGTTAATCAGGATTCATGCAAAAGCAATCAGTTGGAATGTTAAACACCTGAAAATATTTCAACCATTGTCTGACCAACATTACGGAGAGTGTGTAAAGGTGATATCTTTTTTATTATAGAAATGTAATACTATATAAACATAATTCTCTAAGTGCAGAACCAAATTTTTTCACTCTTGAAGTATGACTTTAATATATCAATTAATTTTAATGACATGTTTTAAAGTCTGAAAAATAATTATATGGTAATTAAAATTGCCATTTCCTTTCTACCTTTGTGTCCTGAAATTATTCATCTTCATTTTTAACCCTCTAAGCTCACTTTGTTAACAAATACTTTGCACTGATTATTTTTAATTCCTCAGAAACAGGCAGAGAACTACATTTCTACATTTCTTTTTTTTAGTTTTTAACAATTTATTATTATTTTATTCTTGAGAGAGAGAGAGAGAGACAGAGACAGCGACAGAGAACGAGCAGGGGAGGAGCAGAGAGAGAGGAAGACACAGAATCTAAAGCAGGCTCCAGGCTCTGAGCTGTCAGCACAGAGCCCAATGAGGGGCTCGAACTCACAAACTGTGAGATCATGACCTGAGCCGAAGCCAGACGCTCAACCAACTGAGCCACCCAGGCGTCCCATTTCTACGTTTCTGATAAAATTTTATTTCCCTATACTTGTTAGTTCTCTTGAGCTTTATTTATTATTACAGATAGAGATTATTTTACCAAAGTGTCTAAAAGAAATTCGGTTTTTGTTTTCATATTTCGCTTGTAATTGAATGGTTCCTTAATGCTCTTTGTGCATACAACATACAAAAAACTGTTTTTTGAGAGAAAGGTAAGTGAACTCCTTTTTTAAATTAATACTTTTCTCTCTTAAAAAACCTTCTAAAATTATAGAATATATGGACAAAACTGGAAAAATATCATCTGTACGATGCAACTACTTTGTACTACATCTCACTCATACAATTAAAGACAAATTGTCTATAAATTCCTATAGATGTGCAGTATTTTACATTTTAGCATTTTATTTGAATATTATGTTATTTTCATTTGCAGTAATTCTTGGAAAGGTCTGAGAGTACTTTCAAAGTGTTACATTAGTTTTATGTTATGTACCTATCTAACTGCTCAAAAATGGATGTTTCCTATGAGTTTTGGAGCAGTTAGGGACAAAAATTCCCCCAGTAATGAATTCTTTCAGTTAAGATAAAAAGACCAAGAAAACTACTTATCTACACAGAGCCTCATTTATTACTTAGTGTTAAAAGTCCATTATGAAATAACATTAAATTCAACTTGTAATGATAAAGTTTTATCTAAGAACATCTAAGCAAATCAATATTTTAAATGGTTAAGCATAATCCGGCTCTGGCAATTTTAAGCATGATAATGGAACTTTCTAAATATTTATAGACACTAAGAAGAAAACCATTCCAGCTGCAGATTTCTTGGTAAAAATAAGTTCATATATCTTAAAAGTGTAAAAGAAAGTTAGCCAAGTCATTCATCATATCAAAGATTTATAAGCCAATGGTTTTGGGTACTTTTGATAATTTTTTCTTATTAGAAAATAAGAAAAAAATAGAATTTTGTGATAAGATAGTAATCTGCTGGAGTAAGGAAACAGAAATAGGCTGTGCTCTTGTTAGGGGCATATGGACAATGGTCAGAATTACAAAAAAAATCAGAATGGTACTACAGAATTTCATTTTCAGGAGATGTCAATTTCCAAAAAAAACATAAAATAGACACTGAAAATGAATGGGATTTCATATTTAAATTAGGGGCGCCTGGGTGGCTCAGTCGGTTAAGCGTCCAACTTTGGCTCAGGTCATGATCTCACAGATCGTGGGTTCAAGCCCTGCTTCGGGCTCTGTGCTGACAGCTCAGAGCCTGGAGCCTGTTTCAGATTCTGTGGCTCCTTCTCTCTCTGCCCCTTCCTGGCTCATGCTCTGTCTCTTTCTCTATCTCAAAAATAAATAAACATTAAAAAATTAAAAAATAAATTAATTAAACAAAATGCCTGTTATATGGACTTATGGCTCCATACATAATAAAAGTCACTGCATTTTTTGTCATCAACTTTTTTTAATAATAAGAAAAAAAGCCTTTACTGTTTACCCATGCAGTTACCAATTCCAGTCCACTTTCTTCTTCGTGTAGATCCGTATTTCCATTTGGTATCATTTTCCTCTCTGTGCACCTCTCTCCTCCTTGGCTTCTTCCCTCCAATTCCAGGTGCCTTGACCTCCTCACAGCCTCTGTTTCCTCAATCAGGGAGTCCACGAAGCTCTATGTGGGTTGCCTCTCCTTGCACTGTAGTATAGAAACTCTCCAATGCCAGTAAGCTGCGGCAGTCACAGGACTTACTCTTTCTTGCCTCTCAGAGATGACTCTTCTTGTTACCTCATATTAAACTAGCTTGAAAAGCATTATTTCACATATTGATGACTGGTTTTTTCCTGCTTGCTTCAAGTGAGAAGGTGAATTTGGTCTTTGTTATTCCATCCTGGTTGGAAGCTGAAATTCTTGTTAGCAACTTTTATTAAACAATCACTTTTACTGCTTCTGATGCTGATATGAAACCAGTACACTTTACGTATACTACATTTGGTTAATACCAGGGTAGAGCAAAAATATGGGATAGTTACTTATTAGACTGTGGTTTATGAACTCTACTTTGACTTATATCTTTTTTTAAATGAAATCTTTTATTTTAATTAAAAAATTTTTTTAATGTTTTATTTTTTTTTATTTTTGAGATACAGAGAGAGACAGGGTGAGCAGGTGAGGGTCAGAGAGAGAGGGAGATACAGAATCTGAAGACAGGCTCCAGGCTCTGAGCTGTCAGCACAGAGCCCGATGCGGGGCTCGAACCCACGAACCGTGAGACCATGCTCTAGCCAAAGTCGGACGCTTAACTGACTGAGCCACCCAGGCACCCCGACTTATATCTTAATTGGGTTCTGCAGCAACAGACGCTGTGACAGGATCCAGGTGAAAATGATTTATTAGAATGCATTCCCAGGGAAACAGGGTGGGAACATGGGTGAAAATAAGGGAAGGGTGCCCTGAAGGTTAGGATGCCAAGCAAAGTATTCCAATAGGAATTTTGGCCCAATCCTAAAAGAGAACCATGGAGAAAACATAGTTCATGAATTATTGAGGGAAAAATATCATGAAGAATTAAGGGATGGAAATGATAGAATGTTTATTGCCCTCACCTGTCCATCATTGGTTAAGGGTTGCCCACTGGGAGGTAATTCTTAATCTCTTTGGGTCCTCCTTGCCCACGGGCCAAGCTGTTTGGCAGCCTAAAGGTAGAACAGGCACTGAGTGTTGGGATTAAAAACAATCTGGTAGCTGCTGTGGATAAAAATAATGAAAGTATCTGAGAGCTGTGAGAACAGTAATAGTTTTTACTACCCCATATGTGTGTAGTTGTTTTAATGTACATATGGGCCATCTAGGAATTCTACTAAAATGAAGGTTCTTGAATTAGGTAGACTCCCGGATTATGCCGATGCTGCCAGCCCACCAACATGCCCCTCCACTCCTGGTAGGTCTTACAATCCGTGGGGGGTGGTTTTATTTTCTCACCTTTCCTTGTCCTCACTTCAGCCTTGCACAACACTTTGGAGCTACGGAGAGAGTCCCTCACATCATGTGACCGTAACTTGATAATCACTGCTCTTCTATCAACATTAAAGAAGAAGCAAAAAGTAGGGACACCCTGGGTGGCTCAGTTGGTTAAGTGTTAACTTCAGCTCAGGTCATGATCTCACACTTCATGAGTTTGAGCCCCATGTCAGGAGGACAAACTTGAGGGCTGACAGCTCGGAGCCTGGTTGGGATTCTCTCTCTCTCTCTGCCCCTCCTGCACTCACCCTCTATTACAGGGTTGTGAGGCCAACACCCCGTTAGGTGTAGAGATTACTTTAAAATAATAAAAAAAAATTGTTTCAAAATATACATTCTGATCCAGCACATACATATATGTGTATATTTAAAAACATGATGTGAATAAATGTGTCCTGAACTATAATTGTGAATGCATTTTGCTTCTTTCTAATCTATTATTCTCTGCACTCTATTTTATAAACAAAATTACCATTTCCTAGTACACTATGCGGTCTCAACCCATAATTAAAAAAAAAAAAGACCCAAATCATGGTGGAAACAGAACTGAGGTTATTATACTAATTTTTTTTGTTCCATTAATGACGAATTGTGTTTATTTATTCATTCATAGTCTTTGTGAGAGATCTGAGTGCTTTGAGGAAGACTAGGATTTTGGAGATCCTTCAACCCCCCCAAAAACTTAGAAAATATTTGCTATACACTCATTTTAAGTGGAAACTGAGTATTCCCTGAAAGAAGAATGGGGAAGGAGGAGAGAGGGGGTTAGCTGTGTTCTTGCAGGGTTACTGCACTCAGCAAAACAAAGGCCACAGCTAACTGGATTCACATTCCTCAAATGGCAAACTAGGAACCACCTGCTGTCACCCACATAGACAAAGAGGGAACCCATTTCCTCAGCCTGAGCCCAAGTGGCTTATTCAAGTATTTCTTCCAGACACTTCTCTGAGAGAAGTTCTGGACGTTTCTCCATCCTGTTAACAGTCCATGTGACATTTTTGTGCCTCTTACAACCTGTTAGTTGCCCAACTGTGCAGCTGGCCCACACTATAGTTAGGTTCTGAATTCATGTACACATTAAGTACACGTATGTATTAAGTACACATTAAGCAGTCTGTCATATATTGGATGTTCAGTGGTTAGTAAGACAGATCTAGTCCTGCCCTAAAGCAGCTTGCCACCTAGTAAGGACGGTACATAAAACATGAGAGGAGTGATGTTAGGGTCAATACAACGTCTTAGGAGCATAAAGCAGAAGTATTTAAAACAGAGGTTAGCAAACGTTTTCTGTAAAGGGCCAGGTAGACAATATCGAATGCTTTGTAGGCCGTGTGGTCCGTCTTGTAACTACTCAACTCTGAAAGCAGCCACGGGCAATGTATAAACAATGAGTGTGTCTGTGTTCAAATAAAACTGTATTTACAAAAACAGACAGTGGGCTGGATTTTGGCCTCTGGATTTGGTTCACGTAATTTGTGAACCCCCGATCCAGAGGGCTCTAGGGAGGGTCAGAGATTTCTGGAAAGGTCTATGTTAAACAGATTCCCAAATATAGGTACACACGACCCGAGCAAAGGGAAAGGAGGCCCAGAACAAAGAGGCCCAGAAGTGAATGAGAGATTATGTTGAAAGAACTGAAAGATGTTCCATGTGGCTGTTGCTTAGTTTTTTTTTTTTTTTTTAATTACGACCTTTTAAGAACAGTTTTAGGCTCACAGAAAAATTAAGGGGAAAGGTACAGAAATTTCCCATATATTTCATGCCCTCACAAATGCATAATCTCCCCCATTTTCAACATTCCCCACCAAAGTGGTGCATTCGTGACGCTTGAAGAACCTACACCAACATGTCATGGTCATCCAGATTCCATAGATCACACCATGGCTCACACATAGTGCTGTACATTCTATGGGTTTGGACAAATGTATGATGACATGTATCCATCATTGTGATATCCTACAGAGTATTTTCACTGCCCTAAAAATTCTCTGTGTTCCACCTATTTATCCCCCCAAACCCCATCAACCTCCGGCAACCACTAATCTTTTTGTCTCCATAGTTTTGCCTTTTCTAGAATTTCATATACTTCGAACCATACACTATGCAGTATAGTGCATACACTATACACTTTACACTTTTTATATTGTCTTCTTTCACTTATGATAGGCATTGAAGTTTCCTCCATGTCCTTTCATGGCTTGATAGCCCATTCCTTTTCCTCAAAGGATAATATTCCATTGTCTGGATGTGCCACAGTTTATTTGTGCCATTTACTAAAGGATATCTTGGTTGCTTCCAAGTTTGGGCAATTATAATTAAAAATGCTATGGACACCTGTGTGCAGTATTCTGTGTGGCGTTAAGGTTTCAACTCCTTTGGGTAAAGACAAAGGACTGGGATTGACAGATTGTATGGTAAGAGTAGGTTTAGTTTTGTTAGATACTTCTAAATTGCCTTCCAAAGTGATGGTACCACTTTGCATTTCCACCAGCAATGAATGAGAGTTCCACTACACATCCTTGACAGCATTTGGTTTTATCAGTGTTCTGGATTTTGTCCATTTTCTTTTCTTTTTTAGGTAATTGCTACCCCCAACGTGGGGCTTGTCCTCAAGATTCTGAGATCAAGTGTCATATGCTCTACTGACTGAGCCTGTGAGGCCCCCCCTGGATTTTGTCCATTGCAATAGGTGAGTGGTGTGTCATTGTTATTTTAATTTGCATTTCCCTGATGACAGGATGTGGAGCATCTTTCATATGCTTATTTGTATCTTTTTTGGTGAGGTATCTATCTATTAAGATCTTTGGCCTATTTCTTTAAGCTCACTTATTTGTGTGAACTCTACTCCGAAAGTGGGGCTCAAACTCATGACACTGAAAACAAGAGTGGCATGCTCCTCAGACTGAGCCAGACAGGCCCCTCAAGATATTTGGCCTATTTTTTAATTGGGTTATTTCTTTTCTTATTGTTGAGTTTTAGGAATTCTTTATATATTTTGGATAATAGTAGATCGTGACTTTGGTGTCACATCTAAAAAGTCATCACCAAACCAAAGTCATCTAGCTTTCTTCTGATGTTATCTTGTAAGAGTTTTAGGGTTCTGTGTTTTACGTTGAGGTTTATAATCCAGTTTGAGCTAATTTTTGTAAAAGGCATAAGGTTGGTGCCTAGATTAATTTTCTTTGGTATGTGGATGCTCAGTTTCCCAGCAGCATTTATTGAAAAGGCTGTTTTCACTCCACTGGATTGCCTGTGCTGCTTTGCCGAAGATCAGTTGACTATATTTATGTGGGTTCATTTTCCGGCTTTTACGTATGTTCCATTGATCTATTGGTCTATGAAGCTTTGGAATTTAGGGGTATGTGGAACATTTGTCGTTCATCTATCTGTCGATCTACCATCTGAAGCCTACTTTCATGTTTAGGGAATTCCTCCATCTGTGCAACTTGGTAGGAAAATAATACCAGCTTCCCTAAAGGGACTGAACATGGTAGATACTTGTATTCCCAGTCTTTCTTCTAGCCCAGATCTCTGGCCCAATCTCCACTAATCAGGTAAGTGTGTGCCAGACTTTAACTCATAGGCCAGTGATGAAAGAGGCAAGGTGAGGACTCATTCTCTCTCTCTCTCAAACTCTCTCCCTTTCTCTCTCTCCTTCTTTTTCTCTGTCTCTTATGCACACACACCGAGCTTGGACTTAGTAGTGGGTGCAGGGTTGCTATACGAAGGCTTACGTGGCATCAGCACAATTGAAGATCTCTCTGGTGCTGTTTGGGGACGGCAGGGATTTTCCATGTCAGGTCAATTCTGCAGTGAGATCTTGGGCATTCTCCCTCAAAACCGAGCTTCACGCCTCGTTCTCCAATCCACTAACAATTCTAGGAGATGCTCTATGTCCTTTTAATAAACTCTTCTCCAGACTTCACTTAAGGCGGCTTTTGTTGTTTTCAGCTAGGAAATCTGACTTGCTGAGGGAGATTCCAACAGAGAGATGACGAGGACCCGGCTCCTGACGGACTCCTTAAAGCCATGTTAACAAAGTTTGAATTCATTAGTAGTGTTGGGAGAAGTCATTGAAAGATATTAAGAGAATGGTGCAAGTGGATTTACAATTCAGAAAGATCACACTAGAAGCTCCCAGATGACAGGGATTTTATTTTCTGCTTACCTTTCTCTGCTCAGGGCTTAAAATAGTACCTGATATACAGTTGGTAATAAAAATTTTAAAAAGAGTTCTTGAATGAATGATGGAAATTTTAATGAATGAATTGGAGGAAAGGGTCCAAGTAGAAGGATGTTTTGGTCAATTCAATGACAATGGTGACCTGGACTAAGTCAGAGTCCTTGAGGATTCACTGAAATCCATTCACTGAAATGGATTCCAATGATTGATATGTAGGAGGCAGACTCTAAATAATGTGAACAGAAATTACATATTAATATTTTAAAATGCAAATATACTTTAAAATTAAATTAAACTTACAATGGTGTTGATTTCAATAATTAAATATAATGTCAATATAGAGGGAATGAAGGAAGGTATGTGTTCCAAAGCCTTTTTTCCATCCCCCACATGATAGCACTGGTTATATAGATACAGTTTTGAGAAGGGGTGATGCACAGATATATAACTTCCAATGACAAAAGGAACAAACACAAATTATAAAACATCATTTAGTGCTGAGGAGATAAACATAGTATATCCAATACAGTTGTTTCCATTGTTTAAGTATTCTATTTTTCCTGCATTGTTTGGGTTACCCAGACTGTCACCTTTTTAATAAGCCGAACAGTGGATTGAGTTAAGTAAATGAAGATGATTTAAAAGATAAAACCAGATTGGTGTTCAACACTCCTTTCTCCCAAGTCCTTGGAGATGATTTAATAAAAAGGAGACAGAATATTAATTTTTCTGAATTCTTGTTTGGTTGAGTGACCTTGGTAAAAGCAAGTAGGTGAATTTAGAAATTAGTTTAATTGACTGTTATTACCATTCTGCTATTTCACTGGAATAATTCACTGGTCATTCAAGTTGATTCACTAATGGAGCAGGTAGATAAGATAGGCAGGGCAAAAATCACCACTGCAGTTCAATAATTTCCCCCAAAGCTTCCTGGCAAATTGCATATCTAACATGGAATTTCACTTAACATTCTCAAAACAACACTCAATAATATAGAAAATGAGGTTATCAGTGAACTACTCCCATAACAGTTTTTCTGCAATTGTATGCAGCACTGGTATTCTGAAAAAAAATCTCTATGCCTTTAGAGAGCAACCAAACCACTTTGATAAAATTAAGTCAATAATATTTCAGAATACAATGGGAAACTATGTCCAGTAGAAAAACAATTAATTGTGAATGAGGCATGGATTCTTAGTCTTTCTTACTAGCCAATACATTTGGTCAATTCTTTAACATCTTCATGCTGCGATTTCAATTTTGGGGAAAAAATTAAATAATAAACTAGCTTAGATATTACAAGTCAGCGACCTCTGTCCTAATCTGTGTATTGAGTTGGCAGGTTTTATGGGTTCTAATTTGATGGTTCCAGAAAACTGTCTTCAGCCATCCCCCCAGCTATCCAGGCAAGTACACGAATAACATCTTTAGGGGAAATTCTCAGCTTTACAGTGATGCTAAATTAACACATTTATCAGACTCTTTACTTGGAGATCAGCCTGTGAGGGAAAGGCAGTGGGAAAAGAGAAAATTCTGCTCTGGGAGGGAAATGGAGCCACAGAAGGATGGAGAAGTATGCAGCCTCTCCTACTGCCTCATTTCATCAGCCCTGCTTCTAGACTCTGTCAGGCCCACTGTGATTTATGTAACGAAGGTCAGTGAGAGAACGCACTAAACACTTTAACTGGAGAGTTAAAGCTGGGAACCTATGTATACCACTAGAATAAAACAACAGGCCAAAAAAGGGACAATTTTGCACAGCCAATAATTTTGTCTACATGCCACCGACTAATAAGTTTTGTTTTTACTGAAATGACTGATCGTGCCTCAGCCACAATAAATGCAAACCACTAACATCATTAATATACTGTTGTCCCTGCAAGGAGCTCAGTGCTTTACAATGGGAGGTGCTGGATAAGTGTTTGCTGAATGAAAGAGGAATTCTATATGTGACCTTCCCATTTTCATGGTCCACAAGTTAACAGTCCCTAATCTCAGCTCTGCCCTTGGTACTGTCTATACACCTCTGAGATTTTTTCCATCTTCCTTTCTTATTTCTCAAAGATTTTTCCAGACCTTTCCCATTCTCGTTAAGACTTGACCCCACCCGTATAACCCTCATCCATACAATGTCTTTCAAGTTAATTTCATCATATACAAGTTTATGCCTACCCACACCCACCTTTATCTCCCATCCTCTATGCTAAGAAGGCTCGTGTTCTTCTCTGTTCAAGTCACTCCATCCGCAGGTGCCATTCTCTCACACTGGGCTACACAGTCTTCCTCACCCTCTTATGCATCCCCCATCCCTTTTTTCAACCACTTCCTTCTTCTTAGCTAGTGAAGTCCTCTCTTACCAAAGAATAAACATCCCCTTTATTCCATATGTTCTTCTCAGCTCATTCTTCCTTTTCTTAAGGACCACTTCTTCCACGCTCTGGCTTTCATCTATCCATTCAAAGCTAAAGAGCTCTAATTTTATTTTATTTTTAAAATTTTAAATGTATAATTATTTATCTTGAGAGGGAGAGAAAGCAAGTTGCATGAGTCGGGGGGGGCGGGCAGAGAGAGAGGGAGACGAAGAATCCCAAACAGGTTCCCTGCAGTCAGTGCAGAGCCCCACAGAGGGCTCAAACTCATGAACAGCAAGATCATGACCTGAGCTGAAATCAGGAGTCACAGGCTTAACTGAGCTGCCCAGGCACCCCTGAAGAGCTCTCATTTTAAATTTCCAGGTCAGATTATTCCCTTTAAGCCTATATGTCCAATTGTCTATTTGTCACATCACCCATGATTTCATTCACTCATTCATTCAACAACTGTTTGTTGCATATCTATGCTTGGTGTCAAGAATGGCTTGTTATTCTTGCGATGGAAGTTCAAGAAAAATAGATAAGATCCATATCCTTATGAAGTTTTATAGTTTAACAATACTGTAATAAAATGACCACAGAAATAAGTGACACATGTGACAAAGTACACGGAAAGAGAAGATCATACCTCAAATGGAGCATTCCAACCCCCCTAGAGTTCCTTCTTATTCAGTGTTGTCTCTCAGTTGGTTCTCTCATGGTGAGTTTCCTCACTAAGGTGCATGGGCATTGACCTTGATGCCCCCCATAATCCTGACATCAACTCACTCCCTCCTTTAATATTTGCCTACTTTCCCTCAATTGCAGTTCTACATCCCAGCTCTTCCCATCATGCCTGAACCACCTCAGCAGGAGTGAAGTTGGTCCCCCATCTTTAGTCTTGTATATTCTCAAATCCATCCTCAAACATTGTCAGAAGGATTTGCATAACATGCAAATCTGATTATGTTACCTATCTACTGTTTCGGTCAGGACAACTAATGCTGGCTGCTATAACAAACCACTCAATATCTTGGAAGCTTAAAAAAAAAACAAGGGTGTATTTCTTGGTCATATTAGATTCAGACACAGGTCTGATGTATCTCCTTGGTAGCTCTCCTCTACAGGGTGTCTCAGTGATTCTATTCTTTCCAATTTGCCAGGCTGACATTCAAAGCCATATCTTTGGGGTCTTTGCAGAAGTGGAAGAGAATGAGCTAAGAATGTCAAGGATGACTCTAGGGGTGGATCCAGGCAATATTTCCATTTATGTTACCTAGGCCAGAAGGTCAATCTGCTACCAACCTAACTGCAAGAAAGGTGGAAATTTAGTCTTCTTGGGTGCCAAGAAAAACAAAACCCATAGGATTGAGAGCATCTAGCTAACTTCTGCGTGACTTGCTTTCATAGTCCTTAAATTCCCACAGCCTAAAAAGTTCTAACCTCTGCACATGCGTTATAAGATCCACATGCTAGCATCTCCTTTCCTGTCTCTTATCTTTCTTTGATTTTTACATCCTTTCTCACTCTTTCCCTCTACACCTCTTTTCTTTCTTTCTCCCTTCAAAAAAATTAAATATCTGTATTTTCTTAGCTGGATACATTTTCTAATGGATATTGTATGCTAAAACGATTTGCTTCTCACAATTTGTGTCTCAGGTGTCAAAAACAATTACATTTTAACACTACATTTATAGAAATTCTTTCTTAAGCAAGGCCTTGATTCTTTTGTATGAATTACTGACTAATGAAGTATTTTCTAGGTGAAAAGTTGAAGTCTTAATAGCTGAAGTGTACCTAAAATTTCAGAAATGATGCTGAGAGGGAAGATTTACAGGCGTCAAAACATGTCCTCTGTCCAAAAGGGCAGCCTTTTCAAAGGTGTCAGGATGAGAAATATTTTCTAAATACCTATTACACCTCCTTCCTTAACCTTTTCACCAGAGTAAATACATTACTGTCCCCAGAGCTGCGATCAGAGTCTGGGTAGGATTAGTCACCAGGTCCCAGCATCTGAGGGGCTAGCATAGAATCAATTTTTGCCTAAGCGTTAAGCCTGGAGAATGTAATTAAAGCCAAGTTTGCAGAGGACTCACATTCAAAATTATTGTTCCCATGAACTATCCCCAATATCACCATCTCCCCTGGATTGAGGTTGCCTAAAATCTAGGAATGCCTTCTAGCTTCTTGTTAATTGTACAAAATAGACTAATAATATCTCCCTCATAGGCTTTCTGGCCCAAGGAAATTGGACACCACAGTAAAGCTTCAAACTGTCGGCTTTATTAACATTATTAATATTACATTGGCAAAATCTATGGGAACATATAAAAACTTAAAATATAGTAGAGGATCAGTAGCTCTCTATATTATTTCTTTATGGCTTTGGAGGTAAGTCATATTTTGTAATTTTTTTGTTTATTTATTTTGAGAGAGAGAGCATGCATGCGAGTGGAGGAGGGGCAGAGAGAGAGGGAGAGACAGAGAATCCCAAGCAGGTTGCGCACTGTCAAAGACCAATGTGGGGCTTGAACTCATGACCGTGAGACTAAGACCTGAGCCAAATCTGACTGAGCCGTCCAGACCCCAAAGGTAGTCATATTTTAAATATTATCTAGGAGGGACATTTCTGTTGTCTTTGAGGGATAGTATCTATTAGAAAAATAAAATGCATTATAACGTTATCAGTATGTTCATCAACAGAGGAAAGTGAGGATAAATTATGATACATCCTTTGTTGTATTGCCTATAATGTACTTCAAAACATTTTGATTATTCAACAGTAGCATGTGTGTGTGTGTAGATTAGCTTAAATTCTTGATGGATAATTAGTCAATGAACCATCATAACTTGAGGTCTGCACTATAGAAGTTTCTAAATAAGGCTTTGGATACCCCAAATCTACTCCAAACAGAAGAATCGTTAATTAGAATAAGAGATGTTGGGAATGATTTTTATCTATGAAGTGACTGATGGTGACAACCCATGGCTCCCTAGAAAGTATAAATGGACTAGCAAGAAGGACCTTAGTCTCAAGATCAGGTGACGGCAGGTTTGCAGACTCGCACAAGGAGATTGAATTAAAGGACATAGGAGAGACTGTTTATTATAAACTGTGGTAGGCTGAATAATGGTCCTAATAACAGTCCTCCCAAAGACATCCAGGTCCTAATCCCCAAGACCTGTGAATATGTTACCTTATGTGGTCAAAGAAACTGCAAATGTAATTAAGTTAAGGATCTTGAGATGGGGAGATTAGCCTAGATCATCCAGGTAAATTGGATAATAGTCACAACAGTTTCTGTAAGAAAGACACAGGAGAAGGCAGAGTCGGAGGAAACAGAGAGGTGGGTGAGGGAAGTAGAATTGGAGTGATGTGCTTTGAAGGCTGAGGAAGAGGCCGCAAGCCGAGGTTACAGATGGCCACACCACTGGAAGCTACACAAGGCAGGTAAATAGATTCTCCCCTTCGGGCCTGTTGACAGAAAGAACCTGTCCTATACACACCTTGATTTCAGCTCTTCAAGACTCTTATTTTAAACTTCAGACCTCCAGCACAGCAAGAGAATGAACTTGTGTTATTTTAAGTCACTACAGGCGTGGTAATCTGTTATAGCAATAACAGCAAACATATATAAATTTGTGATTCTCTTTGAATCATGTGAGACGCTATGCCTTTAATTGACCTCATCTGTTCCCATACCAAAATTGGCCTTAGTTGAGTGAAATCATCTGAACTTATGCACGTGGTAAGATGGACACGCCCAGCAGAGAGAAAATGTAAAAAATACAGGGGCAGAATCGCCCCATTTTTTGTCCCAGACTCTTCTTAATTCAGAGTAATAGATCCCTGTCGGGGCGCCTGGGTAGCTCAGTCGTTTAAGTGTCCGACTTCAGCTCAGGTCATGATCTCACGGTTCATGGGTTCAAGCCCCGCGTCAGGCTCTGTGCTGACAGCTCAGAGCCTGGAGCCTGTCTTCTGATTCTGTGTCTCCCTCTCTCTCTGACCCTCCCTTGCTCACACTGTCTCTCTGTCTCTCTCAAAAATAAATAAAAGATTAAAAATTAAAAAAAATAGATCCCTGTCTAGGACAGACCACATCTGAGGGCCGTAAATGCAGGATGAGTCCTGAAAACTGATGTTATCTAGTTCACAACTGGGCCTTGGTCAGCTCCGTCGGACTACACAGTCTGTGTAAGAACCTAGTGTGTGAGTGTGCATATGTGGAGAGGGTGGGGGAGTGCTCTTGTCTAAACATATCTAATTGTAATTCCTAGTGTAATTATAGAGCTTTTTTTTTAACAGCCTTCAGTTGACTAGAAAATGAAACAATTAAAAGCAACAAACCTTCTCATACTTTAAAAGAACAAGTTGACCTATGTCAAAACATCTTGCCTCATGCAGTAATTGTAAATCCCCACAGAGATAAGGTGGAGATATTGGAAAATCTTTGTACCCAGACAGCTCACTTTTGCTAGCTTCACTACAGGAAACCTGTGTTCATCTTTGGAAACTAGAGTTTAGCTTTTTGGCTTAAACAGCCATGTTAGGTCAGAAACATCTTTTAAAACATTATAATATAGGTTTGCGAAGCTAACAGAGATTGTGTGTGAAAGATAGGAACGAATGACATGTTTACTCATTGGATCAATGGCCTTCATGAAGGAAAGGAGAAAATAAGCTTTACGGAAGACTAAGGTTGGTATGAGATTCCAAAACTTACATAAAGAGTAGACCAAATTCCATTTCTTGGAGTGAGGTGATCTGGGTGTCCCCTGATCGACCTTCTCCCTGAAAACAACTATGAATCCCTAGTGTAAATATAAGGGAATATAGTTTTAAGTTCATTAATGTGCTGGCAAAGGAGTAAGGAATATTCAGAGGCCATAAACTGAGTGTAAGTGGGAAGGCCGAGAAAAAGGCACGGGACTGATGTGAGTTTTTATCTTAAGGGCATTTGCTGAACCAGGACACCTTGAACTAGACTTCATTCCTTCCCAGAACAAGGTAAGCCAGATACACAGCCCAGGACCAGCACAAGGTGAGTACCTTGTAGCAGAATCCCCACATCAATCTCAGACCACAAAGAGCTGTACATATGGTATAAGGGTCAAGTAGAAATACCACCCCGGGCTTAGAAAGCATCAAATATTGAAATTATCAAGACACAGGATGTTACAAAATAAGTATTTTAATATATTTAAAGCAGAGAATATATAGATTTTCACTCTACTATTGGTATAGCCTTTCTGATGTTTGAAAATTTTCAAATAAAATGTTAGGGGGACAAACTCAGGACCAGAAGTAAACTTCCTTAACATGACAAAAGATGAATACAAAAATGTACAGCAAATATGTTACTTGATAGTGAAATGTTAAAAGCATTTACCCAAGGCACTGGAGTTCAATATCCACACTTGCATTTAAAAATGTATAAAGGTCCTAGCAATAAGGCACAAAAAGAAATAAAAAGAATAGGCCAAAGAGAGAAAAAAAAACCACCTCTCATTAGTTAGACAATATTATTATCTAGAAAGAATACTAAAAAAAAAAGCCTCACATGATAATAGAGTTTAATGAATCTGCTAGATATGAAACCGATGTATAAAAATCTGTTGAATTTTACAATATGATAGTTAGAAAATATATTCTCAAATGAAGGTGCCATTTATGATAGCATGAAAATTACAGATGCTAGAAATATATCTAACAAAATTTGAGCCAGATATTTTCTTAACACCTTTTTCTTGGATGCTTATTTATTTATTTTTGAGAGAGAGAGAGAGAGCAAGCACATGAGCAGGGGAGGGGCAGAGAGAGAGAGGGAGAGAGAGAATTTCAAACAGGTTCTGTGCTGTCAGTGTTGTCAGTGCAGAGCTGGACACGGGACTCGATCTCAGGAACCATGAGAGCATGACCTGGACCAAAATCAAGAGTTGGACACGTGGGGCTCCTGGGTGACTCAGTCAGTCCAAAGCATCAGACTTTGGCTCAGGTCATGATCTCACAGTTAGTGGGTTCGAGCCCAATGTCGGGCTCTGTGCTGATGGCTCAGAGCCTGGAGCCTGCTTGGGATTCTGTGTCCCCCTTGCTCTCTGTCTCTCCCCCACTCATGCTCTGTCTCTCTCTCCTTCAAAAATAAATAAACACTAAAAAAGAGTTGGACACCTAAACAATTGAGCCATGCAGGGGCCCCTTGAACAAGACATTTTTAGAGAAAGTTGTAAAGCTTAATGGGCAACCATTGAAGAAAATCTATGTAAATAAACAGATGTATAATATTTTTGGTTTGGATTATTAATATTACAAAGATGTTGGTCTTCCCAAAATTAACCTACCAGTTTACTGCAATTCTAATAAAACTCCCAATAGGCTTCTTATGAACTTGAAAATATGATTCCAAAGTTAACATGGAAAAATATAAAGCCAAGAATAGACTCACTCTGAAAGAAGAACAATGTGGAGATTTTCCTTACCAGTTATCAAAAATTATTATGTCATTGTAGTAATAAATTTAGTGTTTTGCAAAGGAATAGACAAATTTGACTAGTGGAATTGTCCGTTTCAGCAACAGATTTATCCAAATACCAAAATTTGATCTGTGATTGAGCTAGCATTACAGACTGTGTATAAAAGATCGACTTTTCAGTGGGATTTATTCTGGAAAAATAGTCACATAAATAGGAAAAAATGAAATTGTACCCTACTTTACACCATAAACCAAAATTACAAAACTCTAATAAAACCATCTATTTAACCTTTGGCTTGAATCTAAGTTAAAGGTTTATGAGTGTTCATAAGATATTCTTTATAAACCTTTGGGTTATAAATATATTTCATATAAAGAAGGATTTTTAAACCAAATCATAAAAAGCATGAACAATAAAAAAATTTGATGGACCAAAGTTCTTGATTTCTATATACTAAAAAGACATTATGAAGAGTTGGCCAAAAGAAAAGCCACAATAGGCAAATATGTATGTAATTTACATAAATGACAAAATAGCAGTGTCCAGAATTCCTAGAAGCAAAAAGGAAGAGAAAATCTAATAGAACATCTGGTAAAAGGCTTAAACAATTCTTCACATCAAAGAAAACTCAATGGTGAACAACATATGAAAAATTTGTTGAATCTTTCTAGTAGTTAGAGAGATGCAAATTAAAAGCCACAATCAAATCCCGACATATTTTTCACAGTGGAAAAATTTTAAACATTGGATAACATTACGCATTGATGAGAATGTGGAGAAAGTACACACATACACAGGTGGTAGAATGGCAAGTTGGCAACATTATTTTGGAAAACAGTTTGACACTGTCTAGTTAATTTGAGATGCACATATTTAGTGGGTAATTTCGTTCCTATCTCAGAGCAGCTCTTGTCCAGGACACATGCACAAGAGTCATTACGGCAGCGTGGTTTGAGGTAGCAGAAAACTGGAAACAAGCCAAAAATCCATTCATGTTAGAACAGAGAAGTCAATTGTGGTATATTTATCTGATGAAATACTAGGTCACTGAAAATGAATGAATTACAACATGAAGCAAAAACTTAGTAGATTGTCAGGAACATCACGTTGCAAAAGAACACCTTGAGTATGTTTACATGTATGTAAAGTTCTGAACCATACATTTTTAAATAAGATACAGTTTAGGGATACAAATTCTTTGGTGAACTAAATGTGGGGAGGAGAGTAAATGTATAATAATATTAAATTCAGAATAACGGTTACTGCCGAGGAATGAGGCACTATGGGATGCCTTGGAATATACTGGGCTTTGAATGTGATGGTAACTTTCTGTTAATTAAATTGGGTCATGTACCCAGGTGTTTGTGTGTTTTTGTTTGTTTGCCTTATGCATATTTAATAAAAATTATGTTGTACCTGTTCAATATTTAATTTAACAATTTATAAAAAAAAAAACCTGAGAAGGATTCAGTTAGAGGAATGTTGACAATATATACTCACTTTTGGAGGTTTATGTTAAAAATCATCCATAGTATTTTAAAAATTATGTACTGTGGGGCGCCTGGGTGACTCAGTCGGTTAAGCATCCGACTTCGGCTCAGGTCATGGTCTCACGGTTCGTGGGTTTGAGCTCCACGTCGGGCTCTGTACAGACAGCTGAGAGCCTGGAGCCTGCTTCAGATTCTGTGTCTCCCTCTCTCTCTGCCCCTCCTCCACTCATGCTCCATTTCTGTCTCAATAATAAAGAAACATAAAAAAAAAATGTTGAATAAATAAATACATAAGATGTGAAAGAATAATGAGTGAGGCGAAAGCACTTCTGTAAAAAAGCTTGCAGATAGTGATAAATACAAGTAAATGGCATTGCCCTTCAGCATAAGTGATGAAACAGGATAAGTTGAAAACAAAAAGAACGAGGCAGAAATGGTAATTATGTGATATGATAGAAGTAGTGGCTAAAGCTATGGCAGTAATTGTATGGCAGTATAAATGTATCAAATCAACATGTTGTCCACCTGAAACTTACACAATGTAATATATAAATTACACTTCAATTAAAAAAAAAGCGAAGGGTGTACTTTGGTGCTTGTTAGTAATTGAAATAATATTAACTAAAATGAAGGACTTTAGGCACCTGGGCAGCTTAGTGGGTTAAGCATTCCACTCTTGATTTCGGTTTAGGTCATGATCTCATGGTTCATGGGTTTGAGACCAATGTGGGATTCCATGCTGATATAAGGCCTGCTTGTGAGTCTCTCTCCACCCCTCCCCTGCTTGCTCTCTCTCTTTCTCTCTCAAAAATTAAAAAAGAAAAAACAAAAAACAAATAAAATGAAGGACGTGGCTACTTTAAAAACCTTTTTTTAAAGGGGTATATTTCTTAGCACAAAGTACAGAACATACCAATGAACACTACTGATTCCCCAGTAACAATCAACATACTTAGCATCCACTTAATTAAGATATCCTACTAAAAGTAATTCAGGCTTGTTGGATAAGTGGCTGATTTCTGGTGTGTGGCAAGAAATTACATGTTGAGCTGGTAATATCTTTTGTCAGAAAGTAAGGAAGGGCTCGAAAACTCATGGGAACATATCAAAAGAACATCAGAGCCAGCCTGAAGGGCTTCCCACTGGTCAAATTTGGGACAATCAGCCTTCAAAAGAATGATGGTAATGAATATAGGGCATTGAATTAAAATCTAAGTCATGAGTTTACAGTCACGGTGAAGGAAAAAAAACAGGGAAGGAGGAGAGGAAAGTCTCTTCTGCACTGAAGTATTCTAGGTGGTGCACATGATGAGAATCATACAATTGGAAAAGCAATCACCATTTTTTAGCCATAAATGGAATAACTGATTCAGGCAAGGGCCATCAATGGGTGCTGAAACGTTTGGGTGAAAAGTTTTTCACAAACAGAATATGTACACCGTCTCAAAGAATTGAACTTACATACACTTACAGAATAACTGCTAGAGTACCTTCATGAAGAAGAAATCTTGTGCACCCCACCTTTACCAAGTGATTGAACCTAATGTCACCAGGAAAGGGAGGAACAAACAGTGCTTGCTTGTTGAAGTGATGTATTGAGAAGAACTAACACCGCCTCTATGATTTTCTTGCCAAAAATATTTAATCTGAACAATTCATGAGGAAACAGGCAAATTCAGTGAAGGGTCATTCTACAAAACAACTGGCTTGAACTTTACTGAGTCTTAAAATAGGTCAGTAAAGATGAAATAACTACTCTACAGGATGCCAGAGAGACATGACAACTAAATACAATATATGGTTCTTGATAGTATCTTCAATGAGGGGTGCACATAAAGGATATTATGGGGGAAAAACTGAAGAACTTTGAATACGTAACGTAATGCATATTAGACAATACCACGTCAGTGGTAAGTTTCCCGAGTGCGTGTTAATGGTGCTGTAGATGTGTAGGGAAATGACTGTGTTCTTAGGAGGTTCATACGGAAGGGGTGAAGCATCATTATTAGGTTTTTCAGATGTTTCAACCAAAAAAATACATATCTATGCATATGGATGGGATGGGCATCAATATAATAAATGTGGCAATTGGTTGACAATTGTTGTATCTCAGTTAACGGCGTGTGAGTGTCCATAAGATATTCTTTCCGTTTTTCAATACATTCAAATTTCTCAAAATTACAATTTGAAATGAAAAGACACTTAAGACTTCAGGAAAGAAAAAAAAATTAGGGAAGTGATGCTCCTAGGCAAACCAAAGAATTTTCTGAAACCAAGCTCCAAAGCCCATAGTTTAGATTATCTTTTATTTTCTCTTACAACTGATTTCTGAGTTCTACCTGACTAGCAACTGGCTAAAACTGATTTTCTGCATGGGCGGTGTTCATGCAAACTTCACAAAGGGAGTTTTTTATAATGCATACTAATGGCATATTGCAAGGCATTTGCGGGCCGCCCAGAACCATTTGAGCGAATTGAGCCTAGCAGGGTGCAGGTGCAAAGCAGCTTTATTCTCTCTTTTTGAAGCAAACATACAGTCAACCCATCCCCTGGATGAAATTCCAGGCAGTTCTTAAAGCTCGTCTGGTCATTATCAGGTAGTAAACTGTCTCCATTTTCAAGCTTCAATACATCCAATCCAATTTGTGTAACATTCTGAACTTCAAATTACATTGAATTTAAATCTTCTTCCCTCCTCCTATTCCCTCGTTAGGCTGAGAAATGGGAAGGGAAAGAGGACGTGTTGAAAATTTTTCCCTTTTTCTCCTTTTAGACAGCTCTTTTGGCTCCCTCAGATTTGCCATGGGGAAGAAGGAAGATCTGGAAAATTGTACTTTCTTCCAAAGATGGCCATGGCCGTATCTCCCATTCTGCAAGTTTTTCTATAATCTTTTCTGTGATCTTGCCACTCTCCCATCTTGCAAATTTCCATGAAGTAGCAGAGTCTGATTTCAGCCTTTAAGGTCTGGCAGAAGTGACGCTCTGTGAGTCTGAGGCTGGGTCATACAGGGCCATGTAGCATCCACCTGGCTTAGCGGAAAACTCATATTTACAACCCTGAACTTCCATGCAGGGCCCCTGTCTGCTCTGAGGTCCCTACGCCTTGGGGAGGTCAAGCGCAAGGAGAGGCCACGTGCAGGTCTGCGGGTTCAGTTAGTAATCCTAGTTTCTGGCTGTCTCAACAGAGGCGCCTGATATGTAGGTAAAGGAGCCTCAGCTAACAAGTGAACCCCAGCCTTCCAGCCTCCGCTGCTGAATTCCTAGATATCACGGAATAGAGACAAGCTATCCCCACTGTTCCTTCAATGAATCTCTATTCC
This sequence comes from Cryptoprocta ferox, assembly GCA_028646485.1. Classification (NCBI taxonomy): domain Eukaryota; kingdom Metazoa; phylum Chordata; class Mammalia; order Carnivora; family Eupleridae; genus Cryptoprocta; species Cryptoprocta ferox. Next base: position 116,630,173 of record CM053574.1, on the reverse strand, counting down.
TCAGAACCTGTGAATATCAATAAGTGGCTTTTTTAAAAACCTCTGTGTTTTGGGATAACCTGTTATGCAGCTATTTTAACTGAAACAGAGAAGGAAAGGGTAGTCTCTGTTGGGTCAGGCTGAAATCTAACATTCGTGCTTTTTTTAAGTGGTACATTCCAAATGTTGATTTTTTTCTTAATGGGCTTTTTTGTGGCTATTTCAGAGAGCCCCGCTCTCACCCCTTATTGTTCTGTGGACACAAGAAATCCCCTATGTCTGATCAGAGGGCAGGAATAGCACATTCATAATTATCTCTTCTAAGTTCTCCTTGATTACTTGCCTTTAAGCCTCCATGACTAATTCTAAGTGTTCTTTGGGCCTGGAGGTGGGTGATGAACTCATGTTGGCAAAACCATTTCTGTTTAACTCTTCAAGTCCCAAGTACATAGTCTTGCCCCTTACTTTTAGAATATGTGAATACTTATCACCTGATTACATTCTCAGTTTTAACTCTGAATCTATAGACCACATGAAATGTAATGATACATGGGTATTTAGGTTTAACTCCTTTAGAATATGTTTGGAAATTCGTATTGCTCTTCTATTTTGATCAAACACTTTGAATCAGTAACTCTGTGTAGATAAAATCCTAATATGTTATGATTTTGAGATATTATAATTCTGGTGCTTAATAAATATTCTTAATAGCTTGCAAGCCAAGTTTCAAATGTTCCTTTTACTACGAATAGTCTTATTATGTATATTTGTATATGCTTAACTCTCTCGTATATTTTCTAGTATTTAAATAAGCTTTTAATTCTAGAGTAGTTTTAGATTTACAGAAATGTTGCAAAGACTACACGGAGTTCCTGCATACCCTGAACCCTTAGGAAACTATTGTTGACATCTTATATTATTATTGTATATTTGCCAGAGATAATGAACCAACATTCATACATTTTTATTATCTAAATCATGTGCTTTATTTCATTATTATTAGTTTCCCCCTTATGTTCTTTTTTTTGTTCCAGGTTACCATTTAAATATTTGTTTGGTTTTGTTTTTTGCGGGAGAGAGACAAGGAGAGAAAGAGAGAGAGCACCCACGCACATGGTTGTGTGGATGGAGGGCAGAGAGAGAGAGGGAGACAGAGGATCTGAAGAGGGCTCTCCGCTCACAGCAGTGAGCCTGATATGGGGCTTGAACTGACGAACCGTGAGATCATAACCTGAGCCAAAGTTGGACACTTAACCGACTGAACCACCCAGGCACCCCTGTTCCAGGTTACCATTTAAAATAGTGCTTTATATTTAGCTATTATATCTCCTGAGGCTCCTTGGATTGTGACAGTTTCTCAGACTTTCCCTGGTTTTTATGATCTTGATGATTTTGAGAAGCACTGGTCAGGTATTTTGTAGAATGAACTTTGATTTGGGTTTGTCTGAGATTTTTTTCACGGTCAGGTTAGAGTTAGGAGTTTTGGGGACCTCAGCACCTCCTATCAGGGGTATGTGCTTCAACATAGCTTTTTACTGCTGACGTTAACCTTGATTCCCTCTCTAAAGGAATGGTGTTTGTCAGGGTTCTCCACTATATAACCCCCCCCCCCACACACATCATTCACACTGCATTCTTTGAAAGCAAGTCATAAGAGTAGCTCATATCTCAAGGGCAATTAGTCATGTTTCACCCCTTTGAGAGAGGAGTTTCTTCATAAATTATTTTGAATTCTTCTGCATGGGAGATTTATCTATTCTTACCCTTTATTTAATCACTTATTCATATGAGCATGAACTCAGGATCATTTATTTATTTACTTACTTATTCATTCATTTATTGATTTATAAAGATTTTGTTTTTTAAAGTAATCTCTATACCCAATGTAGGGCTTGAACTTACAACTGCCAAGATCAAGGGCTGCATGTTCTGCCGACCGGGCTAGACAGGTGCCCCTCAAGGATATGTAGTTTATGCTTTGGGTTGTAGTCCGATGCTGTGTTTTTTATTTTGTTGCTCAGATTGTTCCAGTATTGGCTAATAGGAGCTCTTTCCATTGGCTCCTGTGTCCCTTTTGTTTGTGAGTACTTCCTTACTCTCTGGAAAAACAAAATATACTCTTATCTCAGTTTACGTATTCCCTGCCCCAACACTAAAATTAGCCATTTCTCCAAGAAGCGCTAGTTTCTCTTATTGGCCCCAGTGAATTTTCATGTTTGAAATACATATTATGCATGTAAACACACAGTATTTTTATTTTCAAGCCATTTCTTATTTTTAGTTTGCATAACAGAAATCAGCTGTGACATTCCTGTTATCAGTGAAACTTGTAGCAGAATGAAGCAAAGTTAAAAACCCCTCTCCCACCCAAGACTTTGCTTGTCAACCCTGCTTGCACATTATGATCCCTAAAGAGATTTAAAAATAAGATCTCCAGGCTCCTCCTGAAACCAATTAAATCAAAATATGTAGATGTGGAGCTCAAGCATGAGATAGTCCTTACCATCTCTGAGTGAGTCTAATTTGCAATCAGGCTGGGAATCACTGGATAAGTCTTAATTCTTTCAAATTCATAATGGCTAGTTTCAACTCTTAATGTTTGTTAAGAATAGGGGCGCCTGGGTGGCTCATGGGTGGAGCGTCCGACTTCAGCTCAAGTCATGATCTCACAGTTCGTGGGTTTGGGCCCCTCATAGGGCTCTGTGCTGACAGCTCGGAGTCTGGAGCCTGCCCTAGATTTTGTCTTCCCTCTCTCTTTCTGCCCCTCCCCAGCTCATGCTCTCTTTCTCTCAAATCTAAACGTTAAAAAAATTTTAGAAAAAGAATAGCCTATAAGACTAATTTTATTATTTGAAATGCAAAAAATGCAAAAGGAAAAACTTGAACATTTATATTTACCTACAAAAAATTATGTTGCTCTAACAAGCCAGACTTATATAAGCTGTGAAATATAGGTATTTTATAGTATCAAACAGTGAAACTTTGAACAATTGTTATTCAAATACTATAAATTATATTCTTAGGGAAAGGTGACAATTTTATAGGACTTGAAAAATATTAATCATGTACAGATTAATATTTTGATGATTGATTAATCATGATGAAGTAATAATCATATATATTTAGGGTAACATAATTGATGGGTTTATATTTAAAGATAAATGGATGATACTAGTTTGAACAGTTAATTTACCAGTAGTTGGTAACAACCCAATAGTTGGAAAATTAAACCCTGCTTAATTATCTAATTAAAATTTTTGTGCACCATGCAAGATATTGGGGTAATAGGAAATGAAAACCCCCTTTCCTGATAAAAATTAGTAAGTAATGGATTTTAATGAGAGATTTTCATACTTGGAGGTAAGCCAAGTTTTTCTCCTTCTCCATGGCTGAAGTAGCTGGGTCTCTTATAGGTGTATATATCTAGGTTTTGTAGGGCCTGAAGCTTGCACAATTTGGGGAGTAACAGTACAGCAGTGTACCTTTTAATTTAGTTGATGGTACCAGGAAGTCTATGCAAGTGAGAGATCCTGTATACACCCTGGCCCCATCCCATAAGAAGGGAAAAGAGAATGCGAGTGAGGAGGCTGATCTGATGCCTAAGATCCAGTCAGGTTGCTGCATGCATCCTTTCAGTCACATTCTGTGGTGAGCCACACCTAATCGCAAGGAAGGCTGGGGAATGTAGTCTCCTGCTGGGTAGTCTCACTGTACACCAAAGGGGCATAGTATTGGGAGTTGAATGGCAATCTCCCTCTCAGAAGGAAAGGCTGGGGACTCAGGATCCCAGAAGGTATGGAGGTTTCCAGTGGGAGGAGCTACTTCAAAGATGCCAGCTGTTCACAAGATCAAAGGTGAAAGCCCCAGGAGTGAGACTCCAATGGGCTGAGAGGAGGTCATATGGAAACACATTTGCTCTGCTGGGGAGGCAAAATAAAATATGGGTATGGGCAAAGGAACCTTGAGGAGCCTTCAGGTAATGGAGTATGAGGAGAAAGGCAGCTGGCACCCATGGGAGAAAGAGCATTCCCCTGAAGGAAACTGGGATGTTGTCAGGAGAGGAGAACAAATTTTATAGGTCCAAACTGGCCTAGGTAGAGAATGATAAGCAAACAATTATAGAATGTGATAAACTCTCTGGTAGAATAGAGGATGAAATTTGAATCATTTCTGGTACGTGTGAGGGTGAGGGATCAAAGGAGGTGAATTTTAAGCTGAATCTCAAAGGTTCAGGATGATTTTTCTAATTAGACAAGAGGAGGAAGGACACCCAAGCAAAAGGATCTTAGGGAGAGATAGAGTTTTGAACAACTCTCCTTAGGAAAAATAATACAAATTCATAAATTGAAAACAATATATGGTAGTGAATATATTTTTACATGAGAAAACTATCACAATAAATTACTGCAGACTTGACAGTTTTAAATGCCCTTCTTCTCAGATCCCTTTAGGCAATTTAACAGAAATGTTTATATAGGAATATTTCCAGACTGCAACTTGATTTCTATTCCTTCCTAGAACATTCTAAACACTCAACCACTTTCAGCACACACAGAGAAAGACTGGAAACTTACGTTTCAAGTGAGGGGCAATCTGCCTTGGCTTATGAAGTGGTGTCAAGGGTTTCAAGAACTTCACGTAGATTGACTTCCCTGGCACCCTATTCTGTTTTACAGCTGGAGCTGAGGTTAGATATGGAGGCAAAAGTCAATGATAAAGGATTTTCAATGCCACCTGTGACGTTCTGACTCTCTTGTAGGATAAGGAGGTTTTGAAGGATTTTATGTGAGAAAGCTATATGATTGAATTTACATTTAGAAAAAAATGCTTCTGGAACATTTAGGGTCTAGGTGGAAGTCCAGAGGAGTGACTTTAGTAAGAATTTACTAGAAACCATTTAAGGTAGTCTAGAAATAGGGACACCTGTGTGGCTCTTTCGGTTACAGTTCTGACTCTCGATTTTGGCTCAAGTCGTGATCTTTGGTTCATGAGATTGAGCCCCATGGACTCTGTGCTGGCAGTGAGGAGCCTGCTTGGGATTCTTTCTCCCTGTCTTTCTACCTGCCTCTCTCTCTCTCTCTCTCTCTCTCTCTCAAAACAAATACATAAACTTAAAAAAAAAAAAAAAGGTAGTTTAAAAATGAACAAGACTCCTTTACCCTGGGAGAAGACAGAGTCACAAAGTAGAATAGACAGGAACCTAGATGAAAAGGCAAGTATGTAATACTTGCATGTAATAACCGAATAAACAAAAATAAACATAGTTTGGGGATGGGAGGCCATTGGTATTTATTTTATATTTATACAAGTCAGAACAGAAAAAGAACAGTTTTAGAAAAACCAGATTGTCCTCTTTCTAGCAGCGAGAAACCACCTGTCTAATGAGATAACGTGCTCTTCGATAAGAAGAAAATTATTAAAAAAAAACAAGGAGTGAGAGATAATACATAAATATAATTATTATTCAATTTGATACATAGTATAATATCTATGTTGTATCTTAATAAGCATGACAGCATTTATTACTGCTTAGCAAGGGAAAATAAAAATTGGTCTTAGCAATTAACCTTATCCACATGTAAATGAGATTAATTAGTAGTTTTCCTTTCTAATCTTTTGGGGAAAGCAGATAATTGTAATTATACTGTTTATGCAAATTGTATCCAAATATGCAAAAGGACACAATAGTTTGCAAATTAAAGTTCAAATAAGAAAATTATTCTAAAATTTACTTTTAGAATACTAGGAAAGCCAATTAGAGCATATAAATGACATATTATTAACAAATATGAACATTTTCCTAAGAGAACTGGCTTTATATTTAACTTTACTAATGCTTTTTGTTCCTTATTTGAGTTATAATGAAGTTTAACATGTTTCAAATTTTTCATTTCATTGTAATGAAATAAGTTTGAAATTATTTCAAAATAGAAAGTTTTTAAAAAGTAATAATTTCTTCACAAAAACAGATTTTGAGAAGGCCCTCACAATGTGAAGGCAGGGCAATTTTGATCTCTGCTTTCTGGAGAAGTAGAAACAAATTTGATATTGTTTCAGAATGAAAATAAGAATTTTGGTGTTTTGGTTTCTGATTCATTATTCTTTTCAACACATTCATGATTTACAGAACCGGGTGGGGGTGGGGAGGAGTGGTTTCAAGGTTCTGTGCTGACTTTCTCCTACTGGTCTGGTTTTTTTTCCTGTCTCTATTGTGGGAGAAATGAAATGCAGACATCATTTGCAGAAACACAGAATGCTTTTTGTTAGTTTCAGAGGCTGAGTAAAACTTTGGCTCACGCTTTGAGTGAAACGATTAGAATATGCATTTATTGATTTATTTAGTGAACAAACATTTATTAAGTATTTACTCTGTGACAGGGTCTAATACAGGCTGGAGAGAAAGAACTAGTACATTATAGCTTCTGCCCTCAGGAAGAAAGCATGGAGACAAAGAATGTGCCCGATATGCAAAGTCCCCTAGAAGGGGTGTGCACAGCAGGGAGCCCAGAAACTGAACCACCAGCATGTGAAAACAGAGGTTCATTTGCTGATGTGCTGAATTTCTCCAGAATACCCATGAGGATACTGAGACAGGAGTAATATTAAAGATGATTTGTAAAGCGCCTATTTCAGACATCAAATTTTCCAAACTACTGTCATCTTGAGGAGGGAGCAGCACACAGGGTCCGGGAACAGTATAAAAAGTGGCTTGTTAAAAACTCTGCTTCTCCAAGCCTAGAGAAGTTGCCTGAGCCAAAGACTGAGGTGCTGTGTCAAGCGGTAGGCAGTGTGGGGAAGGCTGTTCCTCCCGTGATGGGAAAGATAAATGACCAGAAACTGAGTGTGCTAGGAAGGAGGAATTTGATCTTCGACTACAACATTTTACAGAGTTGTGCTTCAATGTCATGTCTTAGAAGCCCAGGAATGCTAAGGGTTGATGGATACTCTTACGGGCTCCAACTGTGAGGCCATTTCTTTACTCACGGGGGATGAAGCTTTGCCGACAGAAGTGTTGCAATGCAGCAGAACTAGTTTTCAAATTTTGTTTCTGGGCACCAATTGCTATGGTTCACCAAAAAGGCCCTGAGTTTTTACTTTGTCTGAAAGCAAGATTTTTTTCTTTTTCCTTTTTTTAAGGAAACCTCTGTGCCCACTGTGGGGCTTGAACTCATGATCCTAAGATCAAGAGTAGAATGCTCAGGGCACCTGTGTGGCTTAGTCAGTTAAGCTGTCAACTTCGACTCAGGTCATGATCTCAGGGTTTGTGAGTTTGAGCCCCACATTGGGCTCTCTGGCTATCAGTGCTGAGCCCACCTGGGATCCTCTGTCTTCCTCTCTCTCTGCCTCTCCCCCACTCTCATGCTCATGCTCTCTCTCTCTCTCTCTCTCTCTCTCTCCCTCTTCCTCTCCCTCTCTCTCTCTCTAAAAGAATAAACATTTAAAAAGAAGAAAAAAGAGTAGCATGTTCTACTGACTAAGCTAGCCAGGGGCCCCTGAAGGCAAGATTTTTGACATAGGATGTCACTCTAAGTTATGAAGTCATCAACCATTATGCCCTCATTCTGTGTTCTTTATCTCCTTTAAATCTGTAGCTGAAGCTGCCCATTCCCTTAGATCTGTACCCAACCCCAGCGATCCACAGACAGTAACAGAAGGGGATATTCAACCACTGAAAACCATGGACTGTTCCTTTCCCATCTTGAGATATCTATAGGAGTCTTAGAACTTGTTGGCCTGGTAACCAGATCAGGATATTATTGTGACTTTATTGCTGGGAGCCTACTCCTTGGTACCAACTTCCATTTAATGTTCTTTGTATGAAAGCACCAGAAAGTGATTCTAAGCCTTTCATAAAAGTGATTGGCAGCTGCTGGACAAAACTGAACAAAGAGATGAACCACCAAGTCTCAGAATATATAGAACCATTGCAATTCTAGGGATCTCAGCGCAGGAATTTGTATTTTTACTCTTTTTAGGACCTGTGGTCAGATACCATTAGGTGATAGACTAAAAGTAATGTTCCTGGTAGAAAGAATCTGCTTAGCCTAACTTGTGTCACCCTGTCTGCTTGTAAGGCCTGAAGGTTGTGTCTAGTATCAGAAGACTGCGAGAGGAAGATAGGAGTCTTGGGTTGAACATCAGTATCTATAAGTTGTTATGCTTTCCTGTGTAACTGAAGATGATTCTCATGATCCACTATGGACATGCACTTTAAAAAGCAATGAAATATTGCTGGGCCCTAACATCTTGTGGGCCACATTCCATAATATATATGATAAATGAATGGAACCATGTATATCATCTGTTATTGGAAAATAATTATAGTTAAATAGCCTATGTTTAAATACAGAATACATGATTGCGATTTTATCCTGGATAATGATGATAATGGTAATGGTTTAAGTAGTTCTTAGTTGTGTAGCATTTCACAAGTCATTTAATCTTTCGAAGCTAGTTTCTTCCCTTGTAAAGTGGAGGTAACGTATGTATCAAAATAAAATATGTAAATTCTGTTTCTGAGATGCTTAGTGATTGGTAGCTGTCATTCCTCCAGGCCAAGAACTGACCCCCTTTGTTCTGCTTTCTTGGATTTATGGACTTTTCAACATATTCTTATCAGACACTATTTTTTTAAAGTAGCCACTGTATGTCTTGCAAATCAAAATCGCCTGTCTTTGATATTATTCCCCATAGGAAGATTATATCTTTTCAAGTGATATTAGAGAAGGTACTTCATTATTTATGCATATTTTGAATGATTCTTGGATAATTGCCACACATGCATTTAAAGTGAAAGTGTTTTCAAAATTATATTTCTACATTACAATGTATAAACTCTAACATTTATTAAGTAAGGAAGATGATAGAAATATTTATTAATGAAGACATTTTTATGGTGTGCTTTTATAGTCCTTTATTTATAGAGAGCCTGAATTCTCAATCTATTTGCCCTAAGGCATGCATGTAAGTAATCATATTATATGTTTATATGTTTGTTTAGTCTTGTTGTCACTGTAATATTTCTAAATTAACTGTTAGCAACAAAGCTATTTCTTTACTATAAGCCCCTAAAGGTCAAGGATGTCTTATTTAGTTTCATATATGCTACTCTAGTTGAAAATCACTATATTACTTACCTAGTACTATATAACAAGTCACCCCAAAACTTAGTGGCTGTATTAGGTTGCTAGGGCTGCCATTACAAAATACTATATTGGGTGTCTTACACAACAGAAATTTTCTTACCATTGGGGGGGCCAGAAATCAAAGATCAAAGCGTTCGTAGGTTTGGTTCCATCTGAGGCCTCTCTCTCACTGTGTCCTCACATGGCCTCGCCCCTGCCATAGCCCTCAGCTAGCAACCTAATGATATATTCTTCAGAGTTTTAGCAATCACAAATCACGGGAGTCCGTTCAAGTTGTGACTTATTTGCTTCCATTTAAAGTAAGTTTCCTGCTAATGATTTTATAAGGAGGGGTGGGTACACTGTTGGGGGGAATGTAAATTGATACAGCCATTATGGGACACAGGATGAAGGTTCCTAAGAAATTACAAATACAGCTACCATATCCAATAGTTCCACTTCTGGGTATATATCCAAAGGAAACAACATCACTCTCTTGAAGAGACATTTGCATTTTCATATTCATTGCAGTATTATTGCAATACTCAACATGTGGAAACAACCTAAGTGTCCATCAGTGGATGAACGGATAAAGAAAATGTGATCTATACACACACACACAATGGGAAAATAAGGAAATTATGTTATTTGTAACAACATGGATGAACCTGGAGGTCATTATGGTAAGTAAAATAAACCAGACAGAGAAAGGCAATACCGCATGGGATCACTAACATGTAGGACCTGAAACAAAGACTGACACAAGCAACAGATAGCAAATGTGGCTTGGTGTTTGCCAGGGGCTGAGAGATGGGGATGCTGGGCAACAGGTATAGACTATTTCCATCTCCTACTCCTTAGTTATAAGTAAACTCTGAGGATCTAATGTGTAGCATGGTGACTATAGTTTTTTATACTATGTTGTATATTTGAAATTTGTTATGAGAGTAAATCTTAAGTATTCTCATCAAAAAAAAAAAAAGAATCATGTGAGGTGATAGAAGGGCAATTAACTTGACTGTGGGAATCCTTTTGTGATATATCCATCCATCAAATCATCACGTTATATAGATGTTAAATATATTACAATTTGATTTGTCAACTATACCTCAATAGAGCCAGAAAAAATTTTTAACTGTGTAGTGAAAAAATGTAAACAATATTGTACATGTATACTGCATTGAACAAGAATAGATTTGACTTAAAATTGAAACTATCATAATCAAAGTACTATATTATTGATTTCCTATTCCTAGGTGTCTACTACATGCCAACCTGTCCCTATTCCAGGGTTTATCATCTATTAGTCAACAGTACAAAAATGCATGACTTGGGGGGCGCCCGGGTGGCTCAGTAGGTTGAGCGTCCGACTTCGGCTCAGGTCATGATCTCATAGTTCGTGGGTTCGAGCCCCGCGTCGGGCTCTGTGCTGACAGCTCAGAGCCTGGAGCCTGCTTCGGATTCTGTATGTCCCTCTTTCTATGCCTGTCCCCTGCTCATGATCCATCTCTCTCTGTCTCTCAAAAATAAATAAATGTTAAAAAATTAAAAAAAAACAAAAATGCATGACTTGGGGTGCCTGGGTAGCTCAGTCGGTTAGGTGTCCAACTTCGGTCATAACCTCACGGTTTGTGGGTTCAAGCCCCGCGTCGGGCTCTGCCAATAGCTCAGAGCCTGGAGCCTGCTTCGGATTCTGTGTCTTCTTTTCTCTCTGCCCCTTCCTTGCTCATGCTCTGTCTCTCTCTGTCTCTTGATAATAAATAAACATTAAAAAAAATAAAATAAAAAAATGCATAACTTAAAATTGCTGTATTCACGTAAGGGGAGACAAACAGTGAAGTTTGAATTTGAAAACAAAGTGGGGATAGTCAACTCTAATATGGTATAGTACTCTTGTGTTTTGAACATTTAAAAGTGTGTGTGTTAATTTCCATATTATTAGAACCTCAAAGATTTGTTTACTCCATGCTTCATAGACTTGTCTCCCAGATTGAACCTGGGGACACTTCCGATCATATTTTCGTTATTCTAGAGCACATAAATTAAGCTCTGCCAAAATACCTCTCTCTACCATTTAGATGTTAAAAATGTAATTTGATTGAGTGGACTGGATTTCCTAGATAATTTCTTGAGCTCTAAAATTCATTTGACTCTTGGGGAAACACTGAGCAATCTGTTAGGTAGCCTCACTGATACCCTCTGCATTGAAGATTGAGACGGATGCCCATGTTCTTTTGTGGGTTAAGATGCTCAATGTTTTATTCTAATTAATTTTTTAGTTTGAATACCTTTTTAGCTTTAGTAACAAAATATTTATCAGTCATTTTACTGAAGTTTTTTTTTCTCTACAATTTAAAAGATATATCCTATGTTTTTCTTCTTTGAAAACTAAAACTAATTCTAGTTATTCTGGAGCAAATATTCTGTGGATAAGTAATATCACATTATTACAAGGTTGTACCTTCAACCTTGAATTTTAACTGTCATATTGACACTAGAATATTTATTTTTCTTACGGAACTTTGCACATGTTATTAGGTTTTACACTCTTTCCATTTCCCACTCCTATGTCCTTGCAAGTCTGATGGTGTCAAATAGCTGCTTTATTAAATTTTACATTGTAGACCTGAAAGTCGAAAGTTTCTAATAATAAATGCTGTCATTGGCAAATGCTGTTTGGGTTTGTTGTTGTTGTTATTGTTAAGGGTTAGCATTTCAGTTTCTTTTTCTCGGGACTGGAAGGATTACAGCTGGTGTTACATATTTTGAATATTATCTTTTATTCCAGGAAAATAAAATCCTGAACTTGGCTTAAAGTGTTGCATACATTACTTCTGCATACATTATAGCACTTTTGATGGTCCATTTACATATTATTAACTCTTAGATAGGATTTCTTTGGAAGTTCCCTGTTACTTTAGAATTTCATGTTGGTGAAGAGTCAGGGGGCACTGTGTCCTTGTAATTCTCTCAGAGCACAGTCGTTCTTCTTAGGAAAGCGCCTTGCTGGAAATGGTAGGAAAATTGGGTTAGAAGGATGGGACAAAGAGAGACAAAGGTAAAGAATACAGAATATAAGGCATTTTATTTTTATTTGGATGCTTATTTTCTTTTGTTTTCACTGACTCCAGTTCTCCAATAAGCAGTATTCTATGCTTTCAGAGTTTGACTGACTCTGAAAGTAGTTTCTCAAATATGCGTGGCTGTGGTTTCAAGCAGTAATTATTTTTTCCCCAAGTTTTAGTATGACCTACTTACCAGATCGGCTTGGAAATCATTCCTCTTTGCAAACTTTGAAGAGTTGGTACATGCCTGTTTTGTCTGTGGCTCACCTTTGGTCTCGCCATTTGGAGAATAGCTCCCTCCCCTATGGACATAGATTTAAAGTTAAGTCACCACGCTGGTACATAGCCCAGAAGGGACTATGGCTCTGGGATTGAAAGATGTCAGCTCAGTGGGACTACTCTATCAAACAGAGAAAATATACACCCGGGGGCAGTTTGTACTGGCTATTTTCCATCATGAGCTTTGGAAGCAGAACAGAGTAATCTGGACTGTGGTAGGTGGGGATGACAGGGCACATCCTCAGAGAGAGGCGCACAAAAGACAAAAGGTCCAGAGTGTTGAGTCAAGATTTAGTTTGTCCTGAGTCCCAGCTGTATCTTTGTTTTCATGAGCTCATTATTGTCCCTTTAGTAAAGTGCATATTTTGCCTAAGCCGGTTTCTTTTCTGCCACTTAGTAGATGTCCAATCCACAGCATATTTTTCTCTTTATTTTGGTTGAGAAATCTCTAGTTTTTTATTTTTGCTATTCAATTAGAATACTTTTTACTGTCGTTCATAATGGCATGTTTTTTATTATCTTTTTAATGCAGTTCCTAAAGTGCACTTAATATAGTTCCTGCACTGAATGGGATATTATTCTTTAAAGAGGTTGTATATGCATGTAATGATTTTTAAATTCATAATTATTTGGCTAATTCAAATGATGACCACATTCACCCATTCCATCAAGTACCCCTGTTGGCATTGAAAATAAATTAGGAAAAAGTACTAGGAACAGGAATAAGACATTACAGTATGGAGAACCCAGTTTAGAACAGGCATGATAAGATCATTTGATAGTAAGAGGCTTGAGTCATCTGTGTTCAACAAAGATAATAAAGAATGTGAAGTGCTTACTCTTTAAGACCATAAACTTATTTTTCAATACCGTCAAGATGGTACTGTTTTAGAAGAACTAAGATTAATGTATGGTATTGTCTTTGGGTTTAGTTGAACATTTCAAATAGTTGAACTAATTTTTATCTGTTCTTATCATAATTGTTCTTTCTACATGTATAGGAAAATCCATATTTCTGTATGTATTGGAAAACCATGAAATTGTAGTTGAACAGTTCTTGTTTTGTTGACTCTGAAGGTACAGATAATACAAGGATGAGTAACGGGGGTGCTTAACTAAATAATGTGCCAGTCTCTGTTTCCCAAGCTATGTGCAATTTCTGTTTCTGAGTCTAATTATGTAGAGATCCTACAATGGGCTAGATTGCAACATGAATTCAGCATATTCTTCCTCCTTACTTACTTTCTCTAGGTCTTTTCATAACTGACAATGGTAGAGTGGAAAGAATCCTTGACTAGCCAGGCAACCTGTGTTTCAACGTGGCTGCCCCCTTCTATTTGACTTTGATGAGCTACGGGGCCTGTTTCCTCATCTGTAAATCGAAGATAAAAATACGCTTGCCACAGAATTGTTGTAAGGATTAAGCGAAATGTAGCTGACATGTGGAATGTTCCATAAAATTGGGGTATGATTCCTGACAGTGCTCTTATTTTCCCAACAAATAATAATTTGTAAAAAATCAATTACTTGTGGTTAAGAACATGGAATGTGAACAAACTGTCTGGGTTTGAATCATGCCTTTATCACTTACTAGCGGTCTGACTTTTGGTAAGGCATTCCATCCCTCCGTGCCCCACTTTACTCATCTAAACAATGGATATAATAATAGCATTACCTTGTATAATTGCCAAGAGCATTAAATGGGTTAATACTTATAAAGCACTTCCAAGTATCTACATGTAGTAATGCTATATGTGTTTGTTAAACAAACAAGCAACAAACTAAATAAGTAAAGTGACTATCTGCCTTCCCTCAGTTGACCATGGAAGTCCAAAATTTTGACATGGCGGTGAAGCCTGGAGAACTCTGTCTGCCTTCATGGTTGCTTCTCATACTATAAGCATCTCCCGGGAGGCGCCGCCCAGAACCTCTGAATCTTAGGAGGAAGTGTGATCCTACTCCCTCTGTGTGCACTTCAGCCAATGATGTCCATAGGCTCAAGTCTCCAGTCCTACAAGCATCCACCTCCAAGAGGCTCAACTTCCCAACAAGTGCAGGGCCTGGACTGGGAGCCATGATCCCTGTGGAGTAGCAACTCCTCACCCTTTACTTCCAGTTGGAGCAGTCTTTTTATTTTCTGCCATCAAAACCTAAAGGGACTGATTGCCCCAAACTCTCTCCTGGACAAGGATTGCTCTTCCCTACTCTACTCTGCTTTGTTAATCATCCTTGAGTAATTCTCAGGCACGAAGGGTTTCAGGATACTCCCTTTTCCTGATACTTTCTGGCAAGATATAGCCTGTATATTTACTGGGGACGGAGAATGAGTCCATGTTGGTTTTTTTTTGAAAGATGGATCCTGTATGTCCTTTTCTGGGTCAGTTCAATCAACTTTGGCTGTTCAGGATTTAGCATCTATGATTCTAATCAATAAGTGCACAAGTTAAGATAGGTAACCCAGGATAAAATTTAAACATACCCCCAAAATTTAAATTGTTCTATGCATAGTTGCCAGTCTTATCTTAGTTGAGGCAAATCTTTAGTTATTAATTCAACTGAGGTCCAAGGTTTAAATTCTATAGTTGTCTGAATATTTTGCTCATGAAAGAGAAGGATCTTTAGAAGCAAATGGGATTTAGAGTCTTCAAGAGAGTGCTTTGGGTAATGCAGGTAGTCTGGACCAGGTGAGGAGGAGAGAGAGTGAAGGGAAGGGAGACTGAATAGGGAGGTAACAGAAGGACAGGAACAGGGTTTACTAGGGAAATGATTCTGGTTTCTTGTTGCTTAAGTTTGTCAAATTCCTTATTAAATTTTGCCAGAGGATCTTTTAATGAAGCAGTTTTTCAATCAGAATTTCATTTGGAGGTTTCTGCGTACCAGTCAAAAAATGCTGTCCACTGAAACTGAGATAACATATTCCTTTTTGAAAAATCGAGGTATAATTGACATAGAACATTATATTGGTTCCAGATGTACAACATAATGATTTTGTTACATTTTGTTATATTTTTTTCTTGTGATGAGAACTTTTAAGATCTCTCTGAGCAACTTTCAAGTATGCAATACAGTATTATTAACTCTAGTCACCAGGCTGTCCATTACATCCCCATGACTTATTTTGTTATAACTGAAAGTGTGTACCTTTTGATTCCCTCACCTATTTGCCTTCTGCCAACCACCTCTGCAACCACTGATCTGTTCCCTGTATCTGGATCCTGATGTTTTTAATTTTTGTTGGTTTTTCTTTTAGATTCCATATGTAAGTGAGATCATACAGCAATTGTCTTTCTCTGACTTATTCCACTTAGCATAACGCCCTTAAGGTCTAACCATGTTGTGGCAAATGGCAAGTATTCATTTTGTTTCTTAAGGTAGGTGTTTCTCCGGTGAACAATTTTCTTTAAATTAAATGTTCCTCAGAGTGGCCCTGGAAGTCTCCAGCATTCTTGCTACAATTGTGCTATTTACAGAGAGAGGTGTAAGATTAGGACTGTAATGAGAGTGTAAATAAGTGCAGGAGTTTTCACTGTGAGGGAGAAATTTGGACTTAGATGACTTCATGAGAGCTAGCCATGGTCAAGTGACAGTGATGTGTGTACACTTTGTGTCTTGGGCCCCCAGTGTAAGGGTTGGCTGCCTCTGTACACACACGCAAAAAATCTACACTCTAGTTGGTGGAAAAACCAGAAAAAAAACATGCTCTCTGGGTCAAAGACAAACTCTCAAGACCAAAAAAAAAAAAAAAAGAATTATAGGAAGAACGGATTAGGTTTTGCTGGTGACCCACAGCAGAGTTTGTCCCAATGGACACTAGTCCAGGGAGAACCACAAACTCTCTTATTTGTGTGGTTGGCTTCAACGTTTGTAGAGCCTGTCTTCTCATCTGCTGCCTGTCTTCTACCCATGGTTCTCCTTTTTATGACAAATGACACTCTTAGATAAACACAAAATGGAAGCACAGAAGAGAGGAACAAGAAATATTCTGATTTCATCAAGGATGCTAAACAAATTGAAACCAAAACCTGGGTACCACACTGAGAATAACTAATGTGAATTTCAACTTAAAAAGAGTGGGCTTACGATCCTGTTCTGACTTATCAGATCAGCAAGGACTTGTCAAGCCATGAGCAGTGGGGCATACGGAACCTCTATGAGCACTGCTCTTAGTCAAATGCCCAGGTCTGAAGTAACCGGCATACACACTCTATCTAGATGGAACTCCTGGCAAAACTGTGGAAATAAACTGAAACCAGACAAAGGAGAATAGAGGCTATTTATGCAGAGCTTGATACAGCAAGGGAGCCAGTCACCATCACTTGCATTTGGTGAGAGCAAATGGCAAGCAAAGGGGGAAAACTTGATGGTGGTGCATAGAGAAGGGGTCAGGTATGCTCTGATTGGAGGTTGTTGGCATGGGAAAGCTGAAGGTGTGTTAACTAGAATTGGGCCTCTTGTGCGATTGGTTTGAGGAACATATTTGGCTTTCTCTAGTTCATCCTGAGTTGGAAGTAGGGACAATAGATACAGAAACTAACACTTGTTGACCAGGCCTTGCTTGACTGTTCTGGACCAATTACTGTAGATGTTGTCATTTGGTTTCCTGGGCTGGTTGTTGCAGAACTTGTAGGTCAGAGTTCTGTTTTCAGAGTTCTGTTTTCTGGAAACTGTCTGTATGAATATTCAGTCTCCTAGCAGTTTTCATATTAAACTTTCTTTTGGTCAAACAGATGCATAATGCAGACCCATCAAACTCAACATATTTAAAAATAAATTCAATATTTTAATTAAATTTATAAACTTCTATGCATCTGATAAATCTGTACACCCAGAAGTTAGCCTTTTCTCCCCATCAGATGTGACCAATATCTAATTAATCAACAATTCATATCAGTTTCACATCTTTAATATCTTTCCAATCTGTACCCATACCTCCATCTCAATGGTCACTTTTTATGCCTAAATTCTCATAATTTCTTCTAGGGCTCATTACTACAGTCTCAGTTTTCATTCTCTTCCAATATATTGTCTATACTTCTGACAGAGTAACCTTTTTGAACACACAAATCCCTGTATGACTTTAGATCAAAGTCCACAATTCTTACCAGTGTCTTATCAGGTCATCCATAACCTGGTCCCTGACCAGCTCTCTAGCTTCATCTCTTTCCATTCCCACTCCTACAACTGCGTCCCATCAGGATGAGCAAAGTCAGTGTCCTGCTTAGGTCATGACGTTTCTGTCTTCCATACTTAGCATATCGCTCACACTAACCTGAGCTCTCCTCTCACTCCATCCTACCTTCTTCACACACAAATTTAGCCTGGAAAGACTATTTCTTGAAGATGAGCTGAGGTATCACCTCCTCTTTTATGCCTTCCACAATGTCTCCCGGCCAAATGGGATTGCTCTTTTAAGTGCTACCATAGCAACATGAACATACATCTTCACAGGTTATCACACTTTATATTTATTTGACAATGTTCCACTTAGAATATTAACATCTGTAGAGTGGAGATTAGTTTTTAAAATTCTCTCTCTTTAACCGTTGTGTCTGGCATATAGAAGGTGCTTATTGCATCTTTGGTGAACACTTAATGAAATAAGTTATAATTAGTTGCTGGATAACCTTTGTGCAAATAGGTGCAACTTTGATTTCTGTTCCCTTTTCACACGTGCCTTTCTTCAGAGGACGGCTTTCCCTACTATGGTGGATAGGCACGATGCTAGGTTTTATTGCTCGTGGGCTTTTTGACTCAGTGCTCCTCCAAAACTTGTGGGCCCTCCTTACTCTCTGCAGCATCACTGTGTTCTGACTGCTTGCCAGTCAACAACTATACATCAGGCAATAGACCTCTTGACTTATAGATCTTTCTTCTCCACAAGAGAGGACAAAAGAGAATCAAGTGGAGCACGTCTTATTTCTTTGGTTACCATCCTGCCTCTTTATGGTAGAATAACAATTTAGGAATGAATAGCTAAAGCAACTTGGACTTTCCCCAGGGTTCCAGTGGCAAAGCATGCAAGGGCAGGGTGAGCGTTGTGGATACACCTTACCTTCTACCCCTCCTCAGCCTCTTACCCCTCCCCTATCCCCCACCTTCTAGAGAGCTCTCTGTGGATTTCTATCCATGGAAAACTCATCCTTGTACACAGAACAAGATCCTGTTCCCTGGACCCAATGCTTCACACCAGCATTTTATTCTTTTTAAATATGCAATGGAAGAGAAAGCCTGCCCTAGGTAATTCCATTAGGTTTGTTGTTTAGTTTTGTTTTGTTTTCAAGCATAACAATGTTTTTCTGCTGGGAAGCCTCTCAGGAATGCACCACAGCATCACATTTGCTTCAAATACACAGCTCGGCATTTTGTTTACTTAGCATTTATCTTGAGTGAAGACACTTCTTGGGAATGACTGCAGTTAGGCCATATTGTTTACTCACTAAGGTGAATCATAGGTAATTTGTTTGTAGTTCATTGTTCTGATCCCAATGTCTTTGAGTTTCACCCCAAAAAGTCAGTTTAGAAGGGACTGAGCATTGTGTCAAACTTTAGCTTTGTTTTTCATGTACATGTTCACTCTTAAAAGGCAGTTAAAGGCTGCTTCCTTAGTAGGTGCTCATATAATAAAAAAACAAAAAACAACCCTCCTCCCCCACAAAGAGTGGTATTCTCGCTGTCATGCATTCTAGAGACTGGTCTTTTAGTATTTCCACAGGTAGACAGTAGGCAAACCTATTTGCTCATCTATGGAGGCTGTTATTTACCAGAAGAGATCAGGCACAGCACATTTCCAAAGGACAGATCTCACTTTTATTTCATTATTATTATTTTAATTACAGGAGGGAAGTCAGTCCTACTCCATGTTGAGAATCAGAACATTTTCATAAGTACCTAAGTACTGCCATTGTGCCCAGCAGTCTTTAGTGCCTTCCCTACTCTACAAATGAACTATATTGCCCTTGAATGGAAATTTCTGTTATCCTAAAAAGGCTTTTAGCATTTAGGTAAGAAATACATTTCTTATTAGAATAGGATGAAATTATTAATTCTCTTACATGGGGCTGTGGTTGGGTGAGGAGTGAGTCATGCTGGTGATGGTAATTCATTTTGTTCCATCTACATGATGTTCATGGTCAGAGGCTAGATAACACAGCATTGCAATGTTTTAATAACCTCTAGTTGTATTCTGGGAAGAATGTGGTATGGCTGGATCATATTTTTAACTATTAAAATTTGTTTAAGTACACTTATTCTTTCTCCTTCTATTTTCATTTCACCATCTAAGCAATCTGACTTGTGTCTCACTGTCTCAAAAGAGGAATGTTCAGAGCTGAATATAGTAGTTGGATTGAATCCCTGGCTTTTCCACCCCATACATTATTCTTATTAAGAGGAACTGAATTTGTAGTTCAGAAAAAAAAGGACTTCTCCTGAGGTAGGAAACAAACTCCTGGGCAGGAGAGAGAGAGCTGATGGTGGATCTAGGAAAAATGGGTTCTTGTTCCTTCTTCCTGGAGGGACTCTTAGCACAGCTCATGTATGTTTGTGCATAAATTACATGGTAACAGAAGACACTCACCTTGCCCTTCGCTATCTTTCTCGGAGAAACAGACAAAAAGTTAGGTACTATTTCCTTTAGCACAGTGGGATGGAGGTTCAGATACAAAATTACTTTAAAGAAGCTGTGAGGGGCTCCTGGGTGGCTCAGTTGGTTGAGTGCCCAACTTTGGCTTAGGTCATGATATGGTTCGTGGTTTGAGCCCCGCGTTGGCCTCTGTGCTGATAGCTCAGAGCCTGGAGCCTGGTTCAGTCTGTGTCTCCCTCTCTCTCTGCCCTTCTCCTGTTCATGCTTTGTCTCTCTCTGTCTCAAAAATAAATAAAACATTAAAAAAATTAAATAAAGCTGTAATATTCCTGTCACATAATGCTAGGGGACTAACTGTAAATTTGCTTACCACTTACTAATGCAGTGACTTTGGACAGGTTTTTTAACCCTTCCAAACCTCATGTATCTGTAAAATAGGAACAACAACCTAACCTTGAAAGATTGTTTTTAAACTAAAGTACATGAGCTAATGTATGTCAAGGATTAGCAGGGTCATTAAATGGCATCTATTATTACGTTATTATTTCTACTTGCAGTAAAGTGACAATTATGTTGATATAATAGTTTGATAAAAGGCTTGTTTGATCCAATGTGAACCTTTCATTATTATGTTGTCATCCTACCTGAATACACATTTACATACCTTTCAAAATTTTAATGCTATAAATATATTTTTTTTGAGTGAGAAGCTCATTTGGAGATAATGTCTCAAATTTGTAAAGCTGACTCAATATTTAAGTGACAAACATAAGAAATACTTGCTATTTCTTTAAATTACAAAGATTTACTCATACTATATTCTAATTTGTTGCATGTACATTTCAAATAAATTTATGAGAAATTCATTAAAAACTGTGAAAATGTCAACATAGAATTTTAATTATCATACTTACTACATACTCAAAATGTCACAAAATATCAGGATTATATGAGCTAAACAAATTGAAAGCATCTTTAGGGAGTAAACTATTTCTAGTATAAGGATTTGCACCCTTATTCCCACAATAATTTGTTGTTCAATGAATGCTAATCAATGATGATACAATAAAATTCTGTGAATTTAATTTTCTCTGTTTCTCTCCTCTGGGAAGGTGCATGAAAAGTATGCTTTAAGTAATTCTTTCCTCATCCAACTTCTTGTCAAAGTTAGTTGCCTTTAGAGCGTTTCTCTAACCACTTAATCCTTAGTGTCCTAAATCAGAGCTTTCTAACCTGTGATGCACAGCGCACCTAAGATGAGCTATGAGTGTACCTGGGGAGGACTCCCTCTACCTTCATGTTGACAAGTGGGGTGTCAGGGTAGTGAGTGCTCCCTGGTCCCTCCAGATAAGGCTGTTGCTTCCATTACCCACTGTTTGTACATATGCTATTAATACTATCTTTATGTGGCAGGAAAGGGTAGAAAGACTGCTAAGCAACTAAAAGTAATAAATTTAAATAATTTTTAAAAAATCTCTTTCAGTGTCTTTTTACATCTTAATTAATTTATAGAAATGTTAGCTTCATGATTCACTTTTAGATTCAGACACTTGAAATTACACTTTCCTAGGAAAAGAAAAAAAAAACTTAACAGTGGGAAGCATCTTTCTGAGAGTGAAAAAATTAAGAACTGAATAAAATAAGACCAATATAATTTCAGGATGCTAAAAGCCAACTTGCTAGGAGAGTAGATCTTAAAAGTTCTCATCACACACACACCCACACAGACACACACAGACACACACAAAATATTTGTAACCATATATGATAATGAATGTTAACTAGACTTATTATGGTGACCATTTTGCAATACATACAAATACTGAATCATGTACAACTGAAATTAATGTTATATGTCAATAATCCTCAATTAAGAAAACTAAGTACACATTGCTGCCTTACTGCACAGTTATTCCAGACACTTTTTGAATAAAAATGCTTTAAGAGGGAAGAAAAGCCAGCTCTAATGTTGCTTAATATTTAATAACCTTATGATAATTTATTTGTAACATAATTCTTTGTATACTTTAAATCTTATAATTAAGTATTTCAGAAATGTTGCATGGAACATCATAAAACACTCTCATATTGACATTTATTTACTTATTTTTTTATTTTTTAAAGTTTATTTATTTCTTTAGAGAGAGAGCACACATGAGCAGGGGAAAGGCAGATAGAGAGGAAAAGAGAGGGTCCCAATCAGGCTTCATGCTGTCAGTGCAGAGCCTGACATGGGGCTTGAACTCATGAACTGTTAAGGTTATGATCTGAGCTGAAACTAAGAGTTGGACATTAAACTGACTGAGCCACCCAGACGCCCTGACATTTATGTATGTATGTATTTATTTATTTATGCTTATTTATTTGTTTTGAGAGAGAGAAAGCACAAGCAGGGAGGGGGCAAAGGGAGAGAGAAAGAATCCCAAGCAGGCTTCACACTCTGGGTCGAGCCTGATGGGGGGCTTGATATCACAACCTTGAGATCATGATCTGAGCCGAAATCAAGAGTTGGGTGCCTAACCAACTGAGCCACCCAGGCGCTGCTCATAATGAGATTTAATTCATTGATTTGCATCATATTTTACTTTATTATTTCTACATAAAGATTAGTTTCATTTCAAATGAAGGAAATAGCAAAATAGAACATTACAATATGTGACGAAGATTGATGAGTAAATTCTAAAAGAGTTTACTGAGTAAGTTATAGGTTCAACTTCTGTGGGAAAGATCCAAATAACAGTAGTTTAATTAAGATAGAGATTATTTCTGTCACAGAAAACTCCAGGGCAAGCATGATGGCTCCAAATGTCAGGGGTCCCAGTTCTTTTTTCATGTAGTCTTCCAGGATCCTCAAAAAATTATTTCTCTGTCATGGTTAAAAAGGTCTGCTCCAACTGTAGCCATCATGTCAATGATCTAGCTGTGGAAAGGAGTAATGTAGAGGACATAACTTTTTTTAAAATGGGTTAAACTGTAAGTTTCACACGTCATTTTCCCTCACATTCTATTGGACATGATATAGGGATATGGTCATGTCTACCTTCAAGGAAGGATGGGAAATGCAGTCCAGCTAAAACCTTCTATCACTATGAAAGGGGAAAGGGGATATTGTAAAAACAATGAGCAATCTGTGCAGCAAAGGCCCAATGTGGAAACATTTCTCATAATCATATATGAGACAAGGAAGGGCACATTTATTGCGAACTTTAGCATACTTTGGTTTTACTGGAAGGCTAAAGGGAGTACATGGATGTCACATATACAGTGTTTCTTTTGATCTGAGATATGCTCAAGAAAATAATTCCATTCCATTCCAATATACTCTCTCTGCATTATAAAATTTTAAAAAAAGCAAGGCAGGTCTTTTTTAAAGAAATTTATCCTCTATTAAGAAAAACATTAAAAATAAAAATGTAATGGCATATGTTAAGTGTACTAATAGAAATAATATTACAAAGTTTAGTGGTGGGATAATAGTGATTATAACAATTTAGATAATTGAAATAAATTTTTATTCAGGATTTATGCAATACCAGAGCTGGGTCTGAATGGTGAACTTGTGCATTTTCATCTATTTCTTGGAAAAAGAGAAATTACACTCAACTTTAGCTTACTAAGAAATTGTTTCACATCATTATAGCCAAAAGATCTGGCAATGAGAGCAGAAGAAGATCCCAAATTTGTTCAGGGTTCCTGAAAGCTGGCTGTGAACCTCCTTTGAAGATAGTGACCTTTTCGGGCAGGGCCCTCTCTCTTCCTTCAGATCTGGGATGGTAACTTGCTCTTACTAGTTCCGGGGTCTCCATTACCCCTTGTGGTTTTCCTACTCTACCTGTTTCTTCCTCTTCTTCATTTCAATAGTCCCTTCTCTAAAACCCTCCTCAATTTGATGCTACCATCCTTTTCTACCGAAACCTGATGAGTATAATGTGTTATTACATATTGAAAAAATGTAAAATGCACAATGAAAAAGGGAATAAAAGTCTTCTTATTCTAAATAACAAACATAATTGTCACACATACACAAAAACAATCAGTAATGGAAGTGGAACACATAAAAGCACTATACTAGTGAGATCATTTAATATAGCATTCTTGGTCAGGAGCTTGTCATATTGACAAAAATAAAAACTTTTAGGATTCAATTGTCAAAATATAAAACATTGGGGGTGTCTGGGTGCTCAGTTGGTTAAGCTTCTGACTTCTGATTTCAGATTAAGTCATGGTCTTATGGTTCGTAGGTTTGAGCCTCTCATAGGGCTCCATGCTGACAATGTGGAGCCTGCTTAGGATTCTCTCTCACCCTCTCTGTCTGCCCCTCCCCTGCATATGCTGTCTCTCCTTCTCTCTGAAAATAAATAAATACACTTAAAAAACAAAATGTTAAATTAAATGTATGTATATAATTTTGAATTTATATGCTTATATATTTATGTTCAATGAATTAAACATGTATTAAATCATTATAAAACTATTGAAATGATCATTATTAGAACATCGAAAAGCATTTGTTTATAATATTTGTTACTATTTTTTATTTTATGTATATATAATTTATTGTCAAGTTAGCTAACATACAGTGTATACGGTGTATTCTTGGGAGTAGATTCCCATGGTTCATTGCTTACATACAACACCCAGTGATCATCCCAACAAGTGCCCTCCTCAATGCCCATCACCCATTTTTCCCTCCTCCTAGCCCCCCATCAACCATCAGTTTGTTCTCTGTATTTAAGAGTCTCTTATGGTTTGCCTCCTCTCTGTAACTGTTTTTCCCCTTCCCTTCCCCCGTGGTCTTCTGTTAAGTTTCTCAAGTTCCACATGTGAGGGAAAAAAAAGATGATATCTGTCTTTCTCTGACTAACTTATTTCACTTAGCATAACATCCTCCAGTTTCATCCATGTTGTTGCAAATGGCAGAATTTCATTCTTTCTCATTGCCAAGTAGTATTCCACTGTATATATAAACTACATCTTTATCCATTCATCAGTTGATGGACATTTGGGCTCTTTCCATAATTTGGCTATTGTTGAAAGTGCTGCTATAAACATTGGGGTAGATGTGCCCCTATGAATCAGCACTCCTGTATTCTTTGGATAAATTCTTGGTAGTGCTATTGATGGGTTGTAGGGTAGTTCTATTTTTAATTTTTTGAGGAACCTCTGAACTGTTTTCCAGAGCAGCTGCACCAGTTTGCATTCTCACCAACACTGCAGGAGGGTTCTCATTTCTCCACACCCTCACCAACATCTGTTGTTTCCTAAGTTGTTAATATTAGCCACTCTGACCGGTGTGAGGTGGCATCTCAATGTGGTTTTGATTTGTTATTTCCCTAATGATGAGTGACGTTGAGCAAATTGTCATGTGTCCATTGGCATTGGATGTCCTCTTTGGAAAAGTCTGTATTCATATCTTGTGCCCATTTCTTCAATGGATTATTTGTTTTTCGGGTGTAGAGTTTGATAAGTTCTTCATAGATTTTGGATACGAACCCTTTATTCAATATGTCATTTGCAACTATCTTTTCCCATTCCATTGGTTGCCTTTTAGTTTTGTTGATTGTTTCCTTTGCAGTGCAGAAAGCTTTGTACCTTGATGAGGTCTCAATAGTTCATTTTTGCTTTTATTTCCCTTGCCATCAGAGATGTGTCAAGAAAGAAATTGCTGCAGCTGAGGTTAAAGGGGTTGTTGCTTGTTTTCTCCTCTGGGGTTTTGATGATTTCCTGTCTCACATTTAGGTCTTTAATCCATTTTGAGTTTATATTTGTGTCTGGTGTAAGAAAGTGGTCCAGTTTCTGCATGCTGCTGTCGAGTTCTTCCAGCACTATTTGCTAATAAGAGTGTCTTTTTCCATTGGATACTCTTTCCTACTTTGTCAAAGATCAGTTGGTCATATATTTGTGGATCCAATTCTGGGTTCTCTATTCTATTCCAGTGGTCTATGTGTTTGACAGACAGGAGTACTGTCTTGATGATTACAGCCTTGTAGTGGAGGCTAAAGTCTGGAACTATGATGCCTCCTGCTTTGGTTTCCTTTTTCAATGTAACTTTGGCTATTGGGGGTCTTTTGTGGTTCCATACATATTTTAGGATTGTTTTTTCTAGCTCTGAGAAGAATGCCAGTGCAATTTTTATTGGAATTGCAATGAATGCGTAGATTGCTTTGGGTAGTATTGACATTTTAACAATATTTGTTATTCCAATCCATGAGCATGGAATGTTTTTCCATTTCTTTGTGTCATCTTCAATTTCCTTCATAAGTTTTCTATAGTTTTCAGCATATAGATCTTTTACATCTTTGGTTAGGTTTATTCTTAGGTATTTTATGGTTCTTGGTGCAATTGTAAATGGGATAGATTTCTTGATTTCTCTTTCTGTTGATTCATCATTGGTGTATAGAAATGCAACCGATTTCTGTACATTGATTTTATATCCTGCAATTTTGCTGAATTCGTGTATCAGCTCTAGCAGTTCTTTGGTGGAGTCTTTTGGGTTTTCCATGTAGAGTATCATGTCATCGGTGGAAAGTAAAAGTTTGACTTCTTCTTTGCCAATTTGGATGCCTTTTATTTCATTTTGCTGTCTGATTACTGAGGCTAGGACTCCCAACACTATGTTAAACAACAGTGGTGAGAGTGGACATCCCTGCCATGTTCCTGATCTCAGGAGGAAAACTCAGTTTTTCCGCATTGAGGATCATATTAGCTGTGGGCTTTTCATATATGGCTTTTATGATGTTTAGGTATGTTCCTTCTGTCCTGATTTTCTTGAGGGTTTTTATCAAGAAAGGATGCTGTAGCTTGTCAAATGCTTTTTCTGCATCTATTGACAGGATCATATAGTTCTTATCCTTTCTTTTATTAATGTGATGTATCACATTGATTGATTTGTGAATATTGAACCAGCCCTGAACCCCAGGAATGAATCCCACTTGATCATGGTGAATAATTCTTTTGATATACTGTTGAATTTGATTGGCTAGTATCTTGTTGAGAATATTTGCATCTGTATTCATCAGGGATATTGGCCTGTAATTCTCCTTTTTAGTGGAGTCTCTGTCTGGTTTGGGAATCAAGGTAATGCTGGCTTTATAGAATAAGTCCAGAAGCTTTCATTCCATTTCTATTTTTTTGGAACAGATTGAGAAGGATAGGTATTAACTCTGCTTTAAATATCTGGTAGAATCCCCCTGGGAAGCCATCTGGACCAGGACTCTTATGTGTTGGGAGATTTTTGATAACTGATTTAATTTCTTTGCTTTTCTTTAATGGGTCTGTTCAAAGTTTCTATTTCTTCCCGTTTGAGTTTTGGTAGTGTGTGGGTCTCTAGGAATTTGTCCATTTCTTCCAGGTTGTCCAGTTTGTTGGCATATAATTTTTCATAGTATTCTCTGATAATTGTTTGTATTTCTGTCCTGTTAGTTGTGATCTGTCCTCTTTCATTCGTGATTTTATTTATTTGGGTCCTTTGTCTTTTCTTTTTGAGAAGTCTGGTTAGGAGTTTATCAATTTTGTTTATTTTTTCAAAGAATCAACTCTTCTATTCATTGATCTGTTCTACGGTATTTGTTTGTTTTTTAGATTCTATATTGTTTATTTTTGCTCTGATATTTATTATTTCTCTTCTTCTGCTGGCACTGGTGTTTCTTTGCTGTTCTGCTTCTAGTTCCTTCAGGTGTGTTATTAGATTTTGTTTTGGGGATTTTTCTTGTTTCTTGAGATAGGCTTGGATTGCAATGTATTTTCCTCTTAGGACTGAGTTTGCTGCATCCCAAAGTGTTTGGACTGTCGTGTTTTCATTTTCATTTGCTTCCATATATTTTTAAATTTCTTGTTTAATTGCCTGGTTGACCCATTCATTCTTTAGTAGAATGTTCTTTAATCTTCATGCATTTGTTGTCTTTCTAAATTTTTTCTTGTGGTTGATTTCAAGTTTTATAACATTGTGATAAGAAAAAAAGTCATGGTATAATCTCAATTCTTTTATATTTATTGAGGGCTATTTTGTGACCCAGTATGTGATTGATCTTGGAAAATATTCCATGTGCACTAGAAAAAAATGTGTATTCTGCTACTTTTGGATGAAAAATTCTGAATGAGTCTGCCAAGTCCATCTGGTCCAGTGTATTATTCAAGGCCATTGTTTCTTTATTGATTTTTTTGCATAGTTGATCTGTCCATTGCTGTAAGTGGAGTATTAAAGTCCCCTGCAATTAAAGAGTTCTTATCAATAAAATTGCTTATGTTTGTGATTAATTGATTTATGTAGTTGGGTTCTTCCAAGCTGGGAACATAAACATTTACAATCGTTAGTTCTTCTTGATGGATAGACCCTGTAATTATGATATAATGCCCTTCTTCATCTCTTGTTACAGGCTTTAGTTTAAAATCTAGTTTGTTGATATAAGTATGGCTACTCCAGCTTTCTTTTGACTTCCAGTAGCATGATAGATGCTTCTCCATCCCCTCACTTTCAATCTGAAGGTGCCCTCAGGTCTAAAATGGGTCTCCTGTAGACAGCATATAGATGGATCTTGTTTCTTTATCCATTCTGATACACTATGTCATTTGATTGGAGCATTTAGTCCATTTACATTCAGAGTTATTATTGGAAGATATGAATTTAGTGTCATTGTGTTATCTGTAGGTTTCATCTCCCTTCAGGAGGTGTTTTTGGAGTGTGTTCCATGCATTCTGTTGTTGAGACTTTGGTTGCTTTATCTCTCTTCTTGTACTGGTAGATTGGACCTTCCAACAGGTGTGCTTTGATTTGTTCCTTGAAGTATCCCATGCCTTGGAACTGGTGGCTGCACTGGTCTGGAGGGACTGTCTGGTTGGTCAGTGTCAGTCTTGCTGTTAAATATGCAGTTACCAGGCAAGGAGGGGCATGACTTGGTGTAGGGTCGGTCCCACCTCCATTGTGGACCCATTGTCTCTTCCCTGGAGCCCCACCTTGTTGGTGATGGGGAACAAAATGCTGACACCCCAGTCTCTCCTCCCCATACTGGGTGTCCTAAAACACTGTTCAGGCTGTCCTCACAGTGCCATGCAGGTGTGAGTGGGTGGGTTCTGTGCTGCTCCAGTCTTCCATGCCTCCCAGGTGCTTGGCTGGGATTCAAACTCCAGTGTCTTAAAGGATCCTGCTCCATGTGGCCTCGTTCTGGGGAAGTGCCACTCGACCCAGCCAGCTGAAAAAGGGACTCTGGCTCCTTAACTTGCCAAGTGGGTGCAAGTTGGCCACTATATCCCACTCCATTGTCTCCTGTGCCTCCCAGGTGCTTGGCTGGGATTCAACCCTTGATGTCTTAAAGGATCCCACTCTGCATGCCCCAGTTCCAGGGTACTGTCACTCAGCCAGCAGACAAACAGCCTCTGGCTGGTGAGGGACTTGCAGAGTCTTTCGTCCTTGGAATGGCTATTTGCCTTCTTCCCACAGCACCCAAGGGAGGGATTGCTCTCTCTGACTGTGCCTGGGAGCTACCTACTGAGCCTAGGTCTGGCTCCCCCCGTTTCCAGGCTCATGAACAGGGTGGAGAAAGTCCCACAATTAGAAATTGGTTCTTTCTCCATTTTTTCTGTTTCCCTGTCCATGGTTTTTCTCTTGTCCAAATACAGTCCTACACTTCCACAGTCTCTCTTTCTCTTCCTTTTGTCTCTCCACAGAAGGGGCTCCCTCCCCTTGTTCCTATGCCAACAGTTTTATCTCTCCCAGTTCACAATCATGCACCTATCTTCTGCCATGCCATCCTCATGGGCCCCTGAAGATGTTTCTGTCACTCTGTAGCCCAGGTTCCTGGAATTCCAAGTGTTCTGGCCTCGATACTGCTGTGTTTGAGGGATGAGGGAACTTTGAGTTCTTATGCTTCTCCACCATGTTGACTCCTCCTACAGAACATTGGAAAACGTTTCTAATTTTAACGTGGTCAAATTCTGATTGCAGTTCAACAAATCAAGAAACAAAATGGCAAACAAGTGCAAAGATTGCAATGCTTTTGTATAAATTGTCCTTAATTACCATTATTTAAAAAAAAGTAAATTTAAATCACAGATAGTGGCATATAGTCAATATTAACTGATTAGAATATTGTTATTCAAATATATATGGCAGTGCTAAAGTAATATTCAGAGGTAACTGCATAGTGGAAATATTTTCAATATGTACATGATAAGAATAAAAATAAACAACATTAAAATGAAGAGAACAAAGAAATTTTCAGAAAGCAGTGGAAGGGGAATATAAAGAAAAAAGAAGTAATAAAAATGTATATTAAATGATATACATTAAATATATATGAACTACATATTAAATGTATATTGAAGTATGTATATTAAGTGATGATTCCAATAATTGATTCTTCTCAAATGCATAACTTATCAAACAAGACAGTGTATTCTTGTGAATCTAATCAATTTTTAGAGAATACAGAAAATATATTTAGAAATCAGAAATGAACAACAAATCAGAAAAGAAAGTAAAAATGTTTTGAGTCCAGTCTTAATATTATTAATATTATTTCTAATGGCATGTATTATGATCAGTTAAAAATGTTTCAAAAGTAAATTCTAAGTCAATAGAAGAGAAAACATAAATTACCACAATTGATTTAAAACAATTAAATTCTAGAAAAGTGATAGCCAATGTATTTTAAATTATAATTTTTTAATAATTTGAGTTAAAAAGTTTATTAAACCAAGACACCCATTGCCTTAAGAAAGAATAGAAAGACAACAAGATTCTACAAAATAAAAGATAAGCAAAGTATCACAAAGATTAGGCCATTAAATTGGTCATTCCTGTGCTAGAAAATTTGAGATCCTGGATGAAATAGATCAAATTTTTTTCTTTACAGAGAATAAAAATAGAAAGCTCCTTTCCAAAAATAATATTAAGAGTTTTCTCGACAAAGAGATAATGCACAAAATAATCTCTGTCAAATTATTGCATGTTTTGACTTCTGCTTCTGGTCATGATAGAGTAACAGAGGACAGATTTATCCTCCTATTGGAAATGGGATCCACGTCAGATTTTACCCATCTCACTGAGCGGAGGAGAAAGAGCTTGAATTTTCAGAGCAAGGTGATTGGAATCTTAAGGGAAGATTTCCAGAGAGGAGGCCGCTCTTAACATTTAAGGAAGAATATAATAGCAAACATACATGAATTCTTCTGGAGACTTGAAAAGGATGAAACATTGCTAGCTCATTTGATGAGGTCAGCCTACTTTGGAGAACAAAACCTTACAGGAACATTACTGACTCATGTCTATTATAGTCATTTGACTCATGAACATTGATGCAACAATTCCAGCTAAAATACCAACAAACTGAATCCAGCAACATATGATTTTATATCATGTGATAGGTTGACTATATATTTTTTCAGGAATAAAAGTATATTAAATATTTCCTACTCTATTCTCTATAGTCCCCCTATTAACAAAATTATGGAGAAAAATATCATGGCTACTGAAAGAGTTGCAGAAAAGCCTTTGAAAACATTAAACATTTATTCATGAAAAAAGCTTTTATAACATTAAGAACAGAAGGGGACTTTTTAATATAAAGGGTAACCAACCAAACAAGCACAATCCCTAAAGCCAACATCATACTTACTGGTAAAATATTGATAGCTTTTCCTTTGGGAGTATAACAGGCAAGGAAGTTTGCTATTATTACTTATCTTTAATATTGTACTGGAGGATTGGGAAAATATTGTTAAATAGAAGAGAAAAAAACTCTAAAAATGGATAATTTTTGTCTGCATTACAGATAAAACGTTTCAATCCTTAAAATTGTCCTTTAAGAAAGTGAATGTCAAGCCAAAAAAGAGGATATTTCAACCGAAATAGCTACAAACAGCCCAAAATATTTAAGTAATTTATAAAAATCAATAAAGTCTATGTAGTAGAAAAATGGGCAATGAATTTGAATAGGCATTTTGTAAATGTGAATATCCATATACGCAATAATTGCACACCAGAGTATATATTACTAGTTTCACTAATACTAATTGGAAAATGTAAAATAAGACCATAGTGAAATTCTATTAGACACCACCAGAATGGCTCAAATTTTTAAAAATCTGATGGGATACCTGGGTGGCTCAGTCAGTTAAGTGTCTGATTTTGGCTCAGGTCATGGTCTTGCACCTCATGGGTTTGAGCCCTATGTCGGGCTCAGGGCTGACAGTTCGGAGCCTGGAGCCTCCCCTTTCTTTCTCTGTCTCTCAAGAATAAATAAATGTTAAAAAAATTTAAAAACCTGAAAATGTCAAATGTGAGCAAGGATATGGAACAACAGAAACTTTCACACAGCGTTGGTGGAAGTGTAAATGGGAATAACCATTTTGACTTGTTGACCAAGCCAATTTGACTTGTTGATTAAGGTGAAGAGGTGCATACTCTATTTACCTAGAAATTCTACACTTAGGAATTTGTCCAGCAGAAATGTATACATATTTGCCCTAAAAGACACATACCTGAATCTTCACAGTAACATTCATAAGAGCCCCAAACTGGAAATAATTTAAATGTCTGTCATAGAGTGGGCACATGAACTGTGGTTTATAATTACAGTGAAGTAGTATTCAGGAAAATGAATGAACTTAAGCTGTAGAACAAAAACATGGAATAAAATAAGTATATATATAAATATATTATTGAAAGAATCAAAATACAAAAATACATACTATATGATTCTATTTACATAAAATTAAAAACAGTCAAATAAACCATTGTGTTTGGAGATGTGTGTTTACAAGTGTGTAGAAAAAGAAGAAAAATGATACTATAAAAGGATGTAGGAGAGAGCATGTCCTGCAGGCTTCTGGAAGTTGCTGGCAATGTTCTATTTCTTCACCTGTTTACACTGGGGTTTATTCTGTAACAATTCATTGGGAAAAATACATTTTATGCACGTCTTTGTATGTTACAGTACACAAGAAAAAAAAGTTTAAAATAAAAAAATCAACACAATTTCTAGTCTTACTGACTAGAAAGTTTAAAATAATAAAATCAACACAATTTCTAGTCTTACTGACTCTGTATTTCCAGTTAGAAATACTATTGAATGCTGCAAGTGGAAGAACATGTCGATTAATTAATTTACTCCTTTACTTTTGTATTAGAATTGTTTCCTTATCATAAATGGTATTGAATTTTTATACAAACACCTGGATTTTCTCCTCTTTAGTTTTACATGTATTATCAAAAACTCAAGTTTTACAAACAATTTTGTACTGGTTTGTTTTTGAAGAGTTTTATAGTAAGTGGACATAAATGACTTTAAGCAGACATGGCCTGCAAACCTCTCA
Source organism: Cryptoprocta ferox (assembly GCA_028646485.1). Classification (NCBI taxonomy): domain Eukaryota; kingdom Metazoa; phylum Chordata; class Mammalia; order Carnivora; family Eupleridae; genus Cryptoprocta; species Cryptoprocta ferox. The sequence goes on along the minus strand of CM053574.1, from coordinate 116,596,832 downwards.
CTTTTCTGACTTTCATTTCATAAGAACCTCAGTTTTCAAGCTATTTTGTCAGCTGTTTCACATGGAGGCATTGTCTTTATGAAGAAACTAGAGAGTAAGGAGAGTTTCCTGGTGTCTTCAGTATCTAAAGTTAGTGTGGCCTGTGACTGAGGAGATTTACTTTTTGCACCGTTTTTTTTTTTTTTTTTTGCAAAGTAGTAGGGAATTAGAGCCCCAAGAATGATGAGACTTCACTTCCTACCTGTCCAATGAGAATGGGCTGAAACGTAAATTTATGTTAATATAATAATGATTATATATTTGGTGAAAGGGCACGAGGAGAAACTTCTAAATTATGATTTAACATTGGTGTTGATTACGTGAATGTTTGCTATGTAAAATTCAACTCTACACATACGTTCATTGTGTTCTGCTTCTCTTTGTATTAGCCTGTGATCTCTTGAAAATATAGTCTAGGGACACCTGGGTGGCTCAGTTGGTTAAGTGTCTGATTTTGGCCCAGGTCATGATCTCACGGTTTGTGAGTTCAAGCCCCGCGTCAGGCTCTGTGCTGACAGCTCAGAGCCTGGAGCCTGCTTCAGATTCTCTGTCTCCCTCTCTCTCTGCCCCTCACCAGCTCATGCTCGCTTGCACGCGCTCTCTCTCTCTCTCTGTCAAAAATAAAATAAAAACATTAAAAAATTAAAAAGAAGAAACTATAGTCTGATGCAAGGATTTAGTGCTGATGCTTTATTTGTGAGGTGCAGTTCTAGGAAATGAGAGTGAGGGCAAAGGGAAATGAGTTGCAGTGCAAGCTGATGGAGTACCATTGCTGACCCTGATTCATGATGACTGTAAAACATAACAATGGCTGCCTGGTAGGTGCACTTCCATGCCTTACAGACTCTCTCCAGAGAAACAGTTTCTCACAGGAAAATAGTGACGAGAAAGAGAGGGTATTTATAAGAACTTGTTTTTGTCTCCTGTCCCCATTGGGCAAAAATCACTGCATCAGGTATTGATTCCCCTGCACTTTTGGAGTGCATTATTTGGCCTGTTAGGTGGCTACTTGGGAAGTCAGATATTCTTCTCTGTCTTGTGTTTCACTTCAGTTCAAAAAATCTTTGGAGAGCCAGATTCCCTAGGCTGTGGCCAATCGACTTCAGATGGAGAAATTCTATGAGTGTGTTTGGAGTTGGAATATCATTAGAGTGACTGCTGGGACACAAATAGAGGAAGATCCAGGAGGTAGAACAGGCCAGGAGGATATTGAGGAAGCGCTGAAGATGTATTTGAAAAAAAACACAAACAACACAAATTTTAAAACAAAAAAGTAAAGTAATATATGTAACTTATATATACTGTCTCTTATCCAACATTTACTTGAAATAGATTCATTGTCTCTAGTACCTATAACTTCAAAATGTATTCTTGGGAGGAGAGGTAAAATGGCAGAGGAGAAGAGTGAGTCTAAGCTTGGCTCCTCCTCTGAATAGCTAGATAAATATCAATTCATTCCGTACACCCAAGAAATCAATTGACAGTCCTCGAGAACAAAGCTGCATGTCTACAAATGAAAAAAATGACCTGCGGAAGGTAGGAATGGCAGAGAGTTGATTTGCGGAAGAAAAGACCTGGGAGCACTGTGGTGAAGAGGGATCCCTGATTGCCGAAAGGTGAGCTTCGAGTGAAGAAAGAAAAAGAGTGAAAACACACACAGGGGACTGCACAAGGAAACTGTTACCCAAACCACTGATGGAGAAAAAAGAGAGGGTTTCAACACTGCCAGTTTTTTATAAACAGCAGAGCCTTGAATATGAAGTTTCAGAAGTCAGCCCCTGGTAGTGCTCAGGCAAGGAATCAAGGTGGAGGAGCCCCAGGAGTGGGCAGCGCAGACTAAGAATCTCCTGGGTTGCATGGGGGAGAAGCAGTTCCCCTGTTTGGAGTGCATTTGTTAGAGGCGATATGGCTTCTCTGTGGGCAAAAGACCTTGTGCACCATAGAGTTGCCGCATTCACCAGAATAGGAATAAAGATGCTGGCTGAGGCCAGCAAACCCTGGTGTTGGTTGTGTGTTACAATTCACCATAAACTCTGAACTCTGCCTCTGCATGGTCACACAAGGGCTTCTGGGACAAGCCAGCACTGCCACAGCTTAATGAGACCAACCCGAGAAGATCAGTGTAGGTCCAAGCTGTGGAGGTTTTGAAGTGTGGGGTTTTGAAACAACGTCATGCCTGAGATAAAACCCAGGAAGGGCAGGAGGGTGGGGCTACCTGGCAGGCGGACAGCTTGTACACAAAAGGGTGAAGGTGAGGCTCTGAGGGAAGCCAGGGACATAAGATGGGTGATTGATTTCATGTCTATGAGTGTGTGAATTTACCACTCCAGAGACTAGACAGTGGGGTGAAGCTATTTTCACCCCTAGTCCACCAGTACTGATTGAGCTCAGTGAGCTGTTACACCAAGACCTGCCCCTCTGTGCCCTCCTAGCATCTCCATGAGGGCAAGTCACCCTGAGAATCAGAGCAGCAGGCTGCTCTCTGAGAAGACCAGCACAAATCTCTTCCATGCACTAAGTCTACTGATCATAGAGTACTGCCAAGCTTCAGCGCTAAGGAAACCAACATCTAGCTTCCTGTGGGTTTTTTGTTTGTGTGTTCGTTTTTTGTTTCTGTATTTTTTTTTCTTGGATAAAGAAGAGGCAAATTTTTAAAATTAATTTAAATTATATTAAAATTTTTTTTATATCTTTTAGTCTTTTTTCTATCAAGATTCTTTTAAATAGGAGACCAAAATACACCTAGGATCTAGCTTCCTTTGTTACTACTATATTTAAAATTTTAAATTTTAATTTATTATTATTGTCATTTATTATTATTATTATTTCCCTTCAAAATGACAGGATGGAAGAATTCACCCCAAAAGAAAGAACAGGAAGACATCACAGCCATAGATTTAATCAATGCAGATATAAGTAAGATGTCTGAACTAGAGTTTAAAACAAGAATTTAAAATAAGAATTCTAGCTAGGCTTGAAAAAGGGATGGAGACTCTAGAGAATCCTTTTCTGAAGAGATAAAAGCTAAAATCTAGTTAGGCTGAAATTAAAAATTCTATAACCAAGATGCAAACCCTAATGGATGCCATAACAACAAGAATGGACAAATCAGAGGGATGATTTAGTTATATAGAAGATAAAATTATGGAAAATAATGAAGCTGGGGAAAAAAGAGGGAAACAAAGGTAATGAATCATGAAGGTAGACTTAGGGAACTCAGCTTCTTTTTAAAATGGAATAACATTTGCATCATTGGAGTCTCAGAAGTTGAAGAGAGAGAAAAAGGGAGCAGAAGATTTATTTGAACAAATTATAGCTGAAAACTTCCCTAATTTGGGAAACAATGCAGATATCAAAATCCAAGGAGCACAGAGAACTCCCATTAAATTCAACAAAAGCTGTCCATTGCCAAGGCATATCATAGTCAAATTCACAAAATACATAGACAAGGAAAGAATCCTGAAAGCAACAAGGGAAAAAAAAGTCCTTAACCTACAAGGGAAGCCAGATCAGATTCACAGCAGATCTGTCCACAGAAATTTGGCAAGCCAGAAAAAAAGGACAGAATATATTCAATGTGCTGAATAGGAAAAATATGCAGCCAGGAATACTTTATCCAGCGAGGCTGTCTTTCAGAAGAGAAGGAGACATAAAGAGTTTCACAAACAAAAACTAAAGGAGTTTGTGATCACTAAACCAGCCCTGCAAGAAATATTAAGGAGGACACTTTGGGGGGAAAAAAGACCAAAAGCAATTAAGATTAGAAAGGAACAGAGAACATCTTCAGATACACCAACTTTACAGGTACACAATGGCACTAAACTCATATTTTTCAATAATCACCGTGAATTGGACTAAATGCTTCAATCAAAAAACATAGGGTATCAGAATAGATTAGAAAGAAAGAAAGAAAGAAAGAAAGAAAAGAGAAAAATAAGACTCATCTATTTACTGCCTATAGGAGACTCATTTTAGACTTAAAGATGTCAGATTAAAAGTGAGGGGATGGAGAACCATCTACCGTGCACACCAAAAGAAAACCAGAGTAGCCATACTTATGTCAGATAAACTAGATTTTAAACAAAAGCCTGTAACAAGAGATAAAGAAAGGCATATCATAATTAAAGGATCTATCCATCAAGAAGATCTAACAATTGTAAATATTTATGCCCTCAACTTGAAAGTACCCAAATACATAAATCAATTACTAGCAAACATAAAGAAACTCATTGATATCATACAATAATAGTAGGGGACTTTAAAATCCCAATTACAGCTAAGGACACATCATATAAGCAGAAAGTCAACAAGGCTTTGAATGATACTCTGGACCTTATGGACTTAACAGATATATTTATTCTGCAGAATACATATTCTTTTCAAGTGCCCATGGAGAATTCTCTAGAATAGATCATATGCTTCATCATGAATCAGCTCTCAACAAGTACAAAAAAATTGAGATCATACTATGCATATTTTCAGACCTCAATGCAATGAAACTTAAAGTCAACCACAGGAAAAATTTAGAGAGACCATAAATACATAGAGGTTAAAGAACATCCTACTAAAGAATGAATGGGTTAAGCAGGAAATTAAAGAAGAAATAAAAAGTACATGGAAGCAAATGAAAAGGAAAAAAACAATAATCCCAAACCTTTGGGATACAACAAAGGCATTTCTTAGAGGGAACTATATTGAAATATAGGCCTACCTTAAGAAACAAGAAAGGTCTCAAATACATAACCTAGCCTTACACCTAAAGGAGCTAGAAAAGGGATAGAAAATAAAGCCTAACACCAACAGAAGAAGAGAAATAATAAAGCCCAAAGGACAAATAAATGATATAGAAACAAAAAACCCAGTAGAACAAATCAACAAAACTAAGAGCTTATTCTTAAAAAGAATTAATAAACCTGATAACCCCCCAGCCAGACTTATCAAGAAGAAAAGAGAAAAGACGCAAATAAATAAAATCATAAATGAAAGAGGAGAGATACAACCAACACCTCAGAAATATAAATAATTATAAGAGAATATCATGAGACATTATATGCCAACAAACTGGGCAATCTGGAAGAAATGGATAAATTCCTAGAAATATGCAAATTACCAATACTAAAACAGAAAGAAATAGAAAATTTGAATATGCCCATAACTAGCAAAAAAATTGAAATAGTAATAACAAATCTCCCAACAACAACAACAAAAATCCAGGACCAGATGGCTTCCCAGGGGAATTCTACCAGGCATTTAAAGAGTTAATACCTATTCTTTTCAAATTGTTCCAAAAAATAGAAATGGAAGGACATCTTCCAAACTCATTCTATAAGGCCAGTGTTACCTTGGTACAAAAACCAGACAAAGACCCCACTAAAATGGAGAATTACCGGTCAATATTTCTGATAAACATGGAAGCAAAAATTCTCAATAAGATACTAGCTAATCAAATTCAGCAGTATATCTAAAGAATTATTCACCATGATCAAGGGGGATTTGTTCCTGGGCTGCAGGGTTGGTTCAATATTTGCAAGTCAGTCAGCATGATACACCACATTCATGAAAGAAAGGATAAGAACCATATGATCCTGTCAATAGATGCAGAAAAAGCATTTGACAAAATATAGCATCCATTATTTACAAAAACCCTCAACAAATTTGGTATAGATGGACCATACCTCAACATCATAAAGGCCATATGCGAAAGACCCACAGCTAATATCATCCTCTATGGGGAAAAACTGAGAGCCTTTCCCCTATGGTCAGGACCAGGGCAAGGATATCCATTCTCATCATTCCTGTTTAACATAGTACTTGAAGTCTTTTTTTATTTTTTAATTTTTTAGCTTTATAGTTTATTGTCAGGTTGGTTTCCATATAACACCCAGTGCTCTTCCCCACAAGTGTCCTCCTTGAAGTCTTAATCTCAGCAATCAGATAACAGTAATCCAACTTGACAAGGAAGACGTCAAACTTTCACTATTCACAGATGACATGATACTCTTTGTAGAAAACCCAAAAGCCTCCACCAAAAAATTGCTAGAACTAATATGTGAATTCAGCAAAGTCGCAGAATATGAAATAAACATACAGAAATCTGTTGCATGTCTATCCACCAATAATAAAGCAGCAGAGAAAGAAATCAAGGAATTTATCTCATTTGTATTTTCACCTAAAAGAATTAGACACCTAGGAATAAACTTAACCAAAGAGGAAAAAAATCTGTACTCCGAAAACTATAGAACACTTATGAAAGAAATTGAAAAGGACACAAAGAAATGGAAAAGTATTCTATGCTCATGGATTGAAAGAGAAACATAGTTAAAATGTCTATACTACCCAAAGCAATCTACACGTTTAATGCAATCCCCATCAGAACACCACCAGCATTTTTCACAGAACTAGAACAAGCAATCCTAAAATGTGTAAGTAAGGAGCCACAAAAGACCCTGAATAGCCAAAGCAATCCTAAAAAAGAAAAACAAAACTGGAGGCATCACGATTCTGGATTTCAAGCTATATTATAAAGCTGTAGTCAACAAGGCAGTATGGTACTGGCACAAAAACAGACACATAGATCAATGAAACAGAATAGAGAACCCAGGAATGGACCCATAACTACATGGTCAGTTAATCTTCAACAAAGCAGGAAGGAATAGTCAATGGAAAAAAGACAGTCTCTTTAACAAATGGTGTTGGGAAAACTGGACAACAACATGCACTTTCTTACACCATATCCCAAAATAAATTCAAAATGGGTGAAAGACCTAAATGTGAGATAGAAAACCATCAGAATCCTAGAGGAGAAAACAGGCAGCAATCTCTCTGACCTCAGCTGTGGCACTTACTAGACATGTTGCTGGAGGCAAGGGAAACAAAAGCAAACATGAACTATTGGGACTTTATCAAGATAAAAATATTCTGCACAGAGAAGGAAACAGTCAACAAAACTAAAAGGCAGCCTATGGAATGGGAGAAGCTGTTTGCAAATGACATATTGGATAAAGGGCTGGTATCAAAATCTATAAAGAACTTTTCAAACTCAACACCCCAAAAACAAATAATCCAGTGAAGAAATGGGCAGAAGACATGAATAGACACTGTTCCAAAGAAGACATCCAGGTGGCTAATAGCAAATGAAAAGACAGTCAACATCTCTCATCATTAAGGAAATGCAAATCAAAACTATGATGAGATGTCATCTCACACCTGTCAGAATGGCTAAAATTAACAACACAAGAAACAGAGGTGTTGGTAAGGACACAGAGAAAGAGGAACCCTCTTGCACTGTATCTTAAAAAGTTAAAAATAAAACTACCCTAGGATCCAGCAATTGCATTACTAGGTATTTATCCAAAGGATACAAAAATACAGAAACAAAGGGGTACATGAACCCCAATTGTTATAGCAGTCTTATCAACAAAGTCAAACTGTGGGGAGAGCCCAAATGTCCACTAACTGATGAATGAATAAAGAAGATGTGGTAAATATATACAATGGAATATTACTTAGAGATCAAAAAGAATGAGATCTTGCCATTTGCCATGAAGTGGATGGAGCTAGAGTGTAGTATGCTAAGCAAAATAAGTCAGTCCGAGAAAGACAAATATCATATGATTTTACTTATGTGTGGAAATTAAGAAAAAACAGATGAATACGAGATGGGGAAAAGACAGAAGAGAGAGGGAAACAAACCATAAGAGACTCTTAGAGATAGAAAACAAACTGAGGGTGGATGTTGGCAGGTGGGTTGGCTAAATGGGGATTAAGGAGGGCACTTGTTTTGACGAGCACTGGGTATTGCACGTAAATGATGAGTCACGGAATATTACTCCTAAAACCAATATTGCCCTGTATGTTAACTAACTAGGATTTAAATAAATATTTGAAAAGAAAAACATCTATTCTTTCATGCTGATAAAAGAATTTCATTTCTTGATTGTTAAGAAAAGCAGATTTTCTTTCTGAGCTACAAAACAATTCATAGCTTCATATTGGTAGGGAGAAATTAGTGTATAATCATCTCTTTCTGATAGTGTTTTAAAATTTATGCTTTGTTTCAAAGGAGTTGTATTATTTATTAAATTATTATATAAACAACTTATGATATATTTTAAGGGTATTTTTATTCTTACTGAAAATTACTTATTTTCAGTTGCTGTGTTTTAATGTTATAGTTTTAAAATTAATTTCCTTGTCTTCCATCACGGTAGTTTTAGTTTTTGTTAATGGACATAATATATAATGTCAAAAACTCTTTTTTGAATTCAATGATGATTGTAAATGAATTTGTAATTTAAAAAATCATACCACCAACAACGGACTTTGAAGAGGAGTAGCGGATAACAAACCCTCACTTTCCTGTTTTTTTTTAACTCACTTTGTAAAACCAAAACATTGGCAAAATGCAACCTGTATACTCTGTGCCCAGACAGTGACTGGAGAAGACATAAAAAACAACAAAACAAAATAAAACCATCTTGCTGATCTCACTTTAAATACAGGATCACTGAATTAAGAGTTTCTTCATGCTGCCCATTGATCACAATGTATTTTCCTGGTCGATTTCCTCTTTTTCCCATTCCTGATTTTCTCCTTCCCTTCACACTTGCAACATGTCTTTCCTATCCTCATTATCATACTATTTTCCTTCTTCTTTGAAAATGGAAGCATTCAGAAAAAAATTTTCAAGAACTCTAACCCCATCACCCCAGGTGTCTACAGCTGAGTTCATGGGACAACATCGTTACCTGCTATGCATGAATCTTCATGCTTGTCACTGAAATCAGCTGCCATGTTTTTCCTACTGTCCTATTCTCCTTCCCTCATTGAATACTCCAGCAATTCTGTCATCTCTCTCCTGCATCAGCATTTTTTCTTTTTCCTACATCATTACATCAGCAATGCAAATATAATTTTTAAATTTTATTTAATGTTTATTTTTTTGAGACAGAGAAAGAGACAGAGTGCAAGTGGGGGAGGGGCAGAGAGAGAGAGAGAGGGAGACACAGAATCTGAAGCAGGCTCCAGGTTCTGAGCTGTTAGCACAGAGACCAAGGTGGGGCTCCAACCCATCATCTGCAAGATCACGACTTGAGCCAAAATCAGACACTTAACTGACTGAGCCACCAAGGCTCCCTGCAAATATGAATTTTAAAAATATCATCACAATATTATTTTCTCTGGACTCCATATCTCCCTCCTGCTATCACATCATTTTTCATCTCCCCTTTTAAAATAAAAGAACTCTCTAAAAAATTGCCCTTGCTTGTGCTCTCCTCTCATTCTCTCTTGGATTCATTGGGACTAGATTTCCTCCTCTAGTATTATACTAAGGCTGTACTTTATTAAGATCAGCCGTGACCTTCAATTGCCAAGGATCATTTCTTATTCCTCATCTTACGTACAGGTAGCATTTGTATCATTGATCACTATGTCATCTGGAAACACTTTCTTCACTCGGCTCCCAATACCACATTTGCCTGGTTTTACTCTTACCTTTATGGCCACTCATTCTCTTTGTCTTTTGCTGGTTTTCTCTTCATCTCCTCTATCTTTAAAGTTTATTTATTTTTGAGAGAGAGACAGAGAGAGTGAGTGGGAGAGGGGCAGAGAGAGAGAGAGAGAGAGAGAGAGAATGTCAAGAAGGCTCCACACTGTCAGCACAGAGACTGATGCAGGGCTTGAACTCACAAACCATGAGATCATGACCTCATCTGAAACCAAGAGTTGGACGCTTAGCCGACTGAGCCACCCAGGCGCCCCATCTCCTCTTTCTTTAAATATTGGAGTGTCCCAGTGTATAGTTGTTAAACATCTTCTCGTTTCTATTTGCACTTACTACCTAAGTGATCTATTCCAATCACATAGGTTTACATATCTCTAAATGTGGGTGATTCCCAAGCCCTGGATTCCAGAAATGCATAGGCCAGCTGTCTTCTTCACATTTCCACTTAATATCTAAAGCATTTCAAAGTTCTTATGTGAGAAGGCTTAGCTGTTCCCACCATAGTCTTTTCCATTTAAGCCGATTACAATTATATTCCAGTTTCTTGAGCTAAAACCCTTGCCTCTCTTCTTTCTATCACACTCACATCCAATATTACAGAAAATCTCACCTGTTCTGCCTTCGAAATATATTCAGACTTTGACCTTTACACCATCTCTACCACCACATGTGGTCAAAGCCTCCAACATCTTTTATCTAGATTATTGATATACACTTCGGATTGGTTTCTCAGCCTCTGCTCTTACCCAACTCCTGTCTACTGCTAACACTGCAGACAGAGTGATCTCACTAAAATGTAGATTTTCTTAGGAATCCACTACACCTTATCTCACTCAGTAAATGCCAGTACATTTATATGATTTTCAAGGCCTGACGGGCTCTGGTCCTGTGTTATCCTCTAACTATATTTTCTACTCTTTTGTTGACTTTCCTGAATTTTTTGCAGTTCCTTTAATATACCAGATACTTTTCTACTCAGGGCTTTTCACTTGCCATACCATCTGCTTAGAAGTTTCTTCCAGGAGATATCATCGTTTTTTTTTTTTAATCTTTATTTATTTTTGAGAGGCAGAGACATGGAGTGTGAGCAGGGGAGGGGGCAGAGAGAGAGGGAGACAGAATCTGAAGCAGGCTCCAGGCTCTGAGCTGTCAGCACAGAACCTGATGTGGGCCTTGAAAACATGAACAATGAGACCATGACTTGAGCTGAAGTCAGATGCTTAACCGACTGAGCCACCCAGGGCCCCTGGTAGATACCATCTTTGAAGTATACATGGAAACTCCACACATGCTTAAATTGTAATACTGACTTCTACCTTACTCATGGCATGGGGTAAAGAACAAATCAAATGAAAACTAAAACATATTCCACAATGAAAAAGCTGTAGATACTTCATATAAAAATTTATAGGATATAACTTAAGCTTCTATGGTTAAAATGATTGCCTTAATTGCTTTATTAAAAAAAAAGAAATGCCAAAAATTATGAATGAAATATTTAAGGAAAGACAAAAGAGAAGAAAGCTTCTAAAGAAGTAGAAGAAAAGAAATAATAAAAAGCACTTAAAAAACAGTGAGAAAAATTGACACGTCATAGAAAAAATAAGAAAGCTGAATGAACTCATCAAACAAATGAGTAAAGTCAGCAAACTTTAGAAAAGATTAATTAAGAACACTGATAGAAAGTGCAGGTAAATGATATGAGAAAAAAGACTCCAACCCTAGATGGTGCAGAGTTTGAGAGATATTATTATGAAGAAATTTTGTCACATATTCGAAAATTCAACTGAAGTGAACAACCTCAATAAAAATGGAAGCAAAACTGAATTAAGAAGAAATATACACTATATAAATCATATAAAGGTGAACAAAATCTAACTAGTGGTTAAGATATTCTTCTCACAAAATAAAAGATTCCAGTTGTATATAGGTAATACTTCTTTAAAACAAATATTTTCAATTTTGTATATAACACATCAGGAAAATATATTGGCTAATGTATATATTTTATCACAAAACAAGACACATATAGTATGAGAAATCAAATATGCATGTCAATATCACTCAGTAATAGAGGTACCAAAAACTCCAAACAAAGTATAAACAAACCAAAATCAGCAATGTGTAAAAATTTAATACATTTTATACACAGTTGTGTTTATTTTCTAATGCAAGGATAGTTTTCCATTGCAAAATTTATCAATGTAATTCACATTAAAATGAAACCCATAGCATATACATCATTAGAAGCAAAGAAAACATTCAATAAGGCTCAGTATCCAGTCACAAGACAAATTCTTAGGAAATGATAAAATATATACAAAGACTCTACAACAAATATTGCATTTTATGATGAAACATTGAAAGCATTTCTTCAAAAAGCAAGAAGCATGGCCTAAGATGGCCTTTATAAACATTTCTTTGTTATATTTCCCTTGAGATTCAAGTTAGGACAGTATAAGAAGAAAACAAAATCCAAGCGTATAAGGATTGATAAAGACAAAATATTCATTTGGCAATGATATGACTATCTTCATAGAAAAAAGAAAAATCATACAGAAACTATTGGAATTTTACAAGAGATTCTAGCAATGTTTGATTCAAAAATAAATATATAAAATGCAATTTTATGCCTACACATTTATAAAATATAATTAGAAAACAATGTGAAGAGGTAAACAATTTACAGTAGCAGTATTATAGTAATATAATTATAATAATGTGCACAATTTAAGAATAAATATACCCAAAGATGTGCACGGATTTCATGCATAAAACAATAACATTTATTTAAAGATATTTAAGAAAAAACAAATAGGGATACTTCTCAACTACCTGGATTCAAAGACTAAATATTGTAAACATGCTAATTCTCCCCAAAGTGATCTTCTGATTCAATTTGTATTGTATATAAAATTTCAATAATTTCATACAATATTTCAGTTGTTATCTATATGTGTGTGGGAATGGTCACATTGATCCCAAATTTATTTTCTGTAATAACAAACTGAAAAAAAAAAGTAAGCTGGTGGAACTTGCTATATCTGATATAAAGATTTAAAAAAATTTTTAATATGTAAACAGTGTGTAGTACATATACATCAATAGATGCATGATTATTGCAAGATATTAATGCTTAAAGGAAGATGAGCAAATACAGAAACTTGCACGCTCTCAGAAGGTCCATTGAAAATTCAGTAAGAAAAAGTTTGAGTTTTTAATAACGAAAACAAAACAAAATAATTTTAGTTAGGTTAAATGTGAAAAATACAATAATAACATTTTAGAAGATAACAAAAGGCAGTATGTTTTCTTGCCTCTTGGGTAGGAATAGGTTTGTTAAAGACAGAAGTACAAAACACAAAGGAAATGATGAATAAATTTGTCACCATTAAAATGAAGAGCTTCTGGTCATCAGAATATACCATAATGATAGTGAAATAAAAAGCCATGGAATGGCAGAGTATTTGTGACAAATATTAAAAAAGAAGCCTCTGTCTCGAGCACAAAACCACTTGAGTCAATAAGAAATATAAAATCTCCTCCTACTTCCTATTTCATTAAAGGGGGCAAAATGTTTGAATGGAGGATTTCACAAAAGAGGATATAAGGATGGCTGATAAACGTACTATATCCTGGGCAACCTCTCTGACAAGGTTACATTGTAATAATATTTGTCATTCACAAGACTGAAAAAGGAATGTCTGACAATGTCAAACGTTGGTATCTGGTACAGGGGGGAAGTGGAAGATGTCTTCTGGGGAGGGTCATACAGGTGGTTTCAAATATTTCTGTACATTTCTTAAGCTGAAAGATAGTACAGCAGGTGTTTTAGAAAGGTATTCACTATTCTTTAATAATATTATAGATATTACTTTGTACATATTCAATATTTAATAAAAAACATTGAAAAGAAAACGTCACCAAACCTCAAAGGGTTAAAGTCCTCTAACACTATAGATTCAAATAAGTCAAATGGTAAGTTTTAAGTTTTCTCATGAGGTCTCTAATATTTCCTCTGTCCTCTCTCCCTCCTAATTTTAAATTTGCAAAATATTCTAATACCATAAATAAAATGCGACTGCCGAGATTTTTAGCAACTGAGTGCCAAAGAATGAGAATAAGGGGCAGAGGTGATTCCAGCACGATGGCATAAAGTACCACCACTTGATAGAGTAAGGCTATGTTCTGGAAATTTGGGATCCTATTTCATGATGTCATTTTAACATAATTAATTATCAAAACAAAACACATTTGTAGTTTGGAGTGGCAATATTAGTTAATGGTAAATATCATACTCTTTGGTGTCAGACAGACACTGGGTTTGGATTTTGCCTCCAGCATTAATGAGCTGCTAGCCATAACGCATTATTTAACTTCTTTAATAGTCTTATTCTAGACTATTCTATGGTTACAAGGCATAGGTATTACCTACCTTCTAGGACTGGTTTGAGGTTTCAATGATTTGGTGAGCCTGATGCACAGAACCTGACATTCTGTAACCACCTAGTAGATAATAGCCATAATAATTTCATTTAATTTTACATTCTGAATTTGAAAGATTTGAAAAGCAGCGATTAGCAATTTCCAAGTAAACACCAATCTGGCAACGATTATCAAGGATTGTAAAGACTGTTAGGCTTGATGAGAAACTGGATAGTTGACGGATGCCAACCTAAAACCACAGAGATAACTTCCTAGTCCCAGAGGGGAGAAGTAGTTGTGCTTTAAGAAATCAGACAGTCATGACTTAAATTCAGTGGTTAGTCTTAGCGTCATTAATAGTAGAGCATCCTGATATCACCTGATGAGTGATGCGTACTGCATTATCTGTGATGTACTCTGCATCCACCAGCCATGTAGAACTATGTCCAAGAGGAAAGGACACACTAAATTTCTATGTGGCACATCTGGAGGCCGAAGTGGTCCTCAGTTTAACAAGGTCTTCTCAACAAGTCAGTGTCATGAATGGAAATGAAAATAGAAGGGGAACATATGTTAGATTAAAAAAGAAGAGATTTTAGGACTATAAAAAAACAGATATACTATGTGTCCTAGTTTGGATAAGCCAACTCGACTGAGTATTTCCAGCACAGTTGGGGAAATATAGACTGTATGTTAGGTAAGATGAGGAAATGTAGAGATTAAGTAACTGAAAAAAGTGTGTGTGTGTATGTGTGTGTGTGTGTGTGTGTGACAGAGAGAGAGAGAGAGAGAGATAGCAAAATATCTATAAACTTTTACACTAAAATATAGTCTAAAGAATGTGTATAGAAATCTATGGATGGTCGAAATATGACATTTGTATTTTCATGGTATTGTTTATCTGAATTTCCTTTTTATAATAGACACAGACTGCACTGAGATAATAAAAAGATGTTGCCTTTGTAATTAAGCACATTTTGAAATATTTTTTTGAGATAAATATCATTTTAACAAGTGCGTTTAAATTGCATAAATGAAGAATCATTTGAATAGAATGTATAGGCTTGGGTGAATGTGAAGGCATTTATATATTTCCTTAGACCTAACTGAGTGTGTGGTGACACTTGAGTTTCTGTCATTGTCATTTATTCAGGCCTCATCTTGGCCATCGCTGGTATACAGCTAAGTGTACAGTAGATAAAGTAATAAGCATCATTGTTTCCAATCACTAATGAAATTATAATTTTACTAAGATTTCTCTAGCGAATGTATTTAGTCTGGCATTTTAATAATTAAATAAATTCAAACGGCCCTGTAAATTGTTTTTATGTAAATCATCTAACAACGAATGGTATTTTTTCATAAAGTAATTACTAGGAAATTGTAACATGTCTAAGTTGTCATGATTCTTCAGAATATATTTGCTAAAATATTGCTTTGAGAAAATCACAAAGCAACCTCATATTTATAATGCTGTGAATTATACTTTCCTACAATTTAGTCTTCTCCTTCAAACTAGTTATTTTCTATATTGTTAAAATGCAGGATCTCTAACCTTTGTATGCATTTCTTGCAATTTTGAATTCTCTTCTATGAACAGTTGGTAAACACCCCAATTGTTTGTCATAAAATTATCATC
The DNA here is from genome assembly GCA_028646485.1 of Cryptoprocta ferox. Lineage (NCBI taxonomy): Eukaryota > Metazoa > Chordata > Mammalia > Carnivora > Eupleridae > Cryptoprocta > Cryptoprocta ferox. Next base: position 116,581,224 of record CM053574.1, on the reverse strand, counting down.
AAAGGGCAGGTACAGTTAGAATTTAGTGTGGAGTCTCATTGTGGTTTGGATTTACATTTCCCTGATGTTGAGCATCTTTTCTTGTGTTGGTTCGCCATTTGTATGTCTTCTTGTGAGAAATGTCTGTTCAATTCCTTTCCCTATTTTACTTTTTTTTAAAGTTTATTTATTTATTTTGAGAGAGAGAGAAAGAGAATGCACATGTGCACTCTCACGAGATGAGGAGCAGAGAGAGAGGAAGAGAGAGTCCCAAGCAGGCTTTGCACTGTCAGCACAGAGACCTATGGGGGAGCTTGAACCCACAAACTGGGAGATCATGACCTGAGACCTAATCAAGGGTCAGGTGCTTAACCCACTGAGCCACCCAGACACTCCACTTACTCCCTTATCATTGACCCTTTTCATCTTCCTTGTTCTGGTCTCTAAGACAGTGGCTCTCAAAGGTAAGTGCATCGGGCCCCGGAGGGACGGCTGACCTACATCCCCGGAGTTTCTGATTCAGTGGGTGAGTGTGGCCCAAGAAATTGCATTTCTATCAGATTTTCAGGTGATGCTAATAGTGCTGATCTGAAGCCCAGGCTTTGAGAACCACTGCTCTATGAAAATTATTCTGTTGACCCAGACTACGAGAATCCAGCCCTGGGCCTATGTCTTTAGTATTTCATTCTCTATCCAAAATGACTTTTTCAACATCCAAGTTCTTAACTTATCAGAACCCTTGACCTCATGGTTAATGCCACCTTACTGCCATATCAGACATGTATAGAACTCTATCATGATGTCCCAATCACTCTGAAGTATCAAAATTCAGGTCTCCTGCACATTCGCTCGTCTCACCTTCCTCCACAATGGATGAAACTTCCTTTCTGCTTCGGGAATTATGACATACCTCATCCCAGCCCTCTTTTGTGAGAATCAATCTTCCCTCATTAGACCAAACTTGAGTTCTTTCCACTTTGTGTTAAGTGGCCAGCTGCCTCTGTCCATCTTGTGCCAGCATTGTGGACTCCCTCGTGGGCCCTCCCTCTCTCCAGCCTTGGATGGCTCCACGGTGAGCCTTCTGGAAGCAGACAGCAGCATGTGGCTGGAGAAAGCTGTGTGGCCTTAGTGTAGCTGGTTACCTGGTAGGGCCTGCTCAACAACTCCAGTTTAGCCTGCTTCTCTGGCTCGGCGTCCTTCTGTGTATTCCTCACTGGTTCCCTGGATTCGTTTCCACAGCAATTTCAGCCCTTGTTTTATGTCTTTAAGCCCTCAATTCTATCAGGTCTCTCATCTTTCATTTGATTTCTGGATATCTGTATTTATTTTCCCTCAAGTCTCAGAGGAAGATACATCATTCTCTCAAAAGTTAATTTCTGACATTTCAAAGGGATGTCTGATGTTCTTGACTCTTCCACTCCTCATACTTATAAAAGAACTTGTTGACTCCTCTCTTTACTGCCTTTTCCTTGAACTTGTCCTGCATTCTCCTAATCTTCCCCTTTTCCAAACTTGGGCTTCTTTCCTTCTGCGTTGAAGGCTACCTCAATTTGCTGTATTGAAGGAAAGTTTTACTTCATCCTGCTTTGGCTTTCTAATATTTTTCCATTTCTGCTATCAGGTTCTTTGAAAGAATGGTCTCACTCAGTTCAATTCATAAATTTCCTCAAAAACATCTTTTCTCCACCAGATTTGGAAATCTGGATGGGGACCCACACACTCCACAAAGCACCTCTCTCTGAAGTTGGAAATGACAAACTCCATCTCTCCCCTCTCTTCCTGTCCCAGCCGAGCTGAATACATGTTCTCAGTGTTGATTTTTCTGTGGCAATTATATTGATTTATCTTTCATTCTTTTAAGGAATGTCATTTTCTTCCCTTCTGAGGTACCATTCTCCTTTTATAGTTCTCTACGTCATTTACTATTTAATTTTTCATTTCCTTCATCTCTCCACCACCTTACCAGCCCAAGCTTCATCTTTGACTTCCACTTTCTGTTACTTTCTTGAGGATATAACTATCTTGTTATGGATTTTGACCATGAAATTCTCACCTCTGGTCCCAGTCCCTAACATATTTAGCTTCTCATAGGAATTTTTGTTTTGAGTATGTTAACACTTTGTTTCTTCCAAAACAAAAACAAACAAACAAAAAAGACCCTTTCTTATCCTCTCCTCCCCTTTGTTTTCAGAGGCAGCATTTTTCAGTATCAATATTTTATTCATTTAAAAAAAATTTAATGTTTATTTATTTTTGAGAGAGAGAGAGAGAGAGAGGGAGAGAATATGACTGGGGAGGAGGAGACTGAGCCATCAGCACAGAGCCTGATGTGGGGCTCAAACTCACAGACTGCAAAATCATGACCTGAGCTGAAGTCAGATGCTTAACTAACTGAGCCACCCAGGTTCCCCCGGGATCAATATTTTAGATGGCTTTTTGGTGACCTGTACCTTCCCCACGTTGCCAATCACCAGACTCACTTAGGTCTTTGGAATCTCTAAATTTTCTCCTCCTTTCCAACATTACTGTCTAAGCTTCCATGAACTTCTCAAATGGTCATGTAACAAGAAACATAATGCATCTTTGTTTCAGAAACAGTTGAACTCTCAGGGCATGCTCCTCATATTATGTCTTTACATTCTAAACGTCTAGAAGGACTCCTTGTTTCTCTTGGTGATCCAGTCCAGCAGCCATGGTGAAAGCACCTATCAACCGGTCACCCCCACTTGTTTGCCAAGTGTCCTCCTCTCACCTCCCCCTAAAAGAGTTACACCTGTGGGCAGGATTATTCCCTCCCCAAATCATATATTTGTGTTCCACTTCCATGTTTTATGCGCACCTCTGCCCCCAATTAAACTGCCTGTTTCTCCCTTTCTCCATACTTTTCTCCAGTAATCAAATACCTGTGCTTCCTTTGAGATGGATACTCCTTCTTCCTGAAGCCTCTGCTTATTACTGTAGTCTCCTCCCTTTGTTCTTCTGCTCAGCTTCTACACCTCTCTCAGGAGCCAGGCGTTTAATTATATACTCAACTGAATCCTTTTGAGAGATTTCATATATGTGTATCAATTTCCCAGTGAAATTATAAATACCACATTCCTGAATTCTTTTCACTGAAACTATGCATTTAGTGAGTACTCCATGGCTCTGTCAGGCCACAGCTCCAAGCCTAGTGCTGCATAACAAAAGGAGGCTAAAATGGATTACCTTGCTATTATTTGAAAGACAGAAAGGCTTACTTCCTACTCCCCTTAGGTTTTATGCATGTGCAAATTTGCATGATTGACTTTTTAAACTACTAGATAATCATTATTTGTAGTTAGTTCTTAGCTTGACACTATAATACAGATCAGCACTGTTATTATCCGAAACTTAGCCTCAAGAACTAAGAAACTTGCCTCAAGGCACAAAAATTTGTACCCTGGATTTTGTGGACTTTATTTTTTTTTAAAAATAGAGCTGCAGTCTGATTCTTCAGTCTGACTTTGACACTGGGGGCATAGTTTGACCCTAATAATCATGTCTCAGCACAGCCTTTCTTCATTATATTCTAATGAGATATGTAATATTTAAAAATATTCTTAAAATGTTTATTTATTTTGGAGAAAGAGAGAGAGAGAGAGAGACAGAACATGAGCGGGGCTGGGAGGACAGAGAGAGAGGGAGACACAGAATCCGAAGCAGGCTCCAGGCTCCGAGCGATCAGCATGGATCCCAATATGGGGCTCAAACTCATAAACTGTGAGATCAACCACCTGAGCAACCCAGGTGCCCCTGTAATATTTTAAATTAATAGTTCATAAGTACCTACAAAGAAACCTTTCGATTGTTTAGAATAGCACATGCCTTTCATAGTATATTTGATAACTTTATTTAAATAAAAGTACTCTAACCTAAAGGTGTGTGAAAACAAAATACTCAATACTACAAGCCATGTCTCTTTAGAATCTCTTTAAAATACATTTTGTAGATTAAATACTTTTAAACAACAAGAGATACTAACTCATTAATGAGGTGGAGTGAAATAAAACTAAATGTAATAATCTTTATTTTTCTGATATATAAGGTAGTTCAGTTTATGAATGACACATAACCAGGGATATTTTATCACCCTTATGTTAAAATCATCAGTGGACTAAGGATATATTTTTCTTATGTTCTCCATAAGAAGTATATAATAAAGATACTTCTGGAAAGACCTGAAATCCTGCCACTGACCTGTCATGACCACTGGATGTCACTAAGACCAATAACATGGATAGGAGCCAAAGTCTTCATGAAAGGCATAAATACTAATATTTCATTTTAAGTTTATTTTATTCTCCAAAATGGAAAATTCAAAATCTTATTAAACATGATTTATAAAGAGATGGAGACAGGAAGAATAGGACTATAGTATAATGAAAGTGCAAAATTAAATGATAGAGAAAGGGAAGCATAGGTTATGGCAAATCTTAATGTGACTCCAATAGACAGGTTAACTCTATAGTAGGGCATCCATTTGTTTTAACTGATGTCGACACAACTTTAGCTGAGTATCCGAGTTATCCTGGTGAATGAAGCCAGATATAAATTGTACCTTGTATCAGTTATCTGGTTCTTGGGTTTTTTGTACAGTGTTGAATAGTTTTAGTTGGTGCCTGTTATGGTAGAATTGTGTCATTGTGTCCCTCCTTAAAATTCATATGTTAAAGTCCTAGTCCCTAGCACCTCAGAATGTGACCTTATTTGAAGACAGGGTCTTTACAGAGGCAATCAAGTTAAAATGAGGTCATTAGGGGAAAACCTAATCCGATATGACTGGTGTCCTTATAAAAGGGGGAAATTTGGACCCAGAGATATGCATAGAAGTAAGGAGGTGGACAGATATAGGGAGGAGGTGGCCACCTACCAGCCGAGGAGAGTCCTGGAACAGATCCTTCCGTAGCTGCCCTCAGAAGGAAGCATTTAATTTTCAGTAGTCTTCTAAAACAGGCCCTATTCTCTCCTTTATTCAGGTAAAGCTTAGAGGTAAGTGAATTATAAAAGTCAGACTTTATGTGATATGTTTACATACATTTTATATCTAAAAGTCTTACTCTTTCATGACCACAGTGCTTAGCTCCTTTTCCTTACTGTGAGACTAAAATGAAAGAAAAAAATCTATGTTTTTATGAATAATAAGCATTTCTAATCTTACTAATGTAATACTAAAGAACGTTTTACTTGTGTTTCTGATTTTCATAGAAAGTAAACCATAACCAATAAATCTAAAACACATTGTAAGTCATAACCTAAGTGTAAATGTTATTGTCCAAAGAGAATCTCTAATATTTCTATTAGAAAATAGAACATATTTTCTAAATGTTTGCACCAGATATTATTTGGATTAATAACATTTCGGTAGATGGGACATTGTGGAAATGGTGAATCACTTTACCAAGGACAAACAATGAGGCAATTCATTTATGAAAATCATTGATATAATCTTGTGTTTTATTCTTGAACTATATCAGATTCATACCTTGTAGTGAGGAAAAACAAAATCGTGCACATGTGAGAATTGTATACTATCATAATATATATAAATTCACCATTATTATATCTAATGTGATAGGTTAACACCTTCCATACAAAGTTAATTATTAACAATAATTAATAAATATTTCTGTGTTTTGGGCCTCCACTGAATAAAAAAAAACTTGCTCCTAATTACTAGAATTATGCTTACTAAAAAAAGATTGAGATGATATCACAGGAAATGCAAACAGTTCTGCCTTTACAATTTCACAGCCTACTCTGCCACCTGTTACTAATGCTGATGCCAACGAGTTAAGTTTATGCCAATGCCCAATCCACATCTGAGAATTTTCTTGCAATCATTGCAAATTTGAAAGCATCTGTGAGCTCTTTCTTTTAACATTTTGGGCTAAAAAGTAGAATTAGCAATGGACTGGAACATACTTATCAATGTACTCTTATATGTATATGTTTTTTTGCATTTACATGAAATTTTCAATAATGCTTAAAAATTCTCAGTGGAGCATGGCTAATTTTGCTCAGAAATTCTCGAATTCTTTTGCTGAAAAAAAAAACACAGGGTTATCTTCTGTCTTAATAGGCTGATTTGATATTATTCATTTCTAACAAATGTGTTTTTTAAATGCTATAATTGGTAGATGCCCACTGACAGCTTTTCACTTTGCTATTTTATTTATTTAAAAAATTTTTCCATTTTATTTGAGAGAGAATGAGAGAGTACAAGCTGGGGAGGGGGGCAGAGGGGGAGAGAGAGAGAGAATACAAGCTGGGAAGAGGGGCAGTGTGGGGAGAGAGAGAGAGCGAGAGAGAGAGCAAGAGCAAGCAAGAATCCAAAGTAGACTCCATGCTCAATGTGGAGCCTGAAATGGGGCTCAATCCCATGGCCCTGGGATGATGACCTAAACCTGTATCAAGAGTCAGATGCTCAACAGACTGAGCCACTCAGGTGCTCTACAGTTTGCTATTATAAATAAAGGTAAAATACAATTCATGTCTGTAAAACTTTGTCCAGTTCTATAACATATTTCATGATATATAATATAACATGAATTCCAAAATGGAATACTCCATAATATATTTCAGTTTTCTTCAAGCTGTCAGTCTTACAATCTGAAGAGTTATTTAATTTCCTTAGGCAGCAAAGAGTATAGTCCTCCAATATCCGACGGAAGAAAATCTCACATGTATTTTGAATGCCATTAGTGATGGTTTGCTTTTAATTCACAAGAATCAAGAAAAAGCCTGTTATTTGGGTATTTTGAATAAAGTACAGAACATCAAATGAGAGATTTTGTTTCATTAGAGATTTTGAGCAAATGGACTGGATTGAATACTTTACTGTTCAAATATTATGGTCATTCCTTTCTCAAAGCATTAGATATGTGATACTACCATAGAGCTGTTGAAATAAATGCTGAGAAGCCAGCAAAAGAAAAGCAAAACTAGATACTCTACGTGTATCAACAAGAAAGTTAGAAGGTCCTCCGATCTTGGAGGCTTTGCAGTAGAAGATGGCGTTAGTATTATGGAGAAGTGTGCCTCCTGGCTCTAGAACTCACCCAGTCCCCCAGAGAAACCTCAGCATCCTTTGCTGTCCTGGGGACAGCGGGATACCATGTCTACACTGAGGAGGAATTCCATTTTCATTATTCAGCTCACAGTCCATTAGCTTCTATCCTCAACTATAAATACTTTTCAGGCCAGACCCCCCCCACAACAACAACAAAACAAAACACAAAACAAAAAGACAACAAAAAAAACCCCAAACAAACAAACAGATGAACAAAAAACTACTGAGCTGGTCAAGGAAACTGAAAGAGGAAGGGAAGCAAAGAGTCTGGAGAAACAGAACAATGCATTTGTTGGGGGAAAATTTGCTCTCTGGGAAGAGAATTTTGGGCTCTTTTTTCCCTATCATTTGTGGGCCTCAGCCTCCCCATCTGTAAAATAAGTGTTGGATAAAGTAATCCTTGTTTTCAATGTTAAATTTCCGTGAATTTTTGATATAAATAATTGTGGATGTAAATTTCTGACATTAGAAATAATTGAAATGGCATCAAACAAATGGATTTGTAAGTCAGGTCATTACTATTGATGGTTATGTCCACAGGCTTACTTCTCTATCAGGTCAGATATGAAGCTGTGAATTTGGATGCTGGCCAAATTAAGCAAACAAAAATCTACTCCAAACTTATTTGATAGAAGCATTTCTATTTATTATTTCCTGAAAAAATCCATTTGCTCTACAAGTACCTTTGGAATTTATGTGTATTCTAAAGACATGGTTTATTTATTCACAAGGCTTTAGGTCTGGTGAAGAGTGTTTACATTTATTTTTTAAATGTTTGGAACGATGGAAGACATTTTGAGATCTGAAGCAAACAAGTAGTCATTTTGAAAATGAAACTATAAAATTAGTTTCAGAAAAGTATAATTTTATCTGCCAAGATTAATCTAGGGTCACTAATGAATATACTCATAGTCTTCTTTATTATTTATCTTAAATATCATTTTGATGGAATCCTATATGTTGTTTAATAATGTATTTTATATCTGAATAAGTACAATATATATTTTAACTCTAATTCTAAAGTATTATGGTCTGTTGATCATATCAAGACTAAAACCAATAGACTGATAATATAGAAATTCCAGTCAGCCTTTGTGGTAGAGTCACCCCCCCTAAGGAATGTAGTTAGAAAAGACCTTAAGATAAGGGAAGCCCTACTTGATTATGGGCCTACAGTGACATCCCTCATGACCCGGTAAATGAGACCACTCAGTCAGACTGTATGTCTATATGTTACCCATATATGGGAGACAGAGAAGTAGAAAATGCATACAAGGCTACACCAGGCAGTGTTCGGGTCTCAGTTTTTCAGGTACAAACCCTCTGAGCCCATGTTGACAGGAATAAAGTTGCTTCCTGGAAAGAAAAGCCTCGGCGTCATGACTCTGTGCAAGAATCCTGCTACACCTTTATGCTTTGAATTAAATAAGTTCAAATCTGAATAAACTTTATGATCCCTGAAAATGGTAATTTATTGAAAAGTTTCTTTCCAACATCAGTGTAGCTAATAAGGGACTTGTCCAATTACATTTTCAAGTTATGATTAAAACAAATAGTAAACTTAATTAACAAAATTAAAGCAAAATATATTTTATATATTTTTAGAAAGCAATTTATTCATTTGTTTAAGGAAGCACTGTCCAATAGAAATGTAATTAAAACCACATATGTCATTTTGTTTTTAAAAATTTTTAAATTTGTTGTGTATATATATATTTTGCCACATGTATAATTTTAAATTTTCTAATAGCTACATTAAAAAGGTAAAACTACCTACCAAAAACTAATTTTAATAATCATTTTATTTAACCCAGTATATCCAACATTTTATCATTTCAACAAGTAATCAATATAAAATTAAGGAAACATTTTTCTTCTTTCTCTCTGTTTTTTCTTCTTTTTCTTTCTTTCTTTCTTTCTTTCTTTCTTTTTTTTTTTTGTATTAGGCCTCCAAAATCTAGTTCACATTTTAAGAATATAGCACATCTCAATTTGGCTACCAAATTTTCATAAAAATACTTGATCTGTATTTAGATTTCATAAGTTTTGCAGATGAAAAATAGATGCATAGATCCAACTTGTTCCAAACATATTTAAAAGTTTTCTAATAACTCAGTTGAGCATTAAGACAATATTTCTCTTTAATATTTGTACCTATGTTGACCAAGCTGGTTCATCTCTTTTAAAAGAAATAATTTGAATCTTTGAAGAAAAAGCATTTCAGTTTCAAAACTATATCTGAGTTGTTTAAGTTTATTCTCTTTGGCCATTTCATTAATGCCAGTATTAATTATAACTTATTCAAAGAGATGTTACAACTCTAGTTTTATCAATATCAACAAAGCATTCTTAAGATTTTCCTGGTAGTGTTTGTAGCTCATTCAGGTAATGCTGTCACTTGTAATTAATCTTCTGCATATTAATTCATGTTAGAAAAATGTGTAATATTATTATTATTTTGCATTATGAAAGGTATCAGTTTTAATATAAATTCTTATATCTCTCTACTTAGGCCATAGATAAACTTTCCCTTTCCTTGAAGCTTCAAATTTAACTTGTTTATATGCAGTGTTAAACTATAATTTCTCTTACTATCTCTCAATTTAAAAACAGTTTTACTTTTTGGGAATCTGTTGTTTTATGGTTGTCCATATTACAAGCTTAGATCTTGTTAACAAATCATTAGAAAGTTTTTTGACATTTTATTCCCGTTTTAGTTGACTAATCTTGTCAAGTTGTTTCAACTGGAGGCAAAATTCTTATCACATTCATTATGTGATTACTGAAACTTGTCTCTACACTGAGCATTTTACTACATTTAAAGGCAGTTTTACACCACAAGCAAGAGCTGTTTTGGTTGGTTCGACTGCAGGAAATTGTAACAGGTCTTCCTCACAAAAGTACAGCACACTTTCTACCAGACCCTTTTTCTTTACTGATCTAACATAAGCTTCTGCATCTTGAGTTGATTTTGTATCAATAGTGTACCTTTAAGTTTAAAAAATTTTTTAATCCTTATTTTTAATTGGAAAAAATATTTTATTAATTATATTAAAACAATATTGAATATTCTACCTAATTACCAACTACAATTTAGATAGTATCACTGCAACTTATGTGGACTTAAAAAAATATTCAAAGAAGCCCCATGTCTCAATGGCTGTGTAGACAAAATATTCCCACTGAATCCATCTGTTGATACTAATTAGATAGTTGATGTGTTTAAGGGGCATATTAGAAAGGATGCGTGGGTATCGCCCCACATATCGCAATAAATAATAATACCTCATATGATGCAATGGTTAAAGTAAAATATATTCCTACATAGCAATAATATGCTGCTTAGCAGACAAATAATGTACAATGTCTCAGTTTCAAAATTTAAATGGAAGTTTAATTACATTAAAAAATCAGTTTCTCAGCTGCAGTAGCCACATTTCATGTGCTCAGTGCCCATCTGCTGCTAGTGGTTTCTATATTAGACAATGCGGGTCTAAAAGCAGTAGTACTACAAATAGGTATATATAATATTGAAAACCATTATGCTGATTTTCAACTTGGCTAAAATGTTGCGTATATATTGTTATGAACTGAATGTTTTGTGCTCCCAAAATTCATATGCTAAAACTCCACCCCTCAATGTAATCATATTAGGAGGTGGGGCCTTTGGAAGGTAATTAGGATTAGATTGAGCCCTCATGAATGGAATTAATGACTTTATAAGAAGCATGAGAGAGCTTACTTTCCCTCTTTACTCTCTGCCATGTAAAGCTGTGGGGAGGAGTAAATAGTCTGTAACTTGGAAGAGGATTCATTCATCCATGTGGCACCCTGATCTCAGATGTGCAGCCTTCGAAATTTTGAGAAATTTCTGTTGTTTATAAGCCATGTATATATGTATATATATGTAAACGTATAAATATATAAGCCATATATATATATATATATATGCTTATGCATCACATGTATGCTTATGCAAATGCATGATAGAGTCATGCATTTGTTTTAAGACAGCAGGTGATACTAACTTTGAAAGCATACAACAATATATTTATTTATACAATTTTGAAACTCTATTATGTACATTTGAAAAATACAGTTACATTTAGTTAATTAGAAAGAATAGCTTGTTTAAGCAATCCAAGAAACATATTTAAAGCATAGAATACATCTATTTGAGAAGAAGTTTACCACCAATCTCCTCTGCTTGTGAGTCTTAAGCATACCTGGCACTAGAGAAAAATATGGTAATAGCAAATATTGATTAGACGATGTGTCAGAAACTTTATGGATGGAAATAAGGGTGCCTTGTGATTTTTAAAGAACTTTATAAACTAAACATTGTGTGTACGTTTGTTGAACGATTCACTCCAACTGTTTTTTTTTAATGGGGGAGCTAAAAAAGGGAGCATTGTCTTAATAACAGAACTCTGTTCAATCAAGAATATCATGTATTAGTAGTAAACATGCATGTTACACTTTCTTTTCTGTCTTAGAAAAAAGATGAAATGGCCAGTCTACACTTTAGCATTTATATTCCATAAAAGTTAAATCCAGTCTTTAGATCAGTCATAGCAATTTTAGGTAGAGTGGTATTTTTACAAGTGGGTTGACTCTTATTGTACTACCACAGAACTTACTGATCATCTGCTTTTATTAAAAATATCAATACTAAAACTAGAAGCCTAATATTATTGATGAGATACTATCTTAGGGATACATAAGAGCCTAGAAATGAACATTTACTCGAACCGTCTGAATGTTGAAGTCAAAACACTCAAGCTATAACTAAATGGCAGCTAACACTCATCCCGATTTTAACAAGTAGCTGGATGTTTGGCATCCTGTACAAAAGTTCCAGATGGTGGACTAGACTTCTCACTTTTCATTTAGATGTTTTTCCCAAGAGTTTCATTCAGTTTTAATGTTCATTCATGGAGACAATTTGTGGCAGACACATCACTTTCAGAGATATTCTTATCTTCTATTAACAGAACATGAGTCATATTTGGGCATGCCATCTTTCAGTGGATTAAAATAACATTAGTATGCAATTAAATTACTTGCATATTTGTGTTCCTTGGTAACCACTTTTAAACTTAACCTTGTGCCTTACGATGATCTCAAAATACCACTTGACTTTATTTCAGGTATTCAGAGTCTGAAAGATAGTGGGCACTCAGTGTGCTTAATGTATGTACATACAAACAACAATATATGTATAAACAATGACTGAAGATAGTTTCAATGGAAAATATCTGTAATAGGTAAAGGTTAGGGAACATAAGTTAAAGGGGAAAAACTTACACAAATCTAGAAAATTAATAAGATGTATGAAGGAAATCCAAATATTTGAACTACCGAGTAACATGCACGGATGTTATTTAGTCTAATTTGCATGATTTGTCTGTCTGGCCACACTAAATAATCACCAACTTTCTTTGCTTTGTGCTGAGAGGCAACAGACGTGGCATGAAATACAACAATCTGGGAGTATTCCACTTTACCTTCTGGAGTGGTGAAGGACAGCAACTGGATTGGGATTTTTTTTTTTAAACACATGACATGAAATGTTAACAGTTTATAAATATTGTTTTTTTGTGGGAATAGAAGTGATTGAAAGGCAGCTCCCTTTTATGTCAAAAGCTATTAAACTGGGGACGTGTTCATAAACAACAAGCTCCAGGGCTAACACAATTTAGAGAGTTCGTGTAGAAATGCTAATTCAGGTTACTACACGGGCCCTGGAATCAGGAAATCAGGTTCTGGGCAAGCTATTCTAGGAATCAGTTTCCTTGTCTTCTTTCACACGTACTTTGGAGTTATGAATATGCAACTTGGGCTCATCACGTGTGTGGAAGTTCTATAAACGATCCCACCATTCAAGCATAAGATGTCTGTCATTAATATGGAGTACTGTATAGCCTGCCGAATTGGGGACTTCCACCTAATTTCCCTCTAGACTGATGCCGTGAAGACAAGCAGAGAAACTTTAACCCACTGGCCTCTTCCACCTCTCTATGAAACAGCCCATACATGCTGTTTTGCAAGCATCGGCTTTCATGCAGAATGGCAGCCAATGGTGATACTGCGAACTGGCAGTTCTCCCCAGCCAAAGGCAAACGCTGGGAACTCGTCATAGTAATTGGCTCTTACTGGATGCCTAGCTACCCATCTCACAATTTTATGTTTTGTTAATGAATCATCGACACCTCTTGTTAGCTCCCGAGGTTTGGTGTTGCCCTATCCTCAGCCAAGAATCCCACATTTCAATTACCTTGGCTGTTAACTCACCACATATGTTTTTGGCATTGTTAGCTGAGGAAAGGAAAAAGTACAACTTGGGCTGCAATTAAACCAACGCTGTAAAAAGGACTAGTGTGTGGCTTTTTCTTGTGACCATCAAAATTACTGGTGGGCTTCTTAGTAAATGAAAGCTGCTATTAAGTTATAAAATAAATAAGTCATGGGGCTGTAATCTACAGCACTGGGAATACAGTCAATAGTATTATAATAACTTTGTATGGTGACAGATGGAAACTAGACTTATCATGGGGATCATTTCTTCATGTATAAAAATATCGGATCACTAAGATGTACACCTGAAACTAATAGGAGACTGCATGTCAATTAAACTTCACTAAAACATTAAAATCATAAAAATGCATATTTTTCTTTCAAGTGAAAGTGGATTCCACTTAATTTGAAAACAAAAAAGTAGAATACAGTGATCTAATCCTTGGGGACTCATGGATGAATACCAAAAAGGATATGCCTCTGGTGTTTGCTAGCAGCAAGAGGAAAACTTGTAAAAAAAAAAAAAGTGTAGACTAATAACTGATGAATATTAACTAAGATGATTTTGTTTTAAAATGATTAGGTTTGCATTTGGTAGTCAAAACACATTCTTATGACCAGCACTTAATTTAAGAAAGTAAACAATTCCATTCATAAGTGATAAAACTTTTCCTTTCTGAGAAAAGGGTTGGATTGTCATAGTAATATTCACCAAATCACTGTAGCCAGAAAACCCGAAATCAATATGGACTCCTCCCTCTTCACCCCAAACCACGTGCAGTCTGCCTTAAGTTCTTTTGTTTGTGCCGCTAATAACTCACACATCTGTTTTTCCTCTTCACCGTTTCTGGTCTTATCCAATTTATATCCTCGTCTACCTGTTGAGCCCCAGCGATAATCTGTACTGACTATTCCTGATCTCCTGGCTTGTCCTTCATATCCTATCCTTGTAAATACAGTTGCATTTACATTTCCCACTGTGTTAGCAATGGGAAACTTGCATAGAAATACTTTCATGATTTTGTCCTTGGCCATCTTTTCCAACCTTATTATGTGCTATCCAGTCCCACCTCTTTCTGTTCACTTCAGCCATTGTCACCTGTGCCTGTGAACTTCTGCACACGAGTCAGGTGGGCACACTGCAGCTTTCTTTTGCATACCATGATCTATCGTGGTCTGCGCTCACGTTACCCTTGGGGATGTAATTATTCTTCCATTCCTCTTTATTTGGTGAACATAAACTATAGGGTCATCTCAGATAAACTTTCCAGATTTCCTGATCCTTCACAGGACGAACCAGCCATATTCCCCTTCTACGTGTTTCACTGTACTTTGTAATCATTTTCTGCACCCATTTATTTTAGTTTCTCATACTTTTGTTAAGCACATATTTATTAGCTGTTTGCCATGTCCAATACACTGTCTTATTTGCTTTGTATTTCTGGCATTGAGCATAGTCCCTGGAATACAGTCGGTACTACAGGAAAGTAACACTTGAATGGAGAAGGGAATAGTGACAGCACTCCACTAGTCACAAAGAAGTTGTGACATGAGATGTTCTGTGCAAAGTAAGGACTTTCTAATGGAAGTGAACTTGCCAGGGAAGTTCAAGGTGGGGGGGAACCCTGTCTGGATATAAGGATCCTGAGGTTGAAAGGTCAGAGGTATTGTTGGAGATTTAGGCAGAAGCCAGACCATGGAAGGATTTACTTATATTGAAAATTGTCCAGATTTGTTTTTGTCGGTCGTAGGGAAAATTTTCCAAGAATGTAAGTACTATGACATGGAAGTTTTTTGAAATATTGATATGGTGGATGCATTTGAAATGGGCATGTTGGAGAGAGAACATGAAGAAGCTGATTGGATGCAGAGATATAAGGTAAAATAAGAAGCAGGTTGATCACCGATCAGATTGATCAGGAACCCACTGCAATGTTCTAGACAAGAGATGATTATGCCTGAAGCAGTTGAGATAGAGGAGAAAGGGGTGCATAGAAAGACACTTAGATGGTCAGAAATTCACGCCCAGGTGGATGCTTTGTTATGGTAATTGGGAGACAGAGGACTCTTAAAAGACACCCAGGTTTCTAGCTCAGACCATTGGAAAGAAGCAAGGCCTTTATATATATTGGAGATAATGGAGGAATAGCAGGTTTGGGGAAGGACATGAATTGAATTTGGAGAATATTAAGTTACCGATGCTCTGAGTCCACCAATTGGACATATCTAGTGGACAATCAAGTATCATTGTTTAGAAATCATAAGAAAGAGCTGGAGTAAAGGAAGGCACTTGGAGGTCATTTGGTCTGAAGGCCATTGGAGTTGAATTGTAGCATTGTCTCTTCTTTGGGTCTGCATCCTGCTGGTCCATTCTGTAGATTTTGGAATTGCCAGCGTCTTTAATCATGTGAGCTAGCTTCTTAAAAAATAAAGTACAGATTAAGGAATGTACAGGGGAGCCCATACATCTTTCTAATAATTAATGCAAATAATTTGTATTAATTTTGTTATTTTGTTACTTTTGTTTGGAGAGAGAGAGAGAGAGAGAGAGCAAGCAAATGAGGGAGGAGCAGCAGAAGAGGGAGAGAGAATCTTACCACATGGGACTCAATCTCACGACCATGAGATCATGACCTGAGCTAAAATCAAGAGTTGGATGTTTAACTGACTGAGCCCCTCAGGTGCCCCAATTTTGAGTTATTTTAATTCCAGTTAGCTAACATACAGAATAATATTAGTTTCAGGCGTACAATATAGTGATTCCACACTTCTGTACAACACCTGGTGCTCATCACAAGTGTACTCCTTAATGCCCATCACCTATTTAACCCATTCCCCTACCTCTGGTAACCATCAGCATGTTCTCTATAGTTAAGAGTCTGGTTTTTGGTTTCTCTCTCTCTTTTCCCTTTGCTCATTTGTTTTGTTTCTTAAATTCTGCATATGAGTGAAACCCTATGGTGTCTGTCTTTCTCTGACTGACTTGTTTCACTTAGTATTATAGTCTCTAGCTCTTTCCATGTCATTGCAAATGGCAGATTTGCAAGATTTCATTCTTTTTTTATGGCTGAAAAATATTCCATTATATATATATGAGATATATATATCTCATATATATATATGTGCCACTTTTTCTTGTCCATTCATCAATCAGTGGTCACTTGGGATGCTTCCGTATCTTGGCTATTGTAAATAATGGTACTATAAACAGAGGGGTGCATTTATTCCTTTGAATTTTTGTATTTCGGTGAATCCCCAGTAGTGCGATTACTGGATCATAGGATAGTTCTATTTTTAACTTTTTGAGAAATCTCCATGCTGCACCAGTTTCATTCTCACTAACAGTGCAAGAGGGTTCCTTTTTCTCCACATCCTTGCCAACATCTGCTGTCTCTTGTGTTGTTGATTTTAGCCATTTGGACAGATGTGAGGTGATATTGCATTGTAGTTTTTATTTACATTTCTCTGATGATAAGTGATGATGAGCATCTGTTTGTGTGTCTGTTGCCCATCTGAGTCTCTTCTTTGGAGAAATGTCTGTTCATGTCTTCTGCCCATTTTGAAATTGGATTATTTGTTTTGGGGATATTACGGAGGGACCCTATTCTTAGAATCTTAATTTGTTTCAGTACAGTGGTCTCAAGATCAAGTACTGGAAGTCAAAAATTTTCTGTATTGGTTTTGGAGTATTTATTCTTCAGCTTTTCCTTTTCTAATACATCTTGCACAGTGCAGCCAGAGTATCTCTAAAGACACAAACATGGTGGTATGTTTACCTTCTTCTAAAAATGTTTAAAATAAACTCCACGTAGCTTCCTGTAAAGGCCAAAATCATCAGGATGGCCTACTTGGCCTTTTGTAATCAGGTTGCCTCTCCTGCAGCTCCCCTTTTCATGCCCCATGACTTAGCCAAGAAGAACCACCTGTGGGGTTCCACAACCATGGAACCAGTCTTCCTCCTGAAGACCTTTTTAACTTCAAGATGTTGTTGTTGTTGTTTTCTTTTCTTTTTTTGTTTTTAATATTTTTAAAATTTATTTTTGAGAGACAGAGAAAGACAGAGCATGAAAAGGAGAAGGGCAGAGAGAGAAAGAGACACAGAATCTGAAGCAGGTTCCAGGCTCTGAGCTAGCGGTCAGCACAGAGCCCAACACGGGGCTCAAACCCATGAACTGTGCGATCATGACCTGAGCTGAAGTCAGATGCTCAAACGACTGAGCCACCCAGGCGCCCCTTCAAGATATTGTTTTTACCTGGAATACTCTCCTCTAAATTTTCTACCTGATAAGTACCTACTTATCTTTCACTTCACAACTCAAATATTCCAAATGACATCCTTTCCTACTGCTTTTGGCAAACAATGAATATTTTCCACTGTGAGACCTCACAGAGCTGTTCTAGACAACCATGAACCAGAGGTCATGACATCTTGAGTTCACTCTACCATCCCATCTTTCCATATGCAAGACCACACCCTATACTAGAAGTGATGGCCAAGGTTTCGGAACAAAGATGGTGATACAGCAAGGAAAATGTTTTCAACCTGAACAAGGAGAATTTGATCATGTTAAGAGAGAACTGTTTGATATATAATATGTGAGGTCAGGGTGAATTTCAAATGTCACCACAGTAGATGATAGTATCTAGGTTTAGGATTCCTTATGATCCTTGTTCAGGAAACAAGTAGAAGTTTGGAGTCATCTGTACCTTAGTCATTAAAAGGGTTTGCAAGACTTCTTTGCACTTTTTTTATTAATAAATCTGCTTTTTCTCTAAGAGCATGAAAGCTCTCATAAGGGAAGAGGACATTGCCTCAAAGGAAGGGTAACTGAAGAAGTAATTGTTGAATAAATGAAGGAAAGGATGGAAGCAGATAATAAAAGCTTAATTAATAAGCCTTTGGTTGATTGCAGTAGTAATGAAAAATCTGTAACTTCAATCAGTCATTGAAAATTGAAACTCGGTAATCTTCAGGGTCTAGAGAATTGAAGGAATGGCTTTTCCCCCTGTCTCCTATCGATTGTCTCCTATTGCCCTGCCAGGATGGGAGGCACTTCAAGTTATCTGGTTTGACCTTGACCACAAATATAAGAAGTAAAAATATTATTTTCATTTTATAGATAAAGAAAATCTGGCTCACAGGAGACAAATAATTGTTCAAAGTCTTACATCTGGTAATAACGGCTCATGTTCTTTTTAGTTTGTACTTAAGGACTGGCCACTCCTGTTTAAAGCTTGTCACTCAAGTTAAACTGATCTACTTAGCACCGTTTAATGCTTCAGCCCCTAAGCCCTTTGTATCTGTGATTCTTTACTTGCCTCTGTCATATCTCTTCTCCCCCATCTTTCTGTACTTTATTGAAATTCTTTTTATGAAACAGCTTAGATTTAGTCCAGTTTCTCAACCTTGACACTACTGACATTTTGGGCCAGATAATTATTTTTGGGGGTGGGTGGGTGGGGAGATGTTCTGTGCATTGCGAGATGTTCCACATCATCCCTGGCTTCTATCCACTAGACATCAGTGTGGCAGCCCCAAAATATTTCCAGGCCCTGTTCATCATCTCCAGAGGGCCAACTGCCCCCAGCCGAGAATGGCTGCTCTGATCCATCATCCTTCCCTACAAATCTTTCTGAACCTCTCAGAGGCCTTTATTCGTAATCTCTGTATTTGCCATGCAACACGCATTTCCTTCTAGGGCCTATCTTTCCTAATTTTCTTTACATTTTCAGTCCCATATTGCTATTTAAGTTTTCATGTCTATCACTATCTTTTCAACTTTTCTAAAAGTTTCTTTAAAATAGAAATCAACACTGAAACTTAATAATCCCTTGTATTTTTCACAGAACAGACATTTAAAAAATTTGGTGATTTGATTATTTTGTGATATGAAAATTTGATCAGTTTATGATGGGAAAATATTTGAAACACCTCATGAAGCTCTGCAGCGCCTCATGTCACAGTGTCCAAGTCACATGATAGGAAGTTGATAGATGCCACTCACTGTTTACTTACAATCGGTGCACCAAGTTAATTTCTTGAATAACAACAAAAAGTTGGGCTTTGGGTGCCTGAGTGGCTCAGTCAGTGAAGGGTCTGACTGGATTTCGGCTTGGATCATGATCTCATGGGATCGAGCCCCGCATTGGGCTCTGCACTATCCGCATGGAGCCTGCTTGAGATTCTCTCTCTTCCTCTCTCTCTGCCCCTCCCCACCCTCAAAATAAATAAGTAAATTTAAAAAATTTGGGGTTTCTACTATCTTTTCTATTATATCTGAAAGGTGGGAGGTAAAAAAATGAGATGAATTAATAAATCAGAAGATAATTTAAGGTTTACACCCTCATGAAAGAGTGAAGACACTGTTTGCCAGAGAAGGTATTGAGGACTTCCTTGTAAATACGCAATTTTTTTAACCCTCTTGGAGAATACATTAACATTTCAGAATTTCTGCAGGTGTAAAAAACAAGCAGATTCTAAGATCTTTCAGGTGCTCAGGCTCAGGGCCCATTTCAGGAATCTTGGGTTTAGGATGTAATTGTGATTTTGTAGTCTCACATGCTTGCTTTAAGTCTTATTAATGAGGTGAACAGTTCTTCAGCACAAGAGTCAAAGACCTCTATTAAAGTTATTTATTTTATTAAAAATCATTTAAATTGTAAAATGTACATAACATTTACCCTATTAACCATTAAAGATTTTTTATTTGTATTAACTATTTTTAGGTGTACAAGTCAGCAATGCTAAGTATGTTCACACTGTTGTGAAATCAATCTCCAGACCTCTTGTCATCTTGCAAAATTAAGACTCTATACCCAAGAAACTCTCCACTCCCTGTTCTTTCCAGCCCCTGGCAACCACCATTCCCCTTTCTGTCTCTATGAATTTGACAACTCTAGGTAACTTACATAAGTGGGATCATACAGTATTTGTTTCTGTGTGACTAGATTATTTCACTTAGCAGAATGTCTTCCAGATTCATCAATGTTGTAGCATATGTCAGCATTTCCTTCTTTTTTAAGGCTGAGTAGTGTTCCATTGCATATATATACCACCATATGTTAATCCATTAATCTGTTGGTAGACACTTGGTTGCCTCAATCTTTTGACTGCTATGAACAATGCTGGTATGTGTGCAAATATATCTTTGAGACCCTGCTTTCAACTCTCCTGGGCATATATCCAGAAGTGGAATTGCTGGATCACATGGTAATTCTATTTTTAATTTGTTGAGGAAACACCATACTGTTTAATAGTGGCTGCACCATTTTATATTCCCACCAAATGTGGACAAGGGCTCCAATTTCTCCATATCCTTGCCAACATTTGTGTTGTGTGTGTGTGTGTGTGTGTGTGTGTGTTTTGATAGTAACCATCAATTAGTGGTATCTTATTGTGATTTTGATTTGCATTTATTCAATGATTAGTAATGTTGAGTGAATATTCATGTGGTTGGTGGGTGGGTATTTGTATATCTTTTCTGGAGAAATGTCTATTTTAGTTCCTTGTCCATTTTTTAATTGAGTTGTTTTCTGCTGTTGTGTTGTAGGAGCTCTTTATATATTCTGGATATTAACATTTCATCAGATACATGACTTGCAAATATTTTCTCCCATTCTTTTCAATCTGTTGATTGTTCCTTTTGATGCACAGAAGTTTAAATTTTTATGTAGCTCAATGTATCTATTTTTACTTTTGTTCCCTGTACTTTTGGCATCAGATCTAAGAAATCATTTAAATGCAATGTCATAAAGGACTTCTATTCAATTTATCTTTTTTTTACAGAACCTGGACTCATGAATGGCTTCCTTTTTGATTGACTGAAGTATCACAGGATTTTTTTTTTTACCACAATACCGGGTTGTCTCACTGCTTCGAAGAATGAAGAGGTGGACACAAAATGAGCAGTAGACAAAAAATTTATTAGAATATAAGATTAGAAAGGAAGAAAAGTAGGAAACTCTCTTTACAGAGAGGGGACATTGGAGAATGAATGTCAGAGGACTGTAGGCAAGGACCCTTGATTTATAAGGTTCTGGTCAGCCCTCCTGTGCCCCTTACCTTACTCCTATTGATTCTCAGGTTCTACCCTTATTAGCAAGATAACTCTAGGTGTTGGGTTGTCCATTCCTGATTGGCTTGTTTCCATTGTATGAGGGGTGGTCTTTGGCCATACTTAGGTGTTTCCTCAGATTCCTGAGGGAAACCTGAGGGGGAGTAGGTGGGGTCTGTTACATTCTTAAGAGGAATTTTAATCCTGGGGGTTTGCTGTGGTCAGACACTCCCAGCATTGTTCCAAAATATGTGTTTTTCCCCACCTAGGGACCTCAGGTCCTAATCCTTCCCCCTCAGCCTATTTTATCCTATATTTTCCTATTATAGAAGGAGGGAAATATTAACTACCAACCATATCTTCATGAAGTTTTCCCATTCCAGTCCTCTATCTCTATAAACATTTTTACCCTAAACACTGGGAGAATGAGCTCTCTCTTTCTTCCTTTCTCAATCCATCTTTCACTCCCCATTCTGGCTCTGGTGCTCTCTTGCACATTCCATACTCTCTTATTTTCTTTTTATCTTTTAGCACTAGAGCAGTGATTTTCATCATAGAGATATCACTTTAGGGAAAAAAAGCATTAAATAATACAGTACAGTGGTTAAAAGCTGAGCTAACTTTGCATCTAAAATCTGTCACTAGATTAAGGAAGGAACTACGTCTCGTTCATTGGCATATAATAAAAGCTCAATAAATATCTACTGAATGAATGAAAGTGTAAAATGGATAACCTGTCTAATTCTTACCTATAAATGTTAGGCATGAGAGAGTCTGTGTTGTGTGAATGGAGGTCTTGGTCCTTAGATTCCCTATGAGATTATGTGGGGATACACCCTCCAATAAATGCAGTCAGAAGGAAAGTAATAAGCACAAAGCAGTTTATTAAACTGAAAGTACATCTCAAGGTGGGAGAGCCAGCAGGTTCCTGGAGAGTTGGAACGAGCTCCTAAATTGTTCTGGGATTAGATATTATAGGGTCTCTCTGGGCTGGGAGGAGCTGCGACAGACAGTGGGGGTCTCTAATGGACTCTGCTTCCAATAATTTGGGAAACTCCTCCCACAGGTCCTGAGGAGGAGTTTTTGGCCTTACTAGGTTTGTACTTGACCCCTCAAGGCAACTTTTCTCCCCTGGGCTGGGAGGAGGGTACTGTAACCACAATGCAAATATATTATAATGAGTCTAGAAGTTACCCTGTGGCAGAGGAGGAAGAGGAGAGCCACATTCAGCCCCAGTGGCTCTTGACCTACCAGCCCCAAGGTCTTGGACCTGCCCACAAGGTCAGGATGTTGTGCCCCTGGGGTTTTAATGTGTAGCTTATTTATCCCGGTTCCTGTCTCCAGCTCTTGTTTCTATCATTCCCCTTGAAAAGCTTGGGACTCTGCCTCAGGGCATTCCTTCTACTGCCTAGGTCTAGCTTCACCTAACACAAAGATTAATATGATCAATTTTATATGTAAAAATAAGATAAGTATACTTATCATCTAAAATTTTGTGAGGATTAAATGAAGGGAACAAAAAGTATGTTCAGCTTTGGCATTACTTGGGAATAGTAATTGCTCATGAGTGATGGTGATTAATTGTGACTAATAAGAAATCAGACTTGCAGGACCTACAAAATCCTTAAAACTTGCAACGCTGATACTAAACATCTGCATGACATTGTTAGAAGGGAACCACGTAAGGATCTTACAGTCTTGTTGGGGAGACATTATAAGATAAAAATATGTGCGTAAAAAGAAGCATGATCATCAGTAAGTAAAGCAGATATGGATGTCTCTTGGAGTTCCAAGGAAGGAGAGATTACGATGGAATTGAATAGCTAGATAAAGATTCATAGAGAAGATGAGCTTCAGTTGTTTTTTGATGGACAGAGAATTTAGATGACAGGAGAGCAAAAGGACATGCCCAGACAGGGAATATTTGAAGTGTGGTTAGTCTATCAATTGTGCCTTTAGAGTGTGGAGGGCCTTAAATGTCATGCTATGGGTTTTGTATTTCATCTTATAAACCAGACACTGGCAAATGTGTTAACTTGTTCTGTAAGAGGCTAGACATGAAATATTTTAGTTTTTGTGGCCACAAATGGTCTCAGTTGCCTACATATTTGCCTTACAAAAAAAAAAAAACACTTAAAAAATGTAAAAAAGCATTTTTAGCTCTCAGGCTGTACAAAATCAGGCCACAGGCTGGATTGGATATAGTTCACTGATGCAGGGCACTGGCAAAGATTTTTTGAGCAGTTACTTGACACCATCAAGGGACATTCTAGGAAAATGGCTGGTAGCAGTGAGAATTACCTTATACATCTTTATTATCTAGATTTTTGTGTCTTCAGAGAAAATATGTTTTACAAATTATAGAGACAAAGCTTCCTGTGTTCTGGCTGTGTACATGGAGCAGAGAATTCTATCACCAAGAAGATGACAGCATATACGTTCTTTGGGATACGTTTTCATTGCATTTCACCCTCTATCTTGTTGGCTAGAGCCGGTATGGTAATTGGTATTAATAGCATTATAAATGGGTACATTGTAGGCACTTAATGGCTACTTTAAGAATTGAATTTAGGAGGTGAAAATGCTTTATGGACTCTATAATAAAGAAGTTTTATTGCGGCTAGTTAAGAAACAAATGTTATGAGAAGAGCTGATTTTTTCTAATATGTATCATAAAGTATGACAGCCTTTATGATAGCGACTTAATTCTACAAGCTTCATGTGTTTGTGTTTAAACGTACAGCCATCAAAATAAAGATATGGAACCAAAGACATATATTGTCCCTCTGCTGACTTCCTCATCAGTCAACAATTAAATCTTTTGTTATATGAACAAAATTAAGTTCCTTTATCTTTTAACGCAGTATAGGTGAACATAAATGGCATTTGTGATGGTTAATTTTATCTATTAACTTGGCTAGACTATAGTACTCAGATATTTGGCCAAACGTTATTCTGGATGCTTCTATGAAGGTAATTTTTAGATTAAATTGCATCACTTTATACTTATATATATCAAAGATATAAAACAAGAATGTTATGTATGTTCTATTACATGTATAGGATTTTTATATACATTGGTTCTATTTATGAATACAGACTGTGTGTGTGTGTGTGTGTGTGTGTGTGTGTGTGGTGTCTGACTTAGAATATAGGTTGTGTGGCATATAAAATGATTAACTTTTGCCAACAGAGGGGTGAGCTCCTTTATAAGGAAGCATCTCCAGGGTGACTGATATCAAAGCCTGCTACTTTCATGCTCTTGTATGATATATGTATTAAGCTACTGGACAAAGAAAACAAGTAACATTTTCAAATATAAGCCCTCAAAATTAGTGCCATGTGAACAGATATTGAAGCATTGCGAGCTATGATATGATGTTGGATTTTTCTCATGGAGGGTAACTCTGTAGTGTGCTTTTCAAGGAATAGGGTGGAGATTTATTTGGTATTTTGGTGGTTAGGGACTCTTCCATGCCATCCAGAAAACTTTAAATATTTTACCCTCTTGGATTTATTAGCCATTATTTAAAGCAATGGTTCTCTATCAATAATAGACAATTTTGGACAAAATTGGTGGTAATTCAGTTAAGTTCAACGAACATTTATTGAGTAATTGCCATGTGCTGGTGCTAAGCATTGTTTAATGATGAATAAGAGATAGTTCTCTCAAGACGCTAGTTTCATGGCATTTTCAGAATGACTATTAAAGCCTTAAAAGAATGGCCAGATAGATAGATAGATAAATGAAATTCAGAAATCTCTTTCTCAGAATAAGGGAAATTTTCACCTTAATCACGGTGTAACACTGATTTTTCAATATGGTGCAAAAGTAAAAGAAATTCAAGATCGAATATCACTGATAATTCTGTGAGAACAGAATTTAGGGCAGGTATGTTTTCATGAAGAAGACAGGTAGGCAAAGACTTGAAGAAATGATGTGTTCAGAAAGAGACATTTGATGAGATCCATTGTGAGGACATTGGGCAGATAGGGATGGAATCCAAAATTAGGGGGTGGGGAGCTGAAGGAGCAAAAGAGTGTGGGGCAAAGGTGCCCTTTTATTCAAAGTCTCGTCTATAGTCCTTCAAATAGTTTTACTGAGCAGTTACTTGGTGAATACTCCAAAATGCTTCATGTGTAAACTAAGTTAAAACTAATATTATAATATGGAAGATTTTCATTTTGTGCTGCATCTTTCCTTCTAAACTGTTACTGTGATTATAGTTTTTCAGGGTTATCTGTCCTTGTGTCTTATGTTTTATATATGTATTTTATTTTCCAGTTACAGCAACTAAATTTCACTGATAGGATCTGAAACACTTAAGGGATTTTTAGCCATAGAACTATCTTTTGCACAATCTCCTCACAAAAGTAATGCCATTTTGGCATTCTTCACGGTGGGAAAAGCAGCAATTTTTATTTGCTAGGACATTGAAGCAGACAAAGGACCCATTGGCTCTCACCACAATTCCAAAATAAACTGTATTGCTATTTGAACGATGGGTACAATTACCTATTTTCTACTTCTGCTCGGAGGGAATCCAAATAATGGTAAAGGAAAAATATTAAATGTCAAAGTGCATTTGCCTTTGCAGAAACAGTACGAAGTGTTATTAATGACAACCCACAAATAACTGCAATTTTGCACCGCTCAACATTCATAAATAACTACTGGTTAAATCAAGGGAGCAATTTCTGCTTCCATTATATCTTGCATACGAAGTGTATGTGTTATCTTACCATCAGAGTGTGTATAGTACTACCACCAAGGGAAGGAATCTGATGATAGTGGCATTTTGAGCCACAAGTTATCAGGAGATCTCCTTGTGGTATGGCACGGTTCCAGCCAGCCACAGTTTTCTTTTATGCTGCAAACAAAGGTTGTTCTTTCGCCCATGTTTGAAATCCACACTCATATACATGATTTGTTCTGCTAGGCTGCTGGCTGATTTAAATACAGGAGTATTTCTTTTGATTAATATTGGGACTACACACACACAAATATATGTATTATATATATATATTAAATATATATATATTTATAATACATATATATATGTATCATATATATAATACATATATAATACATCTTTATATATATGTTTAATATACACATATTTAAAAAGTGATGGGGTGCCTGGATGGCGTAGTTGGGTACGTGTCTGACTCTTGATCTTGACTCGGGTCATGATCTCACAGTTTGTGAGTTCGAGCCCTGCATCAGGCTCTGGTCTGTCCCTCTTTCTCTCTGCCCCACCCCACTTGTGCTCGCTCTCTCTCTCTCTCTCTCTCTCTTTAAGTAAATAAAATAAACCTGTAATAAAATAAAATAAAATAAAATAAAATAAATAAAATAAAATAAAACAAAAGTGATGAATAATGTGTAGGTAACAGTGCTTCTCTGGCAGTGTTCAGAAATCTAGTTGTTGGGTCGTGGGGGATAGTTCCCCTTGCACAAATCAAACGTTTGTTACTTCTGTTAAGTCATCTCTTTTAACATTATTTATATCTCAGTGTTTCAAGCTTGAAATTGGCAAAGACTAGCGGCCATTAGTTGAAGCATCCCTGCTGTTGGCGTAGGTTACAGTAATTTGAAATTCTTGCAAATTTACTTAAGCCAAAATGGTTTAAACATGTAATTTTTTTGTTGGATTCTTGATATTACCAAAATTTGAACTTACGTGTAATCTTGGATGCTGCAACTGTAATTCTAACTTGAACCCCTTTTATAATCACTGGTTTTTACTTTCGATTTTATTTTTTTCTGTATGCATTGTTTTCCAGCCTTTACTGTCACCATCACTGTGTGGTGTGGCTGGAGGCACAGGCTGTAGACCATTGAATACTGTGATCATAGTCTGTTGGCTGAGCCCCCAACTCCTACTGAAGGCTGCGTCTTGCACAAGTGGTGACTCATGGGGACAGTACAGCACAGTGGGCTACTGAGGGATCAAAATGTGATCTGTTAGAAGCAAAGATTCTTAGGATTTGAGCTTTGATTTCTGATGAAATTCAAATTTGACAAATTCTATTTACTGTCTAAGCATTATATGAGAAGTGAAAAATTGCAGAGCTCCATGATGCCTCACAGTTTGGTATTATAACACTATTTAGATGGTTATAAACAGCAAAGGAAATTTTGATAATGAAAGATATATCTTATTTTCGACAAAGATGTACACCTCAGAAATTCTTGGTAAATTTTATGAAAGTCATGAAATGCTCTTTTGAACTAGCCTGGATACAGTGGGCAAGAGTGATTCTGAATTCTACTTCCTTTCTGTAAATATTTAACAAACATTTACTGCATGCAACGTTTTAGATGTATACCTGTTTTTCTGTTCCTTAGGGATGACTTTGGGATGATCCAAGCTTTCTACTTTTTTTCCAGTAGATTTGCACTCATTATCTCTATATGAAACTGTGTAGAATAAACTATACACTATATCTAAACAAAGAAATGTATCCATTTAAGTAGTTGAAATGGGTAGCCTTTAAGGAGTACATTATAATATTTATATTATAAATGTATAAATATATATTGGTTACAATGTAGCTGGCCTAATTTCAGGTAAGACCCATATAAACCTATATACGTCTTGTAAAGAAGACTCAGCCATTATTAATGGCTGCAAAAAAAAGTAAATCTAGTTACCAGAGGATCAAGATTTTAGTTGCAGTTTGAATGAAGTTTCTCATGATGTATAGGGATGTAGATACTTTAATATCTGATCCGACATGCCGTCTACTAGTACAACAGAAGTAGAAGCACCATGCTATGTGTGCCAGACTTTCGATATTGCTTAGGTGTTCTACCGTTTGATGGAGAACGTTTTTCATTGCTCTGCAAGCCATTTCTGTGTAGATACGTTGTCATGTAGACATGTAGTTTCATCTTGTAGATTTTACTTTTCTGGTCTTTTTATCAGTTCTCCCTTCCTGCCCATGCTGGAAGTACATACCATGCTGTTTAGTGTGCTACTGTCACAAATTTAGTCTGCTAATGGTCTATTAATATCAAGCATAATGGATTGATTGGAAAGATGCTAAAAACAACATTAACATGAATTTTGAATATTCTTGCCTTTTTAAAGTTAAAGTGCTGACATATTTTGGGCTACATACACAGACCAGTAGATTTAAATTGCTATGACTTCTAAGGAATCCTTTGATTCAGACAACCCGATGGTGTGATAGTTCTGTGTGAGAAAAAGCATAGTCCTAAATCGAGGATTTATTAGGCTGCTGAGTGACTATCCTTAGACTAGTGTCAGCACTGATACATTTCCAGGGTTGTACATAAAAAAGTGGATTGAGAAAAATTAAAGAGCTTGATTTGAACGAGATCATCTAAGATTGGCTCAAAGAAAATCAGGGTGCATTGAGTGGAAATTCTAGAGAGAAAGAATGAAATAAAATTCAAATTATAAAAACGACCTTGAAGTGGCTAGCTACCGTTTCCTTTAATATTCCGAGGTTGAAACCTAAAGTACTTTAAAATTTGGGGTCTGCCTTTTTTGAGGACTCGTATTATTTAAAGGAGGGGGAATAGAAGAAATTTGTAAAAAACCTTTTTGGAAAAGAGCATAGGAAACCAGGCTCGAATAAGCAATGCCTGAATCTTTGCTTTGCGGAGGAGAGTATGGTCGTCATGAGGGAAACATATTAATTCAGTGAAGAACTGGGTCTTTGCAGGAGGCTCATAGATATATTCTCTTAAAATGAGACATGTAAATGTCATTTTGGAAAGTTTTCCTACCTCACAGTCCTTTATATATCATTATCATCTCTGCCTGAATGGCCCAGCGAATACAATAATTGGGCTTCATTTCTTAGTGTTAGCTCTTCCATCTCCGGGAACACTTCTTTCTTCCCACTGGTTCGGGGATTTGTTTCCTGGGATTCTGCTTCTTTTTGAAACATATCACCTTCTCGGCCAGTTTCGTAGATTTGTGGATATGTTTTCTTTTCTAGGGAGAGGTGCGTAGCTTTTTATCAGCTTTTTAGAAGGATCCATGCACCCCTTGCTCCCTAATCTGTAGGATGTAGGCAGGGTCTCTCTTGTTCAAGCCTATAAAACTAATTCTTCTCATTTTCTGTTTTTATCTGGTTCTTAAGCAACTCAGCAAACATTTTTAATGGCTTTCCAGTCTTTTGGGACCGACCTTCTCATAGAATGATTATTCTCAATCATATATATATGATATAAATGATATAAATATATTTATATCAATTATATATCATATATAAGATATATGATATATCATATATATGATATATAATATAAATGAATATATATATATATATATATATTTGAATCACCTGGCAGACTTCAAAAAATATATGGTTCCTGGGCCCCATACCCAGAGATCCGGAATAAATTAATGTGTATGGGTGGCAACAATATTGGATATTTTTAAAAAGCTTCCCTAGATAATTCTAAAGTGTACCTAGGTGGGAACCACTGACCTGAAATGTTATAGAGCTTCACATTTTAATTAGTCATGGTAAATTGGGAACAATTTGGAAAATTAGCATGAAAATGTCTTTCTCTGCTGCTTGTGGTGGTCAAATTTGATTATAAAGATAAAGGGGAAAAGAGTGACTGGGTCAGGTTATCATTTACATATTTCAATGGATGACACCTGCTAGGATTATGTCACCTCCAAATTTAAGTTAAAGTCCTGTTAATGTGAGGAACTGTATCTTTTATTTAATAAATCCTATGTACACCAGTGACATAAATACACATTATAGAAATGTGACTCTTCAAAAGCATTTAACCTAAGCATAAGCGTTGAATCATGCGTGTTATTCATTCATGAAACTATCTTCAATAAAACATTACCCTCTCTCCAGCCCCCACCCCATCTCTTTCTAAAGAAATGGACCAGTTTTCAGATTAGGTCATTGACACATTTACTACATCTGTGCTAAGATTTGAAGACAACATGTTTCTAGATTTTGTAAATAAGGTCTGTGAAATGCAAATACATACTTAAAATCCTCTAGTTTTAGTATTTTAGTCCAAAGCCTCTCCTTCCAG
Source organism: Cryptoprocta ferox (assembly GCA_028646485.1). NCBI lineage: Eukaryota > Metazoa > Chordata > Mammalia > Carnivora > Eupleridae > Cryptoprocta > Cryptoprocta ferox. The sequence goes on along the minus strand of CM053574.1, from coordinate 116,550,755 downwards.
TCTTATACAAAAATCTATATTTATTTTTTCAACTTAATTAACAGGGCTTCCTGTCTTATGAAGGACATATTTTCCTTCTCATCCCTTTTCCATTTCCCTTTGATTTTTAAATCAAGATTCAGACCAAGTCTTATTCATTGATGAGCTAAATAAACTGTTCTCTAGCAAAGAGGCTGCTTTCTAATTAGCTGTAGGATATAATTAGTACATTCTCTGGGCCAGTAAGAATTGGATTTACCAGATGCCAGCAACTGACAGTCCGAGGAATATTAGCAGTAAGCAGGCGGAAGCGTGGGTGGAGGAATGGGGAGAAAGGAAAGGTATCCTTACTTCAGGCTGTCGGGGCTTATGTGTGAAAATTTCTGTCAAGTTAGTCACTTGTACTATTAAACACGTTAAAGCTTCCATTTTCAATTGCAAGTCTACCAAACCCAAAGGAACCACAGAGGATTCGGCATCAATAATCATGTGTGTGATGGCGATTAGTCCAGGAAGTACAAAGCTGCCATACATGTAAAGCATCTTAGCCGACAACCAGAAGCTTGGCTCTAGGTCAAAGTTTAATTTTTGATAAAAGCCTGCAGTTGGCTTCAGCATTTGTCTGGCACCAGGATACCATGGGCCCAGGATAAAATTATATTATTTCTTAATAAGAAACCAGATCATGAAATAGTTTAATTCTACCTCATTTTCATGAAGTTCCAGTTTGTCTAATCCAATTGCAGGCACATGTATGTGGATCAACATGAAGATCTGAGAGCCTTTTGAGCTATTTTTAAGACCTGAAAATAGAAAGGGGTGTGTTAGATTTGATTTTGAAATAAAAATACATTACTTACAAATAGAGCGAGAAGTTTCATATCTGATGGAATTCTTTCAGAAACCTCTTACGACCAGAGATGTGATATAAAAAGAAGCATTGCAATTTTATATTAAAACAATCCCTAAGGCCACTCAAGCCCATTTTACTTGACCTTTTTTTTTAATCAGTTCACAATTTTGGGAAGTGGTAGTTATTATGAGTGTTTCAGAATTTGCTAGCATTCAAATTTATTATATGTATTATCAATATGTTTTATGGGGCTTTATTAACTCGAGCTCTACTAGTGTGAATCTGTGAAAATAAATTCGTTCAATTCTTGCTACAAAATTCATAAGTTCTGGATAAGTAAGAGGCATTGTGCAAATATATATATTTCCCAATATACACACATACTCCAAATATATACACATATTCCAAAAACATGTATTCCAAATATGCATATAGTTAGTCCTTAAAAAGCATGGGTTTGAAATCCGTGAGTCCATTTACAGATGGATTGTTTTCAATAAATACACGTATAATATTGCAACTGAATTTTCTCTTCCTTATACTTTTCTCAATAACATTTTCTGGTCTATGGTCTTACCACCCTGAATGCTCCCAGTCTCATCGTGATAACTTTTTCTGTTCCTTAGCTTACTTTATTGTAAGACTACAGCATATAATACATATGACATGCAAAATTTGTGATAATTGACTGTGTTATTGGAAAGACTTAGGTCAAGAGTAGGCTGTTAGTAGTTAAGGTCTTGGGGAATCAAAATTACATGCAGATCTTCAACAGCATGGGGTTTAGTGCCCTTAACCCCTGCATTGTTCAAGTGTCAACTGTATATTCTGTATATTACAAATATAAATATTTTCAAGATGCAAGTATTTATATATATATGTGTGTGTGTGTGTGTGTGTGTGTGTGTGTGTGTGTATGTATGTATATTTCATTAGAAGGCAGGTAATGCAATCCTAATTCTAATTTTCTTCACTGTCAACTCAGACAGTTGGCTGTGTCTCATTATCCTATCCTATGAGGGGGTGCTATGGCTTGAATTATATCCTCCTAAATATGTAAACCCTTAACCCGAGTAAATGTAACAGTGACTTTATTTGGAAATAAGATCTTTGCAGATGTAATCAAGTTAAGATGAGGTCATAGGGTAGGGCCTTAATCCAGTATCACTGGTGTCTTTATAAGTAAAAGGGAAGTTGGGCACAGACCCAGGAGAACATCATGTAAAGATATGGAAATGCAAGGAAAAATATGCCATGTGAAACAGAGACACCCAGGGAGAATACCATGTGACAACAGAGGCAGAGATTAAAGTCCTGCAGCTGCATGTCAAGGCCGGCCAAGGGCTGCTGGCAGCCACGGGAAGCTAGGAAAGGCCAAGAGGGATTCTCCCCTCCACGTTCCAGAGGGAGCCAGGCCCTGCTGGCACCTTGATTTTGCACTTGTAGCCTCCAGAACTGTAAGACAATATATTTCTGCTGTTTTAATCACCCCGTTTGTGGTACTTTGTTATAGCAACCTTAGAAAATGAATCCAGGAGCATTTAATAAATTTCCTGTCACAGGAATACATCCATCAGTTAGGAGTGTTATGGGGGAGAGCTCTACCATATGTAGGATAGTAGACTAAATCTAGTCAACACATGCATTTTTATTAACTTCCCACAGTTAAGGATGTAGTGATTAAAAGTCATTGGACCTGCCCTTAATTATTTCATAGTCTAGACCACTTCTAAGGTTCGTATAACTCTAAAATATTTTTATTCTATGGTAATTAAAGTGTATTAAGTGTGGAAAATCAAACAGCATGTCAAATTGCAGATAAATTTAATAACAAAAGCATACAAGGAAGTGCCTGGTAGAATTAGTTTGCTTATCAAGATAGAATTTTGATCCTAAAATAATATGTCAGAGTATTAAAGATGAATTTGTTAATATGATATAACTTTTCTATATCATTTTTTCCTATACCAAAAGAAAAGCATTTTTTTTTTTAATTTTAGAGAGAGAGAAACTGTCAGCAGGGGAGAGGGGCAGAGGGACAGAGAGAGAATCTGATCATGGAGCCTAACACAATAATGGGGCTCAATCCCATTATTCTGGGATCATGACCTGAGCTGAAATCAAGAATCGGTTGCTTAACCAACTGAGACATCCAGGCACCCCAAGAAAGGCCACTTCTAATACAAGACTTAATATAAGCATATGATTATAAAAGAGCATCTACAATATATTAAATAATGTATAAGATGCACACACACATTTTACGTCTATGCAAATATATTATTTATGCTTATATAAATAAAAGACGTATTTTCAAACTCTGTTAACTGGACAAGTGTACATATAATAATTGAGAAAGATTTAGGTTTGAAGTTTTAGAAAACTAACCATTGTGGTTTAGACAGGCTCTCACTGGTTCCATTAAGTGATTTTGTCACTTTTTATCATACAAATTTCTAAATACCCACAAAATTAGGGAAAAAATGGAATCAATCCGCATGTCGCCAATATCCCACTCGAATGATCAACACTAAAATATTTTAATAGCCACTTTCAGGATTCAAGGACCATGAACTCAGTATCAAAATTATCAAACTGATTTTATAAATTCAGTAAGGTTGCAGGATGCAAAATTAGCACACAGAAGTCATTTGCATTTCTATACCCTAATAGTGAAGTAGCAGGAGAGAGACTTTAGGAACACACTTTGATTTACAATTGCACCAAAAATGACAAAATACCTAAGAATAAACTTAACCACAGGAGCCTGGGTGGCTCAGTCAGTTAAGTGTCTAACTTTGGCTCAGGTCATGATCTCAGGGTTTGTGAATTTAGGCCCCATGTCAGGGTCTGTGCTGACAGCGCAGAGCCTGGGGCCTGCTTCAGATCCTGAGTCTTCCTCTGTGTCTGCCCTTCTGCCCTTCTCCCACTCATGCTCTGTCTCTTTCTCAAAAAATAAATAAACATTAAAACAAACACATGAAAAACCTAGCCAAAGGGGTGAAAGACCAGTACTCTGAAAACTATAAAACATTGATAAAAGAAATTGAAGATGACACAAACAAATGAAAAGATATTCCATGTTCATGGAATGGAAGAATTAATATTGTCATGTAAATAGACCATTTGTATTTATACTATGTGTTCATATTTTAGTGTCTTCACCTTTTTCTTGAAGTTCTATTTTTAAAATTATTTATTTGAACAAATAAAATTATTTATTTTTATTTTATTTGCAAATCATTAAAGCCACCATCAAATTAATATTCATTAGAATTATCTGTTCATGTGCTTTCATGCGTAAAACACTTCTATAATTCTCTGTAGTGGGTGGACACTGAAGTCACCTTCTCAACATATTTCAACCATGCCCCCCACCAATGTGGCAGCCGAGTGGTTGGGTGACTGACTCCCATTCCAGGGGCTGCCTCAGAGAGTCTAGCTTCATCAGTAATCCCGTCCTCCTTGCCAGTGATTGGTTCAGCATTTTGGGTCTGAAGCAATAAGGGCATTTATATGGTAATAGAAATTGGTTCTGGAAGGAGCAGGTGAATTAATTTGGGCAAATGAGCTACAACTGGAGGTTGCAAGTTGGAACCGCTTCCTGACTCAAGAGAATGTCATACAGAGAGCCATTTCCTTTCCCCTGGATGCTGTTATCCATAGATGTGAAGTCCTGACAGCAGTAGTGACTTAACTACCAGTCTGAGGATAATGCCAGGACAGAGAGGAGGGCAGAATCAGGAGAATAGCAGTAGTCCAAGAGGGAGCCAGAGTGAAGTCACCACAGAATCTATTCTGTGGCTGGGCTTCCAGGCACACAAGGGAACGATTTCCTTAATGTTTAAGCTTGAGTTGAATTTTCTGTGACCTCCAAAGAAAGTATCCTAAATGATACTTATTAATATTATGTATTAAATACAATCCAGATTTTAACTTACATTTTCAAGGCCTACTACTTATTTAATTTCTATGATTTCCTGATTTATTCCCTGTATACCAGCTGTTAGAGTACTTACTACATCTTACAGTTTCCCTTGTCTAAAATGTTGTTCCTCAATCATAAATTATAAAAGTTTAATTTTTCTTGAAGTTCTAGCTCAAATCTTGTTTCAGGGAAATCCATGATAACTTTCACTGGGATGAAACATAGGTATCCATAAATCATATGTCTTTCATTTTTTTTTCTCATTCATTCATGCCTTATGAAGTACCTGTTCTGTGTACTCCAATTCTCACATATATCACCACCTATTTCATAGACATTCTTTGCATCCTATCTTTTCTACCGGATTGTTAGCTCCTTGAGGACAGTTGTATCTTTTTATTTTTATAAGTCACATGAAGTTACATATAACCTATATTTTAATTTCTGTTAGGCAGGGGTTGTCATTAAAATTTTCCAAACTTTCTGTCATATGAGTGTATTTATTCTCTTTTATCTGTGGAAGTAAAGGAAGTAGAAAGTCACTTCTGAAAATTAATCATCAAGTCAATGGTTCAATATAAACGTAATTTATAAATTATAGGCTCAACCACTAACAAGACTAGCATGAATCTAAAATGGTACAGGAGCTCCATTATAACCACAATATCTTGAACACCAACATGTAGTCAGCTTTCAATTAAAGTTATTTGAATATGTGAAGGAGGCTTACAATGAGGAAAAACTAGCACTTTGAGAATCACTGAATTGATTACATTAATGGTGAGCAGATTTAAACGTGTTCCAACTTTCTTAAAGAACAAAGTGAAATCTGCCTGATTTAGAGCTGTAACTCTTTTCATAAGCTCTGTAGCCATGAAAAAAATGTTACTTAAAATTCATAAATGATGCAATTCCAGGTCTTTTTAATGGGGTTCTGAGGAAATAAGCACAAGGAGATTGAGTTGTATTGTACACTTTTGTGTGCCAAGCACGGTTCTAGATATGCACACATTTTTTTGAGATCATGGAATTTCTGATTGCTTAATAATTGGCCAAAGTCACATCGCTAGTAAGTGCTGGGGCAGCAATTCAATTCTGTCAACCTTCAAGGACCTTGCTTCCTCCACTTACGTGCTATATCAACTGAGCAACTGCCAAGCAATCTGTGGTGAAGTCTGTTGTTTTGTGTAGTTTCCTGAGGGTAGAGGGAAGGGACTTTGATCATGCCAGGCCTCTGTTCCTGACATTTAGTGACCTTTAATCCCTTAAATCATTCATTCATTCATTCATTCATTCAACAGTTATCAAGAGGCCATCATGTGCTAGCTACTTAGCTGTGTGTTGAGCATCTAATATGAATAAGACATAGTTTTTATTTTCATGTGAAGAAGCTCATAGAATACTAAGCGATATAAGCACGCAAGCTGTTAGTGTATAATGCCATGTGGTCTGTGCTTCCTTATCTTACTGCTGATCCCTTATCATAACTTAACCCCATTATACCTATCAATTGTTCTTAACTATTCATCCCAGTACCTTTACGTTGCTAACTATAAAATTTACCTCCACAGCCCTAACATCTCTCCTGCATTCCAGAAATAGCCTACTCAACACTTTCAACTGGATGACAAACAGACACCTTGATGTTTCCAAACTAGAACTTTGAATCCCTATCCTCCAAACCCTAAGGCTGCCTTTCCTTTACGTCTCAGCACGTGAATAAGTAATCCTACCTATTCAGTTGCTTGGGCCAAACATCAAGTCATCTTGACTTCTCTCCCTTATATGTGCCATATGTACCAACCAAGTCATATTGCCTTGATCTTCCAATTATATTAGAGTCTCCACCACCATAGCTCTAATCTAATCTGGAGAGGCCAGAGCTCCCCATCTGTTTCCCCCTTCACTTTCTGATACCTGTGGTCTTTCTCCACCCAAAGGCCAAAGTGATTCTTTAAAAAATGACACCACCATCAGACTTAGGTCATATTAATTTTTTAGCTCCAAATGATTTAACTGCTTTCTATTTCACTTAAAATATAATCCAAAATCTTTATCTTGCCTCAAAAGCCCTTCCTAATCTAATCCCATGCCATTGTCTAATCTCCTCTCCTCGACCCTTTTTCTTGCTACCTTGGCTCCCAAAGTGGCTTTCTTACTGATCCTTGAACAGGGCAAGCTTGAAGCCTTGTCTGGGCATCTGCCTAGAATAATTTTCCTTGTTATCCATATGGCTCACCTCCCAGTTTCATTAAGGTCTCAGCACAAAAACCAGGTCTTAAATATTGCCATGAACACACTAAACCACAGGGACCTCTCATCTCTCTTATCCATATACTCCTTCTTCTTCGATTATCACTACCTGGAAACCTGGACATTATGTTTAAAAAATTAAAAACAGATTTTTTTCTGATTTTCTCCACTTAACTAGATGGTCAATGAGAATAGGATCTGTGATGATTTTTTTTTGTATGTGTTAATTTGGCTAGGGAATAGCACCCAGTTGTTCAATTAAACATGAATGTAGGTGTTGCTATGAAGGTATTTTGTACATACAGTTAATAGCCAGTTGACTTTGGGAGAGGTGACTTTCTGGTTCATGGGATTGAGCCCATTGTGGGGCTCAGGATTCTCTCCCTCTCTCTGCCCCTCACCTAATCATGCATGCACTCTCTCTATCTCTCAATAAATGAATGAACATTAAAAAAAAAAAAGAGAGAGAGAGAGAGAGGTGACTATCCTCCATAATCTGAGTGGGCCTTATCCAATCAGTTGAATGTCCTTAAGAACAAAAGTGAGGTTTCCCTGAGGAAGAATTTGTGGACTTAAGTCTCCGTTTCTTTTCCAAGTTGCCAGGCTGCCAGCCTTCCCCATGGATTTCAGACTTGCCAGACCCCTCAGTCATGTAAAGCCAATTCCTTGAAATGAATCTCATTGTAAATATATAAAAAATACATATGCATGTTTATATACATATACATACATATTTATGTATTTTATATTCACATAGACATTGTTTAAGTTGTACAAAAGTATAAATTTTCATATGCAAAATATATATTATATAATTTTCTTTGTATGCACCTACTCTTTAAATATATGCATATGTGTATGTATGTGTGTGTGTGCATGCACATGTGTGTGTATGTATCCTACTGGTTTTATTTCTCCGGTAGTCTCCTGGTTGAACACTTTGGTTTCCCTCTTCAGATGTCATCCCCACTCTTCTTCATACTGCATAGATCTGTACCAACTGCACTGAGTGGCTCCTTTGCCTTCTGACCTGTAGTTGGAATGGGAACTATTAGGAGGACATAGAGAAGTAGATGGGACATTCATTTGCCAGGTTCACTCCCAGGAGTCACTGCACCTTGATAGGGATCCTTGTTTACTGAAGACCACGCCTTTTTTCAGACAGCCCTTTGTCTCCATCTTCTCTCTGGGTTCTGGTAACTCCTCCCTCCTGCTGTCCCTTCAAACCTAGAGATAGTGACTGCTTCCCACTATTGCTAGTTTTAGGGTATTATTGCAGATCATTTGCTGATTTCCTTAAAACCTACCCACATCTTTGTGAATAATCTTTTCATTTCACTCCCCTTTCTCACCCTGTTCAGAGAAGCCATATATTTCCCGCTGGGACAAGTGATATAAGAGCTGTATCCTCTTTTTTTTTTTTTTTCCTCTCTCTTCCTGCTATATCTCCAGTATCTAGAATAGTAGGATCTCCATAAATATTTGCTGATTTGTTGACCAAATAAGCATGTAGGTTTCATTTTATTCACGGTCTCATAAATATCTCTTACTTCTCAGAAGCATTTCGTGTTTATTTCCCCATACTCCATCTGGAACATCTTTCCTCTTCCCTCTACCTGTGGATCCATCCACTGAGACCTTGTTTAAACTTCTTCAAGAAAACATTCCCACTTATTCTAAGTAGCCAGGATTGATCTTTCTCTCTTCTGATTTCTCACTAAATGTATAGTCAATCTATACAACAGAATGTAGTGCTTAATCACTAGTGCACTAGCCTTGTACTCATTGTTTTTGTATACTGTCTTGTTGCATCCTCCCAAGGAGATTGTAAGTTTCCTGAAGGCAATGATTACTTTTCATCCATCTCCTTTTATAAAACCTGAGTAATGCTAATTGTTCATTCAATAATGGCTTAACATAGCATCTCTGCGTATTATATCTAAGGATGTGGAATCATTGGAATTTTCCCTGATGATTTTTTGGAAGTAGTTCCTTCACTGTAGTTGGTGAGAATTTAAAAAATCTATATACATTTTGAACATAAGCACTAAATTTTATTTTAGGATGTAATGCTGCATTCAACATGTTTTTTTTTTTTTTTTATTAAGACCACGTTCAATCTTACCTGTGGTTGCACATCCCTCAGGAATAAATAGCAAATTATTTTAACAGCAAAGATAAATTGCATCATCCTTTCTTTAATGCACAAAATATTGTTTTTTAATGAACATAGCAAGCTACATGGCCTGAAGCTTAGAGCAAAGGGCTGTGATCTGGGTTTCTGATTTGAACTGAGTCACTTAATTTTGAGGTGATCCCAGAGAAGCCATTTAATCTTTTCTGTACTTCCATCAATCTAGCAAGAGAGCCTATGTATCTTAAAGAGCAAGAATCTATTATACAAAAACAAAAAACAACAACTAAACATGAACATACTATGACTAAGTTAACAAATCTTGTTTCATTAAACTTTTAATAAAGTTAGAGGCTTTAAGAGCTAGCAGTTACAGCATTAAAATGCTAGTGTCAAACCTAGATGAACAAAATAGGCAGTCTTAAATGTGAGCCCACATTTATGTTGAGTAAATATGCCAAGAGAAAATACCCTTCTTGTTCATGTGCCTAGATTTTCCCCCCTGTGAATAATAAAATCCCTCTTCCTCTGAAATCATCAGAAGGGCTAAGTGTGAGAGGCTGAGCTGCTCTCTGTAACATGCTTTGAGGGAGAACAAATGTGTTTTGTCAATTAGCTGGTTATTGCCACTTTTCTTTTAAAAAGATCAACTTGAGCTGATTAGAAAACTAAGGAAAAGGAACTTTTAATGGCAAGATGAGGACATTAAAACCAATATTGTGGAGAACCAAATGGAAAGCATTAGAATGCATTATTGATTGCTCAGTCTGGAAAAATATGGTAATTACTCTTTGAAGAGTAGGAAAAATGGACCAGATCTTCTACTGTGTCGCTTCAAGTTCTGTGATCTTCTCACTCTGGTGGTAATAAAGATGTGAATGATGCTTTCAGATGAGTTTGGAGGTGTCCATATCTGCAGTACTTGAATCATCAAGGCTTTCAAAACAAAGCATGCAAATTCTCCACCTCAGCCACATAGCTCATAAATGCAGGACAAATGGCCTCTGACCTTATAATGTATTATATTACTAAGTTGAAAGTAGTGAAAATCTGAATCATGTTTTCTAATATCTTCATAACATTTTGAATGCAATATACTCAGATAAGCTATATTTCTACCTGAAATTCCAATTTGATACCAACATTTTCCCATCTATCCTGTTACCTTTCCCCTGATTGTCAACAATGTAAAGATTTAACAGGAAAAATACCATGTATTCCCAAACATCATGTTTGTATATCAAACATTTAAAATGTCTTTCTGAAGATCTTACACTATTTTCCTATTAGGGGTCATTCTGCTGTTGTGGTATGCCACTAGCATACAGCACAGTGATATTGTGACATTTCCACGTGCCCAGTGTTTAAGGCTTTCAAAAAAGACATCATAAAATGCTAGACCTCATTACAAATTTCCCCCTGTAGTTTCTTCCACAGAAAGCAATCTTGTTATGTAGTGTGTTAGCAGCACATTTTTTACATGAAGAGGTAAAGTCAAATCATTGGAAACTAATCCATATTGAAGACAACAGGGAGCACATCTTACTGGGATAAAACAAAGCATTGCTTAAGTTTTAGTAAGAGAGATCAGCAATTCACTTTATTTCTGGAGCCATCTAAAAACACACTATCTAGCTTGAGAGGGAGGATGACTTAGAATCAAAGGTAAGAAAAGAGAAGATGAAGAAAACTAATAGACAAGTCCCATAATCTTGGCAGACCCACAGAACGATATGGAAAATTCTCCTGAGTTGTAGGGCTTTTAGGCTGACAGCCCTGATATGTCATCCTTCCTGAGTATACACATCCTAATTGGAAATGTGGCATTTTATGCATACGCACGCATGCAGTCAGCATAAAAGGGCAATACATGTCTTAGAGAAAATTCATCTTACAGAGATAATATGCATGGGGAAGGAGTTGAACAAAAACACCTCACAAATCACCTTTTTGTGGTTTTGTGAGTGAGAAAGAACCTCCCAACCCGCCACCAAATACCGTCTATTAAGGAATCCCCCCCCCCTTTATTTACCTTCAAACACATATCACTTTCTGAAGTGAACAAATATTTCTGAGAAAAATTTATGAGTTTTCTTTATTATAAAGTAGTTCTTGGGGACTAACATGCAGTATGTTTTTTTCAGTAAGTGGCATAAGACTTCTCGTTTGGAGCCCATTAACTCAATATAGATGTTTCCTTTGCTTCCGTTGATTTTCCTTATCCGTGTTATTTTAGTACAAAGAATGCTGCAGGATACAGTGAAAGAACAAAGTCATCGCTTATCCTGGTGGTTTTGTTCCCTGTTCAAAGTGACATCTCTGCTTCTATCCTTGAAAGGCAGTGGGCTTGATGTCCATCATGTAAACTTCTGGGGAACATTGCATAGTGGGTGACAGAGCAGTTGGATGGCTCCGCCTGGTCACTTCACTAGTGTCTTCTGGTACAAATGCAGCCTCTGCCAAAGCCTCTAGTAAGGTTTCTTTAATCTGAGTGTCATTGTCCCAAATATCAGGGCCAATTACAGCAAGAGGAATGAGGCTTTTGGTTGCAATTCATGCCTATCCTGAAGGCCTTTCCCTCTATACCAATTCTGTCACCCTGTAATTCACTTTAAATAATTTGAGAATCATTCATTGCATAAGACTTATTACCAATTGAAATGAAGATGCACCCTTGAAGAAGAAGACTCTTAAGACTTATGATGTTAGTTTTATGTCCTGAGTTCTGGCCATGAATGAAGCTTTCTGAGAAAAGAAAAGGTAAAAGTTTTAAAAAAACAATTACTTGAAAACCAAAATCGTGAACCAGCTGGACAAAATTTAGTAATAAATGAAAAGTCTCCAAATAACACAGAAAAAAAATGTTTCGAGCAAATTAGCATTTTTGTTTTTGTTTGAATATCTGGATAACTGTGTCAAAGTGGCCAAAATTAATCACTAGAGAACTAAGCATCCTGAGTTTTCATGATTACTTTTACTCTAGTAATTGCTTATCAAATATCAAAACCAGTCGGGGCTATAGGCTGATTTTTCTGCTCTCTTACAAGATTCTTCTTTTGTTATATTAATTTTTAGACATGCTCATTTAGATCCCCAAATAACTTAATTCATTCCAAAATTATACTCCTGAGATTCTTTTCTCTGAGCCTTCTAAAAGGTCTTCTCCCTGCTAATTTAATCTCCCCAAAGCATTTTCACAATCAACAAATATGAATCATGCTATAACATTTTGCTAAATCTAATCATCTACATTTTCTCAGTCTTGGATATCACTCACCTGGCAATTACCCTACTGAAATGGACTTTTGTAATTCTTACAGAGCCAGATAACCAGATTATGTGAATTACAGTTGGAAGGCAGAGGCCATGTGGTGTGAGATACAGAACATGGCTATTTAGAAGATAACATGTTAAAGGTTGATGATACTGAGGCTCTCTCTAAACCTTTCTAAAATGAAGAGATACTAATTGTTCACTCTGCCAGTTATGTGACAGTGTTGGAAAAGTCCAGATCTCAGGGTAATTGCAGGTAGACTTCTTTCCTAATGAATTATTTATTTATGGCAACTTCCCCTGGGTGTTATTTTAAAATATCATAATTTATGGAATAGAATAGTTCTTAGCAGAGGCCAACAATATTTTTCTATGTCATGTCATTATTCTCATTTATCTTCATTTATATATAAAAATGTTGCACTTCTTTAGAATATTTGTTTATGAAATATTTGTTTATAAAATATAGAGAAATTTACTCTGCAGACCTAAATATTTGATAGTCACATATTTAACAGAGAGAGAACCCTCTTATATTATCTATATTGTAGATAATGCTATAATTAATCATAAAATACCAAAAAAGTAACTTTGGTTTTGGTTTGGAATTACATCTTATGTGTTTTTAAGGGTGAATAAGGACACCTTAAGCAATTATTCTCATTGACTGCTTGGATTCTGGCTTCCTGGGATTTTTTTTGAAGTTTCTGGCTTTTTGTGCTGCAAGATCTTGTCCTGGACTTTGTATTGAAATGTTTGATATATAAAGAAAAGTAGAAACATTATAGTTCAAAGATAACAATTCAACATAGTCCAGTAAAGAACAACTTTGGCAGTACTTTTGCCAGAAAAAAGCAACAAAGTGTTTGAAGACAGTGTGTATTCTAAGAAATATGGTTTACTTACTCATTCAACATTGGACATTTCCTAGACACCATATGCCCTGCAGTCACTGGGGATAAAAAGAAGAGAAATAGGTCTTCGTTTTTGTGGAGTTTGACCTCCAGGGCAGTGTTTTTAGAAGGGTGGGTCCTTTGCATTAGTATCACCTGAAAAGTTTGTTTAAAATGCAGGTTTCTGACTCCCTTCTGATACTTGAATCTCTAATAGTGGAGTCCTGAAATATGTACCTTTAACACATTTTTAACAAACTCTCTTGGCAATTCATTTGTGCCCCCAAATTAAAGGACTATATTGATGAGACCTGGAATATTGTTGAGGCAGGAGTCAGGGGTTTGGTCTACAACTCCAACTGACTGGGATGGTCTTGGGAGCATCACATTGCCTTTTTTTGCATCAAATATTTATTCCATAAAATGAAGGTGAGAGAGTTGACTTAGGTAATATCTAAGAATCCTTTCACCACTGAAATTCCTCTGGGGAAGGGATGATATTTTGCCATGGTACCCAATCCTGGACGCTATTACCCAGTTCACCCCTTTCTCGAAGTGTTATATTTTGCTGCCATTACCTCTGACAAGGGATGACACAGCACCAATGCAAAAATTATGAAAAAAAACCCCAAATACCTGACTTCAGAATTTCAAAAGACCATGTTCAGGCCAAATACACAGATTTAGAAGACTATAAAATGAATCAAAGCCACTTTTTTCTTGAACTTCCTAGATAGATGAAGATTGTTTGGGCTCATAGGAGAGAGAACAAATTAATCAAATTAAGTGACATTACCAGGGTCTAAGGGATGCATTTGGTTATAGAGCAATGATGTTGTTTGATATGTGCTCCATTTGCGCCATGGGATCCACGTCCCACCATGCATTACAAACATATTTGCCCCCCAATTCTTCTTCAACCTTCTAGACCCGGGTTAAGGTTTCACATTTTTTTGTGAGGTCCTCTTGTTTTCTTCTACCACACCATAGGCATTTTCCTCCTCTATCCCCACTGCACCTTTTACCTGGTTCTATTATGACAGTTGCTGCTTGGATATCTGACATGCTGTGTGTGTCCGAGAGCCCCCTTCAGGATGTTCGATCTGGCTCTTTGCCTGTGTTTTTCATCATGAATGCCATCCATTAACACATAGTTAAATTGCTCAGCAAACATGCTTAGGAATTATTCCCATAGAATATGTAAAGACCTTTGTAATATTGGAGAGATGAAGCGAGTTTTTAGGAAATGAAAACAAGGGCAGACTCATAGGGATTGGGAAGTGAAGGAAACTAATGAAGCAAAGATCAGAGAAGATCACTCAGCTTCCTAGAGTGAAAAGAACAGTGATGAGCTGAGTAATTCTTATTTGATAAAGGATGCCATACCATGATTAATAGTCAGTATATCTTAGTTCTGGACTCAGAAAAGTGTGTCACGTGACATTACAAGAAGAGGACATTCATAGTAAACTCCTATCATGTATGAACAACAACTGAATACACGTGCAACATCACATCACTGTTTCTTATACTTGTTCAGGCAAAAGGCAAGGCATAATATTAAATTGTAGATCTGAAAAGATGTTTGTATGTGGGAAGAGTTCATGTAATATAGTAAATACATACTTCTTTCTCATGATCTGAGGTGAAAGGTGAGAAAAAAGGTGAAAATTAGAGAATCTCAGAAAATAATGGCTACTCTGTGCCTATTTGGAGAAATCATGGTCTCCATGGGTTTTCTGATGGGAATCAGTCAAATGTAGATGTTATGTCTTATTTGACTGAAAGGCAACCCACATACTTTAGAACTTAGGCAAGGCTGACATTTGATAAAATAATTAAAGAGCTGAACTCGTGTTTCTTATCCCTGAGGTCTGCTATAGGAATACCTTCAGGCAGGGCCAAGACTTTCTCAAAAAGCCTCTTCAGGCAAGTGCACATGTTCAGAAACAATGTTAAATAAATCCTAGTGTGTCCTACCATCCAGAATGGACAGGATGAATTTAGCTACGGAGATGGAGGTACCAGAGGTTACCAGAATCCTGCCTTTATCGTCATTGTGACCTTGGTAGGTTTCATTATTCATCATTATTGTATCAATCATGAGTCTATGACTCTAACAGATCATCATCATACCCAAGGTCATCTAGACTTTCTCCTATGTTGTCTTCTTTGAGTTTTATGGTTTTGTGTTTTACATTTGGATTTATGATCCATTTTGAGTTATTTTTTTGTGAAGGGTGTAAGGTCTGTGTCTAGTTTCAGTTTTTAGAATGCGAATGTCCAGTTATTCCGGTACTATGTGTTGAAAAGATTATTTTTTCACTGTATTGCCCTTGCTCCTTTGTCAAAGATCAGTTGATTATCTTTATGAGGGTCCATTTCTAGACTCTTTATCACATATATGGATCTATTTGTCTATTCATTTGCCAGTGGCATGCTGCCTTGATCATTGTAGAATATTTTTAAATGATAGGAAAAAAAGTTATGGGAACATAATAAAGTGAAGATTACTCCAGAGGTAGGAATTTTTGCAGGTTTCTATATATACATTATAGATCTATGTGAAAATATTCTGAGTTAGTCTCTTTTAACTTAAAAAATCAAGAAACTTAAGGATTCCCATTTCTCCTATTTACCTGTCCTAATGCTTTCCTATCCTGTGGCAAAATTCCACAAAATATCTGTCTATACTTGTCGGCTTCCAGTTTAGCTCCAGTATGCTCTCTTGTTTTTAACAACAGTGCCTTTTTTTTTTTTTAACATCAAACCTATGTAAAAGCTGGAAGGTTAGTACAATAAATAAGCATATAGCCTTCAGTTAGATTTCACCAGTTGTTAACATTTTGCCTCCTTTGCTTTCTCTCTTTCTACCTCTCTTCCTTCCTCTCCCTCCCTCTCAACCTCCCATAATTTTTATTTTGCTAAACTATTTGAAAGTAGGTTACAGCTATCATAACATCTCATCTTTACATACATTAGCATGCTTGTTCTAAGAAATTGTATATTCTCCTATGTAACCACAGCACCATAACTACACTGGAGAAAATGAAACAGAAATTAAATAATATTATCTCATATGCAGTCCTTTACATTTAGGGTTAATACATTACATTTTCTTGTTATGCCATTTGAGTCCCTTTTAATCTGGAAGAGTCTCCAGTCTTTTTGTTGCTGCTGTGGTTGTAACATTGACTTTTAAAGATCAGATCCGCTATGCTGGACAATATCCCACATTTTTTATTTGTCATATATATTTTTTTAAATCTCATGAGTAAACCCAGGTTAAACACTTCCAGCAAGAATACGTGATGTATGTAACACATCAGGATGGCTCATATTTGCAGGTGTTCCAGTTATTGGTGGTGCAGAGTTGAATCACTTGGTAAGCTGGTGTTTGTCAGTTCTCTCCATTAGAAAGGTTGACTATTTCTTTTGCAATTAGTGAGTAATTTGTGGATGATACCGTGAGAGTTGGTGAGTACACTGCCACCCCTCCCTGCTCCCATTAACCCCAGTTTTTATCCAAAGGATTTAACATCCATTGAGGATCCTTGTTTAAATTAGCTGTTACCTTGGTGACTGCAAAATGGAGATGTAATTCTAACATTTATTCTGTACTTTTTAGCTGGCAACTGTAATACGCTTTGCCTCCTTTTCCCCTCTTTTCTCCCTTTATTGCTTTTCTCTTTTTTTGTCGTTCTTCCTTCCTTGCTTGTCATTGTGAACTCATGAGTTTTCTTTTATTGTTCAGCATTTTATTATCCATTGCTGTTTGTCCCAGTTATTGTGTGTGTGGAAAAAATTATCCCCCAATGTAGTGGCTTAAAACAATAATAATAATTAAATAGTATATTTTCTTGATACAACCTCCTAAGGATTTTATGGACTCTGATATTTTCTATTAATTTGCTTTTATAAATAATGTTCTTATTTTGTTTGTGCTTATATTGCTTTAAAATCATGGGGAATAGATTCCTACAGGTGGGAACAGCGGGTCAAAGGGGGAATGCAGGGGCGCCTAGATGGCTCAGGCAGTTAAGCATCTGGCTTCAGGTCATGCCATGATCTCATGGTTTGTGGGTTTGAGTCCTGCATCAGGCTCTGTGCTGACAGCTCAGAGCCTGAAGCCTGCTTTGGATTCTGTGTCTCCTTCTCTCAATTCTGCTCGACTCTATATCTCTCTCAAAAATAAATAAACATTAAAACATTAAAAAAAACAAAGGGAGAATGCATACATAGTTTCATTAGATATTGAGAAATTTTCCCTGATAGCCCATATCATTTTGCTCTACCACTAGCAATGTCTGCGACTGCCTGTTTTCCTGAAGCTTGTCCCTGTCAAGATTTTGTATTTTCAAGGCTTTGAACTTATCCTAATTTATTAGTACTCTCATTCCTGGGCCCTCCACAGTCATATCTTTACTCAAAAGTCAGCGTCTCTGTGAGGACTTTCCTCAGCTACCATATTGAAGTATCCCCCAGTCCTCATTACATCTCCCCCATTCCTGCTGTTTATTATCTACAAACTTGGCACCTGCCTTTTTTTTTTTAACATACCATATATCTCAATTATTTATCCTTAATGTCTCACGAATTAAAATGTAAGCTTCCTGAGAGCAGCAAGTTTAGGCCATTTGGTTTATGACTGTGTTCCAGCCCCTAGAATGGTGCCCAGGGCATGGTCAGTGTTCAGTCAACATTTGTTCAATGAACGAATGAATGAGGCAAAAACACACAGTTAACAAATTTGAATTAAGTGATGTTCAAGATCCTCTCCAACTTTGCAAGTATTATATTTCTCAATAATAACTTTTCTTATTATTTAGGAAGACTCCAGACAATGATCAATTGAGAACTAATCAACAGTTATGCATTAAAAATACCATACATATTTTTTCTACATAGAGTAATAATAATAATAATAATAATTTGTGATTAAATGGAGCCAATGGAAATAAGAAATGGAACAAATCTGGAGAAACCAAAAATTGTATTTTATATAATTTCTCAAAGACATCTAGACAGATTCTAAAGAACATTTTGAAAAACGAAAGACCATTTCTGGCATGTAAGAATTTCCTGTTTTGCTTAAGTGATAAGTCAGATTCTTTCCAAACCTAAGATATTCTATGATGAAGAGTTGATCATCATAGGCTGCTTCATAACCATTGTGAGCAATTTGATCTAGTATGTTGCCATTCATGTGATAAACTCGGAAATAGGAAGACTCTGGTGAATGAGAAGGATGCTGGAAGTTAAACCTGAAGTGTAAGGGTGAGGTCCTAGATTTGCCATTGCAATACTATTTCCCACAAAATCTTGTTTTTTTAAAACAAAATCTTGTTTAAAGTGGTTAACTTGTTTAAAAGTTATTTAGAAATTATTCATGGGATGCCTGGGTGGCTTAGTCAGTAAGCGTCCAACTCTTCCTTTTGGCTCAGGTCATATTCTTACAGTTCATGAGATCAAGTCCTATATTGGGCTCTGTTCTATCAGTGCCCACCCTTCCCCTGCTCATTCTCTCTCTCAAGATAAATAAAAACTTAAAAAAAAATATTCAAAATCTTATCACACAATCTTGTTTGGACTAACATCATGTATATAAAATTACTTTGCCAATGAAAAGGGCTATTGAATATAAGTTTATGTTATGAATAAGGTAATGGGGAATATATTTTGAAAATATAAGACGAGCATATACTTCAGTCTTTGCTCTACTTTCAGCATATCATATGCCCCTACAGCTATTTCCCCAATAGCTGTCTTTCACTTTATGAAAAACTATGACGTGGAAAGGATGTATTCTGCCTTTGTAATAAGCACTTATAATATAAGAGAAATCCCTTCTCTCTGAGAAAGGGAACTAGAAGAATGCCCTGCTAGTTCTGGAGGAGGAGTGAGAGAAGAAAAGAGAGAGAAATAAAAGGAGGAGAAAAGAGGTAGTCAGATATGTAAGTTTAGGCTTTTCTGGATGAGATGTCAGAAGGACAGTGTTCTGTAGTTTAAGGGGAAAGAAAATTAGAGATAGCTGGTGTCCCATTCTGAATTTGACCCTCTCGAATGAGATGGCAGTATAATGTAACTTAGAACCAATGTGCTATCGCTGCCTCAGAGTGAAAAATTTTTGATGTGTTTTTAGGCAAAGAAAGTGCATGAGCGAATGCTCCAGATCCTCTCCTGGCTGCCATGTGTTGTGGATGAGATGTGGGAAGGACTTCCTGGTGAGCTGAGTGGGATGTGTTAGTTAGTTATGCTGAGATGCAGTGGAACAGTCAAGGGGCCACTGGCTTAGGGGCAAAGTCACACCATTGTAGAAGCTGAGGCTGAAGACAGCCTAAAGCCTTGGTCTGAATGGAGACTGGGTACAATTCAGAAGGTTGTTAGTTCTGGAGTAGAGCCATATTTGCAGGGGAGGACGAGGAACCTTGACCACACAAGAAGACAACCCATAGGGTACCAGTGAAATCTCAGAAACCATGCAGTGACTCAACTATCAAGTAAGAATAGCCCCTCTCTCTGGTAGAGGTGAACAGGATCTCAGCAAAGCCCACAGAGCTGCATGTAGGTATTCTAAGTCCTCACTGGTCATGTAAGCCCTGTAACCTTCCCCCACCCTCCCTAAACCTAGAACCCATTCTGGGGAGAATGGGATGAAGATCTGATGTGGCAGCAAAGAAATGTCTGAGCATTTAGCCGGTGGAGACGATTCCCTTACAGAGGTTATCAAAGCCCCATACTATGAAATACCATCCATTTACAGATGGGTATTTTGTTTATGCCACCAGTGGGATGGGTTTTCATAGGAACATGAGATTGTTTGTAGAAAATAATGAAGCAATAGTTTTTTATATGAGTCATCCAAAACGTATGGCCTCATATATTTTGTAATTGTTCTTGACTGTGGATAAAGCCACAAGGACTTTTCTTGAGTTTAAGCAACATTCATAATCATGGAATGGAACAACAAGATTTTGAAATATGATGGTTTTCTCCTCTCTTGCATTTCCCTTTTCCTATTGCCTAATCCTCTTTGATCATTGTCAATTTTTGCCTCTGCAGAGAGATGATAGTGAAAACATAGAGAACAGAACAGTCACCATGTGGTGGAGGGTTCCCAAAGGCCTGCACCCTGAGAGAACACAGGTCAGAAAGAATCCTGACAATGTAAAAACTAGGCTTCAGTATGATGATTTCTCTAGGCTATGGGGAGGTTAAGTGCAAACATTTACTGATCTACAAAGGGCACCTGAGTTCAGTCCATTTTGTTGCCCAGTCCATGTCTGGAGTGAGGTGGATGATCAGATTCCCTGTAGGAATGGGAATCTGGAGCACAGAGGAGCCGCATACCCTTTTGAGGGTAAAATTTGGTGGTGGGGGTTGGAATGGTGAACACAGAGTTTTATGCAGCAAATTTAACTGTGAGCAAAGGAATTGTTTAGGAATATCTAGGAAGATGGCCGAGCAGCAGTCACTCAGAGGTTTGACATCCCCATTTTGGTGCAGAATTATCCCATGTGTCTGCTGGGGAATGAGAACTTAGCTACAGCCCTGATGAATGGAAGTAATAGGCAGTTTGCCACATTGTTGAGAGAAGTATGAGAGAGAGGAGATCAGAGAGAAGAACTGATTGAAAAAGCCAAGTGATGAAAAAACAGGAAGGAGGGAGTGATGGTCAAGGAGTAAAAAACAGAGATGAACAAGGATGGGATTCTGAGGACAAAAGAAGACCCTGCACTGACTGAGATTCAGGAGAATAGGGACCTGAAAGAGAAATTAATTTTAGATATAGAAAAATAATTTTATATTTACTCATCATGAGAGTTTATGGATTGAGATTTCTACCAGCTACTCTTATCTGAATTAAAGGGTTAATTCATTAGTGGAAATATATATGATATTTTAAAATTGATGATTAAACATTATAATAATAAAGGAACTTTTGAAAGAAGTCATATTTCAAAATCTCACTAATCTGTTCTGATCCATGTTCTCAAATTTTTTCCAGTTCTTGAAGATAAATACATATCATTTGACAAAGATATAAGCATTGTGCACATGCTGTATTGAAATATGATTTGTGTGTTACTATCATACTGTAAACATTTTACATGATGCACAGTCTTCAGACTACTGTTTTAATTATTGGGTACCAGTCTTTTACAGATTAGCATCTACTTAATCATATATTCTAATTTTTGTGTGTTTGGAATATGTATTTTTTTGCCATAATAAAATTGTTGCAAAACATTTAGGGTCCTATGGCTTTTAGACGTCTTATCTGTTTCCTTGTCCTTTAGTAATTATCTTTAAATTCTCAGGGAAAGACATTGATGAATCAAAGCATATGAAATTCTCCGAATTTCGAATGACTAGTATTATGATTATTGATTTGTAAAACTCTTGGTTCTTTTATTATTATTGATATTGTTTGAGTAGTTATATTTCACTGAAAAAAATGTTGACAGTGGGTATTATCATTTTAAATATTTGCATTTTAAGTAACAATATTTAAATCTTGAGCTTAAAATCATGTTATGCAAAGACACCAGTGTGGATCACACAATGGTAAAAAGAGGATGAAGGTAGAGAGTAGTTGATGAACATTTTTTTTTAATTAAAAAAATTTTTTTTTCTCTTGCTTTATTTTTATTTATTTATTTATTTTTTGAGAGAGATAGAGACAGCGTGAGCAGGGGAGGGGCAGAGAGAGAGGGAGACACAGAATCCGAAGCAGGCTCCAGGCTCTGAGCTAGCTGTCAGCACAAAGCCCGACGCGGGGCTTGAACCCCGGAACCGCGAGATCATGACCTGAGCCCAAGGAGATGCTCAACCGACTGAGCCACCCAAGCACTCCGTGAACATTTTAAGATAAGAAAAAAGATTAAGGCAAGATTGAAAAGAAAATGATTTCAAAAGTACTAATTTATTTTTCTAAGTGGTAGGATAGAAGATATGCATTTCATAATGAAGATTTGTTTGTGGACTTGTGAAAATGGTCTTTACCTCTATGTCATTTGACTCAGTCTGTGGAAACAGAGCAACATTCTGTTCGATGGTCTTCATGGTTTATCTTGGGTAGTATTTCTCAAGAGAAATAACTTAATAAACAAAATAAATCAGCTTTCCTCTACACTCTACCCCTAAATTCCTCACTCTGAAAATGACTAATGGTACCAAAAAATATTAGAAATAGATATTGCATATACATGTGTTATATATACACAAATAGGTAAACTTAAAAAATTCATATCAGTTGATTCACATTGATTTTTTTTAAATTTTTATTTATTTATTATTTTATTTTTGAGAGAGAGAGTGAGAGGGGGAGGGGCAGAGAGAGAGGGAGAAAGAATCGTAAGCAGTCTTCACGCCCAGCATGGAGCCCGACTCATGGCTCAATCTCATCACCATGAGATCATGACCTGAGCCGAAATCAGGAGTTGGACTTAACTAACTGAGCCACACAGGCGCACCTATTTTTACTTTTTAAAGATTTTATTTTTAAATCATCTCTACACTCAACATGGGGCTTGAACTCATGACCCCAAGATCCAGAATTTCACATTCCATCCACTGAGCCAGCCAGGCACCCCACACTGACTTGTTTTTAAATAATTAATATTTTTACTGAAGTGACATTATTTCATCACCACATTAGGACATTTCTTAAAAAACTGTCATTCATACTTTCTCATTGAGGTTTCAAGATAATGAAATTTGTGGACCTTATCAGTTTAAATGGTTCTTTAATGAATTAGTGATTCAAAAGAAGATTGTGTAGGAAGAGATCAATACCACTGTTGATCATTACTTGATTTCCAGTCATCAACTAGCAGGAGACACTTTTATTGATATGGATGCTTCCAAAATATCTGTGTGATAAATTGTTTGCAATTTCCTCAGCATTTTGAAAGTGAATGTCTTCAGATTAGAGTTACTAAATAAATCACTGTTCTAGGGGAAAAAAGTTTCAATTTTCTAATTTTGGTCCGGATCTGTTGGATAATATAAAGGAAGTGAGCTTACTGCCACGTGGGTTGTAAGTTTTTATAGCATCTTAGAGAATGAAGCAGTTAGGTGCACCAGGCTCACACAATTCCATGGCAGTAAGTGAGTGGGTGTGGTCAGAAAGCCAAGGGCACACCTGGTATAAGTGTGCAGAACCATAAATAACACAGCTTGCATCCCTTGAGACCTGAACCTATGTTCTAATTTTGAACAACAAAATCTAACTGCTCAACTACCAGTCACCCTGTCCAGCCTGCTCTGATTTTTCTTCTCTCTTAGGGAAGAGGACCATGGTTTCTTTTTGGACCCATTTCCCCATGTTATTAAATTAAAGCATTAAAGCTGTTCCAGCACAAATTCACAGTTGGCCACATCATAACCCAAGTGCTTGTGTCTTTGGAAACCGGAGCAAAATGCAGTTGGAGGAATATTCTTTCCTATTTCAAGGAAAATGGTTTTTTTTCTTGGGTAATATTTCTCAAGAGAAGTAATTTGAAGACCAAAACCAAAGCAAGCAAACGACCCCCCCACCAATTCTTAACTTGAAAGAAATGATGCTAATAAATATAAGAATAGTTCAAGTATATATGTATATATATATGCAAGTATATTCACAGGTAGATGTGCTCTATATAATCCTTGACCTTGATGAGTTTTACTTGCTCATCAGGACAAAATAAATTCATCCAATGTTTTTTTTTCTTTTCTGAGAAAAATGACAAAATGCTAAGCCGTGCTGCATTTAAGGATCTTGTTCACATAATTAACCCTTGTTAAACGCTATGTTTTTGCAGCTCTGTATTATGTGAACTAAGAAGAGAATATTTCAGCTTGCTTTTGTTGTATAGCAAACCACTTCAAACATTAGTGGTTTAGAACAGCAACTTTTTTTCTCCCATAGTCCTGTGGGTTGGCTGTTTTATCTAGGTCAGTAGGGTTGTGGCCTCAGTGATCTAGGAGGCCTCACTCATATGGTGGTGCCCCTTGCTAGTATAGCAGAGCCTTTCCTCACATGGTATAACCTTCTGGAGGTCAGCCTGGGCCAACTGACAGGGCAATGAAAGAGTTCCCAGCAGCAAAGACAGAGACAGCCCCGAGGAGCAAGCCCTATTCACTCCTCTGCTATAGTCTCATCTGGTAAGTCCTCACTAACCACCACAAGTAACATGGCCAAGCCTGGATCCCAAAGGTGGAGAAATGGACTCCATATCTAGATTGGAATTAATGAAAAATACTGTGTTAGGTTTTTTTTTTTTAAGTATCACAGAAAAATGTTGGGAAGGAAACAAGGAGCTGAGAAGCTACACTTCATTTTTCCTTTCCTTTAAATCTTTAGGCTTTTCTGTAAATGGAATTGATATGGCTTTGGTGTAAGGTGGAAGGGTGGGGGGGGATTCTCTGGGCTGCAGCTGTAAACAAAGAATCCTGGGAATCTGAAATTGGGCTAGGATCAGAGAGTCAGCTCCTAAATTATAGCTTAAAATTGTAGTTAAGAAGAAATATCTCTGTCTTACTCAGCAGCACCACATGGAAGGTACATCTTCAAGATGTAGAGTTTCCCTTGTCAGCCATCCTCAAGCTGGGCCTCCAGTGGGTTTACTGAGGCCCTTGCTGCAATCCCCAGGAGCTGACATCTTCTGGACTTTATGCTACCACTTCCCATACCATCCGAATAGCTCAGTGCTGCTAAATCCATAAGTAACCATCTAACCTGAACATACAGAGCAGGAGATTCTTGAGAATTCTTCCACCATGGCCACCTCTTCCTAGGATGGTGATGAGAGAGAGCTGTAACATGGCCAGTGAAGAGTTCCACATCACGAGGCCTCTTCCCCCCTCAGCCTTCCTGTGGCCAGATTGTGAGGAGAGTTGTAATGCAGAAAAAGAAAGTGTACTGGATTCTAGGTCTTTTGTGCCTTGATATGTGTCCACAAGATACATAAATGTTTGTTCTATAAGTATGACTGTGAATTTTTTTTAATAGAGGTAGATATAGCTACTCTTGTTTCCAGCTGAAAGTGATGCTGGACTGGTTTGGGTACAAATTGGGTGGAATAGAGCATAAGTAGAAATCAGACTTTAGGGCAGTAGGTGTGAGAGAGGTCTGGAAAATCTGGACCACAAACATAAAGAAAGAGTGGTATGAGCATTACTGTGCCACTTTGGGTGAGGGGTTTTAATTATACACATCCATTTAATTCCAACCAGAGTGGTAGGTGTCATCTTGATGATACTTGTGAGGCATTAGGGCTTGGGTTTTAATGTGGGTAAAAGATGAAGCAGCCACATGGAGACTCTTGCATGTCAGCATCCAGCTCTGTCTGCTCATATCTCTGGAGGCCTCTTGCCTAGGGGGTGGGCTGTGTGACCTGCAGCCTCAGGCTCAGACTTGCCTCAGTTCCAAAGGAAAAATTACTTGATCCAGTGTTCTTCCTAGATTTTTATTTTAATTATCATAACTTAATCATAAACAACCAATCAATTATTTAGTCCACTGACCAAGTTTCTCATTCTAGTACCTAAGGCTCTACTTTGTTCCCTTGACTTTGTCTTACTGCATTTGTGTAATCTGTTTGATCCTCTGATCCCTCTATAACTGGCATCCTCCTCATCCTCCCTTGGAGGGTTAGTCTCCAAACCCCAGCATTGAAACTGATGTTCTCTGTTCCCTTCTGTCTGCTTGCCTTGGAATCTGAAGATGCCTGGTGACTCTTCCCTGTCACTCTTTTCGGGAATCTCAGGGCATCCTGCATGTAGAAGCATCCTTTACTCAAATTGTTTTCCAGAACTATCACTGTTTATAATATTTATTGCCCAGATATCATCAATATGTCTTGTCCTGTCTGTAGGATGAGTCTCTTTCCAGCATCTACAACATGGTCCAGTTCTCCTAAAATGTGCCTCAGGCTCCTGTCAATGTGGGGGGTTGGAGGGGTTGGAGGAGTAGGTCTGGTTCCAGGTCTCAGGTTTGCCCTGTCTGTGCTTGGTGCAGTTCACCTTGAACATGCTGCTCTCAAGATCCAGGAACACCATATTGACATCTTCACTAGTTAAATGCAGACACATGTTGATGAAACCACAGAAGTAGATTTTGTAGAGAAAAACTGTTCATGGAAATACTCAGAATGTTAAAAGAAGAGAGGAATTATCTCTCAATTATCAAAGAGAAAACATGTCTTTTTACAAAAGTATGTAGTAACCCTTTAAAGAAGGTATACTTTGCTTTTTCTAAAGTCAGATAGGGTATTTACGATGAATCTGACCAATTAGAATACTTTAGGGCATTTTAGCTTAAATTAATGAGCTTGTATTTTATTTCATTAATTTTTGCATAAATGTCTTTTCTGATCACTCATGACCTAGAAGAGTGGTCCAAGGTATTTACAAATTGGATGGATCACTTGCACACTATTAAAATGATCAACGTTGTCTTGACTTCTTTACTTGTTCCCATGACTACCATATAAATTTCCCAAAGCAATCATTTAAACGGCCACATAAAATTTTAGATGATTTCCTTTGGAAGGGTAAGAGACCTTGAATTAATAGGACCACTCTTCTGGATGTTTAGGGTAAAAAAGAAATTATTTTTATCCTCCTTGAAATGGTAAGACTTATCACCATACCTGTGTCTTACACACAGTCATATTAAGAAATTGTAAATGTAGTTTGTCTTGCTAGGATACTTTTTTTTTAAAACTTATAAGAATGGGCAAAAATGCTGAATTCCCTAAATGTGGAGAGATCTATTGCAGATTTCACTGAGAAAAATTATAATTATGACCTTCTACTTGGTTTTACAGTTATCGTATTTTAGATAAATTAGCCAGCCAAATGGCACTGCAAATTTTACTCTTCATTTTGTAGTTACTTCTTTAAAAAGCTTATGTAAGCAGTTTAATGTGTCCACAATTTTCTCCAAAGTGTGAATATAAAAATGAGTTTATAAATTAGAAATTCTAGTTCTGTAATACAGTGTCATTTTTTTATCATTTGTAATAATATGAAATTAATTCCTGCTGAATATTAAACATTAAAACATCAAGATGTGCCTTATTATGAATATTCCACTATTTGAGGAAAGCTTAAATCACTCATGATTTTTAGAATATGAACAAACATTCTCATAATGAAAATACATGTTAATATAAAATTTGTATTATTTGAATAAAATCTCTATAGAAAATCTCTATTAAAAATACTTTTCCAAATGTTATGTGGACTACATTAAAAATTTTTTTTAAAAAAGGATAAAAAACAGCATAAAATGGTAAGATTAAAAACAGTAGCATTTGATTCAATAATGACCAGAAATATGAAATTATAATTAGTTTTCTAATTTCAACCATTTTAGAATAAACTAAACCCAAATAAACCTCAACATTTCCAAAAAAAAGTTATCGATGCTAAAATTCTCCACACTATAAATATTTAGGCAATAAACAATGTCTGATTTTCTCAAATTTTATTTTATATCACAGTTCAGGAGATATATAGCTATGTATCTATATATTTCCCGAGGCAGCCAGCTGCAATTCCTGAGGCAACATATAATATTAATTCAGTTTAGCCTCCTGAATTTCAGGAAATTTTGATGCAGACCACATAATATATTTATTTTATGTTTATGGTTTTAGTCAAAGGATTAAATGATTTATTCCTGAAATAGCTGTTTATCTCTTTCCTTTTTAAAATGAAACTTTTTTTCTTCTATTTATATAGCAAGTGATGCCGAGTGAGCTAGTCTATACATTTATAGAATCATGTTACTTCCTCCTGACATTCCTATAGAAAATAACATACTTCCTTCCATTAGAAAAAAAATGAGGTATTTAATTTAAATAATTTATCTTTCTTACTTTGAGAGAGCCAAGAGTATTTTGTGATTTGGTGTATAGTTTTAGAAAGATTAATCCAAGAGGACTGACCATGTCTTGAAAACCAAGACACTAAATTAATTAATTCTCTTCCTCTTTTTCTAATTAATAGGCCATAAGTTATGATACAAAAACTCAAATTTTCATTCCGTTTTTCTGTTTGCATTATGAAATTTGCATTTTCTGACCCTGAGGTTGGGAAATACCTAGTTCGTTAGGCTTAGTCTGATGTGAGAAAGCGGGTGGAGCTAATGTAAAGAGTATTGGAAAGATAATTGATTAAAATAGTTCAACTTATCCTCAGTTTCTGGAATTAAATTGTAATGGTTCTCCCATAAAATACCTAAGACTGAATTATTTTATTAAAGTCTTTTTGAGGTAGCCATTGAGACTAACTATTTTTACTAGAAGACGTAGCCCATCTGAATCATAACCAGTCAGATTAAATTTTTGAGGAGTTGTGAAAAAGTACTCATGAATCAAGAGTTGTATTTTTTGGTCTCTTTGATTGCAAATCATAGAAAAAAGTGTCATGTAGTTTAAGCAAACTGAAAGAGTTTATTACCAGACTTGAGGAACATCTCATTAACCTTAACGTCAGGCGTGCAGCTGGGCCTGAAGTGGTACTTTAAATGCTGGGAGGGCTCTGTGTTTCTGTCTTTTTCCTCACCTTTCTGCATGGCTGCTTGTTTGTCTCTCTGATGACCTTAGTTCAAATGGCAGGGTAAGGTCTGCTCCTCCAGAATCTCAGAATGCTTAATGCAAAAGACAAAAGCCCCAATTCCAGTTTCCCTGCAAGACCAGCCTAGTGTCCTCTCTTGGATCAGGGGTCAGTCCATCATCAATTAGAAACAGTCTGGTCTCATAGGAGGGAGTACCCATCCCTACTGGAGAGAAATGGGGAATAGCGGCCAGATAAAAGTCAATCATAAGACTAGACAGATGTCCCAGTTTCTTCTATAGGAAGTATGGGTAAGAGTGGAAAAAAGATGGAAGACCACTGAATATAAATTTAATATGCTTGTCAATTTTTCTGGAATCTGTTTGTTTTGCTCATCCTTCTCTAGATTTTTCTTTCTGTGTTTCTTTCTTTCTGTGTTTCTTTTCTTTCTTTCTTTCTTTCTTTCTTTCTTTCTTTCTTTCTGTGTTTCTTTCTTCCTTTCTTTCTTCCTTTCTCTCTTTCGGTGTTTTGAACACAGCTAAGAAAGGAGTTCTTTGGTCTTTGGGTGAGATGTTTTGTCAAGGAGTAGTTGCCTTAACAGTTTTTTTTATGTGCAGGAAAAGACTTACACATAGTGAGGGAGGTATGGGGGAGAGATCAAACATTGGAGTCTGAAGACCTATATTCAGATTTTGTCTATGTCACTTCTAGTCATTGGTCAAGTTACTTACTTTCTCTATTAGTCAAGATGGCTAACTTATTATGAAATGGTAACAAATAACTTGTAAAGTCTCAGATGTATTTCCCCCTTGTGTTACATGTTCACTGAGTGTTTGCTGCTCCATATTGTCCTCAAGTTGAGACTTACTTGTTGGAACTTGTCAGTAGTTGTTGCAAAGGGAAACAGAGCTTTGGAGGATCATTTCACATTAAATCTTATAACACATTGCATAGAAATAATGAGATGGCCTTACCCCTACTAGAAAAAGGACCAGGAATTATAATCCAATCATGTGGCCAGAGGGCAGAAAACTGCTTGGTGAACAGTAAGAATGACTAGCACAGCTTTTCTGAGCCTCAGTTTCTTCATAAATGAAATAAAAATGTTGGGAATAAAACACTATAATGTATATAAAACAGCTGCTAGGAATAGTGCCTTGTACATAATAATTTTCATAAAAGATAATTATTAACTTTATTAATTATTATCATTGGGATACCTAAGTTCAGGAATATCTAAGCATATTCTAATGCATTACCAAAAGAATTTAGGAGATTCACAGGGGTCAGTAATCCAGGGCTCATAGGCCAAATCCAGCCCACCACCAGTTTTTGTAAATAAAGTTTTATTGGAATGCAGACATGCCCATTCATTGTGAGGTGTCAGTGGCTATTTTCACTCTAAAATTACAGAGTTTAGTAGCCGCAACAAAGATTATATGAACTACAAGCATTTACAATCTATGCTTTTAGAAAAAACATTTGCAGATCCCTGTTCTAAAGCAATAGCAGGTAGTAAACAAAGTTACCTGTCTTAGTTTGTGTTCCCTTGAAAGCAAGAGCCCAAGACAACAAAGCTGGGTGTAAACAATTTATGTTGGGAATCATCCAGGGAGCAGGAGTAAAGGAGCAGGCAAGATGAGACAGGGAGGTATTCAAAGTTAGCAGGTAGGTGTATAATTACGTAGCCACTTTAGCCTGTGCAGCATTTGCTTGGTTCTACCAGGTCATACTGAGAAGTAGATAGAATGTCTACCTGTATTTCAAAAATTGCCAACCTCAAGGACAGGAGGTAGGAGCCTTTAACCACTGGCTCCTGTCCCTCAATAGTTAAAAGTTTCCACTGGGAATATTAACGCAGTACTTCTGGGCTGTGCTTGCATGTGGGGCAAGAGGACTCCATAAGGATGGAGAATGTTCTGGGCACAAAGTAGAAAGATATGTGGAGTGCTCTGGAGGTGAGTCACTGTCAGTGGGAACTTAATGTGGTGAGGTCCTTCACAGTCGAGACTGAAGTCAGAGTTGGAACTGGGAGACCTGACACGAGGAGCCAGAGGTCTCTCCTGCTTTTTCTGACATCATAAAGCGATCTCTCTCCTCTCAGTTCTCACTTGGCTCTTGAGTACATTCTATTGGCCTTTGTCATCTTGTGCAATGCACGGAGTGGTGTGTGGAGGAGGTGTGAGGAAAGAGTATTTCGTCAGTGGCATTGTTCTCATGCTTGTAATCTCAGTCTAAGGGGGTAAGAAAAACAAGTGCTTAGGAGGTGGTTAGTGATGAAAAAAGTCATTTACCATTTCTAGTGGCCTTTTTTTTTTTTTCCTGTAAAGGATAAGCTAGTGCCTGTCAGATAATAACTATTATATACTCTGATCCTCTTAGGTCTGATAGCAATGCCACTGATAAAACATTTCCTGTTTATCTCTGTTAGGGCTGAAATCTGAGAGGGTATCCACTACAGTGCAGATACCATCAGCCCTTGCCTAAATTTGTGTTGCTCCTGAAACAAATAATTTTCAAGTACATGAGTTTAAAACAAGAAATAAAACCATTTGAAGTCATACTGGAGATGAGTGTTATGAGCAAAAGAAAGCCACATTGAAGAGCCCATTCATGATTCATGGAGGGAAACAAGGATTTTTTCCCCTTTAACCACAATGGAACCTCATTAAAGGAGACAAAATGAATCCATAAATCTGAGTCAGATTATTGAAGTCTTTTATCTGCTAAATATGGCTCCATTAGCGATTAAAAATTACCTTCACTGTTTTTAAATAAAAGGAGCAGTGTAAAGAAAATTACATTTTTCTGCTCTTCTGGATGTTAAGGGCTAGTGTCTTACAGTTTATGCACCTTTTTTTTCCCTTTTTTTAATGTTTATTTTGAGAGAGAGAGAGCACGTGAGAGTGGGGAAGGGGCAGAGAGAGAGGTAGGTACAGAATCTGAAGCAGACTTCAGACTCTGAGTTGTCCACACAGAGCGCGACACAGGGCTTGAACTCAAGAACCAGAAGATCATGACCTGAGCCCAAGTCAGACGCTTAACAAACTGAGCCACTCAGGCACCCTTTACACTTTATGGACCTTTGATTCAGACTTCGAAATCATAATATACTAGATAAACTATATGAGAAGACAAAAATGTTTTTGTTTTTAAATTCATTTCACTAAAAATATCCAACTATCTTTGTGGGAGAAGAAGTAAATATGACTAGAGACATAGTTTAGAGAAGATAATAATGTCTTATACTAGTTTTCCTGAAATGATTAAAATGATTAAGAGGTTATCTATACAAGGACGATTGCTTACGTGAAGGAAGGAATGAATGAGAGTGCAATTTAAGATGATGTGCAGGGTCAAGGAAATTCTGCATAGTTCTTCCAAAGATCTCTAAGATCTTTGAATAAAGCTATTAAGAATTTCTATCCAGTTAAACACACTCTCATTCCCCCCCCACCTCCCATCAGTCTCCTCGCTAGGCTCTAGGCACCGTGTTCCTTTTGTAGTTTTGGGTGTTCTTCTTCTCCCCGGTCTCCAGCACACATATCTGCCTGTGTTGCAAGGTCCTAGGTCAGTCCCCTTCTCTAGGAGGCCCTCCCCTCAGTTCCTTTTCATTCACTAAGTAGATAATCTTGTTATGAATTTAATCCTCTGTGGGAGCACTTGTCAGTTAAGTGTCCAGCTCTTGATTTCAGCTCAGGTCATGATCTCACAGTTTGTGAGTTCGAGCCCTGCGTCAACCTCTGTGCTGACAGTGCAGACCCTGCTTGGGATCCTCTGTCTCCCTCTCTCTTTGTCCCTTTCCTGCTTGCTCTCTCTCTCTTTCAAAATAAATAAACATTAAAAAATTAATACTTGGTGCAAGAACTTTACCTTTACCTAGTATTTTTCACGTGTATATGTTTTGCTCCCTTAAATGTAATGATCTAAGTCCCCAGAAGGAAGCAACCATTTCCTCTATACCTTTTCTGTCCCCTCATTCAATCTGTTGATCGGTCGGATGCTTATATTGGTGTCATATGTACGGTGCTGATGCTAGCTATTCAAGAGTTTTTAATGAATGAGTTGGGCATCTCTGCATTGCCATAGTTGCCATGTTAACACAAGTCTGAAAGTGTCTTTGTTCTATATTTACATGACATTAAACAGAAAGTGTGTTTTTTTTCTTTCACTTTATAAGATGACAAATTTGTCTTCTAAAACAGACAAATATACACAATTATTTTCTCCCAAATTATCTTGACTGTCTCTAAAACTCAGGACCTGGTCATCTCATTCACAAGGTAGCTAAGTAGAAAGTAGTGTTCCTCAAAAGGGCTGCATCTTAAAAAGTCACCATAGATGCTCGTTTAAAATATGGAATTTCAAACACCATCCTAGAACTACTGAGTTAGCGACTTCAGGAGAGAAAAAGCCTGGAATCTGGATTTTATCAAGTAACCAAGTTAGTTTTTATATGCACACAAGTTTGAAACACACTTGGACCTGGGAAACTCTCTGAGGATCTCTTTTTAAACAATAAAGTGGAGATAATTATACCCAACTTATAGAATAACAGTGGGGATTGGATGAGTAAATGTGACTAGATAATATACCTAGGAAAGCCTAATGACATAGAAAGTGGTTGCTAAGCTGTAGGTGAGATTTTCCTGTTTCTTATAACAGGAAATTTTACATTTTATTTTGTAAATTTAAGAGAGCAACAAGAAAATCAATAAGCATCCCTTTAGAAAGCCCCAGCCTCACAGTTGTTCCATTACTATCTGAGCTTACTGACTCATTCCCACTTCTATTTTTCAGTGAAGCTAGCTTCAGTTGGATCTCTTAGGCTTCCCATTGGTTAAGGTAGAGATCAGTTCCAGGGGAGGCTGGTGGGATGCTCTGTATTTTCTTCTGGAATTTTGACCTCAAATTGTCTGATAGGTCAAGAAGATACTAATACTAGTCCATCAACATTACAAATTAAAATATGCATCCACTTTCTTCATTCCTATTCCTTGAAAATTACTTTTAATAATTCCTCTGGAAATTTTAGCAGGGATAATTTTTTCTTAGCTGTTATCTATCTATCTGTCATCTTTCTATCATCTATCTATCTATCTATCTATCTATCTATCTATCATCTATTATTTTTTTCACCTCTTAGTGCTATCTAAAACTAATAGACTAACATCCTAATTTAAATAACACTCTTATCTGCCAATCTATTCAAACAAATATTTAGAGCATATATTCCTATTATTTACTGATCTCTGTGAAATCTCTTAAGTCTGACCTCTATCTATTTTCTTACAGAGGACAAGACTATTTTTAATTTTGTTAAACTTCCTAAGGAGTATCTTATTTCAACTTCCTTAAAAATAGACATGGAGTTTAATGTAAGATGTGGATTTTTTTTTTCCTGGTAGATAACTTAATTAACCATGATGCATTGAATGAGCTAAATATTTTTGGTATCTCATGAAGCTTCAGTTGATTTTATCACTTTAATTCAGAACTGTAAAGTATAATTTTTAAAAGAGTTCCTGAATTCATCAGAGTTATATAATATCTCACTTGTCAAGAGACAACATATTTGTCATGTATGTGTCTATGTATCTAAGTGTCTCTGTATCTAGCATTTATCTATTTTTAGGATATTCAAGAATGCTGAACGAGGGGCGCATGGGTGGCTCGTTTGATTAAGCACCCGACTTCAACTCAGGTCATGATCTCCTGGTCCGTGGGTGGGAGCCCCGCATTGGGCTCTGTGCAGACAGCTGGGAGCCTGGAGCCGGCTTTGGATTCTGTGACTTCCTCTCTCTCTGACCCTCCCCCACCCATGCTCTCTCTCTCTCTCTCTCTCTTCTCTCAAAAATAAATATTATAAAACATTAAAAAATATTGCTGAACAAAAAGGAATATACTATAATGATAATATTGCTATTTAAAAAATATTAGCCATTTCTTGCACTTGTTGCATAGAATTTATTTAAATCTAAATCCCTTGAGTATAACTTTGAACTTCGCTCATAATGACATAAGTACTCAAGTAAAAATACAAAACCAATCTCCTGATTATACCAAATGTTGCTTGTGAACTACATGATAGCTTTCCCTCTGTGATTTATCTGATAAAACTGTCAGAAAGAATTACTTTTTCATTTTAAAGTATTTATAAGTTTATTACTTTTTCATTTTAAAGTATTTTTAAGTTTAGAAATGTTTTTTTTCCAAGGGTTTTAGAATTCTATTTCAACGCCATGCGTAGAACTAACCATTTGTCTCATAGCATCTTGGAAGTTTATTCTTCAGCCAGTAACTACTAACACCATTAGGGTACCCTGAGGCACCCATGATCTGATAGTCTATGTGGAAATTAACATGAATTCTAGGAGATTGACTAGCACTTGAAGGATACTGACGATCCTAAACACCAAAAGTAGAATCCCAATCAGTCCTGGAAGAGCTAAGAATGTGTCCTCAAGCCCTGTATGATCTTCTTGTCATCACTCTTACAAATGATATAATCATTGCACAAAGGTAGGGACAAGTGTATTTTGGGGAAAAAAGTCAATTTAGTGGGAAATAATTTTAAATTGATTAGGTTTCAAAGATTATGTCAAGGCATATAAGAAAAATTAGGCTTGGTTCATCTGCTCATAGTAAATGGAATATTATAATGATTTGGAGTCCTGGTAAGTTTTAGGTTGGGCAAGTTCTTTATTTTTCTGAGCCTAGTTTGATCATATCTTAAATTTTGGTGAAAATACCTACCTTTCAGGTTTGACATAAGGCGAAACGAGATAATGTAAGTCTAGCTCCCAGTACACTGCCTGCCACATAGTAAAGAATGGCTGCTGTTAAATGATAGCAGTGTTGTATTTGAAAAATATTTTGCCCAACTGAAGAGAATGGAGCATATTAAAAGAAATGCTTTGATGGAAATGTTTTGTTGGATGTATTCAATTTTTATTTTTTAAGATACTGCTACAGATCCCAGTCCCCAAATGATTTGTCACCTTTGCGTAGAACTTGCCTCTTTAGTAATTTTTACTCATGTGCCTTACTAAAATGTCAGGGAAGCTCTCCCAGTCTCACAAAAGAATCTCTAGAGGGCCATTATTATTTCCAGACTTTTCGGGTCAGGGGGAAAAGGAAGAATAGATAAATATGAAGAGAAGTATGGAAATTATTATAGCTTAGGAGCCTTGGTTTAATGTAGACCACCCCATTACTTTAAATTAATATGTTCATGTGCACCAAGATAAATTTTAGAATGTAATCCAAGTTTTAAAAATATTTTAAAAATTCAATACCTTCATAAATCTCACCTTATATTTTATCTTGAAATTTAGCATCAGGCCAAATCAATTTTTACCAGGAGCAGTTAACTATACTAATAAAAGTAGTAATAAGGGACTAAAATAAAATAAATAGTCCTAACTATCCTAATTATATTGACATCACTTCTGATGACAAAAAAAAAAAACAAAAAACAAAAAACAACACCAGTAATGAAAGTAAATTTCATTATTATTATATTCTGGAATAGCTTTCTGATTAAGATATACTATAACCATCATTTTTTCACAAGTAGTTTTTTATCATATTTTTAGTTTAGTGATGAGATGATTTATTGCATTTAAAAGTGGAATTGAAGAACTTTATCCTTAAAATTTGGTAATGGTCGCATCACTTTTAAACAATTTCTGGGTAGGAAAGGTCTGTTGGTAGCCTACAATAGGCAAACAATAAAAATTGTTGAGCCATAGTTTTCTTTGTTTTTTTGGTTTTTTAAATTAAAAAAATTTTTTTGAACATTTATTCATTTTTGAGAGAGATATAGAGTGTGAGTGGGGGAGGCGCAAAGAGAGAGGGAGACGCAGAATCCAAAGCAGGCTCCAGGCTCTGAGCTGTCAGCACAGAGCCCAACGTGGGGCTCGAACCCACGAGCAGTGAGATCATGACCTGAGCAGAAGTCAGATGCTTAACTGACTGAGCCACCCAGGTGCCCCGACTCATAGTTTTAAATCAAAACAATAAAATAATTTCCATGAAGCAAGAATAAATGCTAAGAAAACTGGTTGGAAGAAATTATAATTAATTGATTAATTACTGTTGAGAGGGAGAGTGTGTGCATGCAAGTGAGGGAGAGGGAGAGAGAGAATCTTAAGCAGGCTTCGCACTCAGCGCAGAGCCCAATGTAGGGCTTAAACTCACCACACTGGGATCATGACCTGAGCCAAAAGCAAGAATTGGACACTCCACTGGCTGAGCAACCCAGGAGCTCCAAGGAAGTAATAATATTTTACAGAGTTTCCTTTGGTTGTTTTTAGTTCACATTTCTCTTCCTTTCTCCCTTTGAGTGTTAAAAAATTAAAAAAAAAATTTTTTTCTTGCAGCCAGACACCATCCCAAAAAATTCAAGCTGTTTTCAGGGTTTTATCACACAAAAGAACAGAGTTTAACCTTAAATGATTTTAATATTCATTTTCTGAATTATTTATTTTATAACCATTCTAGTCATTGCCTAAATGTTATGTTCATATTCTCTCAGGTTTCGATAAAAGGAACAAAATATCACTGAGGAAACTTATGTGGTTTGATCATGGGAAAAAGGTGCAGAGATGGATTCCACAAGGCCAACCAAACATTAGAGCCTGTAGATTATTTTGAATGTCATAGAGTGGAAAAATATTAAACAAGCATATAAAAATTCACTGGAAAATGGAAAGGTTTAAAGCTAATAATGTGGATTAATGTTGCAGAGTCAAGTCAGGACCACCCCTAAATATTTCTCAGAGAGATATCTACACCCCTTATACAGCAATGCCAAGAAAGGTGATATTGAACTCTAAAGAAA
This sequence comes from Cryptoprocta ferox, assembly GCA_028646485.1. Lineage (NCBI taxonomy): Eukaryota > Metazoa > Chordata > Mammalia > Carnivora > Eupleridae > Cryptoprocta > Cryptoprocta ferox. The sequence continues at coordinate 116,513,048 of CM053574.1, read as the reverse complement.
AGAAAAGAAGCTAGTAACCTATTTAGAGCTCATGATGGAAACAGGGAGTAAAGAAATTAAGGAGGTGGACAGAAATTCTCCATTTTTATAATTATATTTATGATGTGGGTGAAGCCCGAGGACACTAACCTAAAGGACTTTTATGATGGAGGATAATATATTTGGAAAGGATCGTCAGGGAGAAAAGTGAGGGAATAAAGATTATTGTAAGCATCTTCGAGACCCTGGTTCAATTCTTCAAGGAGAAAAATAAAAAGGAATTTTCAAGATAAGTGTTTTATTATTGGACTCGAAGCTATAGACTGAATTTTCTTAGTGTAGTTTATCCATACGTTGGAACTATAGAATATAGCAATAAATAAATTATAAGAATTGGGATGTGATATCAGAGTTCAATGCAAATATAGTATGAAATTGTGTTGTATAACTCCTACATGAGAACAAAATCACTTGAGCAGTGATTTTGGGGGCACAACGGTTCCGTTTCTCATTCTGGCACAAGGTAGAATTTCATTTTGTCTTTTTGAAGCTGGATGTGGTCATGTAACTTGCTTTAGCCAATGGAATGTCAGTAGAATTGTGTATCATCTCAAGGCGGAAGCTCAAACCCCAGTGCAGGATCCCTAAAACCCCTTCCTGAAGCCTCACTGTAGAAACACACATAAAGCTCAAACCTCTGTCATCCTGGGTACCTGAATGGTTGATGAATGGATCCTTCCCCAGAATGATCATTTGCTTTTTCAATCCTTTTAGGTCTCAGAGAGCTCGTAAACTTGACATAATGATATTTCCTATATTATAGGACTGTTGTGGGAATCAAAGATGTTTCATCTTGGGTCTTGGGATGGATGTCCACTACAGGCTCTCTATTAGTATTATTGTTGAAATTTAAAACAAATGTAAAATGGTTAAAGCTCTCTCTCCATAAGTGTTATATTTTTATTCCTAAATGATAATTTGTAAAGGTTCACTTAATTATGTTAGTTTTGTGCAATTTACCTTTTCTTACATTGCTAATAGTTCCAAAACATAGTTAGCATTAAAAAGTCATAGAGTCTCCACATATGCTTAACATGGAAATCACATTAATAATCTCATTAGACAGGAAGACTAGGTAAGGCACAAAGGTACATGCTTTTACAATTCAGCCAAAGATGACTAGCAAAAAGGGCAAAGAAGAGAATTACAGTGGCTTAGCCTCTAGCTGTCTAAGGGGTTTATGGTGTTCTAGAAAACTATAGACGGGAGTGGTCAAGAATTATGTTTCCAATATTACTAAAAGAGCAAGGGAGTTATTTGCTGAAATCCTGTAATTCAAATCTATTTGTACCTTAAAATCATTAAAAAATGTGACAAAACAGACAAGGTCATCGCTCTAGAAGAGTTTTGACTGTGAACAATTTTGGCAGTTAACAATTCCTGGAAAGAAGGAGCACGCATAATAAGATTCAGCATAAGCCAAGGAGAACGAGTTCCATTTCTTTAGTAAGTGATTTCAGTCTATACTGTAGACTTCTGACAAGGCTCAAGGATTTGCTGTAGAATGCCTCCAGTGATGAAACTGCTTTAAATACAGTTTTTCAACCAGGATTTTGTTGTTGTTGTTGTTGTTGACTGAGATTTTGCAATGCAAAAAGGGACCATTTAAATCAATTTATTGGCATATCATTGCTTAACTGGGACAATATGACTCATAAGTTAAGTGATTACAATATGCAATGGAGTGAGGCTTGAAAGTGTGGCTTTCTAGGGGCGTCTGGGTGGCTCAATCAGTTGGGCATCCAACTCTTGATTTCGGCTCCTGTCATGATCCCAGGGTCATGGGATTGAGACCCGCATCATGCTGGGCATGGAACGTGCTTAAAATGCACTCTGCCCTTCTCCCCTGCCTGCTCATGTGCGTGCTCTCTCTCCTTCAAATTAAAAAAAAAAAAATGCGGCTTTTTATAAAATAGGTGCTGCTCAGAATTTATTTAGAGTCAATTATGCCATAATATTTAGAACAGCTTTGTAAATTTTTCTCAAAAATTTCCAATGCATACATTTCATCAGCCCACTCTTCCAGTGGAGATTAATCTGTCAAATAAGATGAGTGAAATGCGATTTAATTATATTTGTTGCACACACAGTTCTCCTCTCCCTGGTCTGAGAAGAAAACAGGACTTGCTTCACTCCGGCACTTAATACAAGCCCTCAATTGCTTTCTACAGGCATACCCCGCTTTTCAAAAGGTCATGTTGCGCCACGTTGCTTTTACAGAAGACCTACGCTAGTATCTGTTTTCCCAAACTGAAAGAAATCCAGAGAGGCTTTTAGTTTTTATGAGAAAAGACTAACAGCAAATGGCATTCAGCATTTGTTTTGTGGCGAGCTGTTGTAGAGGCAGCGCTTGCCTGCCCGATTCCTTTCCTGGGAGCTACACTCAGCATCTCAGCCTCAAGACACCAGAGCTTTGAACTGTGTCTGTGAGCATCTGTGCTTTATCTTGATTTATTTTGTGCATCCATTAGCAATATGTGTCCTAAGGTATCGGAAAAGCATAAGAGTTGTGTTTTGGGGTCTGGGAATGCTCACAAATTTTTCCATACAAATTAACGGTAATTGCTTCGGGTAGCCGGGAAAACTTGTATGCTACTCTGCAACTTTTTAAGGCTTACCAATGAAACAAATTTGCTGAAATGGGTTTCATGCAGTAGCTTCATATTATTAAAGGAATTTACCAAGGCGGCTAAATATTCAAGCATGAGACTTCCTACCTTAGGAATCAGCACTTTGGATCTCTGCTATAAGACAGCGTTTTGGCATTCTGGAAACTTCCTGGCATACGGTTTTATAGCTTAGGGCCAATTTTACTATTCTCAGTGATTAAATAGAAGTATAATTATTTATAAACCTTCATCTAAAAATTCAAGTGAGTACACTTGATTAAAATAAAATATCTAAGAATAACTGGCATCTGATCAGAACTTTGGAGTTTTCTCAAGGCCTTCACGTAAGGTATTTTACTTAAGCCTTACAACAGCCTTGTTCATTCAGAAGTATTACCTCAATTCACACACAAAAAAACTAAAGTTCAGAGAAGTTAGGGGAATTGTTCGTGGTTACACAGGCGTAATCTGAAGGAGCCCCAGTTTGAATGTGACTCAGCTCTGAATTTTCTACATATTCCACATTACCAAATTTTCCCTCCAAAACAGTGCATACATAGCAAGCCACAAGTGTAATTTTTTCCTAGAGCCACATTAACAAAATATAAAAAGTAATCAGTGGAATTAATTTTAATAATATATTTTACTTGATCCAAAATAGCAAAAAATATTGTCACTTCAACCTATATTGACTTTAAAATTACTAATGACCTAATGCAGGTTTGCTTTTTTTTTTGTACCAAAGCTTTGAAATCTAGTGTGCACTGAAACTACATCTCAATTTGAATGCTAAATTTTCACTGGAAATACTTAGCTAGTATATAAATCTTATAAAATTTAAAGTTGAAAAAGCCAATCCACATATATAAGTTATTCTAAATATATTTAAATGTTTTCTAATAATTAACTTCAGTACAAGTTTCAAACTTAAATGTAAATTAAATTAAAATTTAAAATTTAATTCCTCATACCAGAGGCATGTGTGATGCACTCACTAGCCACGTGTGACCACTGTCTTGGAGACGGTGGCATATGATTGTCTATTCCCATTAGAGTTGAAAGTCACTTTCACATTGTTTGTTTCACCTTTTGTGTACATCTTTCGTGTACAGCAATCATGTACATCAAGAAAGAGATGAATGTTAAAGGTAAGCAATTACGTAATCAAATTGATTTTCTTTCTTGTTTTCGAGGTAATTTTTAAATGGGCAAATTGATAACACAAAGTGAGATTTTTATGGAAATACATTGACCTAAAAGAAGGGGTTGCCTGGGTGGCTCAGTCGGTTAAACATCCCTCTCTGGATTTCCCTCAGGTCATGATCTTTAAGGGCCTGTGAGATCAAGCCCCGCATGGAGCCTGAATCAGGCTCTGCACTGATAGTGTGGAGCCTGCTTGGGATTCTCTCTCTCCCTCCCTGCCTGCCTCTCCCCCATGCATGCTCCTGCACACTTGCTCTCTCTCTCTCTCAAACAAATAAGTGTGAAAAAACCCCACATTCTTTCATAGGTCAATTAAACAGTACTTAAGAAAATGCAGCTCATTTTCTTTAGCTGTTGACCAAAATGGTGGCTTCTGGCAGTCACTGCATGGATTTCTGTCAAATGTGAAAGTAGTTTTTTTTGCCCTTTGCACTACAGTACCCATTTGTAGCTGCTTCCCTCAGGAAAGGGAGAGTTTCGAAGAATGTAATGAATGTTTGAATGTGAAAAATAGCTAGGTAGGTGAAAGTTGCCTTGGAATCTCGAATAAATGTTTCCTCACCTGTTTCTCCCTTCTGTAGCACCTCCTTCACCACTTACTGTACTTCCCTGTTGTCCTCTGCCATAAATTCAGATAATTTTGGACAAAAGAGTCCTTCTTGTCTCTTCACGTGACTTACCCTGTGATTTACTTTTCTCAGGAAAAGATGTCATAAACTCATTCATTGAAAGGGATGATTGACACCTCTACTAGAGATATTAAAATATGGAATGAGAAATTTGGGTAGCAGCAGGTTATAAAAATATTTTTTAGGGGATAGTAGTATTCTCAAGTCATAACACCTTGTCAGGGACCTGTTCTGCCGGTACTCCACAGGACATGTTCAGCCACATTCTGTTGCATAAACTTTAATACAAAAAGGATTCCTTCTCTTTTTCATCTGAGTTTTAGTAGAACACAAAATTGAAAAATTATGTCCATTGTTGAGTAGCTAGCTAAAAGGAAGGCTTCTTTAGTTTATAAAATTCAATTGACATATCTATCTCCATAAGGCAGTGCTGTAATATCCAATAGATTTGGGTCTAGGGCGCCCTGTCAGAATTGACTCCACACAGAGAGGGTTGTTCTTCTTTATGGATACATTTCTTTAAAAATTCATGATCATTCCTTGCCAAATTATTGGACATTCCAAGATCCCTCAGAAGGACTTTCTCTTGATTAACAATTATAGCCTTCTGCCAATAATATACTAAATACGGTTACAAAAGGGCTGGGGCTGCCAGAAATTGCTCAGTTCCAAATATTATGAAATATTCTGTCCAGGTTGTGGAGCCAATACACCATTTCTGGGAAATTACTGGCAAACTGTTATAAGCTACTTTGAGTCTGTGTAGAAGGATATCAAAACTCTTCTTGAAAATTGAGCTTATTAACTATTTGAATAGTTATAATAGATTATTTATAAAACAGATGTCAGATATCAAGAATAATGATACGGTGGACGAAGTTTAAGAAAAATAAGATTACCATTAGTTTTCAATTCCCTAGACGAAATTACCTCCGTTAGAGGGAATCATTACCTGATGTGTGCTTTAGTCAGTACCTTATTAGACCTTGGTTTTATCCTACATTTGTTTATTTCCCTAAATAATATATGACTTAGTTTTCTAAATTAAAAAAAATTTTTTTAAAGTTTATTTATTTTTGAGACAGAGAGAGACAGAGCACGAGTGGGGGAGAGGCAGAGAGAGAGAGGGAGACACAGAATCTGAAGCAGGCTCCAGGCTCTGAGCTATCAGCACAGAACCTGACACAGGGCTCGAACCCACAAACCATGAGATCATGACCTGAGCCAAAGTCGGATGCTCAACTGACTGAGCCACCCAGGCGCCCCAAGTTTTCTAAATTTTTGAAGTTTATAGGAATGAAATTATATTATATGTGTTTGTTTGCAATTTGCTTTTTGTTGTTCAACAGTGTGTTCTCCCATGAACACTAAATAATGGTTTTTATTGTTCATCCTTTCTGGTGCTTGAGGTGGTGAGTGTTAAGTACTACTTTATTACTACTTGAATATATATTATTTGTTTTATACTCTTGTGATATGTAGATGTTCTTTACATATCTAAGTACTAATGTGTTACAAATAGTTTCTCCCAGTTTGTGGCTCATCTTTTCATTATATGATATCTTGATGAAGAGAAGATCTTAAATCATCAAATTTATCAATATTTCCTTTTCACTTTCATTTATTGTACCTTGTTTAGGAAAGCTTTCCCTTCTCTTCCCCTTCAGATGATGAATGAACTTTACGGTCTTTCAAAATTTTGTCTTTTACATTTGCTTTAATTTACCTGAAAACAATATATGTGGATGTTTCAGGTAGACGTCCAATTTCACACTTATTTGCCATGTGGATACCCCAGTGTCCAGGTATCACTTATCAAATTGTCTGTTTTCTTCCCCCAGGCATCTGTGATACTAGTTAAGTCATAAATATGTAGGCTTATTTATGAATCTCTGCTCCATGGTCAATGTATTCATCTTTGCACGAATACAAAAGTGCCATCATTTAAAGGTATAATGAATTTTATCTTGTGAATCAAATCTTCTCACCTTGCTCTACTTCTTCAGAATGTCTTGGCTGTTTATACTATTTCCTCTTAGTATATATTATAAAGTTAACTTATGACATTCCTTCCATTGCTTCCAAAGTTGTGTGTTTGATTTGAATCTCTTAACTGGAAATCTCTTTGACTCTATAGATTAACTTATGGAAAAGTGCCATCTTTATAGTATTGTCATCCAATCCACAAATATAGTACATTTTCCAGGTTATTTATTTCTATAATGACTTTTAATAATGCTTTATAAGTTTCTCTATATAGTCTACATTCCACTCTCTATATTCTCTAAATACTACACTCATCTATTATTTTTGCACAACATATTTTTTGATGCTATTTAAAAATCTACACCTTGATGAGTTATTTACTACATATATATGTATGATAACATGTATCTTTATATTGTAAAATGTCCCCTTATTTCTAGAAATCCTTCTTGTTTTAAAGTATGATTTGTTATATCTTATGATTATAAATGTACTTCCAAAAGGTAACATTTTTTTTCATCTTTATTTAGATTTACTCACAGATTTACCTTTTTTTAAATTATGAATTTCTTCTTGCATCTCTATACTTTCCATGGATTATTTTCTTTCTGCCTAAAGAAACTTTTTAAACGATTTCTTCAGTTTAGGTTTATTGATGATTTATTTTCTCAGTTTTTGTTTCTCTGAAAGTGTCTTTATTTTACCTTAATATTGGTGAACACAGTAGATATTTATTCTCTACTAGGAAGTTGAAAATATTACACTGACTTCTGACTTCCATTCTTTGTTGTTGAGAAGTAAGTTTTCAGTCTTATTAGCCTTTTGAAGTAATATTTATTATATCTTGACTATTTTTAATATTTTTATCTTCAACAGTTTCAATATCACGTACATTTCTTTATAGTGGTTTGTAGAACTTCTTGGATATGTCCCTTGGTGAATTTTATCATTATTTCTTTAGTTATTGTTTGTTTCATTACCTCTCTCTTCTTTTGAGGTTCTAATTACATCATGGTAAAATTTTTGACTATTTCTTCTATAACTCCTCTTTTTTAAAAAATATTTTCATCCTGTCTTCTCTTTAAGATTCTATTCAGTCTGCTTGATGTCTTCAGCCTGATCTTCCATTTTATTACTTTTCTCATCAACTGTTTTGAATATGCTGTAAACCACATCCATTCAACTTTATTTCAAATTTGTGTATATCCATTCTAGAATACACATTTGGCATTTTTTTATAGTTTCCAGTTATCCAATAACATTTTCCAAATTAGTATTTTATTTAATAGAAGACATTAACATATTTGGCTTATTTCTGATATATATATATTTAAATTAATTAACTAACTTTTTCAATTAACTTTTACACCCAACATGGGGCTTAAACTCACAACCCTGAGATCAAGAGTCACATGCTCTACCAACTGAGCCAGCCAGGTGTCCCTTGTTCATTTCTGATAACGCCAGCATGCGGGTGACCTGAGATAGTTTTTCGACTTTGCTTTTCATCTTGGTGCTGATCATTTGGTCTTGTGTCCTGATATTCTGAGTAATTTTTTAATGATGCCAAACAGGCTATATGAAAAATTGTAGAGGTAGTATGATTCTCTGGATATTATATTGTCCTCTAGAAAAAAACTAATTGTAGACTGGGCTTTAGTCTTATGAGGTCTGGTCTATTTCTGGTTCAATTCCACTCCTAGGAAGTAACCTTTTAGGAATTCCAGCTAAAAGCATGAGGTCTTTACTATGACTTTTTCCTCCATGGAAGGCTTAGTACACTAGTTGTTGCTCTATAGCCAATTAAGACTGATGAAAAGTTGTGCTTAGGAAATCAGCAAACATCTTGGGGTAAAAAGTGGGACTGAATGAGGCTGAAGTGAGCTCTTTTTCCACTTCCTCTCAGATCTTTGTTAATTAAATCTTCACTAGATTAGTGTGTCTTGAATGTCTTCAAACTGTTAGTTTTTTTTATTTTGTCTGTGTTGGTCTACTATAAGAGAGTTCATAATTGCCTGAATTGGAAATCCTTTACGTAAGCTTGAAAATGATATGTGTTCTGTAAGTTTGGGGTGCATTGTTATACATGTATGTGTTAGATCATATATAAACATCTGTTTACATCTTCGATATTACTGTTGATTTCATTTTAACTGCTTAATCGGTAAATTAGATGTGTCAAAATCTACAAGTATGATTCTGGATTTGTCAATTTTTCTTATTCTATCAGTTTTTACTTTGTGTATTCAGAAGCCATGTTATTCAGTCTATTCTATGTTAGAATCGTTATGTTTTCCTAGAGAATCAAAGTTTTTAAAACTTTATCATTATTTAGTATTCCTGTTTTATAGTTAATAATAATAATGTATATATCTTCTTACATTTGTTGTAATTACAGATATATTTATTTCCAAGAAACCCACAATGTTTCTTTTTTCTCTTTTCCTACTCTCTTTTAGATTTATGAAGTATCTTTTCTCAGTGAATTAACTATAATCTTCAATGCATGGCACAGTATCATAATTTCCAGTACTTATGTGTGAGGCCCTCTCCTGTATTATGTATATATTTATATATTTGTTTGTTTTTTCTTTATTTTTCCCTTCTGTTACACCAAATCCCTATGAACCTTTTGTTTTCATATGATCTTTCTAAGTGTGGATTGTAATTCTGTATGCATGTGTTTTTTATTTAGGTAAATGTTATTGAACTAGATATCTCTATCTTCCTTACATTTTTTATTTTTAAAGTCAGCCTGATTGCTTTTGGACTTGCATTTTTGTTCTCTGTCCATGTGGTCTGCCTTCTAGGTGCTGCCTAGGATTTCACGATGTGAACCCACTGTATTTGTACGCTGTGTGCTTCCAAGAGTCTGCTACCACAAAAATGTTGCAGTGAAGCTTATTCATACATGAAATCTAGAAAGTTCTTTGCTTTCCACATCCCTTGTCTTGCTTCCTCCATCACAGTCTCTTGCCTCAGGGGCTGACGTGTGTGGATTACATCAATGTGTTCCTTTGCCATCTGTTACTTGGTAAGGTTTAGCTAACAATGAACCTAGCAGGTCAGAGATGGCAGAAAGGAGAGGGATTTGGGGTATTTCTGACTTTGTATGGTCATTTCAGGTTGACTTCCTTGCCTTATCTACATTTATAATTCCTCTCCAGAAAGCTATCTATCTTTATAAGGCTTTTCTCCTTGAAGATTCTTGCAGTTGCTTCCTTCCCTCTTCCCTTTGGGTCTAGAGGTGGTAACAGCCCAAAATTTTGAATTCTCCCTTTAGGTTTTCCTGCATTGTACTTGTTCCCCTTATAATAGTTTTATTGGCCTCTTGCTTCAAATTAGTCTAATATGCTGGGATCTTGACTGATATAAGCCCTTATGGAACTCTAAGAGAACTGACATTGTTTTACTGTTGCTGTTACTGATTTTTTAATTCATCAAATTCTAAAGCTAATCAATATCATTAGCCTCACAAATGATACAAGAGTTGAAAAACACTTTCTCTATTTCATGAACTCTCTGGATTTATATGCTATTTTTTGTCTTATACTTTATTCTATCTTTAACATTTCTCAAATGTAATTATTAATGTATACAGTCAGTCTTTGTTTTGCTTTCCTCACATGGTTGCCATTTTCTCTTTTTATTTATGTTTGTGGCTCAAATATTTAATGTTGGATCACTTCCCTTTACCTGATGTGCAGCCTTTAGATTTTTTTTTTTTTTTGCCATATATCTATTTGATGTTAATGATTATTTTCTTTCAGCACATTGATATTATTTCACTGTATTCTTCCTATTGTTGCTGTTGGTAAATTAGTGTCAGTCTAATTCTTCTTTCTTTGAAGCAATCTGTGTTTTCTGTTTAGCTGTTTTTAAAATTTTCTCTTTGTCTCCGTGGATGCCACTTTTACTGTGGTGTCATTGGATATGGCTTTCTTTTTACTTATCCGAGTTGCAGTGGACTGGCCCTCCTGAGCCTTACTGGTGATTTTCAACTTTTCTAAAAATTTCTCATAATTGCTCTTAAATTTTTTTCTCCTTTATTCTTCTCTTTCTGTCCCTATGCAACTCCAATGGGAAGTAAGTTAAACTTTGTCATTTGTCCATATTTTTCAAACTCAATTTTTAAAATTCTATATCACTGGACTTCTGGATTACTCTTCTCAGATATATTTTGTAATTTACTACTTCTGTCTTCAACTATTCTAATCTGCTATTAAACTCATTCATTGATTTTTTAAAATGTCTTCTTTAATATAATTTTTATTTCTAGAACTTCCACTTATTTATATTTAAGATATATTTGCTAATTTTAAAAATTCTTGTTTTTGTTCCATTGTCATTCTATTATATTATTGTTTTACACTTCTAAAATTATACATTTCTCTGAATTGTGGAAAACACGATTATATGGTATTTTATATGTGGTAATTCCAAAAGGTCAAATGTTTTGAAGTCCTGATGCTATTTTTCCTCATGGTGTCTTGTTTCCTTGAGTGCTTGTTATTTTTGATGGAGTACTCCTGTTTCTTGAATATTTCGTGTGTTAAATATTGAGATCTTATGTGAAAGTTTTTCCTCCAGTAATGACTTTCATCAATAAAGTTGTTCCCCTTCTAGGAATCTGAGGCATTTCCAATTCATGACTTTTTCTTAGTTTGTTTAAATTCTAGTTAGTTCACATACAGTGTAGTATTAATTCAGGTGTAGAATTTGGTGATTCATCACTTACACACAACAGCCAGTGCTCATCACAAGTGACCTCCCAACTACCCATCACCTATAACCCATCCCCCTTTCCTACCTCCCCTCCAGCAACCCTCAGTTTGCTCTTTATAGTTAAGAGTCTTTTTTTTTTATGGTTTGCCTCTCTCCATTTTCCCCTCTATGTTCATCTGTTTTGTTTCCATGACCATGTTTAATCAAACTCATACCTTGCAGCTACCTGAACTACACTGGTTGCAAACTGAGGAGAGACCCACCTGTGGTTACACATTTTCAGGGGAGATCACTTCAAACTCAGCTTTAAATTTTCACTTGGGGAATTTTCTTAAAATCTTTCATGGTAAACATTTGGGGTCTAAGATTATTTCTTTTTTTTATTAAAAAAATTTTTTTAATGTTTACTTATTTTTGAGAGAGAGACAGCATGAGCAAGGGAGGGGCAGAGAGAGACACACACACAGAATCTGAAGCAGGCTTCAGGCTCTGAGCTGTCAGCACAGAGCCTGAGGGCTCAAACTCACAAGCTGTGAGGTCATGACCTGTTGGAGCCTTAACCGACTGACCCACCCAGATGCCCAGGTCCAAGATTATTTTTCATTTACCTTTGCACTGAAGGTGTAGTACTTTGAGTTTCCAGGAATATCTTGGAAGTTTTCTAGTAGTCTCTATATCTTCGATGTTTCTTGGGCTTTTCTCCAGGTATCCATTTCCTTAAAACTTATGAAAACTAAAGATGAATTTCTCTTGGTCAGCAAAACCTCTTGCAGTATGTAAGTACGTTTTAGTGCTCTGCTTACTTCTCTGAAATAAAACTTCTTTCTTTTTAACCTCTTTGTACTTCTCAATGCTTTTGTCAGTTCATTAATGTGTTTTAAGATATTAGAAAATCATTTTATCTAGCATTTTTTCTTGTTTGCAATAACAGAATAGCCAGAGTATCTAATCTACCATTACTCCTGGAAACACATTTTAATTTTGTGGGATTTTGGCAGTACTATAAGTATTTCAGTTATTCAAACACTTATGTTATTGGCATGATTAATATTTAATATGTTTAGAACAATGTTAGGAGAGAAGATTTTGTCTTCTCTGTTGCTAACACAGATACTGTTCTTTCTGATATTCCTGTTGTTCTTTCATCATTGCTATGGGCAATGGATCCTCCTGAAATGTGATTTCACAAGGCAATTTTCTGTATTTGTCTTCTGTGATTCACTAACAGCTTGTTTGATTTTCATAACAGAAAATAATTCTTTCCATATGCCAAAAGACAACTCATTTAAATAAGCCTGGTTCATGGTTTATCAACTTGATTACATCAGTTCTTTGAAAATATAGGAGTTTATACTATGGTTTTAGAATAAATTGCTTTCTCCAGTGTCATTTATATTTTACTAGAAAACAAACATGTAATTTGTAATGCCATGCCATCATACTAATAGAACAAGGAGGGATTTATCCCTCCATCTCATCAAAAAGTCAAATGCATAACAAATCAATGTCAATGATGAGAGTATTTCTTGTGCATTGTAAGGATCAAAGTAAGCTAAATGACATCTTCAAGACAAAGCCATTGTCATTGGTCATAGGAGTGAAGCAAGGTCATGAGGTAGAATGGAAAACATTTTTTTTTTTGCCTTGTAATATCTATTTAAGTTAGCGATTCCCACCATGTAATTCATATTAAGGGAGTGTGAAAGCCTTTCTGAAATCGTAACATATGTTGATGTACTTTTTTTTTAAAATGTATGTTCTTGTTTTTCCTAATAACCTTGTAGAGCCTATGAAGCCTACAGAAGGTATCCTATTTTTTCCCACATAGAATGAACTAATATCAAACATATGTAGTTAATAACAGATATATGATATCTCATAGTCAGATGTTGCTGTAATTTTGAAATTAAAAAGTTCAGAAGATTTCATTTCAGATTCTGAGATGATTGTCACAGAAGGTAACTAATAAAGAAACATGGATCTATTTCTGTAGTAGTTCTTTTCTATGAAAACTCTTGATGTCAAAAATAAATATCAAAGGAAAGCCAAACGCAAAACCTAAAAAATAATTAACCTAGTCAGATTCATTATAACCTGATGAATACTCTGTACTTAAAAGGTGAAAGAAGTCCCATATAACGGTTCAAATTCTGTTGTAACAGCTTTCACTTTGTTTTAACCTTATTAAAGTCTAGTGCTAAGCTAAATAAGTCAGAGAAAGACAAATACCATATGATTTCCTCATATATGGAATTTAAGAAACAAAAGACACAAGCAAAGGAAAAAAAGTGAGAGAGAGGGAGAGTCAAAGCAAGAAACATTTTAATTATAGAGAATAATCTGATGGTTACCAGAGGGGAGGGGTGAAATAGGTGATGGGGATTAAGGAGTGTACTTGTGATGAGCACAGGGTGATGTATGAAACTTTTGAATCACTATATTGTATTGAAACTAATATAACACTGTATGTTAACTTACTGGGTTTAAAATAAATCTGAAAAAAAGCATATTAAACATGGAAAAACCCCATGGGCTCCTGGGTGGCTCAGGTGGTTAAACGTCCAACTTCAGTTCGGTTCACCATCTCATGGCTCGTGAGTTTGAGACCCACGTCAGGCTCTGTGCTCACAGCTCAGAGTCTGGAGCCTGCTTCAGATTATGTGTCTCCCTCTCTCTCTGCCCCTCTCCCTCTCCCTCTCCCCCCACCCCCTCTCTCTCAAAGTAAATAAACATTTAAAAAATATGGAGAAACCCCAAAAACCTTACTATAGTCTATAAGTGAATTATAAAATAAGTTTCAATTGGGATCTAATGCTTCTTACCTTTCCCCACAGACTCTTGAAACTTTCATGTAAAGCTAGCTTTCTTTGAATAGCTTTGGTATATAAAGGTAGATACACTAGGAAAATATAGGAGAAATAAATACATGACTAGGAAAATACATGCCAAGGAAAATAAAATGTCATTTGAAGAATCCTTGGTTTTATTCATAACAATGAGAGTAATAATAATAATGATGGATGAACAGGAGATGTAATTACGCTTTACTGGACATACTGGAATAGCAATTTTTTTTCTTTCTTTCCAAGTGAACTTTGGAGATTATGGCTAAAAAAGAAACATTGTGAGAATACAACGTCTTTTGGGTACTGTAGTCTGTGAAATGAATACAGAGAATAATACTAGTGTAACAATATAGAATTTTTCTTCTGATTTCTTGCATACCTGCTAAACACTATTTATTACTTTCTAAATGCATATTATAATAAATATAGGTAAATATAAGATATGGTTCTTGTCTTCAGACAAGTTATAATCAGGCTAGAAGGAAAAAAACGTGTAATTCTTATACTGGAGAAGTCCTTGCCTAAATGTGCCCAGGTTTTTTTTTTTTTTTTTTTTTTTTTTTTTTTCCCGACCAGTTTTTTTGATTGTGTCAGTGGTTTCCTATTGATGACTAGTTTTCTGCCTTTAAGATCTCATCATTTCTGAAGTGGAAAAGAAACTGATTTTACACAATGTATTTGGGGACTGGCAAATTGCCACTTTTAGAAAATGTTGGGAGAATAAGGAGAGGGAACATACTCGTTTTATTCTCATCTTTGATCCATAAGGGATAATCCTTCAATTGAAAAACAGAATCCTCAACAGGTACCATACATGTCCACTCATAGAGATTAAACATATAACCAATGGTATGAGGTATTTTTGGCAGTGTGTTATTATAAAAGATAAGCATATAGAAGTTATACTAGATGCATGTCGTCTTTATTCCTGTTACATACTCCTTCTCAGAGAATTTACCTGCTGTGTCCTGGAAAATTTGCTAGCCCACATCCAGACCACAACTGATGTAATTACAGGTAGGAAGATAACCAAAGTTATGTCAATGAGTTTCTCTCTTTCATGAATCTTAATTTGGGACTCGGAGACTCTAATCATGGGATTCAGGGTCTAGATCAAAAAAATAAAGTCAAGGCTAACGGGCGTTTGTTACCATATTCAGAGACAGGCATAGACATTGAATCTGCTTCTGCAGGAAAATCTGGCATTCAGAGAGAGAATTAGAGAGCCTTGCCAAAGGAGCAGGGTGACCACATGGTCCAGGAAAGATGAAGAAAGATGGAAAGGAATGTCCTGTCTGATTTCTGGTTCTCATCCTTTATAAGAGCAGATAATACATTTGCTCTTGGATTCCATGATGTTCCTTTGAATTCTTTCTTTTTTTTTTTAAAGGTTTTTATTTACATTTATTTATTTTTGAGAGACAGAGACAGAGTGTGAATGGAGAAGGGGCAGAGAGAGGAGACACAGAATCTGAAGCAGGCTCCAAGCTCTGAGCAAGCTCTTAGCACAGAGTCCAACCCGGGCTTGAACCCACAAACCCAGAGATCATGACCTGAGCCGAAGTCAAACACTCAACTGACTGAGCCACCCAGGCACCCCTGAATTCTTTCATTATATACTACTTTAAGCCAGTTTGTTTGGGTGTTTGTTTCTTAAAGTCAAACAATTCCTAATTGTGACAGAGATTTCTAATTGCTGATACAAGATCTATCTTTCCTTGTCTTTCTTTACAGAACCCTTATATTAACAAGTGCCAGCAATATGTTTAGCTAAAAGACTTATTTCTTGCCTTCTTTACCACTCAAAGTGGTTATTAGAATAAGTTCTTGTCAATAAGGTTTTAGCAAATATGCTAGGACTTCTAGATAGTCTGTAAAGGGAAATAACTCACTCAATTTTTATTTCCTCCCCTTTCTATTTCTCCATCTTACTGTCTGAAATATGAAACCAATGTTTGGAATGCACTAGAAAAAAAGCAGGCTTTGGCAACGTGAAAGTCTGTGAGGGTAAAAGCTTGTTACTGAGGATGTTGGAGTAGATAGTGAAGGAAGCTTGAGTCCTTGATGACCTTGTGTATCTAAACAACCGTTTTCCAATAGAGAGTTGTGGCTACTCAACTCTGCTATTGCAGTGGGAAAGCCACCGTGGACAAAATGTAAATGCAGGATATGACTATATTTCAATAAAAGGGCTATAGTTTAAAGATCCCTGCTCTAGGTTATCCTTACACTGTTTACTTCCACATTTCATCTGCTGGGATAAACCCTTTGGAATTCAATCCACTGGTATATGCATCTGAAACTGACATGCTCAGAACACAATTAAGACAAAAAATAACAATGATAACTGAAATGAACTGAACTTCAAATGTAGAGATAACATTTTGATCAGAGCCCACCTGGAAAAGCTTAATGAAGATAGGATCTAAAGAAGAAAGGACACGGTGAAGAAAAGATACTTTTTATATGGGAGGAGAATAGCATTCCAGGAAAAGAAATGAAAAAATAGAAGAGGAGTAGTGAGAAAGTACACTGTGTGAGTCAAGGACTTGTATGATTTGAGTGATGCACTCAGGGAAGAAAGAAATAAGAAACAAAATTTGGAATTATAGTCTATGGATTTATTGTTGAAAGCTGGAAGCCAGGCTAACGAGTGCATAGTTTCCCTCTCTTTCATTGTGAATCATTGTCTTTGTCTCCCCTGCCCTGCTCTTCCTCCTCCTCCTCCTTATCCTCCCTCTCTGCTCTTGGATTCTGTTTCCCCATCAAAAATCAGCCTGAGATAAGGATTAGGTAGGAGACTCTAATGAAATCATTATTGAAGGTTTTATGTGGAAGTTGCACAGTTATTCTCCTTTGCTCCTTATTCTAAAGTTTTGAAAGGTACTTGTCCTTCTCTCACTATATGCAGAATAATGGAAGGTGGCATATTTATTCTCAAGGGATTCTAGGTTTAAATAGTCAATGCAGATCAAGGCAAAAGATGGAATAATTTAGAAAAAACAAACCCAAAGGCCTTACTCCTGTAACATTTGTGTACCTCTCAGCTTCATTGACTCCAACTAGTTTATAATCTCATTCAAAAAGCATATTATTGGGGCGCCTGGGTGGTTCCGTCAGTTAAGTGGTCAACTTCAGTTCAGGTCATGATCTTGTCTGTGAGTTTCAACCTCACATCGGGCTCCATGCTGACAACTCAGGGCCCGGAGTCTGCTTCAGATTCTGTGTCTCCCTCTCTCTCTGCCCTCCCCTGTTTGCACTCTGTGTTTTTTTAAAAAAGCACATCATTCTTTTATCCCAGCTTTCTATTTGTTCTCTGATGTCTTATGTCGGTTTTTTTCCCCCTCTGTTTCTTCATGACTGCTTTCTTTGTGTTAAATAGATATTTTCTAATGTGCCATTTTAATTCCTCCCCCTTTTTTAAACTACAGTTTTTGAGTTGTTGTCTTAGTGATTGTCATGAGGATCATAATTAGCACCTTGTTCGTAACAATCTAGTTAGAATTAATACCAAGTTAATTTCATAGTATACAAAAACTTTGTTCCCTTAAAGTTTCATTTATCTCCTACTGTTTGTTCAGTGACTTTCTAAACTAATTCTGCAGTGTTTATATTTCTTTATCATGTGTGGCTGCTGCTGTCTTTGCTACTTAACTAGTGGCCAACGAATGATTCCACATAGATTTCCTTATGAACCCAGAACCAATAAGGCTCCCAGTCTTTGCTGAGAGGCTCTGTGCATGTCAGGACTCTCCTTCAATACTCAGCTGGCAGTGAACACCCTCACTTCCCGCTTGTGAAAAGTTTCAGGCTTAAGCAGAGATAAGAAATAGTTTAGGGCCTTCTCAAGTCTTGAGCAGACACACAGCCCTGAGCGTGTGCCTAGTCTTATGTAATCAAATGACCCCCATAGATTCTCCGGAATATGTTGGATCTTTTCAAAGAGCCTGTGGACACCTTATTGCCTAGCTTTTCTTTTTAAACTTTTGGTCAATCTATTATTTGCTCCAATTGTGATCACTTCCTCAGGCAGCCATGAAGTTAAACAATGCCTGCATTTGTTTTCAACAAATACTCTCAGAGAAAAGGATTTTTGCATTGGGAAAGTGCTAAAGCAGGTCAAATGAAGACAGCCCTACAAGGAAGGTCTTAGATCGATTAACAGTGATTCTCTGGAAATGGGGTTTAGTAGAAGTTTCAACTCAGTTTTGGCCTCTCCAGTGATCTTTAAGCTGCTGGTTTTCACCAGGATATGGGTTGTTGGTTTTCAAGTTACAGTGGAGCTAGTGAGGAATGGGACTCAGGTAAGTTAACATGCCACAGAGCTCACTGTTGTTTTTCTTGAATAAACACCCCCTGGGTTACTGCAAGCCTTGGGTTAATTTTCACAGTCCTGAAAAGTTAATGTTGATATATATATATATGTTCACTGGGTAGAGCTGTAAAACTCCATCATACTTGTCCTATATATATACATCTATCTTTTTAATGCCATTGTCTCACTGCTTTTATGGAGGACATTAGTTTTGGTTGTTCTTACTCTATTATTTTCTTTTTTTAAAAATTTTTAATGTTTTTATTTATTTTTGAGAGAGAGAGAGACAGCATGAGCAGGGGAGAGTCAGAGAGGGAGACACAGAATCCAAAGACAGGCTCCAGGGTCTGGGCTAGCTGTCAGCACAGAGCCTGATGCAGGGCTCAATCCCACGAACCATGAGATCATGACCTGAGCTGAAGTCAGACGCTTAACTGACTGAGCCACCCAGGCACACCTCAACAATGTCCTTCTAACCTTTCTGTCATTCAACAATTTATAGTAGACAATTTCTATATTTGTTTAAAAAAATAATTATTCAGTTCTCAAGTATTAATTTGTATATGCCTGATAGAACATTAAAAACAAACAAAAACACTTATTTTAAATTTGTCTTCTTATTCATTGATATGAAATATAGAAATGATTATGTATCAAGTAATCTTAAAAATTTTCTTATTTTTCCTTTTTGGGTTGATGTGGTTGGGTTTAATTCTTGAAGTAAGGTGTAAGGTGATAATAGTAGTGCACAAAATGTATAGAAATTTCATGCTTTAAAAAAACTGTGGACAGAATTCTGTAATAATAGTTCTGTATTAATTAATCCTTACTCCTGTATTGTCTGTTTTGATCTTTTGCTTTCCTACTTGTAATAGTTAAACAGTCCTAACTTCTAATAACGTACATTAAACTGGTCATGTCTGTTTAAATAACTTTAAGTTGGCCAGTCTCAACTTGAGAGAATTATCTTTCCAAGGTTCACGGATAGTATTGAATTGCTTAAAACGGTGGCTATACAGAAAAAAATCTTGAAAGGAGTCTTGCCAAGGCAGGGCAGAAGTGAAACTATTGAGTGCACTCCTTCTATTTTTATGCCAGACTTACTTTAAATAATTGCACATAAACCTTTCTCAAAGTTCCTTCACGTGAAACAATATGAGAGGAGAGCCAGAGGGGTCTTCTTTATCCCTTATAACAAGAGCCCTATGTATGGAGGAAAGAACAGTGACCTCCAAGTAATGTGTGCTGCAAAGACTATTTTTACCTAATTTGTGAATGAAGACTGCCTTAGGCTCTCAATAAATGCTAAGTGGCTAGTCCTCACTAAATTGCTTTCTTTAAATTATTTCTCTGAGGAGTGGGTTCAACGGAAACTGATATGATTCAGTGAATCCATGTGTCTGCCACATGGTCACTGGTTAGGTCTCTAAAACTTCATCATACCTATCCTATTGCATTGCACATTAACGCATCTGGGGTTAGGTTCCTAAGTACAGAGGACTACCTACTGAACCAAAGCTGACTTTGCTTTAAATCCCCTGAATGTGCTGACTTCATTTGACACTTCTGTCTCTTGACAGGAGAGTCTTAGCTTCCTGAATGATGATAAATAGTGCATGACAATGAATGTGGACTTGTAAATGAACAGCATCATTGTGTGTGTGTCTCTGCAAGCCTGGGAAGATGAGACAATTTATAGTAGAATTATCTTGTGTCCATTCCCTGTGCAGAAATTAACTGTATGGCTTTTTAGTGGGTGTTTCAGGAGGCTGTCATGCTTAAGAATTCGGAGAAATGATGATCAGATAAAGGACTATAAGAGGTGTTAAATAATGATTAAGTAGGAATATAGAAGCTAAGGGGGAAAATCTTGAATGATCCACTTTAAAGACTATTAGTTGAAGGAGAAATTCAATTCTAAAGGTGATGATTATATTTCATATGGCATACAAAAACTCCCACTAAATCTACTTAAAAATTGTAGCCATAGAAGATTGGGGTGGCGAAAGTATTATTAGGAAGAGTACAGAGAACAACTAAAAAATTTCATTTAATGCCAACATCCTATGTGTACTGAAGTATAGTCTGTGTCTTTTGGAGAACATCAAAAATATGGGAAATTGTGCTATTTCAGGCTTGCAGAAGACCACTATTATTTCCTAGAGAAATGGAAAGGTGAAACAACAAATATATGAGCAATGCAATGCTATTGTGGATTTTAAACATAGTATATGTGAAAAATAAGCCTCTGATCATGTAATAATTTTGGTCTAATTATATTGCTTTGTCTAAAGAATTTTGCAGTATAATGAAGTTTGCATGCTAAATTATTATTATTGATATATTAAAATTACATTTAATTAAATGATTTTATTTCCTTAAGGAAAGTGACTTATTTCATTTTAGTAGGATGGGAAGGATTGTCCTAATGTCACCATAAAATAATATTTTATTATATATTATTTTTATTACAACACATAATTTAATTTATATACCCTGTTATTAATTTATGATTATATTATCATAATTATATATTATATTAATTTTAATAATAATAAATCATAAGTTTAAACAAATGAATATTATTAGCTTTGCCCAGTTACCTGCCCTATTCTTTTTATTGCATTCTTGCATTGTTTTTAAAATTATAGCTGCTTTTTTATTCTCTTATGCTTTTTCTTCCATACTAGATTTTATTTTTCTTGAAGGTACAACTTATGATTTAATGTATTTACATCATTCATATTGTATTAAGAAAACAGCTGTTTTAAGATATTATTTGTATCTTCAAGTATCTTTTTTATGATAGCTGACCTATCTCAATGGAAAATATATTTGCTCCTCAATTGGCCTCTCTTTTATCATCAGATTTAATGCTATGGTGCTAGCATTTGTGGCAGGGAAACAACCCCTGTCCCCCTCACCTCCTTCGCATTTTCTAATAATTCGAGTTTCCTTGATATAAGCTTTTATTCTTTATGCCAGTTAATCCAGGGCTACCGAAAGGCAGGAGAATGAATGACTTAGAACTGAAACTGTGCTCAGACTCAGTTCCTGTCTATTACCGTGACATCTTATAGCCATGGACAAATTTCTCAACCTCTCTGTCTTTTTGGCAGTTAATTCAAATCATGTTTGCAAATTGTATAGAAAAAGATATATACATATACATATAAATGGCCAATTTAGACATTTATAACTAATATAAAAGTCATAGGGTGAGACAAACCATGGGTGTTACACAGGATCAAAAATGAGAGGTATTTTTATAGGTGTTTTTTTTTTTCTTTCTTGCATTTCTTTGAATTTTGTAATAGTGGAAAATTATATAATACTTTATCCTTCTTCATAAATTTTTTTTCTGGTTTATTTATCTTTGAGACAGAGAGAGACAGAGCACGAGTGGGGGGGGGGTGGCAAAGAGAGAGAGGGAGACACAGAATCTGGACCAGGCTCCAGGCTCTGAGCTGTCAGCACAGAACCTGATGCAGTGCTCGAACCCAGGGACCACGAGATCATGACCTGAGCTGAAGTTGGACACATAGCCGACTGAGCCACCCAGGCACGCTATTTTATCCTTCTTTAGACTAGACCTTTTTCTCTTATGAAATGATTTTTCAGACTATTCTGTAGAAGTATAATTTTGTAGATGATTTGGGGAAAAAGATTAAAGATATTACAAAAAAACCCCAATTGTTATTACACAATTAATGATATTTAGGTAGAAGAGAAAATATTTCCCAAAAAACATAACTTTTTTCAGGAAGAAAACATCTGGTTGTTTTATATGCATGAGAAAATGTTCATTTCTGAGCTACTTAGGCATTTGTTTCTCCCAAAATATCCTGAAGGATTTTTGACAGTAAATGCGAGAGTTATGGAAAGTTTTAACTTTTAAGTTTCTGATTTGTTGTTATCCACATCCTTCAACTAAATATTTTAAATTGAAAAATAGAATATTTTTAAAGTTTTAAAATAGAACTTTAACTCTGCATTAAGTTGCATCAAGACATCTCTACAAAATTTGCTCAATCTTTCCAAAAGTATTCATTCCAGTTGAATGAAAATGTGATCTAAAGAGTACAATTTTTGTTCACTAATTTTATGATGCCAAAGGGTAGCTTCATATTCATTCTTTGATGACTGTTGTAACTACTCATTTACTCCAGGGACTAATCCAAACACTGTATGATTTTAGCAGAATTTATTAATGTGATTTTGAGTGAATGATATGACGTACAATTTCTTGTTTTGCTCTACATTTTGCAAAGCTAATTTGTCCCATTTTTAATGCAGTTAGACATCAGCATGCGTATTTACTTCTCTCTTTTCTCTTTTTGGCAAGGCCATTTGTTACAGATTTTTGTTTGTGTCCCCTTCAGAATTCCTATGTTGAAGCCCTAATCCCTAAAGTGATGGTGTTAGAAGGTGGATCCATTAGAGATAATTAGGTTGAGATGTGGTCATGAGGGTTGCTGTGATGGGATTAATGCATTTATGAGAAAAGGAATAGACATCATGGTTTCCTTTCTTTACTATGTGAGGACACAGCAGGAAGGCAAACTTCTGCAAGCCAGGAGAGCTCTTTCCAGACATCGAATCTATAGGTACCTTGATCTCATACTTCCCAGCCTCCGTAACTATGAGAAATACATGTTGGTTCTTTCTTTCTTTATTTTTTTAAGTTTTTTTTTAATGTTTATTTATTTTTGAGAGACAGAGAGATAGAGTGTGAGCAGGGGAAGGGCAGAGAGAGGAGACACAGACTCTGAAGCAGGCTCCAAGCTCTGAGCTGTCAGCACAGAGCCCGATGCGGGGCTGGAACTCAGGAACCGCAAGATCATGACCTGAGGTGAGGTCGGCCGCTTAACCGACTGAGCCACCCAGGCGCCCCAGTGTTGGTTGTTTAAATCACCCAGTTCGTGGTATGCTGTATGGCTGCCCAAGTTGAGGAAGACCTAGTTTTAGTTCTGTTCTTGGGATAAGATTTTGTAATTAGCTTCAAGCCTATAGTTATCCAAGGAATATAGTGGTGATTTTTATGGTTTTAGTATTTTACTTTACTTTACTTTTTTATTTTATTTTATTTTATTTTATTTTATTTTATTTTATTTATTTTATTTTATTTTATTTTTTTAATAATTTTTAAAAATTAATTAATTTATTTTGAGATAGAGAGAATGAACCAGGACGAGGCAGAGAGAGAGGGTAAGAGAGAATCCAAAACAGACTCCACATTGTCAGTACAGATCCCAATTCAGGGCTTGAACTCATGGAACATGAGATCATGACCTAAGCTGGATATTTAACTGACTGAGTGACCCAGGCACCCTGGTTCTAGTGTTTTATAACCCAACAACTCTATTATGTTTATTCCATATATAAAAGAGGTAAGCAGGATTTGTCTAGGTGATACAGAAATAAAAGATAAAAATTTTAATTTTAAATAAATTAAAATGAGATAAGGCAATTAAAATAGTGGGAATAGAATTGAGAAATACTTGTTGAAGATAATATAACATGTCACTGTCTTTATCATTAATAATACTCTAGGCTGTTCCAGGGTCTTTGTACATAGCAGCTGATTTGTAAAGTGTGAAATTTGCAAAAGGGAAGGAAAGGCTGTGATCAAGGTGACCTGACTAGGGAACTATACATTTTTGGGGGAACACATACATGTACAGATTGCTGAAATCTCATGTTTACAGATGCAGAGAAGAACATTTAAACAGATCAAGTAGTTTATTAGGAATACAGGAATAGCAGAAGTGAGGCTTGAAGCACATATTTTTTCTGTAGTATCATATTTTCTTGCTACATTGGGCACTTTACCTTGTTACTCTTTTTTTTTTCATTTCTTCTCTGATTAATCAATAATTCTCTCTCTAACAGTTAATCCCTGGAAATTGAGAGAGAGAGGAAGAGAGAGAGAGAGAAAGAGAAAGAGAAAGAAAAAGAGAAAGAGAGAGATAACACTACCTGGCATAACATAAATAGCAATTGGCTGTATTGCCAATAACTCAGTAATTTGGTTCACATCTTTCTGACTCAGGGAACATACACTGCATATGAATTCTCTTACTCTATTTTTCCTTTCTGTCTAATTACTATAATTTTCATTTTTCCAACAGTAATATTACCATGTTTGTACTGAATGAGATTAAGGGGTTAACTTTGCTTGATTTAGAATCTATGTTTTCTGCTCTATTCTGTCTCCTATTGGCACAAAGATAAGAAGGGTAATAACCAAAAGAAGGAAAAAATACCTTGGTCTCACTATATGTTTCCACATTCTGGGCTCTTACAGTGATATTGGGCCCTAGCCCAAGGGGGGGCTAATTTCCAACCTTCATGCTTAGAACATGTAGTAACTTCATTCTCAAGATATTTTTATTTTTTATTTTTTATT